>JAFNEN010000181.1:0-723913 GCA_019343175.1 Oedothorax gibbosus
AAATTTTTTTAAAAAGGAAAAAAGTACCCTTTACAAAAAAAACCCCCATAAAAAAAAAAACCCCTTTTTTTAAAAAAGGGGTTTTTTCCGAAAAATTTTTGGGTTTTAAAAAAAAATTTTTTTAGTGAAAATTTAAACAAAAAATTTTAAACCCTATTTCAAAAAGCCCCCAATTTTTTTTTTTTTTCCCAGGTGGTAAAATTTTTTCTTTATAAAAAACCCCTTTTTGGGGAAAAAAAACCGGAAAAACGCTGGTTTAAATTAAAAGGTTAGAAAAATATTTTTTTTTCTATTCGTTAAAAAAAAAGAAGAAATTTTGTTTGGGGGGGGAACCCCCCCCTACTTTTCATTTCTTAAAAGGTCCTTAAAAAAAAAATTTTTTTTACATTATAAAAAAAATTTTTAAATTTTTTTTATTTTTTTTTTTAATTTTTGGGGTTTAAATTTTTTTTTTTTTAATTTTTCAGAAAAAAGGGGGGGAAAACCAACATATCAGAAAGCTGGTTTTTCCTTTTGCCGGGCAAGTCTGAAAAATTTAAACCCCTTCAAAACACCCCAAAAAATTTAATTCCCCAAAAAAATGACCCCTGTAGCTCGGGTTTTGCAATAAAGGGTTTAAAAATAGAGGGAAAAGGGGAAGAACTACTTTAAAAAGGGAATTTAATTTTTTTTAAAAAGGTAAAAATTTGGGAAATTTTTTTTATTTTTTTCATTTTTGACAAAAATTTAAAAAAATACCCGAAACTACCCAAAAAAAATTTGCCCGTTTTTTTTCCCCCCGCACGGACTAAAAAAAAATATCAAATCGACCCCAAATTTGTGCCCCCAAATTTTAAATTTTTTCCTATAGGATTAAAAATTTTTTCCCCCTTTGGGGGGGGGGGTTCCCCCCTTTTTCTTTTATAAAGAAAAAAAAAAACCCCCTTTTTATTAAAAAATTTGTTTTTTAAATTTCCCAAAAAAAAAAAATCCCATCACTATAAAAGGGCACACCCCCTCAAAATTTTCCCCCTCAATAGGAAACCTTTACTGTCCCCTCGCGATTTTTTCAAAATTCCCCAAAATTTTAAACCATAATTTTTACAAAAATGTTTTTTTTCCCCTAAAAACCCCCCCCTTTTTGGGTTTTTTTTTTTTTAAAAATAAATTAGCTTTTTTAGAAACGTTCAATTTTTTTTTAAAATTTTTTAAATTTTAAATTTTTTTTTTTGGGAAAGGGGGGAAAATGGGGAAAAAAATTTAAAACCCCCTTTCCCAATTTCAATTAATTTTTTTTTTTTTCCCATTTTAATTTTTTTTTTCCCCTCCCCCCGAATGGAAAACACGAAAAGGGAAAAAATGATGGAAAAATTTGAGCAAAATGGTGGTATTTTTTTTTAAAAAAAATTTTTCCGGGAATTTTTTCCCCTAAAAATGGAACCAATTAAAAAAAAAATAAGCCTCAATTTTTGGCAAAATTTTGGTTTTAAAAAGGGAACCCAAATTTAAAAAAAAAAAAATTAAAAAATTTTTTGGGGAAAGAAAAAAGTTAGGCCCCTTTTAGACCCAAGACCCCCCAGACCCCCTTTTTTTAAAATTTTTTAAGAATGTACTAAATATTTTCCCTGATTTTTTTTTTAAAATTTAAAGGGAAAATTTTTTTAAAACCCCTTTTTTTTTTCCAAAAACAAAAAGGGTTTTTTTAGAAAAGGGGAATAAAAAGGGAAAATTTTTTTTGTTTGATTTTAAACGCCCCTTTTGTTTTTTTTTTTTTTCCCCCTGTACGGGGAAAATTTTTTTGGGTTTTTGGGTTTGGGTTTTTTTTTCCCCCCCCAAAAAAAAAGCCCCTTAAAGATGAAAAAAAACCCCTTTTTTTTTTTCCCTGAAAAAAGTTTCAAAACCAAAGGGGGGGCAAAAAAATTTGGGCCCCAAATTTAAAAAAAATTTTTTAAAAAATAAAAAAAACCCCCTTTGTAAACCCCCCTTTTCCCCAAAATACCAAAAAAAAATTTAATTTCCCCCGACCCCCCAAAAAGAAAAAAAAAACCCGTTGAATCTTTTTCCCCTAAAAAAGGGTAAAAAAAAAAACCCCCTTAAAAACCACTAAAAAACCTCATAGGGTATTTAAAATAAATTTTATAAAGCTTAAATTCAAAACCTTTGGGTTTTTTAAAACCCGCCCCCAAAAAATTTTTTGGGGTTTCCCCCTTTGAAAAAACCCCAAAAAATTTGGGTTTAAATACTGTTACCCCACCCTTTATTGAAAACGAAGAAAATTTTTTGTTTTTTTTTTTATGTTTTAAAAAAAAGGTAATTTCCCTAGAATTTTTTAAATACCTTTTTTTTTTTCATTTTTTTTAATTTTTTTTTGTTTTTAAAATTTTTGAAAATTTTGCATTAATTGAAACTCCCCCCAAAAATGTGTTTTTTTTTTTCTAATTTTTTTTTAAAAAAATTTTAAAATAATTTTTAAAAAAGGGAAAAAAAATAAAATTTTTTCCCCCATACATTTTTTTTCCATTTTTTTTTTTTAAGAAAAGAGAAAAAAATTTTTCCCCGCCCCTTTGGTTTTAAAACTTTTAAAATTTTTTATATTTTTTTTTTCCCCAAAATTGGGTTTTGGGGCGCCCAAAAATTTAAATTAAAAACCCCAAAAATGAAAATTTTTCCCCTTTTTCTTGACCTTTTAAAAAATTTGAATTTTGAGTGGGGGGGCCCCCCTCAGGGCCAAGCACCGCGGACCCACTGGTCCCCTAATTTGTACTAGAAACCCCAAATCCAGTTTTAAAACCTTTGAAGCAGAGGCCGATTGCCTTGAAATTTGAAACTTCAAGAATATCCCCTGATTGAAATAATTAATCAACCTCCCCCAGGGCATCGATAGGAAATGGGTACCACAAATACCCCTCCCAAATTATCTTTTTGTGCAGATAAAGTTTGTCCCCCCCCACCAATTTCGCAGAGAAAAAACGTTGGGGAAACGAACACTTTTTCCCCTCAACCTGGGTTTTTGGTCACAAGCCCCTTACGAAAGGGTCCCTCTTTTCCACAACCCATTTATACTCCAGTGGTCTATGTGAGAAAGCACAGTTTAACCTTGTTAATAAACCCAATAGCTGCCAAAACGAATCTCCTTTTTTCCATGCTAAGGCCTAAGTTAATTTCCTTGTGCTCTGCCGGGGGCATGGAGACAACTCTGATTAAGCCTCCCCCTAGGCCCCCCCCACCTGCCCTGCCCTTTTGATCTGGCCCTTGCCCTATTTGCCAAATTTTGTTAAAAATTAAAATAACAGCCCTGGAAACAGCCCCCACGTCTAATGTCCCCCCCCCCCCCCCCCCCTTTCTAACCAGAATTTGTGGGAAGACCTAGCACCGGGGCCCCCTTCAGGCCCCCCTATGAAAAGCTGTTCACTTATGATCCTGCCCCTTTTGGGTGCCAAAATATCAGCCCCGTTTTTCGTTTCCTTCAATCCCTCTTGGTGGCCCCCGGGTAACCCCCAAAATAAGGACAACTTTTAGTTAAGGGCGAGCGCAAACTTACAGAGGGACAGGTTTACATTCCCATACAACAAATGGCTAGAAGAGAAAACATTGTTTTTTTTGGGACAGTGGCAAGCAATGCTGCCTGACTGGGTCCCTGAAAAAAGGATCCGAATTCCCTTTTTGGTCCCCTAAACATTTTCCTGTCCCCCCCCAATGACCAGTTGTGGTTCAAACAAGGCTAAGAATTAGCGACAATTTCCAGCCCCCTGGTTACACTGTGGCACAGTTTCCCCCCAAGGAAGAGAAAAAAGAAATCTTTGTGTTAAGTTAAAAGAGACACAATAGGCCCCCCCCCCAGCCGCCTGTTTTCCCTTTGAAGGACGTTTTTTAGACCCCTCTGGTTGGGAAACCAGAACCTCATTTAGCCACTACTGTTAGTGGTTTTTAATCCCCTGGCAAGCTTATCCCATTTTACCGTACGTGGGTATTGGGGGAAATATGTAATGGAAAATAGCTTGTCCGCAAAAACTGTAAGTCGCTTTAAGATCCAGGTTTCCTTTTTTATTGTTTGCATTAAAAAGGCCCCAAAAGATGACCCCTTGAACATGAGTTTTCCAAGTTTTTTTAAAAAGTAGTTGTTTTCATTGGCCAGTCCCTTTTCGGAGTCCCACCCAGTAAAAGGTTTAAGCTTTTTTTTGGGAAAAAAGAATTTCCCAAATCCAACCAACAAGGCCCAACCAAAAGAAGCGGGGAAAGTAAAAACCCCCCTGTGGACAAACCCTTACAGCTATCAACTTTTGACCACAAGCAACCCCAGAAAAAATGGATTTTAAAAAAATTCTTAGTTTTAAGCAGATTTTTCCCCCAAGAGCAGACAATCCCATTTTGTTCCAACCCCTATTGCAAGGCTTTTTTTACATGGGCCTTTTTAGTTGGAAATCTGTCCAAAAAGCCCCTTTTTCCCATATCAAAGGAACGGGAAAACCCCCCCCCCCAGTTTTCCCCCTTTTGGGGTTGACTGCCCCCCCCTTTAAGAACCTAAATTTGGTCGTAACAGACCCCCTTTTCAGTTTTAAAAAACCCGGTTGGGTTTTAAACCCCCTTATTGAAATTTTTTGATAAGGTTTTTGTGGTTAACCCCAAACCCCCCACGGAAAATATGTAAAACCCCTTTTTCTCCCCGGGCCCCCCCCCCCCCCCCCTTAGGAGGAAAAGAGGAAAAGGAAAAAGATTGGTCCCCCCCAAATGCCTTTGGCAACAAGGTAGTTCTTTTTACCCAGGCTTTTTGGGAAAAAGAAAAAGGCCCCTTTCTCCCGGGCCTCCCCCGGCCCCCCCCTTTGGGATGGTGTTTTTCCAAAAGACGGCAAAGGGCCCGAAAATTTTTTACCAAAAGGTGGAGGGGCCTTTAAAAGGGTCGATACCCTTTTTTGGGAGTAGCAAAAAGGGTAAATACCATCCACTCCCGGAGATTGAAGGGGTTTTTTAAAGTGGAAATAGCCCATCTGGAAATTTTCCTTTTTGATTTAAGTATCCCTTTTTTCACTTTTTCCCCCTTCCTCCTTGCTTTTTTTCCCCCCCGGAAGAGAAGGGGGAAAGTTAAAGGGCCTCAGACCGAGACACATTTTTTTATTAAGGGGAAGTGTACATGGGAATACTCTTTTTTTTGTGTATCCTTTTTCCCCAAATTTTGGTGGAGTTTCCCCCCCCGTCCCCCCATTTACGGATGGAAAAACCCAATTTTACTAAAAAATCCGTCCCCCCTTTTTGTCAGTATCTTGGGGGGGTTTGCTTTTTGCCGGCAAAAGGAGATCCCCCATTTTACCCGTAAATCCCCCCCCAGGAGTTCCCCGTTTTTTCATTTTGAAAAAGGCCCTTAATTGAACGTGGGTAAGTTTTTCCTCCTTTAATAGACAGAACCCCGTCCCCAAAACCCCGTTTTTTTTTTTTGGGTTTTAAATTAAAAGAGTTTTCCCCACACTTCCTTTTTTTTAGAACACCGAGATCTTTACTCCCACCAGGGACTCTTTTTTTGGCAAACCCCTGAAGAAAAGCCTTTTTTTCCCCCCCCTTAAAAAAAACCCCTTTTAAAAAAATTTTTTTTGGGGATAAATGCCTCCCTTTTGTCAAAAAAACCTTTTTCCCAAAGCTTTTGGGGGGGGCAAAAAGGGGGGGAAAAAGAAAAAAGGGGGGGGAATTAATGGGGGGGGCCCAAAAAAACCCCCCCAAACCTTCCTTTTTTTTTTGATTAAATTCCCAGAAAAAAACCCCAGGATTTTTTTTTGCACTACGGGGAAAAGGGGGGGGGCCCTGGGGAAAAAAAAAAAAACCAAATTTGGGGGGGATGGCCTTCCGGGGCTTTTTCCAAAGCCTTTTATTTTTTTTTTAAATTTTAAAGGGAAAAAAAGGATCCAAAATATTTTTTTTTCGGTTTTAATGAAAAAGGTTGGGGGAGGATAAATTTTTTGGGGAAAATTGGGGGGGGGCCCATTTTTTTGGGGGGTTTTAAAAAAAAAAAAAAAAAGGGCATTTCCCCCCCAAAAATTTGGGCCAATTTTTTAGAAAAAGGAGTTCTTCACCCAGTTGGAAAATTCTGCCCCAAATAAAAAAACCCCCTTTTAAAAAAACTGAAAAAAGCTTTCGGGCCCGAGGGGGGGAAAGGGGGGGGGGGAACCAAGGTTTTCCCCAACGGGAGTAAAGGGGGGGAAAAACAACATTTTTTTTTTCCCTTTTTTTCTTTTGAAAAACAGGGAAAAAAAAAACATTTTTCCCCCCTTCAAAAAAAAAGGTTCCCCCAAAAAAACCCAACATTGCAAAAAACCCAAGGGAAAAAACCAAAAATCCCTTGGGGGCTTCTGAAAAAGTGCGGTCTTCCAAATTTTCCTTTTGGGCCCCCCCCAAAAAAAATTTTTTCCCCATTTTTCCACCCCGGGGCTCTTGAAAAAGAGCGAAAAAAATGGGATTTTCCCCTTTAATTTAAAAAAACCTCCCTAATAAGAGCAGTAGAGGATTTGCTTTTTAAATTGTAGGGTTTTTGTGTCCAAAAAGGGGGGGTTTGAAAAATTTTTTCCTAGGTCTTTTAAAAAAAAAAAAAAAATTGGGTTTGTTAAAGGGGGGGCCCTTTTAAAATTTTAAAAACCCCAAAAAAACAAAACCAGGCCTCTAGAAAAAAACTTTTAAATTTTCCTTTTTTTTTTCCCGGGGGGAATTCTTTGGGGTTTCCCCCAAAAAGCTCATGCAAAAAAAAACTGTAAAAAATTCCGAGCGGAAATCAAAGATTTAATTCCCCGGAATTTAGATTGTAAAATCAATGGAAAAAAAAAAAATTTAAATAAAGGTGTGCAAAAAAAATATGTCAAATAATTGGTTGTAATAACAATTTTTTCTAGGCCATAACCCTTTAAAAAAACCCCCCCACCGGTTTTTTTAACTTGGGGAAACCCCCAGTAAATATCTTAGCTAATTTACCAAATCTGTACACAGAACAAAAAAAAAAAAAAATAATTTTTGTTGCTTTCGATAACAAAAATGATAAATTTTATTTTTGTGGATTATCAAAAGAGCAAAAAATTTTTTTACTTGGTACACTGTATAAAGCGTCAAAAAAACACAAAAAAAAAAACAGTTTTTGTTGAATCAACAAAAATATGTTTTTATTTCTGTTTGCAATAATGAAATTACTTTGTGCGTATAGAAAAACATTTCAAAAAAAAAAAAAAAACTTTTCATAAAAAAAAAAAAAACTGGTGAAAAAAAACGGTTGTCTTTTTTTTTTTTTCTAAATTTATAAAAAAAAAAAAAAAATTTTCAAACAAAATAAAAAAAAAAAAAGCCCAACAATTTAATGACTTTTAATCGAGAGAAAAAAAATTAATTTAGGTTGCTATTTAAGTTTCTTGTTGCCGGGGAATTGGGGTTAATTTTCTGGGAACCCCCCACTTTCGGAGTTAAAATTCCCTTGGGTCCAAAAAACAAATCAAAAATATGTTTCAAATTAATTTACAAATCTATTTCAAAAGCAGGGAGTTTACCAAAATTTGGCAGGAGTAAAAGGCCAAACATTGTGTTGGATGGTCTCAAAAAACCAAATAAATATTTTAATTTGGTTCTCCAAAATAAAAAGGCTTTTTGTAAATTTAAAAAATAATTGTAATAGGACAAAAAAGGGGAAAAAATTTCGTCCAGGTAGGGATTTGTAGGGAAAAGTTATTTTTATACATTTTGAAAAAAAAGTATCAAATTTAGTTAAATGACCCTTCTGCCTTAGTCATGTACACTAAATCTTTATGAAAAAAATAATCTTTTAAAAAGTGGTTTTTGGTTTTTTGCCAAAAAAAAATGGAGGCTTTTAGTAGTACGTATTTTGTTAAACAAAAAACAAATAAGGCGGTCCAAAAATTATGCACATTTGGTCAATTTAGGGAACTCGTGGTAGGATCTTCAAAAAAAAAACGCAACAACTTTTCATTGTCCAAAAATTTTAGGGGGTGTGGAAAAAACAAAAAAAACAATTTTATTTACCACAGTTGTCATTGACCAGATTAATTCATGGGAACTTTATCATTTTTAAAAAAAAAAACCCTGTTAGTTTATTGTTTTACTTGAGAGGCAAAATGTCTCTTTTAAAAAAAAACCACAAAAAGGAGTTCTTTGAAAAAAGCTACTTTGTCTGTGCTTGGAGGGCGGAAAACATTGTACTTGTCCACAGTGAAAACCACCTGTTAATTGGCCACATGTAAAACTAAAACACCTCAGAGACATTGACACAAAAAAAAGCGCACTGAAAAAAAAAGAACTTAGGTGTATTCTTCTGGAACGGTAGTTACCCAACGGGGGTTTTCGTTTTAGGGAGAGTATTTCTTTTCGCTGCAACAATTAAAAAAATATGGCAAACGCGAAATTTGCAAGGTGATTTACTTTGAGTTTTTTTCCAGGGCGCTTAACCAATTTACATTAAATCCTTCCGATTTTTATAATACAAAAAAAAAATATTATTTTAAAAAATATTCCGACCCAATTTTAAAAAAAGTGTTTGCAGGGGGACACATTCGAATAAAACAGGGGGGGGGGGACAGTACTAAAAAAAGTTTTCCTTCATCAGTAAAATTTCAAGGTTCAAAGTTAAAACCCAAAACCCTCTTTTGGAAGGGGGACCTTTAAAAAATTTCCCCAAGGTATTAGGAATGGGAAATACTTAACTGCATATGATAATTGCAATTAGAATTTCTAGCAGGAAAAATTATTTTTTTCTTGCAAGAAAAGGTTTTTCTAAGTGACCCAGGGCGGGGAATGACACAAGCAATTTTTGGGCTTGTTGTTAAGTAGGACACCTCCCCCGATCGGAGGCCTGTCATTTTACGTTAAAAAAAAACAGTTTCTAGATTGAGTTTTTTTGTGGGGACACCTTGCGCACTAAAGGTTTATTTTACCAAATAGCGAAAAGGTGGATGGGATTTTGGCCCGCTGAAGGGCAAATTCTTTTTGCGCTAAAAGGGGAGAGATTATAAGCCAAATTGTTACTTGGAATTCAGGTGAAAACGATTTAAAAATGAAGAGAATTTTAAACAGATGAAAACGTAACTTTTCATTTTTCTAATTCAACAAGCAAAAAAAAAAAAATAAAAAAAAAAAAAAAAAAACATTTTTTAAAACTGTTTCGGAAAAAGCAAAACAAGAACAAAAACTGATTTTTTTTTTAAAAAATAGAAAAAAACTTGCGCGAGACGTTAGGTTGAGTCGTTTTGCGGGAGAGAAAAAAAATGTCAAATTAATGACTTAGTTGAGTGAAAAGATAATTCCTGGGCCCCCAAAAAATAATAAAATACAAAAAATAAGTTTTTTTTCGCTTAAAACAGGGGGAACTCCCCTCTGGGGATTTCACGCTGGGGGGACCCGTCTTCCACCGGGGCACAAAACAGGAAATCCCAGCAAGAGTGTCCTGTTGTTTCAGGTCTTCCTTGGGGGACGAACCCTCTCTTGTCGTAGGAGGGGCGTTTTTTAACCAGGGGGCTTCACCGTTTGTCGGGGGAGGGGGGGGACTCCAAAGGCAAGGGGGCGGTAGAGCGGAAGTGTTCGTACAACTCCCAATGGGGCACCGTTCCGGATTAAAAATTGGGAATATTTGGCCTACTTCCATAGGGCCTGGATTAGGCGAAGCTGTTGAGTTTTTCAACTTATAAAACGTGGGGTTCCGGTTCACGGTCGTTGGGCGCATGGGATATATTGGCAGATTTTACACTTGAGTTAGCTTTGTGCTTAGTAGGGTGAGGTGGTGGGGGACCCCAAGGGGACTTTATCGCCCAGGTGCTGTTTACTGTACTGGCCCATTACATGCGCTTTTTTTTTGTCTGCATTTTACTTCCCTTCGCTGAATTTCTGTTTTTTCTTTTCCACTTCGGGTCTTGTTAAATCCCTTCCGACTCAAAAATTTGACTAAAAAAAAACTTGACCACATGGGGTATGGTGTGGAATTTTTCCCGCTACGGAAAGTTTGTCGTTTGTGAATTTTTACCCACTGCGTAAAGTTTTTCATGATTATTCTACGTTTCAATCTTTGGGGCGCGTGCGGGCCAGTTTGTTGTCTCTTCCACATTTGTAGGAAAGGCGAAAAGCAGTAAGTAGCCCAAGGTTGAGGGGGAGCCCAATGGGCCAGTATTCATGGGAAAAAAAATTCGGAATCCATTTGGGCAGCTTTTCGGGGGGGGACCAGACTGTTGAAAGGCCGTGCCAAAACTAAGATTTAGCCAATTCGGATGGGTTTTAGATCTCTTATTTTTTTCCCTTCTTCAAACTGGGTTTAAGCTTGGAGGGCAAATAAAACTGGGAAAAAAGAAATTTTTTGGGGCAATGTCCCCCCTAGTAGATTACAGATTTGCTGAAATCCACTTGCCACTGACGAACCTTGAAGAGCCATTTGTCCCCGAAAAATGAAGACGTCCCCCCCCCCCTGGGTTTAGTCCAATAATCTTAAAATTAACCTCTTTTCTAGCCAAGGGTTTTTTATTAGCAACAACTCTCCGGGCCTGTGGGCCCTCTTTGTAATCGAAAAGGTTTTTTTTACCCATTTTTTCTTTTTTGTTTTGATGTAATCCTCCACGATGAAATATCCATTTTTTTTTTTTCCCATCTGGTGGTTGGTTTTTTCCGGGTAAGTGGGGCCCAAAAAAGATACAATTTGGCCCAAAAGCCCCAAAAAACGCTGGGAATTTCACTGGTGTTTTTCTTTAAAAGTCCCAGCCCCGGGTTTTTTTTTTTTTTGATTTTTTCGGCTTTTATATATCCTACTGCAATTCAGGGCATTTTTCCTTGACGTAGTTTGGAAGATAAAGGAATCTTCATTTTCCCTGTCCCCCCCAGTATAAATTCTTTTTGGAGATTTCCTTTGAAAATGTCCCCCCCCCCCCTTCCCCTCACCATAGTGACCCCAAGCAGTTTGGGGGCCATCCATGATGTTTTTCTTTTTTAGAATGGGTTTTTTCCCCCCATTTTCCTTGTTTTTGGGTACTACCAACTGCCGGCCCCTCTTTCAGAAGTCCCCCCAGAATCCTGGTGAGTAAATCCTTGTAGAAGTTAACTCCCCTTGGGTCCATGAGGGTAACCCGCGATTTTCCGTCCCCCAATTTAAGGAAAAATTTCCTTTTTTCCTTTGGAAACTTTTGTTTCAAAAAATTCCCCCCCCCCTTTTATTATTGTCCCTTCCAAATTTTTTTTTTTTAATTGTTTTTCCTAAATTTCCCCACCACCCACCCGGGGGGGGCCCACCCATTAAAAACCAGGGGCCCTTCCCCAAAAAACCAATGGGGCCAAAATTTGGGGGTTTCCCCAACTAAAAAAATTTTTCCCCCTTTATTCGTTTTTTAAAATTTTTCCCAAAGGCCCGGGTGGGTGGAAAAGGTTTTTCAAAATCCCCCCTTCTTTTTTTTTGGGAAAACCCCAAACCCTTTTTTTGTTTTTTTTCCCTTTAAAAACCCCTTTCCCAGCCGCCTTCCCTTTTTCCCTTTTTGGCCCCAAAAATTTTTGAGCGAAATTGGGCGATGGGAATTTTGGGGGTTTTTTTTTTTTACTTTTAAAAACTTCCCCAAAAAATGGTTGTTCCCCATTGTTCCAGAAAGGAAGGTTTTTCCCCCTGGGGAATTTGGGTGGGGGGTTTTCTTTTTTTATTTTTTTTGGGTTTCCGGAAAAATTCCCCCAGGCCCGGGGTTTTTCCCTTTTTTTTAAAAAAAAAATTCCTTTTCCCGTAAGGGGTTTTGGATTTGTTTTAAATTTCTCCCAAAAGTGGTTTAATTTCCTTTTAAGGGAAAAAAAGGGGGTCAACCCTTTGGTTGGAAAATGGGTTTTTCCCTTAATTGGGATTGGAAAAAAAATTTTTGGCCCTTTCCCGGGAAAAAAGGGGAAATTTTTTTTCCCGGGTTTTTTGGGTTTTTAAGGGGGCCGGGTTTGAAAAAAACCCTTTCAATTTTTTAAAAATTTTTGGGAAAATTTAAAATTTTTAAATTTTTGGCCGAAAAGGGAAAATTTTTTTTAAAAAATTTTGGGGGAAACCCTTGGAAGGGAAAATTCCAATTGGGGCCCAGTTGGGGTTGGGAACCCACCCATTTTCAAAAATTTTTCATTTTTGGAAAATTTGGGGGTTTTTTTTAATCCAAAAATTTTTTTTTGAAAAATAAAAAAGCCCAAAACAAACTTTTTGTTTCAAAAAACCCCTTTTTTTTTTGGAATCTTTTTTAATTTTTGGTGCAATTTTAGTTCCCCTTTTTGGGGCAAAAAAGGGTTTTTAAAAAATATTTTTCCCAAGAAACCAACCTGGTAAAAGGTAGGAAAACCCTTTAAATTTTTTTAAAACCCGGACCCAAATTTTTTGGGAAAAAATAAGGGGGGGTTTTAAGGTTTTTTGGGAAAAAGTGTGCCTTTTTAATTAAAAAACCCCTTAAAAATGGGGGGTTTTTTTAAAACCTTTTTAAAAAAGGGGCCGGGTTTTTTTTTGGGGCCAACCGGGGGTTGGGTTTTCCCCTTTAAAAATTTTTCCCTTTTTTTTTACCCCCCAAAAAATGTGGGGGTTTGGGTCCCCCTTTTTTTTTAAGGTTTCCCTTTTTTAAAAAGGGGAAAATTTTTTACCCTTGGTTTTTTTTTTAAAAGGGGCTTAAAAGTTTTCCTTTGGGGGGTTTTTTTTGCTTTTTTTTTTCCTTAAGGCCTCGGGGGGTAAACTTAATTTTTAACCTTTTTTTACAATTCCCCCCCCCGGGAAAAACCAAAAATTTTCCTGTTTTTTTCCTTTTTTTAAACAAAAATTTTCCCAAATTCCTTTTTGGAGGAATTTCCTCCCCCCCTTTAAAGGGGTTTTTTTTTGGGGGAATTTTTTTTTTTCCCCAAAAAACCTTGGAATTGGATTTTCCCCAAGGTTTCCTTTTTTTGGGGTAAAACCCCTTTTTTTTTTTCCCCTTTTTTGGGAACCCCAAAAATTTAATTTTTGGCGAAAACATTTTTTAAAAAAAAAATTTTTTCCCTTTTCCCTTGGGGGGCCCTTCCGTTGTTCCCCCTTCCCGGAAATTTAATTTTTGGAATTTTTTTTTTTTAAAAACCCCGGGTTTTTTTTTTTGGGGGTTTTGGAAAGAATTTTTTTTCCCAATTTGGGGGGCCCCGGCCTTGGGAAAATCCCCAGTTTTTCCCCCCCGGAACCATTTTTTCCCCGGAAACCTTTTAAACCGGGGAAGTTTTTTATTTCCGGGTTATATTTTTGGAAGGGTTTTTAAAAATTTTTTTTTTTCCCCAAAAAAGGTGCCCAATTTTTTTCTTTTAAAAAACAAACCCTTTCCCTTCTTTCCCCTTTTGGTTTTTTTTTTTTCCTTAGGGTTCAATTTTTTTTCCCTTTTTTTTAAAAAGTTTTTTTTTTTTAATTTTTTTTAAAATTTTTTTTTAAAAATTTTTTTTTCCCCCTTTTTCTTTGGCCCTTTCTATTTTTGGGCCTTAAAATTCCCCATTTGCCCTCCCTTTAAAATTTTTTCCCCCGGTCCCCCACCCAAATTCCCCCCAAAATTTTCCCCCTGAAATTTGTTCAAAAAATTTTTAAAAAACCCAAAATTTTGCAGGGGTTTTGGTTTTCCCGGTCGGGGGGAAAACGGCCCTTTTTTTTACCCTTGAAAAATTTTTTTTTCCCCCAAAATTTTTTCCGGCCCTTTTTCCATTCCTTGCCCTTTTTTTTTGAAAATTTTTTTTTTTTATTTTTGGGGAAAAAAAGTAAAAAAACCCCTTTTTTGGGGAGGGTTTTCTAAAAATTTAAAAATTTTCCTGGTTTAAAAAAATTTTAAAAAAACCCCTTAAAAATCCCCACTTTTTTTCCTTTTTTATTTTTTTAACAAAAAGGGGGCGTGGGTTCCCCCCCAACCCTTTTTTAAAAAAAAAAATAAAACCCAATTCTCCTTTTTTTTTTTTGCCCCAATTTTTTTTTTTTTTTTTTTCAAACCCCCAAATTTTTTGTCAAAAAAAAATTTTTTTTTTTCCAATTTTCCTTTTTTTTTTTTAAAGTGGGAAAAATGGTTTTTTTTCCTTTGGGCCCTTTCCCAAAAAAAAAGGTTTTAAAATTTTTTTTTTTTTTTTTTCCAAAAAGGTCTTTGGAATTTTTTTTTTTGGGAAAAATTTTTTTACCCGGGAATTTTTGGGGGGGCCCTTTTAAAATTTCCCTTTCCGGGGGGGTTTTTTTTTTCCACCTTTTTTTTTTAATCCCTTTTAATTTTTTTTTAACCTTTTTTTTTCCCAAAATTTTTTTTGGTTTTCCCGAAACCCGTTTAAAAAAAAATTTTTTCCCAAAAACAAACTTTTTTTTAAAAACCTTTAAAATTTCCTTTGGTTTTCCCTTTTTTTTTTTTCTTCCCCCCCCCCAAAAAAAAACCCCCCTTTTTTTAAAAAAATTTTTTTTTTTTTTCCCTTTTTTTTTTAAAAAAATTTTTTTTTTTTTTTTTTTTTTAAAAACCTTTCCCTTTTTAATTTTTTTTTTTTTTTTTTAAAATTTTTTTTTGGGCCCCTTTAAAATTTTTTTAAATTTTTTTTTTTTTTTGGAAGGGGGGGGGTTTTTTTTTTTTAAAAAAAAAACCCCCTTTTTTTTTTTTTAAATTTTTTTAAATTTTTTTTCTTTTTCCCAAGAAGAGTTGGTTTTTTTTTTTCCCCCACGATAATTTCCAAGTTTTCCCTTCACTTTTAATAAAACCTTCCACCTTGTTGCGGAATTGTTTTGTTTTTTTTTTTTATTTCCTATGACTTTGTTTTTTATTTACATCATACCCCTCCCCTATCTTTTAGTTCCCATCAAGCTTAACCCTTTTGTTTGCCAAATCAGACCTTTTTTTTTTTTTGGCTTTTAAGCAAAGAAATGGAACCATGTTTGTTTAAAAAATTCCAATGTTAAAAATCCTTCCCCCCCCTAAGGGGTAATCCCAAAATAATTTTCCGTTCAAGTAAACTAATTACTTGTTTTACCTTTTGGGTTTTAACAAAAATTGCTTTAAGCAGGTTGTGGGTGGGGGTCCCTTACCTTTTTTTATTTTTTTTAAAAGTTTTCCAAAAAAAAATATTTTTCCCTCCCGGTTGCAAAAGTTTATTGAACCCACTTTATTTAGTAAAAAACCATTCAATAATAACCTCATTAAAAGTTTTTAACCCAGGGTAAAAATAAAAAAAAAAAATAAAATTATGTCCCCTTCAGGTACCTAAAGGTTAGGTATAACCACCCCTGGAAAAATTTTTTTGTTATAAAAGAAAATTCCTATTTTTCCAATCTTATTGGGGATTTTTTATTTCCGACCGAAAATGGTCTTTTTCCCCGAAAACCCCAAAATTTTGAATTTGGATAATGTTTCCCCAATTTTTCCCCTTTTAGTTTTCCCCCTGATTTTCACAATTTAGCAAGAACAGCGCAAAGGGGTTTTGGTTTTTTTCTTATCTTTTCTTCCTCGGCGACCCCTTTCCCCCAAAACCCAAAAAGTTTGGGAAAAAAGGGTTCCCCCCTCCTTTTCCCCCCGTTTTTTTTTTAAATACGTTTTAAAAAAAAAGAAACCCGCTAACTTTTTTTTTTTCCTTTAAAAAAGGGGTTTACCAAAAATTAAAAATTTTCAAATATTCGGGGGTAATTTGGGCCCACCCGGGTTTGGGGGGCCCCCAAATTTAAAAAAGCAAAAAGGTTTTTTTTGGAAAATTTAAATTGGGGGCTAAATGGGGAAAAAAATAAAGAAAGAAACCCTTTAACCCTTTTTTTTTTCTAAATTTTTACAAAAAGCCCCAAAAAAAAAACCCTTTAAAAATTTTTTTTGAAAGGCAAAAGAAAAAACTGATTTTTTTTAAAATAGAAAACCCCGCGGGGGGAGGACGTTTTTGTTTTTGAAAAAAGGGCGGGTTTTTTCGGAGAAAAGGAAAATGATTTAAAAAAAACCTTCCTCCGGGGAAAAAAATCCCCCGCAAAAAAAATAATTAAAAAACAAAAATTAAATTGTTGGCTGAAATTTCCCCTACAGATTGAAAAAGTTTTAAAAACCCAACCCCCCCCCCTTTTTGAGGATTTAAGAAAACATTGGCAATTTTAAGTAGATATTAGTTTAATTTTAAAAAGCAGTGCATTTTTTAGTGTCAGGAATGGAATATATACTTTTTTTTCCTTTTGGTGAGAAAATATAATTTAATCTATCTATTTCTCTATTACGCAGTTATCAGACACGTGCACTAGTGTTATGTTTGGGCAGATTTCTTGTACACAGTGAAAAAATCTTCAGCAGAATGCGGGCCAATTTTCCTGGCAAGTGTAGCTTCTTTGATCCTCCTCTTCATTGTATAACACAGTCTATGAATTGGTCCTTTACCATGATTGAAGGGAAAGATGACCATGATTGGTGGCAGAAAAATGCCCCTCAGTGTTGTCAAACTGTTGGAACACTTTAATACAGATTTCATACTTTTGATTGAAGTGTTGTCTGTAAAGTGTTTTTTGCTTTCATTTTCTTTAAAGGTTTGAAATTTACCACCTGCTCCAAATCTTTCCTTTTGCTCCATTTTTTTATTATTTCAGATGCTTATTTAGCCGTCTTAAACCAAAATTAACCAAATATAAGAAATCTACAAATATTATAGCTTATCTACAACAGATAAATCAAACGGAAAAAAAGTTGTGACTGATACTACTTTGTGACTGACACTACAAAGGTAAATAATAGTTTAAAAATAGAGAAAATTAGTTTATAGAGAAAATGCTTTTTATTTAGCGGGTCTCTGATCAAACACACAAACCGGAAAATACATGTACCAACCTAGCTTTTTATTTAAAAATTTAAACATCTGGTATTACAAAGAAGTAAATATAAAAATAAAATATCTTAAAAGTTTTGAAGCAAAGCTTTATTTTAAACATTTAGAGGAACTTTTCTATCTTTTTGTGACTTTCACTACAGCCAAAACAGGTGATTTTTATCTTTCTAATAAAGTAACTTCTATTTATAAATCCCTATTAAAATGAGTTTATAAGATAGTTATTAAAGTGTATTTTAATAATTTAACCTAAAAATCTGAAAAAAGTGTTATTTTTACCTTAAAATTCAAGAATTCAAAATGATGAAAAAACACAGACCATGTTTTAAAAACAAAAAAGCCACTTCGAAACTGCAGTGTTGCTACAATACTAGTGTTTGATTTAAAAATTTTACAATTTAAACTTTTCTTAATTATGTTTCAACTGTAATAAAAAATATTATTAAAATTCACTTGTAGTGAAAATAATAAATAAAAATAGTATTTGGTATAGAAGTAGAGAAGAAGAAAAAAGCTTAGAAAGCTTGAATATTCTAGTTTGTAATAAAAAAGTAAGTATTAAGAAAAATTGTAAACTGAAGTTGGTAAGTTAATTCTACAAAGGTCCATGTATGTGTATTTCTGAAGCGAAGAGTTATATCCCCTTCCACAGGTTGCACCTGTGCAATTTTTCTAAATACAACTTTTATAACTTTCACAAACATACTAAAGCCATAGAGAAGTATGTATAAACAAATTGACAGCTTCGTAAAAAGGTTTTTAAATTTGAAACCACTAGAGGGCTATTCGCCTTTAAATACCTCTAACAAAAAAAGTAACAAAGAATTTTGTTATTTAGATCATCGAATAAACCGATTACTATAGTTAAACTCATAGTTTCCTTGCACAGAGGCCACGACCATGGGCGGAGCTATAAAACACGCGGAGCAATCAGATGAAGAGAAAATTCAATCCGTTTTATTTTGTCTTTATCTGATTGTTGCCCATGGTCGTGACTTCTGTGCAAGGAAACTATGAGTTTAACTATAGACGATTTTTTGCAAGGTTAAAGGGACGCATTACCCAAAATTTAGGGTTGCCCAGAAAATAATTAAACATGCTCGAATGCTGTGAGCTAAGGATATCGCAAAAAAGAAGGTATCCTTTATAATAGAGGAGGTTTATTGAAAATGATATAGTGGTTAAGTAAAAGGGTTTTTGAAATTAATGTTGATTTTTTAAATTTAAAATTTTCTTCAGCTTGTGAATGGTTAAAAAACTAAGGCTTTTAAGTAAAATAATGTAGAGCTCCAATTTTTTTTCCTGTGTTGAAACATATGCTTTTAACAAAAGTTGGTATGTAATTAGGTCTAGTGTGATTAGATTTTAAAAAAAATTATGAAGTTGAAAATTTAGAAAAAATCTTATTTTTTGGCCATTTTATACATAAAGCTACATAACTATTTGGTTTAACTGACAGCTCAATATCCATACAAACTTTTATTAATAGATATTGTGGGAACATTTTGAAACAAAATCCATAAAAAAATTCTTTAAATTGTAGGAGGAGTAGCATTTTGAATTTTTTTTACATTTTTAAATTTTTTGAAAAAACTTACGTTTCAATATTAATCATTTTTTCGTATACTATGTTTAATGAATGTTAGTTCTTTGTAAAAATAGTTTAATTTGAATGCTAGTCATAAAAATACTGGATTTAATTTTTTAGGTACCGCGTCCCCTTAAACCCTTAAAGGCATATTACACGGACACATCATTCATGCAACCCAACCCTCAACGCAACTCGATCTTGCAGTCATAAATAGAAATTCATTCTCATGTTTGACGCAAATTTATGTTGGTTCATTAATGCTGAATCTACGCCTGAGCAAGATCAGCTATTAAAAAGGAGCAGCATAAGAGCCGCCATCTTTATAGTGACGTAGTTCCTCCTTTAGCTATGTCTTAAGCAGTAATCTATGCATACATTGGTTCAAATACTAGATTGGGTCAACTAGGTGGCGTGAGGTTGACGACGTTGCAGATACTTTTTTTAACCCAAAATTTCATAGCAGACAGCAGATTGCAACTAACTTTCGAATTTTGCATTGAAGATATGGTCGGGTTGGAGAATTTTTGCTCGATATGCCACTTAACTTGCCTTTACTATAGAGGGGGGGGGGGGGAATGCTAAATTTGTAATGAATTACGATTAAAGATAATATCTCAACTACAGTTTCTAAATGCAATAAGTTTTCAGTGTGTGTATATCCCGTGTTTTACGATACGTTTCGATAAAACTTTCAGATGACAGTCTTCTGAGAAACATTCGTTCCCTAATATTTGGTAGTAGTACCAAAGTGAAAGCTCTCCACTGGCTGCTGGTGGCCATGGCCGAGTACCCGGAGAAGCAACTTAAGGTGCACCAGGAGCTCGACGCGGTGCTGGGAAAGGACCACGTCCTCAACAGGTACGCGGATAGGACG
The DNA here is from genome assembly GCA_019343175.1 of Oedothorax gibbosus. Taxonomy (NCBI): domain Eukaryota; kingdom Metazoa; phylum Arthropoda; class Arachnida; order Araneae; family Linyphiidae; genus Oedothorax; species Oedothorax gibbosus. The sequence continues at coordinate 19,209 of JAFNEN010000181.1, forward strand.
AGTGTCCCCTACACCTTCGCTGCCGTCCTGGAGTCGATGCGATGGAAGACGATGATGTACCTTAATGCACTCAGAGTGTAAGTACACTACTCTCCCTTTAAAGGCGAATGAGACCGAGTGACTGCGGGTCTCCAAACTAAAGTGCTTCTGTGTTAATCCACTGGAAACAAATAATTTTCTAAGCCAAATTTCTCCGGCTCCGGCTGTATTGAACATTTTTTTTATAAAACTTTTATTATAGGCTCAGTAGCTGAGAGGTATATAAGTATGTGGTATGTAAAAGATCCCTTGAGTATCCATTTAGCTTAGCTTGGGCTCTCTCGGCAAAATTAAATCACGGCATACTTTAACATCCACAGAGAGCTCAGATTCTTTGTAATCTGAGCGTCAAAATTGGTGTAGCAAGAGTCGCTTAGATGGTGCCACAAAAAATGGCTCTCAGTTCTGGGGACTATGCCGAGTCTGCGAAGGCCAATAAAGCAACCCCGTTGGAAAAAAAAACGGTTTTTTATATGATAAATGCAAATATAATTTTTTTAATATGATAATGATCTGTAGAAAACTTACAGAGATCTTCATACCAAACTATTGGAATTCTTTAGAGCAGTAAAATTTATTTAACTAACAGGGATAAAAATTAAGCAAATGCATTAACAAAATATTTCTGATTTCAACAGTTTTTGCTAGACCTTTAATACGTTATTTTTATTTATCATACGTACTTTTGTCACTTCTTAGGTTCTCTGAAGACACCACTCTACAAGGATACAAAATAGCTAAGGGTACGCTACTTGTAACTAACTTCTGGGCTGTTCATAACGACACCAGGTACTGGAAAGACCCTGAACTGTTCAAACCAGAACGATTTCTCACGGCAGATGAAAAGTCAGTAATCTTCAAACAGGACAGTTTCATTCCCCTTTCTTTGGGTAAGTGGTCATTTTAATGGCGAATGAGACCGAATGATCACGGGTCTCCAAACCAAAGTTCCTCTGTATTAATCCAATAGAAAAATACTATTTTCTAAGCCACATTTCTCTGGATTTATTGAATGTTTTACCAAATTGTTTTTTTTTTTTTGAAAGATGCATATAACGGACTTACAGGTCTCTATAATCCCACTTTTTGAAATTGGATCCAATATTTTAAATATTTTCATTAAAAATTTTACACTAAATATTCGAACCACTGTCCAAATGTGGGATTATAGAGACCTGAAAGTCAGCTACATTTATCCAAAAAATTTTATACATTGGATTAACACAGTGGTACTTTGATTTATTGACCCGCGGTCGATAGGGGTCATTTGTCCTTCAGGGGGATGATCTTCCCATAGACGTACAGTAGAACAGGGAAACCGGAACCCCGTTTTTACATAAAACTAGGGGTGTGTAACATTACACGACTTTTAATTACCGTTCAAAAAATAAATACACACATTTAAAGGCAATTATATACCTTATAAGGTAATTTCAATAATTTTAAACCAAAAAGTTTTATGGAAGCTAGATTTTTTTTTATGACGCCCGACAGTTACTGGAAACAGGTGTTCCAAATTTGAAGACTGCATATGAAGAGTACAGGGGGGGAACAACTTCATAGACTGGGAATCTGTCCGTATGAGGTCTGCTTGGCGAGTAAAGGCGATCGGATACCGGTATCTCCCTTGGTTCTTCTTCCGCGGTTCAAGATTGTCTGGCGTGAATCTCGATCATAGAGATAGTAAACCCGTGCGCCGCGTGATAATAACTAAGACAAAACTGGTGTCTTCATACCAGTTTAGGCGATGACTCACTATCGTCGTCAAGCATGACCTGAACAAGCCTGATGCAGACAGATTCATAGTCGATGAAGGGGTTCTCTCCCTGTACTCTTCATATCTTTTTGTTTTTCAGCAATACCTTTAAAACAAAAAATATTCTATAGCAACTAGCCCTTGCACTTGCGCAAATTTATCGAAAACCTTATTATGACGTCCGACAGGTACGGGGAACTCGTATACAAAATTTGAAATTCTGGAAACGACTGTACTCGGAAAAGTGACTTATCGACATATAGAGTTGATCTTTCAGAAAAATCTTCTAAAGGCATTTTTATTATATTTCACGTGAGAAAAAGTTGCAAATCTCTTCTCATTATAGCTCAAAGATTGTTACATTATCATGCATAATACACCATTATTTTTTATTTTAAATGTCAGTTAAATCATCTTTTTCACCTATAGTGCGATATGCTGCCGGGGCCGGTAAACTGCAGTATCCTTGACAATAGAATGGACTAATTTTGTCCTGAAATAATCCTTTTTTTTAGCATACTTTCTTATAGGTTGTAGTTATTGAGTGATTACAACATTTGCCCAAGTTATTGTTGCAGATCATAGGTTTAAGAAGAATATGGAGATGCTGTGCCTGGTAAAAACCATTAAAAAATCCCGTTTGCCTAGTGAAGTCATCGATCGCTTTGTAGTAAGCCCAAACAAACGCTCTCGGTGAGGTATTTGGCTCTATTCTACAGGAGAGCTAGCATAGCCTTATTACATTAACCTGGCGATTTCTGACTCTCTAAGGCTGTGTCCTGATTACGACATCAAATGCCACAAATGCAACAAAACTTGGTGACCGCCAAGGGCGCCAAGCGATGCAATAGCTTGTGGCTGACTCTGCCAAGTCGTCAAGTTTTGTTGCATTTGTGGCATTTGATGTCGTAGTCAGGACACAGCCTAATAAAAACTATAATTATAATGCATTTTTCTTACCTGTAAAGGAAATTATTACTGTCTTGTGTAATTCAGATCTCGTGCTACAGCCTACAACTGAGCAAACAGTCATGTTTTGATTTTTAATCAAGGCCTTTTAAAGAATAAAATAATGCGTTTTACATTGAACTAACGTTTAGTGAGCGGTTTGTTTGAGCTTACTAGGGTTACTTGGCGACTGTCTGACGGCATCACTTTATTTCACGTCAAGCATCTATGTTGCAGATACTGCAGGCAGTGTACCTACCCACGGTAGTATGCATCCATAATTCTTCGATTTACAATACGTTTATAACGTAAAAAGTGGAAGGTATTATAATCGCTCTGTCCGTCCGTCTGTACTTTCATAGCCCGGACTACAAATGCTACAGGCAAGTGTGATGCGTCAAAAAATCAGTGCATTTAAAATATAAGACATTGAAAATATCAGAAAAAAAAATCGAATTCGAAGTATTTCAATGGGAATGATTTTTATGATGTCACGCTCTGCGTACTGCGATTTCTTTGGTTGTTTCGTTTTCTTTCCGTACTACGATTTCATTGGCTGTTTCGATTTTAATTCACGATAAGAATGCGGAAATAGATGAAAAGTAACTTTTCTTTCTGTGCAAGTTTTCTTCAATAAATGATTAAAACAACCAACAGCATAACAAGAAGTTAGCATTTAAAAAAATAACCACTAAAATATTCTTAGAAAACTTACTTTCAAATACCAAAACAAAAGTAATTCAAGAAAAATAAAAACAAGACCGCGGAGATGTTGCCAAATCCGACATGAAACAACCCCATTATTAAAAAAACTGCAAAATTTAATGCTCATTTAAAAAGCTTAAGAAGCCATTTTTATTAGAACAAAGTCACCATTGCCATTCACAACAATCGCACGAAAAACTTTATTTCTTTGAAATAATAAATGAAAAGAAATTTATTTTTGCGACATTAATCAGTTTGAAATGACTTCAAATATATTTCACAAAGATAAGCTTTGATTGTATGTTGATGTTGTATGTTGGTTGTTGGTTGTATGTTGTTTTACTTCTATTTACAAGAGAGGAATATTATATATTTATTCTTTGAAATACAAATTAATTTAGCAAAAGATAATTATTGAATTTTATCGAATAATTATTGAGTTTTTGAAAGAAAATGAATGTAACTGTGTCGGCTCTTTTTTTCCTTTTGAACACAACTGTTGTGTGGAAGCGGGCTAAGTTAGAGATTCTGTTGCAAACCTACTTCTATATTATAGGTCGCAGGGACTGCGCTGGAAACTGATGCGATCTCAGGGATGCTGTTTGTACTTCGCGCTATCATGCAAAGTTCAAGTCCTACGGAAGAGGAAGGCATCACGTCAAGGAACAATGTATTGGGGCTAATGCACAGCAGTTCTAGATCGATGCAAAGACAAGACAAAGGGCGTTAGACTTAGATTCATAGCCAGGGATTAGAGCCGCCGACTTTAGTAGTTGCGACTTCCCGTCAGAATATCTTGTTATGGTCTTTTACTTGGAAAAATTCGTTGGAATTATAACTTAGTCATTCATTGCTTTCAAAAATGGTTATTCAGACTTTTAATTTATTTTCGCATGTAAGACGTAATTTAAAAGGGCTTTTTTAAGAGCTTAATGACCCAATTAAGGAGTTTCGTACTATTGCACAAAGCTGTTTTAAAACAAATAAATTGACACAAATTGATTTCAAACCACACAAATACGATGCCAGAGTTTACAGTGTTTTTTTAAATGTAAAATAACAGCAAAAATACTATTAAATTTACGACACTACGGTTTACATGAAAGCATAATTTTTGTAAAATAGCAGCAAAAAAATTTGGCTACGTTGCCAGTATATTTTGCTATTAATTTGCAAAGCTTTTTTTTACTGTGTAGTACAATACAAGATTACACAAGTGCTATGTGGGTGACAGCTTATAGTAGTATAGTATTTTTCCACCACGGTTAAACAGTGAGGCTGTCACCTTAGTGACCACTCAATCTAATACCAAAACGACAATATACACGTCGTCAGAACATAGGATCCAGGGCTTGATTCAGATTAGGTTTAGTTTGAGTTATCGCACTAGAACTACACGAAGGCAATTGGCGACGGGCCTTCATAATTTAAAATTACAATCAAGTGACGAGCCGACACCTGAGTAGGCACTCAACGCAACCGTTAATTGCGATATTGTGAACACAGCGTTGGGACACTTTGGAGCATATTTAACGTGCACTCCCTCTCCTCTCACGGGGTATTATTCTTCGGACAGTTTTTGGCTGCACAGGCCCTTGATAGGTCGGCAGTTATTTTGGGGATGCCCGGACCAGAAGCTGAGACTTTCTGCATACAAGGTGAACATCTTTACCAATTGGACTTCCCAGGCCTGATCCAGACTTCAATACAACAGTACAGACTTCAGTACAAAGGAAGCCAGCCTGTTATTCAGATTAATCTAATTTGTTTGTTTGTTTGTTTTTGAATGCCATTACAGATAAACATCTTATTACAATGTACATTGAACAAAACAATTAGGAAATAAAACAAGCACGAAATAATTGAGTATAAAAACAGACAAACACATTACACAGATAAAAGTTGAAAAAGTTTGCCTTAAAATCATTAAAAGACATAGCAAAAATATCTAGATCGTGAGAACTGTTATTGTAAATTTTATAAAACTTATACGTACAAACAAAAATTTTGAATATAGTTGTATTGGGAAGAGCTATGATAAAATATACGACGATTACGTGTAAATCTATTGGGAATAAAGAGATGTATACAGTACTAGTTATGTAGTTGCAATCAATTCTATTGTTTAGGAATTTATGGAAAAACAGAAGACGCCTTCACGCCTAGATTTAAGGGTCGATACATTAAAAATATATATTACGCAGATCAAATGAGGATAGATCAAAAGAACTAGTATGAAAGATCTTAAAATATAGAAAACAATTTTGCACTCGTTCGATTATTTTTATGTTGTTGTCATAATAAGGGTCCCATATGAGACTAAAGTATTCTAAATTAGAACGGACCATACTGAAATAAAGAATTTTTAAAGTGTGTTGTGAAGTGAATTTATTCGTTTTTCGTTTGAGGAAACCAAGTATTTTGTAAGATTTAGAAGTGATATTATTAATATGTTTAGAGAAATTTCAAGATTACAGCAAAAGTTACACCCTGGTCTTTGTCAGTTATTACGAGTCAAGGTAGTGCCATTAATATTATAAGATATCGTTATGTCGCCAATTAAAATATAACTAATTTCCATTGCTCGTTATATCTAAGCTCTGATGGATACTTCAGTACCTGGAAACTCAACATTTTATGAGGTGGCATCCTTGCAACTACTAATTAAAATGTAATTAACTTCCACATTATAGTTGTATTTCACCACTAACCACGAATGAGTATTTGTTTAAAATTAAACTATCATATATGCATACCATTTATGCAAACTAAAATAATAACATTTATCAAATTATAGTGTCAACTACCAAAAAACTTTATTGAATGTACCCGCTTTTGGGGCCCCTTAGAAATTGGAAGGAGTATAGAGTTAAGAAGAAGAGGGAGATGCTGCCGGGTAAAAACAATACTAAAACCGGTTTGCCAAGTGAACCCTCGATCGCCTTGTAGTAAGCCCAAACAAACGCTCTTGGCGAACTATTTGGCACGATTCCAAAGTGTAGGCTAACTGCATCAACGTGGTGACTGTTTCACTCTGTAATTAAATTATTATTCTAACGTATTTTTCTAACCAGTGAAGGGATTACTACCATCTTGCGTTAATTCAGATCTCGCAAAAGGCCACAACTGCTATTTTTCGGTTTTTAATCAACATTTTTTAAAGAATAAAATGATGATTTTTACATTGAACTAACATTGAGGGAGTGGTTTGTTTGGGCTAACTAGGGTTACTTGGCGACTTTCTGATGGCTACACTTTATTTCGCGCCAAGCATCTCCAGCTTCTTCTAAACTCTATGAAGCTCAGGCTACCCGGACTTATTCGGTGGTTGCAATCTAAAAACTAAATGCGTAAATTTACACACTAAAGCAGGTATTTTTTTGCCACTAGAATGATTTGTGTATGTGTGTAAAAAAGCGTGTAATTTCAGTTTACACACTTGACTGTGTAAGTGAGAATTACACACTTTACTGTGCAATCGAGAATTACACACTTTACTGTGCAATCGAGAATTACACACTTTACCGATTAATTGAGAAAGACACACTTTATTGAGTATTTCAGAAATACACACTTTAATGAGTAATTTAGAAATGCATACATACAATGAATATACATGCCTAACCAGATTACACTTAATACATAATTTTAGGCAACAAAAATGTATTGAGTTATAATATAAAACAAAAAATAAAAATTAATGTGGAATATTTTTTATAGATTTAATCACTTTGGAAATTACCATCCAATTTTAATAAACAACAAACACAATAATAATGCTACACTACTTCTTATATATCAAGTAATTTCAATTCATGATACACTGTAAATTTTTTTTACTGAAATTAAAGGGAAAAGTACCGGCAGCAGAGTTGCCGGGACTTTCCTGTTTCGTTAAGTATTTTCCCGTGTATTTACAGAAGTTCCGTTTCTTATTTCTCCGTTGTTAAAATTTTCCATTTTGCAAGCTTTTTCAATGTTCCATTGCAGATCACTGTAAAAAATGCTGCACCTGGGCTTTGGAGAATAGTTTTGCACTTAGACCTTTCCACTAAACTGTTACCATGATATAATTAGTATGTTTACACTCTTTAAGGTTGTAAATGTAAGTTAGGAAAAGTTGGAGGCAGAAGTTTTCTTACAATCTATAACTGCTGCTGATAGAAACTTTCTTACTTTGGAGACTTTAAAGCCAAAAGTAAAGATGTACTGCTCCTTTGAACGACCCCCCTCACTGAACTATATGTTATTAGTGAAGATGACGAAGAAGATTTGTATCAAAAGACAGCTGTCGCTATTGAGCACATGTAAAGTAAGTTCTTTAAAAAAAATATACTTTGGTATGCAGTAAAAGATAAAAATTCTAAGGAGTTCTTGGAGATCTATTTAGAGGGAAATGTGGATCTGTTTACGGAACATTAACAAAATTCAATGACAAAAAACGGACCCTTCACAATTCTGTGGCTAATAAAAATAAACAGACTCAGACTTGTATCATGGTAAGTTATAGCGAGAGGCTTTGTTTTGGATCATCTGCAGATGCGTTCCTGTGTGTAGGCGCCTAAATTGTAAAATACTGTTTTAATGTTCTTATAACTTTTATTCGGCTTTCCTTTGAACGATTTGTAGCTAATTTTATTTGTATTCTCATCATACCGACAATCCTTTTTTAATTGCATTATCTGTGAAAAGAATTTAACCCAACATTTTAATTAATTTTTTGGCTAAAAATTATGGTACAAATTTGTTGGCTATGCTTATTTTAACATGTTTAAATAGTTTTACAACTTAAAATGCAAAGGTTTATTAAGCAAGTAATAATAGCCAAAAATTTAATATTATAATTTATTATACTTGATATTGCACTTAAAAATCTTGTGAATATTTTAATTTTACTAGTCCGTAGTAGTATCTAAAAACCATTTTTATTGTAATTCAGGTGCATAATTTCTCCTTAATAACTTTCTTGAATGTTGTAATATTAAATTTAAGGTGCTGTTGACCTTCTGTTAAATCATCTGTTTAAAAAGCAAATCAGTAGCAAAGGAGACTGGTATTGTTAAGCAAACTTGTTATAGTTATTTAAGCAACTAGTGAAGAAAATAATACTTTATTAAACAAGTGGTTTTTATTTCACGAGACCGTAGGTCGAGTGAAATAATGACAAGAGCTTAATAAAGTATTATTTGGCACGTGCTTGCTTACAATATTTTTTATAATAACGTGCAAAAAAGTATTTCTACCAATGAGTGATTTTCATGACATCATTTAGTTTCCATGGCGATATTCGAAAATGCAAAGTAGTAAAAGAAAAGTTGTAAAATAATTTTCTATTTTGAATCAAAATAGTATTGTTTGGCGTGAAATTTGTGTTCTTACTTTTGTCTTATTTAATATCCTTTAATATTTTTGTAGTACTTGTAGTTTCCATGGAGATATTAGAAAATGCAAAAGTAATGAACCAATAGAAATAAGTGAGTTTCATGACATCATTTAGTTTCCATGGAGATATTCATGACATCATTTTGTTTTTCTACCAATCAGATACTCTTATTTACTTTACTCACTAGTCTTTACGTTAGTCTTTACTAGTCTTTTACTTTACTCACTGTCTGTGACGTAAGCACGTAAAATGTCATTTTCGCAACGATTTATGAATGAATATGATATAAAAAAGTGAACTTTTTTGCACGTTGTTATAAAAAGTTTATTTAAAAAGCTTGGTCTTATTAGCTATTCTAATATAAATGACTCAACTAAAATTACGATTTTAAATTGCTATCACACAAGCAATTTTGGCTTTTGGCAACTCTTTAAAAATGGTTTTTGCTTTCCCTTGTTAATTAAACTCTAGTGATAAACTGATGTTACTCATAAAGCCGAACCGGTCTTGTGTGATAATCTCGTCATAAAGCAGTGATGCCCATCAGACTATTTCTACTAAGTTACAAATGTTATCTCAGTAAAATATTATATAAAGATTTCATATTCTTTATTTAGCTGTAGCATACATGGGACAGGACACCAGATTAGGCTGTTTGAAAAGCGATCTATCTCCCAACTCTGACCGAATGAGAATTATCCAGTCTGTATTGACCCAAATTTGATTGCATTGTGAAGCTGGAAGCCTTTTCTGGATACATTCAGTTTTGGAAGTATTTCAACACTCCAACCTGGAAAAGGTTCACTGCAGCCTCTGATGTTTACGCAGAGTAAGCAAGCTTTTTCTACGGTGGTCAGGGTATTCTGCAATAACCCCCTCCATGAATGGGACCATTTTTACCCTGAAATAATCAGTCATTTAGTCTACTTTTTTGTATGTCAAATTTGAGTTCTTGCAACAATGGTCCAAGTCATTCGTCTAGTTACTGCAGTTTACCTGCCCATGTTTGTTGTATACTTTAAAAAGAAGTTTATTTTAATTTTATGTTGCTTTAAACAGGGGTTCTTGTCAGCCTTTAAAAATAACTTGTAAAACTGTTTGGGAACTTATCATTTGACCAATTACAGGTATCAGTACAGAAAGATACTTAATGTAGGAAAGACATTAAAATTTTGCTCATGAAGCTCTATGAGATAATTTCATTAGGTTTTGGACCACTGATATTAAAACTTGTTCAAAGATTGATTTCAATTTTAAAGAATTATATTATAAATTACAATCTTTATAAAATTCAAAAAAAAAAATCTTATAAACTTGTAAAATAAATACAGTAATGCAATAGAGGGATTTGTCAATATTACCTTAATTATAGTTAAGTGGATTGTGTAAGCCACATAAAAAGTAGTATCTCATACTACTAAATAACTACCTTTTAAAATATTGGAAGCAAACTTTAAAATCGCATGGGTATTTGCTTACATTTTAAGGTTAAATTTTAATGTGTTTTTTCTACAGTAACAGTTTTTTTTGTTTTATAGTTATTATATATTGTATTTTTTTAATTTTCTTTAGAATTGCATTTAAGTATTATCTGATTTGAAGCACATAGAATATAATTTAAACAAAAAACTAACCCTTATTCAAACATTGATGATAAACAAAGAGTTAGATGTTAGAGGCATTATTGTCTCATGGTTGATTATTTGGCTGTAAGATTTTTTTCTGAAAAATAAGTACATCAATAGGAAAAATATTTAAGTCTAAATTTATAGTTATAACATGGATTATCAGCTTAAGTAGAGAAATATGGCAGTATATTTTTTGGTTTAAAGTTTAACATTCATAAACTCGTATTTAAATGTCCTTATTTTTAGACCTCCCACAATTTGGGATTTCTGCTTTATCATCTGGCAAAAAAACCGGAGAAACAAGATAGGTTATACCAAGAAATCATTGAACATCTTCCTACTAAGGATATGAAATTTTCAGAGGCAATTCACAGTGAACTTGTGCATCTCAAAGCTTGTATCAAAGAATCATTAAGGTAAAGTTGTTAATTTTTACTAACAAAAAAAACTTTGGAAAAGTAAACAAGCGCCAATCTTAAAAACACAAACAAAAAAACCTGATGCATTTATTTTATAACAAAAAGCAAGTTAATGTTTTTGAGGGGGATTAAGATGGACACCAACCTCAAACAGCGAATTTTTTTTATGGCAGCGTAACTTAAATTATACTATTTACAATGCCCAAGAAGTTTTAAACAAGAGATTGGCATTCTTTATATCACAGCTTTTTTAGCAACTGTCGTGAGTAAAGATGGCCAACTTCACTTCACGATTGCTATTGGTAATCAGCTGTGGCGTCGTCACGTAGACCAGTTGAGAGACTGTGGATAACTGACAAACCAGGAGTGGGAGCGCGATTCGCATGCTCGGATCTCTACACAGGGTGATGCCTCAGATCATAGAGTACTCTATATGCTTCAGATGTTGGTTCTGTGACAACTGTGGAGCAACCAACACCGGATGAGCCTGCTTCTCTGGCGGACAACGACGTCAACCAGCCGGGGAATTCTGTGGTGGACCACCCAACACCATCAGCGAATCCAGTCAGACCTGGACCACCCAGCTCCCGAGTTCCAGCACCTCCTGAGCCTCTTCGCAAGATCCACCCGAGTTCGGAGACCTCCTGACCGTTTGGACTTTTGGAGAGGGGGGAGGAGATGTGGTGTCTAAGACTGAAACTTGTCTAACTGTAACTGTCAGCATTCAACTAGGTACTGTTTAACTGTAACTGTACCGGTCGGCATTCTGTACTTCTGCTTGTAAAAAGCATAGAGGAAGAAAGGAGGTGTAGAGAGGTTCCTTGAGAGAAATTGAAGTAGGGCTGTCAGGTTTTTCGAAGTACTGCGCATAACATACTGACACCAAGGTATCCCAAGATGCACCGCTCTGTAGAGGGTCCCTCCAATTGAGATGATTTGAAGCAGGGCTGTCAGGTTTTTCGAGCTACTGCGCATAACATACTGACACCGAGGTATCCCAATGCACCGCTGTAGCCTGCTTCATTTGTGCGCTACTGCGCATATACAAGGATCTCTCTATTATCCTTCCTACCTCTATGGTAAAAAGCACGAGTAAGCGCACTTAAGATGTGTGCTGTTGTAACAAATAAGTTATGGAATATAATAAATTAATGTGCTCATAAACGATATAACCCAATTTCCCTATACCCGCACTACACCCAGCCAATGGACATGACAATTAACAACTAAAATTAAAATATTCTAGAAAACTCACTTTCGCTAATACCGTCTACCGAAACAAAACTAATTACAGAAAAGTGAAAAAAAAACCACGGAGCTGTTGCCACCCCACCCGCGACGTGAAGTCGGCTTTTAATAAAAAAAAACCCACGGCTTAAAAAAACCCACTTTAACATACACATTATTTGAAGATGTTGTCATACATAAACAATACAAATCAAAATGAAAAGATGATAAATACGGTTAACGAAAATCATCATTTCATCCACATGTCATATTTTGTTAAAGAGGGGTTAAATAGTTTCACAGAAGACTTTAGACCAGCTTTAGTGGTAGCTGCAGAAACTAAGCTATTACGCTTTAACTAGCAAAACATGTTTACTCACCATGTGCATACTGTTGGAAGATTCATTCACAGTAAATGGAATATTTAATAATTTAAAAAATAACTTGTCATTTTTAACTATAATTAATTTAATTCATTTGGCGCGTTTTGGGAAATAATTTGCCGAGAAAATAGGTATAGCTACCCACACCCATTATACAGCTCTAACACAATGACCTTCGAACAACCGACCAGCATATAAATTATTTATAAAAGAAATTGCCTATTTGGCGAATTTTAGTTAATAATTTGGCGAGTTTGGCAACGTATTTGGGGAAAAAATAAAGACATAAAACACTAATAGCTCTAGTGCGATGGCCTTTATTAACCATCATAGTTCAGTAACAGATTAACTATACATTTATTAGTTTCTGAAAGTAATGGCAAAAGAATAAAATAAACATTTGAATTTTAAATGTTTTCGTTAAAAGTTTTATTTAATTTTTTCAGCCGATGGCATCAGGAAAGAGAGAAAATGATCGGATTTGGGCGAAAGCGGTGTATTTTTTTCAGAAAATTCGAATTTTCTCTAAAAATGGAACAAATATGAAAAAACTAAGCCTCAGGTGCACACGTTGGTATGAAATGGAATCTATCTTAAAAATTTCGAATTTCTGAGGACAGTATAAGTAGGTATTTTACGATCCGAGGACAAACACACACACACAGACTCTTTTATTATTATAGACTAGCAAATTTATACCCGTTCTTTGCACACGGAATAAAAAAATATCAAATAGATTCCAAATATGTGTACCATATACCCTGTTATAGGATCATAAACTTATTATTGTTTCCGCGCGTTATAAATTATAAAATCCCGTTTCATTGCCTTAAAATTCCAAAATGAAAAATACGCTATAAAATGCACTCATAAATGTCATCACAATTCCCTCATAAATACATAAAACCTTTTAGCTCATTTGGCGCGTTTTGGGAAATAATTTGGCGAGAAAATAGGTATAGCTACCCACACCCATTATACAGCTCTAACACAATGACCTTCGAACAACCGACCAGCATATAAATTATTTATAAAAGAAATTGCTTATTTGGCGAATTTTAGTTAATAATTTGGCGAGTTTGGCAACATATTTGGGGAAAAAATAAAACATAAAACTCTAATAGCTCTAGTGCGATGGCCTTTATTAACCGTCATAGTTCAGTAATAGCTTAACTATACATTTATTGCTTATATGCATACATGCAGTCAACAGAAAAATCAATGAAAAAATCATTAAATAAACCCACAATATAATCCGGGAATGAAGACTGGCGGAATTACGTCACTTGAAACATGTCAATTATTTTTCAAATAATGAATTTAGTTTCTGAAAGTAATGGTAAAAGAATAAAATAAACATTTTGAATTTTAACTGTTTTCGTTAAAAGTTTTATTTAATTTTTTCAGCCGATGGCATCAGGAAAGAAAACAAATGATCGGATTTGAGCGAAAGTGGTGTATTTTTTTCAGAAAATTCGAATTTTCTCTAAAAATGGAACAAATATAAAAAAAATTAAGCCTCAGGTGCACACGTTGGTATTAAAGGGAATGGGGAATCTATCTTAAAAATTTCGAATTTCTGAGGGCAGTATAAGTAGGTCTTTTACGATCCGAAGACACACACACACACAGACAGACTCTTTCTTTCATTATTATAGACTAGCAAATTTATACCCGTTCTTCGCACGGAATAAAAAAATATCAAATAGATTCCAAATATGTGTACCATATACCCCGTTATAGGATCATAAACTTATTATTGTTTCCGGTCGTTATAAATTATAAAATCCCGTTTCATTGCCTTAAAATTCCAAAATAAAAAATACGCTATAAAATGCACTCATAAATGTCATCACAATTCCCTCATAAATACATAAAACCTTTTAGCTCATTTGGCGCGTTTTGGGAAATAACTTGGCGAGAAAATAGATCTAGCTACCCACACCCATTATACCCCATTATACAGCTCTAACACAATGACCTTCGAACAACCGACCAGCTTATAAATTATTTATAAAAGAAATTGCCTATTTGGCGAACTTTAGTTAATAATTTGGCGAGTTTGGCAACGTATTTGGCAAAAAAATAAAGACATAAAACACTAATAGCTCTAGTGCGATGGCCTTTATTAACCATCATAGTTCAGTAATAGCTTAACTAAACATTTATTGCTTAAATATGCATACATGCAGTCAACAGAAAAATCAATGAAAAAAAACATCAAATAAACCCACAATGAAATCCGGGAATGAAGACTGGCGGAATTACGTCACTTGAAACATGTCAATTATTTTTCAAATAATGAATTTATTTTCTGAAAGTAATGGCAAAAGAATAAAATAAACATTTTGAATTTTAAATGTTTTCGTTAAAAGTTTTATTTAATTTTTTCAGTCGATGGCATCAGGAAAGAGAAAAAATGATCGGATTTGAGCGAAAGTGGTGTATTTTTTTCAGAAAATTCGAATTTTCTTCAAAAATGGAACAAATATGAAAAAACTAAGCCTCAGGTGCACACGTTAGTATTGAAGGGAATCTATCTTTAAAATTTCGAATTCCTGTGGGCAGTATAAGTAGGTCTTTTACGATCCGATAACAGACAGACAGACTCTTTCTTTTATTATTATAGATAACTTGAGTAAAGTGATTGATTGATTTGTGGTAAGGGACAAAAATCTTGAACAACTTGCCGATTTTAGTTAAATCTTACCAATTTGCTCACATTTACAAACAACAATATATATTACTAAATGCTTTTAACTGTGATTATTCGAATTTCATCTAATCATACGGTAATATTTTCATCGGTTAGTTACATAATATACAAAATAACGAATGTTTGTTTACATTTTTAATCCCTTTCGCAAACGCATTCCAACTTGTTTCAAATCAAAATTATGCTGCCTTATACAAAAAAATAATTTTCTATTAATTCCTAATAATCTCTACTTGATATAAATAAAAGATTACAAACACATAATTAAGCACAAAATATAAGTTTCTATAGCAAAATCAACTAGGCTGCGAGTATCGTTAACACTAACACGCTATGCTTAAAAAAGGCATTAATACGTATAATTAGATTAAATTCAACAAAAACTTTCAAGAAGTATAACTTGAAAGGGTGTATACCATTATTTCTTTTTTTAAAATTAAATATTATTAACATAAAAAAGGAAACCTTACCTGCTCACAACAATCCACAACACAACAGCTAGCAAGACCCAAGACGAAGATTTTAGGCCAGGGAGGAGAGCAGATATAGTCAGGGCCTTCTAGAATAACCCTGTCCACTCTGACGTCACCTGACGGAATCCTAAGGAGAATACGTTAGAAAATCGACTTGGCTTACCGACTCATGCAACATATCATATCAAAGTTTTTCGTCTGCCATATTGGCGGGCTTATCAGTAGGGTTGCCGTTAGTACTATTTTCTTATGCCAAAGAGTGCCAATCATTGCCAATGTTTGGAAGATTTTTTTTAATTTTCGAGTTGAGTTGTACTAGAATTAATTATAATTTTATATTTATGCAAATTAATTGTTTTTATATTCGAATTTAAAACGAATTTATGCGTGAATTGCCATGTGTTTGAAATTTAATAAAAGGTGATATTCTGTAACAAATGAATATAAATGGTTTAATGTAGTATGTAACTGATGGGTTTTAGAACTCTTTGGTTTAACAAGAATAATAACTCTAAAACAGATATCCTGGGCATAATAAAATGCTCGTGAACGTCAAAAGTTGTTTTTGATGAACAAATACTGTAGAAATAACGTAATAATATATTCATGTGATGTGAAATTATTAATATGTTTAAAAACACTTTTAAGTTTGAAATGGTTCACAATGGAAAATATTTAGTCATCTCAATGCGAATGGCCTTAATTAAAATGTTCCTACATAATTATTTATCTATATATACGATAAATTTTCTTTAACCAAAATATTTAACCCAAACCAACTGTATTATTGCGAAGTGTACACTGTTAAAAATTTGGTGCTAGGTTTCACCATGATATTGGTTCCTAGTAGCTGCAACGGCTGAATGGTGAAATGTTTCATCTTTTTTTTCGGTGTTTGGTTGAACCATTTTTCTGGATTTGGAAACAAAAACCTGAGAAATGGTTCAACCGAATACCAAAAATATGGTGGAACGTTTCACCATTCAGCCGTTGCAGCTGCTAGTAACCAATATCATGGTGAAACCAAGCACAAAATTTTTAACAGTGTAGGGAACTTGAACTTAGTGCGAGATAGAGAGATATGGAGAACATGGGACATTTGAGCATGATGGAGAGAATGGACAATTACAGCGTTTTCCAGAAACATTTTTATTCGATTAAGCATATTAAAAAACCTCTAAAACTCAAGTATTTCTGATTTTAAAGATGGATTTATTTTTAAATTCATTTTTAAAGTTAGTGATACGTCACTCCTGTTAAACCTCTCTTAGCATAACAGATGACGTCACGGTTGACTTTTTTTGCTCTTTGCGTGTTATTTCGTTTCGTGTCACATTTCACTGTATCGCTTTTGAAACTGTGAAACGAACTTTCAACCTTATTAAACTCTTTAAAAAGTTATGCTATTTTATAGAAACATGTCATGTTCATTCCAGTTAATTTCTTCAAACGATGAACGATTTCACCCGATTATTCCGATCAGATTCAACAGTCAATAAATAGTTCTGCAATAGCTCATACGCGCTCTAGTGTGTGTATTTTAACTAACCACCAAACTTAGAACAAGCTGTTTAAATTCCGATATGAACTGGTTAAAAACAATATTTTCTTCTTCTTTTAATGAGGTTTCGCAGAAATTGTAAGGTTTACTATTTTATAAAGTGTATTAAAGCATAGATCGAGACATCGCCAAAAACATAACAGTTGACGTCAGTGGTTTTCAGTGACGTACATTTTCGGCAAATTTCAAATGCATTTTTTGTTGAAATTAAACATATTTGTGAATATTTAACCTTATATTCGGAATCTGCAGCTTCTAATGTACCAGAAAAACATATATATTCTGAATTTCGCGTTTCATGCAACTTGTCCAAATGGATTTGTGGAAATACCTATTCTTTGTAAATGAATTAATTAAGGCAGTAAATCTAGTTCGAGTGTCTCGTTTTTGAGGCTATCGCAATGCATAGCTTCTGCTAAAATTATCATTCATCTCCATTTACTTCAACATAACCTCTTCACATTTTTTGTAATTAATGGTCCATTTTGACATTTGTTTCTATGCAATTTTTTTCATAAATTTAGCTTTGAAAGCGTTTTGCAGGACTTTCGAAATCGGCCCTCTCACTACGCTATTTGTTGATAAAATTAATAAATCAGCTGTTTGGGCTTTGGTATCGGTATTTTTGGGGAATATTCCAGTTCATTAAATTTAAGAAAAATTTTAAAATAAAGTTGTGAATTGAATTCTACAATGATTCATGTATGTATATCTGTGGATCACACACTACAATGGGCAATATGTAGTAATAAATATCGGCATCTGAAATTCTTTGAGTATTTACGTTAAAAAAAATACTAAATGTTTGTTCTGCACACTAGAGTATAATATACTCTAAAGGCGTGGTCTTAATAAAGGCAATAGTACTATAAATGATTGAATACCGCGCGCGCGAGAGAGAAAAATAAATATAGCTTATTGTATTTTAGATGCGATATATCTCAAGTATTGTAAAATGCCCTGTTATTTATAATTAGGGGTAAATGCCTAACATCTAAAAATACCCGGAGATTTATAAATTTCAGTTTTTTTTTTTAAATAATCTCTGAGAACATTTAAATGCATCGAGACAAACAAATACCATACTTCTGGATAACAATAAGATCATAATCTGTATAAAATGAATCAAATTATACATGTGTAGTCTTAGTATTACAATCTAGAGGTTGGGTTAAATTATCATCGCACTAAAGCTACACGAGGGCCATTGGCGACGGGCATTATTATTTAGAGCCACAATCAAGTGACGGGCTGACACCTGAGTAGTAGGCACCTAACGCAACTTTTAAGAGCGACGTTGTTCGGTTCAGTTTAGGGCCACTAAGTTCTATTTCAATGTCATCATCAAATGAGTAATATCCCGCTTCTTATGAATAATATAGTTCTTATAACAAAATTTATTATTTCCTTTGAAATTGGTTGGTTTGACTTTTCTTCTCATTTGGAGAATGCCAATTTAATTTTCGTTAATAATTTATACCTTTATTAGCACTTAAACGTTTACTGTTTTGCATAAAGAAAAAAAACGTAAACAGTATTTATAAGGTTGCTAAACGTGACTAATTTTAAAACAAATATTGTATGATACAATATTAGCAAACTATTAACTAATATTTAGAATTATTTTTTTATAATTGCGTGAAAAAAATCCGATTTTTACACTATGATTTTAATATCAGACGCGTGCGAAAAGTTATACTTTTTAGAAACAGTGATAAAAAAAAATACTTTATTATTTCACTCGCTCGTGAAATAAAATCCACTAGTTTTAAAAAGTGTTATTTTTCACACTTGTTGCATAAATAACTATTTCTTACTTTTCATTAAACACTTCTAATATTTTTAGTTACCTAATTTATTGTAGGAAAAATCTGTGTTTGTAACATGTTTTATAAACAAACAAAAATATTTTTTTAAAGGAAAAAAACCCTGCTTTTTCAACCCTTATCTTGATTCAAGTTTTATTCAATATGCAATAATTGTTATTAAACTTTAAATGGTTATTCTTAAGTTATTGCAATTTTAGTTTTATAAATGCCTAGATTGGGCACATGAAGTCCATTTTATAATTGCTCTGACCGTATTACAAATAGGTACATGCATCACCAATTTTTAAGCACTTTGTTAATTTTTAAAGCCAAGAGAAAAAGTTTTTGCGAGATATATTTCAAACAGAGTAGTGTTTCTTTCAGGATTCAGTTTTTATAATTGAAATGGTATTCCTTTTTTGTTCTAAGAAAGAAAAAATTATTACTTTCTTTGAATAAAGGTTATACTAAACGAACTTTGAAGTCTTAATATGCTTTATCATTCAATGAAAAACCTAAAAAAGAACCTCCAAATATCAATTTCTGATAAACAGTACGATCATAACATATTTAGAAAAAAAGAAACTTCAGGCATGATTTAATGACTTTGTAAATATCATTATAAAGCTTCAGGCTTCTGAAAAAAAGGGCACTCTTTCTAGAATTAAAAAAAATAATAACTAGGGATCCCCAAGTAAATTTGCATTTTTAAAAGGGGCTTTAGATTTAAATTTAATTATTCTATTGAAATATAATATGTATAACACATTGAAGGTTAAAGAAAACACATTTAATCTAAACATTTTCTAGAAAGTAAGACAAAGTATACATAATTTAATAAAAAATTGCGCAAAACCACAATGATATTTTTAATTAGTATCAGTACAAGTCTTTAATGAAGTTTTAATAGGACGAATGATTTTGTATGCATTCAAATATGTCATTTCAACAAACAAATTAAATTTTAAGGCAAAATAAAACATCAAATTAATTCCCAGAAGACAAAAGAAAATTTGTACAAATATTTTGTCAATACTAATAATAATAATATATTAATAAGGACATAATTTATATTTTAGCCTTTAAAAAAAAACATTTTTTTAATTTAAAAAAAATCTACATGTCAGGAAAATTGTTCTTTCTTCGACTTCTTATTTGTAAACCAGAAAAACATTTGCAATTGTTGCCCTCAGAAAAGTTATAGGCAAACAAAAGCAAACATCACCTAGCCTTTACTTAGGGATCTTCATACGATGGCTCATCAACCTTCACATGACAAATCTGTGGCTTCCTGAAAGATATTTGTAGAGTTTTAAAATACAACAATAATTTCTAAGGAAAAACAGGCTTTTATTAAACAAATATATCAGTTTAAGCATATAAATGTAAAAAAGTCAGAGCTCTGCAATTAATATTAACCACAAATACAACATGTGCAATAGGAAGTTTTCTAGGGATTATTTACAAGGACATAATGTTAGGGAAAGAGATATGCAATTTAAATCAACCCTTTTCGATACAAACACTATGTTTAGAAATTAATGGGGAGCCAACTATGCTCTTTTATAATTACTAGTTAATATTTAACTAATAAATAATTACTAGTTAATTTTTAACTAATAAATAATTACTAGTTAATTATTAACTAATAAATAATTGCTAGTTCAATTATTATTAATTACTAATTAAATCAATGAGAATGTTTCAGATGATGTAACGCTTTTTTTTATTTGTATGCGTACTGGATTTCTTCGGTTGCTCCGGTTTCACTCTCAAAATGACCGATTTAGATGAAAATAATTTTTTCTTTCTATGCAAGCTTTCTTAACAATTGTCTTGTTCAACCAACAGCACAATTAAAATTCTAATACAACCTAGAAAAATTTAAATTTTTGTCTACTAAAGATTGATAGAGCACTTTCGCCGCCGAACATTTTTGTTGTCAGCGAAAATATATTAAAATATGCAATCAATTGTGAACTGTTTAATGAACCAGCCAGAAGATAACTAATTTTCATCTTAGATCTCTTCTCATCCTTACTCAAGTGCTCTAAGCTCCATTGCGAAATTATATCTGAAAAACGCTCGAAATTCTGATCAAAAGAAAAGATTTGCACAGTAACAAATGGCCAACATGTGTTTGGTTGGTTGGTTGGTAGACATATATATTCAGGTTGTGTGCTTGGTCAGCGACCCGCTTATAAACCTTATGTGGTTTGTTTATCCTTAGAGATGGTTGCTATGATGTGTTGCTAAGGCCGTTGCCACTCGCTGGACAACCCTATTGGGAACGGGCCTGACACCAGGTTGCCACCGGAGATATTGAGCAAAACAAGTGGGCCTAAAACAGGGAGGAGATCTGCCTACCTGCGATTTCACTCTGAAAATGAGAGGGTTTTCGTCTGCTTCTGCTACGTTGTATTTTAGAGTTCTTTATGTGTAGCTTGTTTTTATTCTTGCTATTTATAAAACCATATTGGTTTTTGTTCAATTAAATTTCAATTATGCAAAGAAAAAAATCCGTCAATGGTGCGTTGGAAAACTTCAGTAATTCATTTTAAATCAACTCAACTCAACTCTTACAGTTTGAATTTGACAGTTGATAATGTTTACATGTTGACAAAACAGCCGCTTTTATTTAAATAATTTTCCTTTTGATATTTTGTTTACTAATTAAATTTGCTATTGCCGTTTTGAAATATTCTAAATTCCAAAATGTCATATTATGACTTGGGCCAAGAACTTGTGAAAAATTCCGGTATGGCATCTGTAATTTTAATTTTATCAGCGGGAATTGTACATCAACTTCTTAGTCGTTAAGTCATAGTTTAATCATAAAATTTCAAATTATATTTCTTTATTTTCTTTTATCTTTAAACGTCTTGTTTTATTAACAACTCAAATTTAAGATATATAGTTTTTTATGTAGAATAAGTATAAATAAATATTTGTGATTTGAATGCTATATTAATGACGTTTTTTTTTTAATAATTTTTTTACTCTTCTATTTTTTGTGCTATAAATGTGCCGTGTGTGGTAGTGATGTGAGCCATAGTCTGGGTATTTGTCAAAAGCATTTTTAAATGCCCAAAATAAGAAGGGCATTTATGTATCTATATATATAAAAGAAAGTCGTGTTAGTTACACTATTTAAATAACTCAAGAACTGCTTAGCTGATTTGGCTGAAAATTGGTGGGGAAGTAGCTTAGAACCAGGAATAGGCTATATGATACTTTTTATTCGAACCCAAACGGGTGTAGGAGTGAAAAACGTGAGCTGATTTCCCCATAGGAATAGCATTGTGAGATTAGAATTTATACTTTTTAATTCAATGTAAAGAAATTTCAGCGTGAACGAAAATTTAAAAAAAAAAGAGCACATGGGTTTAATTTTCTGGATTGTTATTTGAATATCAGTATTTTATTTTTGTTGATTTTAAATCTTTTGATTTTTTTTATGGTGGATCAGATTTCCTGAACTAGATTTTAATTATGTTTCCAAATTTAATTTAATTGATCTTTACAAATGGTACGAAATGATTAAAGAGGAAATGAAGATATGGAGGAATATAGGTTAACCTAAAGAATCGTGCCCGGATTTGGCGAATTTTAAAAAGTATCACCAAGTCGAAATAATAACAAACCCCGGCACTTGCCGAGATAGTTGCCATCTCGAAATGACCAAAAATACTACTTAATTTCAAAATGGCCGACTTAAAACAACGGAAAAACATTAAATTGCAGACCAGATTTATAAAAAAAAGTGAAACTTTAAAATCCTAAAGAATTGATTTAAAAAAAGTAAATAATTATTTAAAATCATTAAGCATCTAATTAATAAAATATTAGTATAAGAAAACTTCAGAATAAATTATATATGTGTCTAAGATTTAAATAGATTAACATTTAAAAATTGTCAATGCAATTGCTAATTTCGCCAAAGGTTGCCATCGGTTACCAGATTTGGCGTAAAATTGCCCCCCACAATTCTTTAGGTTAACCGGAATATATTCGGCATAAATAAAGAATTTGTACTTTATAAAACTTTTCCAACCATACAAGAGGAGAAATGTCTGTTTTGTTTTCTGATGTTAAGATGGCGTAATGGTCGATTGAATTTTGGCATTGGCGGCTTTTGGCGAAGTTAAAAATTTAACGTAGAGCTATTCCCATCCAGTTGTATTGGTTGGGGGTAGTTTGAATTATTGTCGCATTAAAGCTACACACAAGTGTTATTGGACACGGGAGTCGTAATTTAGAACCACAGTCAAGTTACAAGCCGACACGTGAGTAGGTTCCCAATGCAACTTTTAAGGACGAAATCATACGCAGCGTTGGGAATTTGGAGGATATTTAAAGTGCCCTTCCTCCACACGGGGTATTATTCGTCGGACATTTTTTGACTGCATGAGCCGTTTATAGGTCGGCAGTTACTTTGCCGATGCCCGGACCTGAACCTGGGACCTACCGCATGCAAGATGAAAATCTTTACCGACTGGGCCCCCAATCTTATCGAGTGGTATGAAATGTGGAGTGGAATGTTTACCACATTTGGGCAGTTTCGTTTTGCGCTAATCGTGAGATAGAAACAGGCCATTATATCATGTAGCTGTTCTGGCAATTTGAACAGGGGCCTATGGGAAAGCCCTCAAACTCCTGGAAGGGCCTGGATAAAATCAACCCCTCATATCAGAATGTGAGATTATAATATCCTGATGAAGTGGATCAGTGGAGGGATCAATTGGTATAAAATAAAAGTTAACATAAAAAAAACTACTAATTAGGGTTATTAAGGGTACACCCGTGCAACGCCGGGTTTATAAAGCTAGTAGATATTATAAATGCAGCTAAGACACTTCTTCATTCATAATACATACAATAAAAATCTTTAATACACTTAAAATGTTGTGAAAGTTTGGTTTTGAAACTAAGTCCTCGCAGTGTAGGACAGGTTTGTGTGAGTTCGGCCAATGGGATTACCTTTGTTTCCACTCTATTGGCACAACTTTCTTTCTTTTAAAGAAATAAAGGCACATCTATGTAACTCTTAGATTTTGTTTCATGCCTACTTTGGGGTTGGCCTCATCAGTTGAGGTGTGGTTTATTAAAGTTACAAGGCCAGTCTTCCATATCCCATATGTAGTTCTAGTGTGCTCTTCCCACTTGAATGACAACTATAACTTAAACGCATTTACTACTTTAGCTGTTGTTTTTTTCCCCGTGCTATGGTACACTCATAATTTATTGAATGTGATTGACAAGAAGCATGTTTTTCAGGTGCACAAGATACTGGCACTATGGATACCACTATGCAGTTGGACATTACAAGTGTTTACCCCAACATCTACAAGGTAGAATTAGAGGCTATGTCTTTTCAAGATTTGGCAACAACATTCACTGATGAGCTTCTTCAGGGGTGTTCGTTTTCCAATCTTGAATTTGCCCTTGTGGATTACATCACAAGCATTGTTGAACCAGTTGGATGGCGAGCTGTGTGGAGGTCCTCAAAGGAATCCTCTATACTGGACTTGGAATATGATTTTATTGTTGAGGTATTATTACGGATGCTTTACTCAAAAGTTTTGACATTAAACAAGTGGATTCATAAACAATATTGGCTATTTTGAAGTTAGGACTTAAGAACGGAAAAAGTATTTTAAAGTGATTTGCCAGAGAAAACAACAACTTAGGAATCTCCTACAAATTACCTTCTCTTACCAATGATTCAGGATGAGCCACAGTCTTACAAATGGGAGCATATATGCTAATGCCATTAGCAAAATATTCTATATAAATTCTATGGGATATTCAAGGGACACTTTTATCATGTTGTTATAAAAATGCTATATCATTATCAATTCAATTGTTAAGCTGAGTAATGAATATAATCTGCATTTTAAAAGCAAAAAATCTGTATATTATGTTATGAATATAAAAAGACTTGTTAATTTTTTTCTGTATTAGTTGTTAACTCTATTAAAGTGTCTAGTTGCAAAACTCAAATTCTCCAAAGCATAACTAAGATATAAGGTTTGGTCCGTTCATTGGTGACTTTTCAAATTAATTTTATGATTGTCAATTAATCAATGAATCCACTGGACCCTATATCTTAGCTTATAAAAGTGGTCAAAACTGTGTGCATGCTGCAAACGTTTGGTGGTTCTAAAGAACAATTTTAGCTCTGGCTTTTTTTCCTTGGTAAAAATATTTTGAATATCAATGACCATAATTCAATTTTTGATTTTCAAAAATATTAGGATTTTCTCCGATATTGCCATTTTAGAGCTACCTATTTGAAATGTTCGCGATTTTCATTAGAAGTATCTAAAGCTTCTGGCTTTTGCAGT
The DNA here is from genome assembly GCA_019343175.1 of Oedothorax gibbosus. Classification (NCBI taxonomy): domain Eukaryota; kingdom Metazoa; phylum Arthropoda; class Arachnida; order Araneae; family Linyphiidae; genus Oedothorax; species Oedothorax gibbosus. Next base: position 44,602 of record JAFNEN010000181.1, read on the forward strand.
TTTAATTAAAATGGCTGATTAAGAGAAAGATCATCTTCATTGTGGAAAATGGGAATTTTTGTTTTAAATTTGGAAAAAATCTAAAAGTAAATAAATAGATTATTTAATTGGTCAGCTAATTTTGTTTGCGAACAATTAAGCTTTTCCAATGTTCTATTGCAGAGCACAAAAAAATTCTGCTCCTGGACTTTGAAGATTGTAAGTTTTGCAACTTGACTCTTCTACTAAAATATTAAAATGATCTAATTAATATATTTGCACTCTTTAAGGTTGTAAATGTAAGTTTAGAAAAGTTGGAGGCTGAAGTTTTCTTAAAATCTATCATTGCTGCTGACAGAAACTTTCTTAATTTGGAGACTTTAAGGCCAAAAGTAAAGATGGACTGCTCTTTGAACGTCCCCCTCACTGAACTATATGTTATTAGTGAAGATGATGAAGAAGATTTGTATCAAAAGACTGCTGTCGCTATTGAGCATGTAAAGTAAGTTTATGTTCTTTTAAAAAAAATATACTCCGGTATACAGTGAAGGGTAAAAATTCTGTGAATTACAGAGAGTTTTATGGATCTAGAGATAAATTCCTAGGATTTGTTATAAAAAGCAAACACAATAGAATAAAGTTAATTCACACTTTATAGTAAGTTTCACTAAAATTCACAATTAAATTTATAAACTCTTGCATTAACTTTAACTCCCAAATTCATTTTAAACTTTGAACCTTCAGTTAACAAAATAACTAATAAATTTACTATGTTTAATCTGCCAATTTGTGCAATGTAACACCCACTTTTGCCTATTGGTTCTGCTGTGGTCGTTCTCAGTTGTGTTGTGATAACCTGAACTATATATATGAACAAGCCAAAACTTTTCCCGAGAGAGGAAGAGATATCCATGGAGTCAACATGTACTCATTTACTTTGATAATTATCATATATGTTGATTTCAGTTTTTTGTCCAAATGCAAATTACATTACTTTTGGGTCTGTTGGGTTATGAAACCTAGTTAAGCATAAAATCATTGTTCCTTTTTTGAATGAACAAGCCAATGAGTATTTCTTTTCTACAAATGAAGCAACACATTAAAAAACGGCAATGAACATTATAAAAATAAATTTTCTTAACTTCTGAGAAAATCATGTGATCTCCCATGGTTCGTCAGTATTAATCCAATTGCTGTTCCTAAAAATTTTCCTTAATTTTCTATAGTATGTACTACTCCAAATGAACTTTATTTACTGAATTAATAATTCTATACAGTGTATTACATTGTAAAATTAGAATAATTTTTAGTTTAGATGTTATTTTTTTAACTATTCACTGGTTCAATGTAAAAATATTCCTGACGGTTAACATGAAATTCGGTTAACACTAAATGTTTCGGTGGTCCCTTTGAGTTCACGTTAACGGGGTTCGAGTGTATTTCTTTTATACAATCTTACACCTGTAAGCTGTTATAGCAGGACTTTGGGAAATTTAGGATGGGGTATTCAGAATCTAAACAGTATTATACTTGTAGGGCTTAATGGGTTTATAGATTTTTTCAAAAAATATATATATTTGTAATTCTTTTATTGTAAATATTACCTTGATTAAAATTGGAGTTTGTATATCATTCGATTTCTCCAACCATGAAAACATTGCCATAAAGTTTCATTAACCAAACCGAAATTGTAGTGCATACATGCTAAAAAATTTTAGTTGGGGGTTCGGTTGTAGCATTTTACAGAAATTAATACCAGGTTTATTTTGGAAAATACATTTTTAAAGCAAGATTTTTCTTTTGTAAATTATGATGATATACATAATAAATATATTGTTAATTTTTTTAAAAAATCAATTCATGGTTTTAACTGTTTTTTGACGTGAAACACATGTTGTGTTTAAAGTTTATAGCATTAAACTTTGTAACATTATATATTAAAATATTTGATGCAATTCCTTTTTTACCCTATGTATATATTTAATTTCATAGGTTCATAGGACTGATAAATTTCTTATAATTGTATTTTGTTTTCTCTTGAAATGTTATTTTAACTTAGAATTGAAGACACTTGTGTAAATCCGTTTATTGTTAAGATTTGTTAGAAACTAAGGTAAGCTTATGTTACAAAAAATAACTCTAAAATTCAGTATTTTATTTTTTCTCAATTACATTTTCAAGATTTCTATTTTTTCATGCATGGAAGTAATAGTAGTTAATTTAAATACAATATAATTCTATTTAAAATTATATAAAGGCATGAATGCTCAATGTATTTAAAAATCTTGTTTTTAACAGGTTTTTTCTGAAGCATATATCTCGGCCTTGGGATGGAGAAGATGATATAACTTATAGTGAAGAAGTTTTGAAATCTCGTTTGCAGTTGTAAGTTTAATGTTCTACTTTATGCTTTATTTGTATATACCTCTATGAAATTACTACGTCATCTACTGTTGATTTTAGAACAAAGTTGATCTTATGACACTTTAGCTTTTCATCTCTATAATGAATATTCTTTAGTATTGAAGGGACAGATCATCAAACTTTAAGCTTGTGCTACTACTTATTATTTCTTTCGATTCACCATAAAAATTTCAATTTCATATACCCCTTAATACTAGCATAAGATGCTAAATGAGTAGGACATGTTTAAAAGTTTGCCAATGTTTGACTCAATGCTTTTATTGTATCAACAAATAACTGACTGTGTAATGTGTTGATACTCATTCAGGGTGTCCGCTAACCCTGGAAAACCAGGAAACCGGGAAAACTCAGGGAATTTAAAAATGCCCTGGAAAACCGGGAAAACTCGGGGAAAAACAAAAAAATTCTGGAAAAATTCATTGGGGGGGGGGGGGTTCACGTTCTTTCCTTAGCCGTCGGAGCAGTATGAAACGAACGAAGTTTTACGAAATCCACCGACGAGCTTGCATTGCCTCATAATGATTCACACACATTTTTTTGCTTCTGCGTGATCGGAAGAGCGTCTCGTTACTTTTGTAGCTTCGGTTCAGGCCAATTGGATCAACCAGTCTCTCAGGGCATTCTCGGTCTATATAAGTGAAAACTATACTTAAATTGTAATAAACAGCGTTTAAATAATAAAAATTGTAATAATAAAAATACAAAAACTAATTAAAATTTGAAGATGAATTAAGATTAGATTACTCTAAGATGTCTTCGAATATCTGTTACCGGAAAGTGCAATCCAATAATGATCCCTGATTTATTTATTTTGCTGCCTAGTAATTTTTACGAAATCCACCGACCAGGTTGCATTGCCTCATAATGATTCAGTTTTTTGCTTAACTGCGTGATCGGAAGAGCGTCTCGTTACTTTTGTACTGGCTCAGGCCAGTTGGATCAACCAAAATATTTTCTTTTGATCAAGTGTTCGTGAGTGACCTTGTGATTACAAGAACAGCTTGATTGTTAAAAGATTTTTTTTATTTACGTTTGAAACTTTTTTTTTGTTGTCATTTTACCTATTTCGGCCTATACTAGGGTTTCTGTTTTAGACAAGTTCTAGAAAAAAAAAGTGGAGGGTTGGAAATTTTCTGGAGATTCCGAAAAAATTTCTGACTATCGCCGAAATTCAAAAGTTTCGGGATTATAGAACATTCCGGATTATGGGTGTTCGGATTAGCGGTTCTATACTGTATTTAATTTTCTTTTCATAATAAGGAACATTTGCTAAATTTAGAGGCTTAATATAAAAAGTTTTTAGAGCTAAGTATTCAAATATCTTCTACTGGATGCAATGAAATTTGTATTCCACCATTGCAATCTGCCGCTTCTCCTAAAAAAACATCACCCTAAAAAGATATAATTTGGCTTTCTTTTACATATTTTTATCAGATATTACTATATTTAAAATGTTAAGATGTGTCGTAATGATAAATATAAATTTAAAAAAAAATTGTAGAAATTTTGAGGTTTGAATACAACTTGATAACTTTAAATTAATAAAAGCAAAATGTAGCTCATCATAGCCTCAAGAATATTGAAATAGGAAAAACTTCGTTAAAATTAAAACGTTAGTTCGACTAAACCTGGAAAAATAGAAAATTCATCCTGGAAAACCTGGAAAACTCAGGGAATTTTTTTATTATGATTTAGTGGACACCCTGTCATTTCATGCAGATGGTTTTAGATACATTAATAATTGAACCCAACCCAGTGACCTGCCTCAAAGTATAAACATCATAAGGTTTGTCCTCTGATCCAGCCTATGCGTCAACCGATCATTGTTGCAAGTCAGTCCTGTGCCTGTCATTTTCAGTAGTCTTGGAAAACATTATCTTTAACTTACGTTTTGATAGTTTAGTTGTTAAAGGCTTCATCTATAATAATAAAAGAAAGAGTCATGTCATTTGTGGTGTTCGGATTAGCTCTTATACTGTCAATTAATTTTAATGTTTCTTAATAAGAACATGTGCTATTTGAGGCTTAATTTCATAAAGTTATTTTAGAGTAAATTCAATATCTTTCTGACAATGACAATTTGATCACACCGATGCAATTCCCTGATCCTCACTGAAAAAAAATACACTTTAAAAAATTAAATTTGCTTTTTTTATCATTTTTGTATCAGAAATATTCATTATTTAAAATATTGACATGTTGTCAAGTGATAATCAAAGTTTCATTGTAGAATTTTTGAGGTTTGAGATTTTAATTGATACTTTATGAATGTATGCATATAAGCAATAAATGTATAGTTAAGCCTATTACTGAACTATGAAATAGGAAAAGCATCCACTAGAGGATATTAGTGTTATTATGTTTATTTTCGCCAAAGACGTTGTAAACTCGACCAATTATCCTAAAACGTTACAATAGGATTTCTTTTATTAAATATTTATAAGCCTGTCGGATTGTCTGAAGGTCATTGTGTTAAAGCTGTATAATGGGGTGTAGCTATATCTATTTCTGCGCCAATTTTCCCAAAACGCCAAATGAGCTAAAAGGTTTTATGTATTTATGAGGAATAGTCGATGCATTATGGTGCATTTTAAGCGTATTTTTCATTTTGGATTTTAAGGCAATGAAATCGGGATTTTATTTATACAGTGGAACAATAGTTTATGATCCTTACAGGTATATGGTACACACATTGGAATCTATTTGATATTTTTTTATTCCGTGAAGACGGTAAAATGCTAGTTATCATATAATTGAGGAGTGTGCTATTATGTATACGTTTTTGAATGACTTTGAAGTGCAGATGCTAAATGTCGTTTCAGGCATACCTTTTAATGTTTTCAATATGTATCTTATCTAAGTATGTCAATTGGAAATATCTTTCATATGACTTCTTGTTAGGTCCACTTATCATACTTGCGTATTACACAACGACTTTTTGTTTAGGTATTGGAATGGGCGTTGAATAAAATTTAAAAGATGAGAAAATTTTGTTTTTGATCTAGGTTTTTTGACATGAAGAATAACATATTGCCCAAAACAATGATTTCAAAAATAAAGTCCCTTCTGAAAGAAGGTGCCAGAGTACAAAAAGAGCTGCACAAGTGGTACAGGGATCACAATGTGAGTGATTCTGAAGCAGAAATCAATGAAGAAGATTTTATGCATTCCATGAGTTTGAAGCGCAAGCTCGAGAAATTACAAGCCAAAATGGAGATGTTGGAAAACCCTGTGATAAGGTTCTAAATGCAACCTATTTTCCATGTTATAGTTCTTGTATTTTAGGATTCAAAATTGCATTTAGTATGGTTATTATTTAAAGAAAATAATGAATGAAGTTTGTGGATTATGATGTAAAAAATTTGGTATTCTTGTAGTGTAATAGGAAAGAGAGGGAATTCAAATTACAAATTGAAAATACCAAATTTTTAATGATTACAATTTTTCTGTGTGATAACTGAATTGCTGAGTTTATTTGTAAAATTCGCACTTGAATGCCTCATCTTACTACAATTGGATCAACATAAATCCTAGTAAAATATTCACTTTTTACAGTTTTTGAGTTGGTACTTAGAAAGGAAGACAGTCTTAGTCGGTCAATGAGTGAATGGTCGTATGAGTGAGTCGGTCAATGATGAATCTTGTGAGTCAATGAGTGATGTGTGAAGCTGGGCCAATTTTGACAGCACCATGAACAAATCAGACTAGACATTTACACTAAAAGCATATGTTAAACCTTTATTTTCTCGATTGTCAGTTTCTTTACTTAGTTCTATATGATATATGGTTCCTTTATTTAGTTCTATATGGTTTATGATAATCTACTTGTAAATGCACATATCTGTAAACATTTTCTTGCCTGCAACAATTAGTATCTAATGAAGTGGAAATACTGTTTGCTTAATTTAGTGATACAAGCATATTTATTCCCAAATTTTATATTGTAGGTCATTTGTAACTAAGAAGTACAGTCCAAATAGACCTCTTAAACGACCAGCCAAATCTAAGCCTGTGACTTATGTAGTAGCCAAAGAATTTACTAGCCAAATGATTACTGTAAGTAAAATGATTAAGGTCAGACTTTTGATTTAAAATATTTTTCTGCTGTTATATACAGTTTATTTTAAATATAAAATTGATTATTTTTGTGTACAATTCTGCATAGAATTACCCAGTATTTAATTTTTTTTTTAAATATGAGCAGTTTACTTTATTTTGTATTTTCTTTATTTTTGTATTTTTACTTTCAATTATCGAATATGAAATATAAGGTAATTAAAGTATTGTGATGGGGTCGAAAATCGGAAATGGAGATTTTGTGTTTTCTTCAAGATTTGTAGGGTGCTGATTCTAAAAAAGTGGGTTTTGAACCATGGTCGGTCTGAAACCACTCTACAGCTTGAACTAAACAAACTATGGATTTCAAATTTGGTATACAAGTTCTACAACTCTCAAACTTCATACTAAGGTTGTTGAAAAATTTGTGCAAGCGCAAAGGGTAGCTGCCATTTCTTTTTTAGTGTTTTAAAGTTATTAAAATTACTTTATAGGGTATATAATTACCATTAAGTGAGTGTATTGATTTTGTGTATTGGGAGGTAATTGAAAGTCGTGTAATGTTCCCATCCCTAGTTTTTTCCTATCTTTCATTTTCATTATCCTTCATTTCTTGGGTATCTCAAAGACTTGGTTCTCTCTTTTGTATTGAAATATTACTGTTAATATCTAATTCAAATTTTAGACAATATTTTTAAAAAATTATGTTCCGTACCTTTTTTTTTTCTTCTTAAAAAATTCAGACTTTTTAATATGTGTTCTTTGAATTAACATTATTTTCTACATTACTGATACTGAGTTTATACTGTGTTGTACTTAAGTTTTTTTTATTTAGGAATTGTCTATTGATCCATCCTCTACTTTGGAATTTGAGCATAACCCTGAGGCTGCTTTTAAATATAGTTCAGCAGGAGACAAAATTTTTATATTCCCAGGAACTTATCAGTGCGATACTTTGGGCTGGGTAGAATGTGAAATTTTCGTCAAAGGTATATTTTTATTATTTGATTTTAAGAACTGTTTTATATATAAGAAATGCCCATCATTTAAATTGTCTTTTGGAAATAAAGTACTTTTAATTTTAAAAATACTACTGTGATGATCGAAAAAATAGGAAATTATGCTTTTATATTTATTTCATGACATATAAATTTATTTCTGTTGCACTTATGTAAGTATACATTTCTAAAAAAAATATAATGAATACATTTAAACACCCGTAAATCAAAATTTGAATTTTACTTACCTAAATTTTATTATATAATTTGTATATATTTTCAAATATATATATCTTACTTCATCTTTGTGGAAATATGCATGAGTGTCAGAGCAAAAATTACCTGTGTCCTTTTTTTTGCTCTATCCGTTTTTCACTCACAAAGAGAACAAACACTTTTTTTCTCTTTCACAAAGATTAAAAGAAAAAAAATCTGCTATGCTTTTAAACAAGTTTTAAGTTGTAACTGACATTAAAGCATTGAGATCATTTGAATTTCTAAGTTTTTACAAGAATGTAGTTTGTTAGAATTGTTGGATAATATGGGGAAGAAATGGTAAAGAGAAAGGAAAAGAAATTGTGAAATGAAGAGACAGGAATTAAAGTCAAACAAATCTTTTACACTGCAGATATATTACTATTATGTTTGAAAAATAATGAAAACCTTTATCTGGCAGGTAAATTATCCATTCTACCACTGCTAGCAGTATGTCGATTCAGCTATGTCTTCTTATTTAGTTTTTAATTCAACCATTGCTATTTCTAGGAATTGGTTTGAACACAGATATTGTTTTAGAAGCAACAGGGAATAGTGACATTCTCCTTAACTGTTGCTCCCAAAAGGTGGAAATCCAAAACATTTCTTTGAAAGCAAAGGCGGGACTTTTGAGTGCTGTTGTTGTACATCATGGAAAAATCGAACTGCGTAGCTGCATAATCAATGGCAATGAAGCTGAGATTGGCCTTTTACTTCTTGGAGGGGCAGAAGCCATCTTGGAATATTGCTACATTTGCAACCCAAGTGTAAGTTGAATTCCTCACTTTTTTTTTTGGTTTTGTACTTCAAATCTTTGTCAAAAACCAAAACAATTTAGGTTGAAAAGCAATCAGAACATAAAACAAGTTACAGAAAATTAAGATAAAGGTTAAAACTTAAGGTCATACTAGGCCATCGAACAAGCTTAAGTAAGTCTTATTTATTTATAAGGAACTCTGTCAAACTTATTTTGTAACAAAAAGTCAAAAGGCTAAAAATCTGCAGCTTGCTGATTCTCTGATCACTTTTGTAATATTGGACCACAAATAGATTATTTTTCTAACAATTTTCTCCATAAAAAAATACTTAATGTGAGAGAAATTCTGCACAATTTATGTTTTCATTTTGGTGTGACAGTGTTTTTTCTTTGTTAAAGTATTTTTTTACAGGACGATGGTATTCAGATGAGATCTTTGAGCTCCTTAAACATGAAATCATCCAAAATTAATTTTGCGGAACGACATGGGATACAAATCGATGCTGAGAGTGGATTATCCGGTCAAAGTTCTACAGATTTGACTCTTTCTGATTGTCACATAACTAATAATGGAGGCCATGGAATATTTTTGAATAATGCCCCTATAACGGACATTTCATTGCAACGACCATCAGGAGATTTTAGTACCATGGAATTGTAAGTATTTCTCTCATAACTTTAAGTTAATAGTTCATAATAAAACGTCTAATGCTTATATTTTTATAACAACATTTGCATTATATGTCTGGCATTACACAGGTGTACCTTTAATAAAGGTTATTTGTATATTCTGTAAACTTCTATTTTATGCTAATTAATCCTCATCCCTACTGGTCCCCATCAGGATATTGTAATCACTCTTCCCCTTCCGCTGATGTCACCATTAAAAAAAAAATGGATGTTCAATAGGATCCAGGCCCTTCAAAGTGTTTGAGAGATTTATGGTAGACACCTGTGAAAATTGAACGTTTCATAAACCAAGAACTACTTTCATTGTTTCCACGCGTATGAAAAGTCATGAATAGTCATGAATTTTGACATTAAGTAAAATTTGTCATAAAAAGTCATGAATTTGAGCCAAAAACGACTAAAAGCTTTGGAAAAACGGTAGATTTGTATGAATTTCGAAACATCTCGGGTAAAATTATGTAATACGTCGCCACAAACACCGCAGATCGGTTAAGTTTGTATTTACATTGAGCCGTAAGCGGGGTTCGATTTAAGCGGAATCGCATCGCAATCTGCGATGCAAATTCACTGAAACAGCAAAAGAAATATTCAACCGCTTCGCTAGAACTGCTATGCATTTTTTAAGCGTTTGTTTTCTTTTTCTTTGCACCGTAATTCGTTGAAACTAAACTTAAATTTCAAATAAACAATAAGTTCAAATAAAAAATTCTAATAATAAAGATAAAAAATTTAAATAAAATGTGAAGATGAACTAAGATTAGATTACACTAAGATGTCTTCAAATCTCAACTAGCCAGTGCAATCTCCCATTCGAAGAGGAGTAGGAGTCCAATAATACTTCCTGATTTACTTATTTAGCTGCCTAGTAATTTTCCAGAAATCTACTGATGACGTCACATAGCATCAGAATGATTGACAGTTCTCTGGCTCTGCGTGATCAGAAGGGTGTCTCGGTTTATTTTTGTAGCTCCAGTTCAGGCCAAGTGGGACCAACCAGAATATTTTCTTCCGATCAAGTGTCTATGAGTCAGTGATCACATGAATACCTTGATTGAATGAAAAATACTTTTTGTTTACGTTTGACCCTTTTTTCTACTTCAGCGTATACTGGGGTTTCTGATTTTAGACAATTTTTAGTTTTAAAAAAATGGCGTGTCAGCATATACACGCTTTATATATTTCGATGTTATGTTGTTAGTAAATTAGTCCTTGAATTTTTTTTTGAAAAATGCTTGAATTTTTTTCCTAACAAATGTATGAACCATGTTAATAAGGATATGCATTGAAAGACCAAAAGTTGGGGATTTCAATTCCAAAGGGGCAGTCAAGATTTTTTTTTTGAAACGACTAAATATTTAGCCTTAATGGAGAAATGCCAACGGCCAAAACTTGTTGGTAATACACCATACAACAAGTTCACACATAGACAAATCTGATGAAGATACCCCCCCCCCCCCCCCAACACCATAAATAAAAGTAAATGTAATTATTTTAAAAGTGTTTATAAATAAATCAGAAGTACATTTAATAGTATATAATTATATATAAATTTGTCATGTGATTCATAAAAAAATTATCGATGTATTATTAAGCTATACTGCTAAACAAAATTACTCAACTGCTACATAAATATTGATTTGAGTAGCAGTTGAGTAGTTATGTTTGCTGTTTTTTTGTGTTTTTATTCATATTCTTATTTTCCTACACTTGGTTTAGATATGCAAATAAATAATTGTTTACTAATATAAAATTATATTTTAGATATTTAAGATAATGCATTGCACATCAAATTTCATAATGGCTCAAATTGAAAATTTTCTTATTTTTGGGGTGATTCCTGGAGTCATGAAATTTTTTAATTTCAGTCATGAATTTTTGACACTTCTTTTGGCAGAAACTGCTCATAAAACAATTAAGGAAAAATACACAGTTGAACAGTTCACCTGCTGTTGCTAATTCGAAGAACTGCTATATGTAGAGGCAATTAACATTTCGGAGATATATTCAAGAGAATTCAATTCTTTGCAACATGTCACACAATAAATTTGCTGACTTCTGTAGTCTGTACCATACATGACAAAAAAGGGAGAACCAAACCAGTGGTAATTGAAATTCGTGTGGTTTCACACCATTAGTTGTTAATTAAAAACAGTTTTTTTAAATGGTAAAGTTTAATAATGATATTGACAATAAAGATTGATTTTCCTCCTTACTCCCTTTAAACTACCGTTCTAACTGCAGGGTTTCCACGCATATGAAAAGTCATGAATTTGGACATTGGGTAAATTTTTTTATGAAATTGAGCAAAAACAACCAAAAGTCATGAAAATCGGTTTATATGTATGGGTTTTTAAAGATTTTATGAGGGCTTTTCGTATCGCCAGAGTTTTGAGATACTTGGATAGCCGGAGTTTCGCCACTTTCGTATTGCCAGAGTTGGCCGACTTTCGGATCGCAAGTGTTTTGCAATTTTCAAATCGCCGGAGCTTTGAGATGCTCTGATAGCCCAAATTGCGTGATTTTCGGATCCCCGCAATTTATGATGGTAGAAAAATCGGAGTTCAGCTATTGTAAATTCGCTGAAAATTCCGTTGGTAAGAGGGGGGGGGGGGGGGTTTAGAGCTAGTGCCTTAATTTTGACCTATTGTTCAAAAATAAATTTGTGTAAATAGTTTTTTTTGTATAGGCTTTTGTAATTTTGGTTTAATTGGTACTTTGTAAGGTTTTTTTTAATGCAAACGTAAGCTGTTATTAGAAAAAGAAGGAACGTAATTGAAGTAATAAGACACATATTAGAGCTATAAAAGCTCTGGAATAATTAATCATAGAAAATTTTAATTTATAAACGCTACTTTTCCACAAAAGGTTTGCATAAACGAAGGATTGTCGTACTTTATTAATAAAAAACATTTAAAATAAATTATTGCACTTGCACATCCAATTAGGCCAGTATGAAAATTGTCCACACAAGCATAGTAAATTTACTATGTTTTGTCAACTTTCGTGTTGTCTTAATTTGAATATTTTTATATTTGAGAGGCGATTTATGGAGTCATGAATTTGGGACTTTTCATTTTGGTAGAAACCCTGTAACTGTCTAAACAAAATTCGTTTTTTTTAAAGGTATGACACCAGAGACTTATCTTTTAAATTCTTTTGCATTTTTGTTTGTATGTTGGTACCATAAGAATTTCTGTGAATATAAAACTACTAGAAGGCTTTTGGCATTCTAAATAGTTAAGGGGAGATCAGGAAACTTTGTTAAAGTCTGCTTACATACAGCTTCATTTAAGAAATTTCCTATTTTTTTTACAAGAGAAACTATTTCCCCTTTATGTTTCATTATTTTTTCTAAAAGAGGTTATAAAATTCTTTTTCAACTGTTGTAGCAGTCTAAGGTTCACTTTTTGTCATCTAACACAGTTTTCTACGAATGCATTTCCCCCAGAATGGAAGATAGTCACTCTTCCAAATTTTTAATAAAATAGTATTTTTAATTAAGTAGTATTATTAGATAGTGAAACTAATTAAGTTGTTTTTATAGGTTCCCTTGGATAAAGCATAAAATAGAAGACACGGTTATGGATCACAATGGTGAAAGTGGTATAGGAGTTTCTTCGTCCTGCAAAAATAAAAGCTTATCCGATTCCACAATCAATACAAATGGAGTCAATCATGATAATTTAAATTATTCAGCTCTGAGTGATTTGTTGAATGAAGTGAATTTGAGTGTTGACTATCAGGATTCTGTTAATGAGCTTTAGAAGCAATTTCTTTTCAAGTCAACTTTTAGAAATCTTGAGAGTTAATTTTTTTTTTATAAAGGCAGCTTTTTGAGAGGTAGCTATATTTTAATAGTTTTATTTAGAGTGCATATTTTTACCTATATTTTTATTAATCCATATGAAATATATAAATCTATATTTGAGATGATTTTTTAATATTTATTTATATTTAAAAGAAGGTATTTTAACATTGTATGGAATCAAATTATCCAAAGCTTATATTTTTATTTAGTCATATTTATTGACATTTGAATTATATTTTATTACAAAAAAAATATTATTATTTGTAAATTATAGGCTGGAGCATTAAGTCTGTACTTGATATTTGTCCATGTAGTTCAAAATTAATCAAACATTTTAATAAATATATTTGTAGAAATCCAATGTTTATAAAGAATGAATTTGATGCAGTACTATGTTATTTAATAAATTAATTAAATTATTTGCTTTTCTTTTCTTTTACCTGTGTTACTTAACTTAGCTATCTTATATTTAACTAATATCTAGTATAATTCAAACTAATATTCAACTCCAATTTGCTCAATATAATAAAAATTAAAATTAATGTGTACTATTTCACAGAATCCCATCAATGCATAAAATAATAAGTTAAACTCTAATTTTACAGTGGGGCAAAAGGGGTAAAAACCTGACCAAAATTCTGCAATTTTTTCAATGGGCTAAAAAGATAATAATTAAATATTCTAAATGTCTTTAGAAGTGTGCAGCTCTATTTTTCTTATTTAAAGTAATTCATTCTGAAATTACCGTATTTTTTTAATATTCTAAATTGTACTCTATTATGTGTTTGTAAATTCTGCTTCTAACTGGACAACAAAATCAATATTGTGCTGTTCCAGGATTATTTCAGATTTATATTTTTTTTACATCATTATCTTCAAAATACAGATGCAGTGGTGCAAATGAAATGAAAAATATATATTTGAAACTGAAGGATTAGTAGGGGAGAGTAGGGGCTAATGGTACAAGGGGCTAAAAGCGAAGAAAAATATACTTTTTTACAAATATTTCTACACTACAACCATTGTAACAGTTAGACTTCACATTTTAACACCCACAGATCAGCCATTAAAAGCATGTGTTGAAGTGGAGAGACAAATTGTTGTTTTGGAGAATCCAAAGTAAGTTAAGAGTGTATTTTTTTTTACACTTCAAGTATTAAAAAAATTTCTTGAATTAAACTATAGTTTAAGGTGGAAGGCATATCATAGATTAAGATATTCGATGTCAAAAACTGTAGTGAAATACATGTGGTTCTGTGTTGGATCATTTATAAATAATAACATGGTGGGGTCTAATAGGACAGAAACTGTGGGGTCAAATGGGACACGAATAAACCTAGCTTTGTATGATTCTCTTGAACAATCTTTATAAATCTCTAATAACTTATTCAGTCAAGTTGTCAAAAACTTTTAATTTTGAACTTTTTCCGTCTCATAATAAGGGAAAGTTCAAGTAGCTTTATTGGTTATATATTTTGCCACCAGTAAATTCATAAAACTATCCTGAAAAGGCTTGGTGATACAAATAAAAGTGAGCTTGGTAAAGGGTAAATGATTTAGTATTGCTAAAATTTACTAGAAAGCAAACTATTCTTTATTTTACGATGGATAAATTTCTGAAATAGAAAGCGATGAACTCCAGGTAAGCTATTTGAAGATAGAGACTGTCTTTTCAAATTCACTTAACCTGAAAAAGAGGGCAAGTTTTTAATACATTTTAGAAGATTTAGTTACAAAACTGTCTTTTCCAGCAATTGAACAAAAATTATGAGAGCATCTTCGATTTTGAGTTTTAATTTTGATATGTCACCTTTCAATGGGGAATAAGACTTAAAAAAATAAAATTTCATTATGTATTATTATGTAAATGGTCTTTACTTTAAAATTTTATTTTCTGATTCCTTTTCCATTTTTTGAAATTTTAAGGCAATATTTACCATGTCCCATCAGCCCTGCACCCTGTCCCATTAGACCCCACATATAAGGGCTAATGGGACATTTACATGTTTGTTTAAATTGCTCAGCACCTAAAATATGGTAATGCAGGGGTCGTAGTTGTCCTGAAATTCCTGAAAAAAAAATTTGTGTCCTGAATTGTCCTTAATTTTCACACATCGTCCTGAAATTCCTGAAATTTTTAAAAAAGTACTAACAAACATAATTTCATACCTTCCAACTACTACGAATTGTCCGTAGTTTCTACGGACGAGGGTATCAAACTACGGAGTTACGGAAACGCAGTTAAAACTACGGATAAGCTTCCTTATTTCCAGCAAAATTTATTTTTGAGATTTGTTTTGCCTTGATATTGGTGACTTTTTAGCATTTAATGAAAAATATCGGTTCTTCGGCCTTGAAAAACAATTCCGATGGTTTTAATAGGATTTTTTTTTTAAAATCCAAACTATGGTTTCTGGAAATAAAAGGCTCAAATTCTTATCAAAGTTTTTTTTATTCGTGCGGGAACTAAACTTAACCTACCCACGATGACGTGTAACATTTGCTAAGTAGCCGCGTGATCGCTGTAGGTTAGTGTTCCTAGTTCTAGGTATGATCAGTAGATCAGATTTGTCAACCAGCCTCAGCGCCTAGTAATATTTGCTAGTTTGCCATAGGACTTGCCATTTTGTCTTGGGATTTTTTTTCAAATGTTTTTTTTCTGAAAAAATCGATTGTCCAAACCACAACTCCTCGTAATATTTACTAGTATTTGATAGCGTAATCGTCGTAGGATCATGTACCGTTTCTTTCTTTGTTTTAGTTCAGGGCGGATCAGTCAACCAAATTTTAGGCACTTTCAAAAATTACGATGGCCTGTGATTGATGTCAAGGCCCGCTACTTAGGATTTTGTTGTTGTTGTTGCTGAGTGAATTCTATTGTGTTTTTAATTGAAACTAAATACAAGATCTTTAAGGTCTGCCATACAAAAAATGGAGGTTTCTGTTTAACGTAAAATAGCACTAAAGTGCTCATTAGCCAAGAATTAACAATAAAACATATTTAATAAAAAAGTTATTAAATTCGGTATGTTCGCGGGGAAATCGATTTTTTTTGTTTGATTTCCCAAGAAATGACCGACTTTGGTATTTTGTTATTTCCTCATCATCAATAGGCCGATAGAAACGAGAAATAACCTGCCCCTGTGAACACTCCCCCATGTAATTTTTCAGCAAAACAAATATGTTTTGATACGTTTACAGGGCTGCCGCTGGAGACTATTTAGCCTACTAAAGCGATTATTTTGAAGGGAAGGAGACTTTTTTTGAGAACATTTGAGTGTTAAAATCTACTATTTCTGTGTAAACATCTACTTTTTTCAACCATCGGCGGCTTCTATTAAAAAATCGGCGGCTTCTATTATCTAAAAAACTTCTATTCTCGGTATATATCAATGAAAACTACACTCAAATTTAAATAAAAAGCAAGTTTAAATATTTAATTTTAATAATAAAGGTAAAAAATTTAATTAAAATTTGAAGATTAATTAAGATTGGGATATACTAAGCTTTCTTCAAATATCGGCCAACGGCCAGTGTAATCCTCCCCTCCAGGTCATCTTCTCCTGACCAAAAGTCTAATAAATGCTCTTGATCTACTTATTTTGCTGCCTAGTAATTTTCACGAAATCCACCTAAGACGTCGCATTACCTCGTAATGATTGACAGTTCTCTGGCTCTATGTGATCGGAAGACTGTTCGTTATTGACATTGCTCCTGTTCAATCTAAGTTGGGCCAAACAGAATATTTTCTTCTGATCAAGTATCCGTGCGTCATGAGCTTGTGATAACAAGACCTAGCTAGAATGTTAAAATATTTTGGTTTATCTCTTAGAAACTTTTTTTAAGCATTTTTATTACTTTGGCCTATACTGGGATTGATTTCTAATTTTTGACAGGTTTTAGCTTCACATACAAAAAATTGAGAGTCAGCTTAGATACGATTTCAGTATTCAGATATTATACTGGTAGTAATTTGTAGTTTTTTTAATTTCCTGAATTTTTTTTAAATAGTTCTTGAGTAAAGCTTGATTTTTTTCCCCCTAACAAGTGTATGAACCGTGTATAGCAGTGTCATTAAAACCGTTGCTTGAAATTCTACTGTATTTTATTGCATAAATAATGTCCTGAAAATGTCCTGATTTTTTATTAAATGTTTGTCCTGAAATTTTGAATTGTCCCACTACGACCCTTGGGTAATGTCGAATGACATTTTAAGTAAACGAATGTTCAGTTTATGATCTTGTAAAAAAAGAAATTAAAATTCTTGCATTTTTGCTGAAATACAGAGATTTAAATTTTTTTTGTCCCATTAGCCCCCACTCCCCTATATTAGAATTTCTGAAAAAATTCGCTTTGAGCTTAGCTGCAATCACCTAAGTTTCAGACATTTCTATCGGTCATAAAGAGTTATTTTATTTTAGTCTATTATTCTTTGAGCTATAAGGTCTAAAATATCTAGAACACTCGTCTACCTTTTAACTATTCGAATTTATATGAGTTGATTTCAGAATAGCAACTTTTCTCTTTCTATAACCTGTGATACAAATTTGTCAAGTTTCTCTTACTTTAAATTGAAATAAAAAGTATAAATTTTATCCTCACAATACTATTCCTATGGAGAAATCGGCTCACATTTCCCCCTCTTGCACCCGTTTGTGTTCGAATTTCGAAAAATCGCTTTTTAATTGACGCCTACGATATAAAAAGAATAAGCTCCTAAAATTTGGAATCCGTACCTCTAGTAGTTTTGGCTGGGCGTTGATACGTGAGTCAGGACTTTGCCTTTTATATATAGATTAGGATTTACATAGTTTGGATTTTTAGCCGAGCTTGCAAGATTTTAAAGCAGTTTCAATTGACATTTAACCTTTTATTTTCTGAATTAAGATTTAATTAAAAAAATTTGCCGTTGCCTACTTTAAAGCTATCTGTGCAATTAATTATAATATATTACGGTAAACAAAATAGTTGAACATAAAATGCACTTTATGATGAATACGTTGATAAGGGTTAAGAGGTTTTTACGAGCCAAGACTAGCATTCACAACAAATTTATAATAAAAAAAAATCAAATGAAATTAATTTTGGCTATACATGCCACTAGTATATAGTATGTTCCATTATATTTTATAACTTCTTAGAGACTTGAAAAGAGAATAATTGTAAGAAAATTTTTAGAAGCGACGAAAGCGAACAATAACCATTCTCGAGGACAGGAAAAATATTGTTTTTCTGGTAATGAACTCTCCTGCAAATTTCAAATGTTTTGTACTTATTAAGAGTAACTATTCTTTTATTTTTAAATTTATCACACTTTTAGCTTGGTTGAATTAGTTTATCCAGAAAAAAAAGATAATTAGATCACATTTTATAAAACCACAATTTATTAAATATAGGGTTTTTTTTTCAAGCAAATACATCAGATTATAATTCCCAATGTAAATATCATGAACAGCAATTAATTAATAACAACTAGAAAAAAAAAACTACATCGAAAAAAAAAGCACACCTAAGAATTAAGAGGGACTGCCAGTTCCATAGAGCTAATGCATTAGTTTTGAAATCACAACTTTGGCAAAATAATTGGTTTGCCATGTTATCCCATTCTCACCAGGTATGGGAATCATCATAACATCCATTTAAAACAAAATTGAAAAGAAAATAACATCTGGTTATTTAATTATTAATTAATAAAGTTTTAAAATAGTGTCGCCATCTGCTGTAATTTTTGGCATTTTAAAACTTCAAAAATATATAATTAAATAGCTATATAACATTTTCGTTTCAAATTTGTTTCATTTTAATGTTATGTTGATTCCCATACCTGGGGAAAAAGGGCTAACATGGCAAAGCAATACTTCTGCGGAAGTTATGATTACAAAACTAATGCATTAGCTCTATGGGACTGACAATCCCTCTTAAAAGCTAAATCATTCATTTTTTTTAAGATAAGTAATTGGACAATCGCTTTAGAAATATTTTCATATACGTTATACAATATACGCACAGCAATGTTTGTTAAATAAAACTTACTTTATAGTTGCACGTTAGTAACAAACACAATATTTTATAAAGTTATTGACATCGCATAATCGATTAATCGTGCTTGAGCAAATATTTACACGTGGCACACTTTTTCTGAACCAGTTCTAGTGCCGGGATACCCCTGGCAAGGACATCCCCACCGTAATCCACCATCAGTTTCTTCACCAACTCTAGGTTACCATTCACGACTGCAATGTGGAGGGGAGTGTTTTCCTTGGACGTGCTTCCCGGAGGCCTGTTGACACTACAACCTTGATTAACCAACAAATCCACCATATCCATTTCATCCCCTGCAGTGGCCAGACGTACCATTTCGTAGCACTCTGCAGTCGTCAGTTTGAGGCGAATTTTCTCATTGGCATCGGCCAAACTTTCAAAATACGCAGCACTGATGAGAAGAAATGTAATAATTCTGGAAGCCATTGGAAATTCCCCAAAGTCACTTCGTTGTTGATTTAAAAGAAAGCTGTACGACTTCTAATAACTAACCTGTTTCTGTGAAGGGAACCGGGCTATCCTATCAATATAAATTGATGCGACGACGATTTAAACGAACGGTCAATGAGTCAGACACGCGTGATGGCGGTTGCACGTGAAGAGCTGGCCTGAGTCCAGAAAAAGAAGAGGTTCAAGAAAAGAGATAGAGGTGATGAGAGCAATGTGTGTGTGGTAATGACTACTTATAGCTGAAAATGCTAAACATTCTGTAGTGAAATCATTAGAACAATATTTCTAGTTATTTTGAATTTATGGAATATATTTAATTATTTTTGCAAAATGCACTGCGTAACATTTAAATAAATAACTAAAATTAAAGACACATTTGAAAACAGTTTACACTAAACTTTATTTTATAAACGAGCGATGTAGCATCCACCAATCACAAAACTACATAATCAAATAAACAAAAAAATATATAGATATGCATTATTTTAGGTTTTATATTTTCTAAAGACATTTTTCGTTTGTTCCAGTGACATTTTTTTTATTCGACAACGATGATTTAGTACGAAGTTAATTTTAATTTAAAATTAGATCAAATACTTCGGAAAAAAGTAGGAGTATTTATTTTCAAAACATCATAACCGCGTAAGGTATAAGAGCGCCATTAATGCTGATAAGAAATTTTAAGAGAAATACATTTCAGAAGTGATGGGCGTTATCCAACCAAAGTAACATTCGAAATATACTTCGGCAGAACACACTGTCATGAATCCGGCAGAAAGAACGGAAAAGAATTTTTTAGAACTAATATCATTATGTACCTGACGTCTTTTCAAAATATGCCAATCCTTTAGATTTCATTACAAGGTTAGGTCACTCGATCAACGTATGTCCTGAATTTGTCTACGGCTAATACATCCCTAAAAAAATAATCATTATTGAAATATGTAGTCGATAAAGCCTGCTCCCTGGTTTAACTTCGAACAGTTTATCAGATAATAATTTCTTCACCATGTAGGAAAATCGTACTAAAAATAAAATAAACAAATAACATCCGGTAATTTAATAACTAATTGATAAAAGTTAAAAATGGTGTCACCCTCTTCAAAATATTTTGACATAATTAAAGCTCAAAACTAATAATTAAGTTAGTAACTTCGAACAAACCCGTGATCAAGCATCAATATTTATGTGTCCGAGAAGAAAATGTCGCGTAGCTCTAGTGCGACGGTATTTCAAACCAACCAAGACGAAAATGAAATGTAACTACGAGAAAATTCAGAAATGGTGCTGTGATATTTTTATTCGACTTCAGTTCCCACGTTCAGATATTATTTTGTGCCTTAATAAAATTTATATTAAAATAGTGACAAATAAGTGTAACCCTCTGAGGGATAAGCAAATTGGCTTACGTGTAAACTTGATTTTACTGCTTGATATTAAGATTTAAATTTTAAAGTAAAAATTTATTTTTAAATTAAAAAAAATATGGATCATTAGCAGAGTATCCTTTAAATGACTCTTTTAAATATTTAAATTTAATAAAATTAAAAAATATAAGTAAAGTTTATAAATGTTTAAAAAAATGTGTGTGATGCTAGAAAACCTGCTAGTCAGAAGACGGGTTCCAACTTATGGATCCCTCAGGGTGTTAAACCAAGTTGAGCATTCATTTTCAAAGCAAAATGACTGCGTAAGTTATATAAGCGCCAGCAACATTGATAAGCGTAACTTTATTCCAAGATAAACATATTTCAAACGGTGAGTTGGTTATCCGAGGCAAACATTTTCCAATTCATTGAGATGATTTAAAGCATTTACTTAAATTGAAACAGTGGTAAAAAAAATACTTTTTAGCATGGCTGAACATTCATTCTCCAATCATCATGATCGTATAAGTTATAAAAGTTCCAAGAACATGAATAAGCGTTACTTTTTTCAAGATAAACATATTACAAACGGTGAGTTGATTATCCGAGGCGGACATTTTCAAATTCATTCGGTAGAACATGTTGTCCTCGAACGTCGGATCGTTTTCGGACATGTACTGCTTCAACGATTCGGCAGACTCTCCGACAGACGCAGCAGACATGACCGTCACGAAGAACAGCATCGCGCTCCAGACGATGAGGATAACTTCGTTTGTGAGGACGGTGTCGTGCGTTAAGATGTAAGTATGCGCGAAGAAAACCAAGATAGGAACAACGAGAAAATCCAGAACAGGTGCTGAGAGTTCACGGCATCACAACGCATGACACCGCTTAGGTGATTCGAGAATATTTGCTCGAACGCGTCTTGCTTCTAAATTGTTCTTCAGGAGGTCGATGTAGACTTTGAACGCTCGTTTCAGGACCCAGCAAAGTGACCAGAAGTATACAGCACGAATCATTATCAAAGCAAAGCCCAGATTTGAAAAATAAGTCATACAAAAGGTGAGCATGCCCAAATATACCGACATTTCTAGTGTTTTGAATTAACCTTCTCTTTCTAAAAAGCGAAAATGCTTTAGTCATCAAACTTAGGGCGAATAAGGTTAAGGTTTCGCGAAAATCCCTTCGTCTGTAACTATTCTTCCACAAAGAGTTTATAATGGCTATCCCGGTTAAGCCGTGGTAAAGAACAGCGACAATAATAATTAGTTTCTTCACAACACATTTCAAGATAGTTCTGCTTCGAGGGAAAACGTCGACGGTTTTAAACCAAAAAATATAACAATGAGCGGTTGAAAGAGCTTTACAAACGTAAACTGTTTAATTTTGTTTACTTTTGTTTCCATAAAGTTGTAATAACAAACTTTTCATTTTCACTAGTTTTGATGATTATCTTAAGTAGTAATTAACTTAGCACTAGTAAAGTACCTTTTATTTTATATATAAACAGGGCCGGATGAGCAATTATACAAAGTAGACAGTCGCCTACAGGCCCCGTCCATTTTTAAGGCCACGCAGCTCCCTAGTTTCCCCCTTAGTATTTTAGTGTTTTTTTTACAAGATTACACTGAAAAAAAAATTTAGTAACCATTACTAAATTTGAGTAACCAGTACCAAATTATTTGGTCGTATATGAGTTAAGTAGGTATATTGTACACGTTACCAAATGATTTGGTAACGAAAATTTGGTACCAGCTACTATGTAATTTTGTAGCTAATACTAAATAAATTTGGTAACTATCACAATGTATTTGGTTTTCGTTACTAAATATTTAGTAAACCGTACCAAACGAGAAAAGTATACTTCCTATTAATTACCAAACATTTGTTTTCAAGGACCAAAAATTTGGTCGAATTTACCAAATGAACTAAAAGTATTAGGTATATATTACCAAATATTTATTATCGAATACCAAATATTTGGTAAAATTACCAAAACCAATTAAAATAATTGGTTATGTTAACAAATATTTTTTTTATCTAGTACCAAATATTTGGTGATATTACCAAACGATTTTAACGCATGTTATATTCTACCAAATATTTGTTGTCAAGTACCAATTATTTACTATACAGAACCAAACGAATGAAAAGTATTTGTTGTATATTGCCAAATATTTAATCAAGTTAAAACGCGGGCCACATTAAAATAGATTGCTTAAAAACCCGTAATGAAGTAATTAAAATGGATGTTAAAACAGAGCTTTAAATTACCTTAAAAACAAGGTGTAGTCTAGTTGGACATCCGTCATAATATCTATAGGTACCTTTCAGCCCAACACACTAGGCAGTGTTAGCCTACTCATGACTGCCTAGTGTGTTGGGCTCAAAGGTGCCTATAAATATTATGACTAAGTCTAACTGAACTATATCTTGTTTTTAAAGTAATTTAAAGCTGTGTTTTCCATCCAATTTGAATTACTTAATTTCTGGTTTTTAAGCAATCAATTTTAAAAATGGACAATTTTTTGGTACTTGCAGCAAAAATTTTAAAAGTAGTTATTTAAACTAAATTTAGGTTTTGCATGTTATAAAAATAAAGCATTATAAAACTGGCTTCCTATTTTGTTTCGATTGAGTTTATTAAGCTGGTGACGATACTTACCCAAAATAGCATCCATGACTCAGTAAAAAACTCGTGAAACTATATGAAGTTAGTTTTAAATTGAAGGGCAACTTATGAAAAATTTAATTTTTTAAATATGAACTTTAAAATATATCTTTTACTATAATTATCTGTCACTCATTAGCGCTGGAAAAACTAAAACAAAACCCAGAAAGTTCAAAAAGAGTATTTATTTCAGACATAATAAAGATACTAAAGGACAAAGATACTAAAACAAAGGTCAAAAGTCCAAAAAAGTATTTATTTCAAAGATATAAATACAAAGATACTAAAAGAAATGTCTTACATAAAAATACATTTTTTTTAAATTAGACATTTGACCTGAAATATTGACCTCGGTACCAATTCAGCACATAAATCAGGAGTTAAGGACTTAAGAGACTCTTCATCCACAGATTCATCTAAAAGCAAAACAACAACAAAAATCAGTTTCGATTTCGTAATATACAATGTAAAAATTAAATATAATTTTAATCTTGATTCATTGTTATCTTTAGTAAACTCTATGAAAACTTTTAATATAAAAAAATAATAAAGCTGTTCAAAAATATAATCATCAAAAGCATCTTAAAAACTGAAGTATATAATAATTAAGTTTAAATAAAACACAAAATTGCTTTTGTCAAATTATAGGTAAATTGACTATTTTTATGCAATAATTTAGTACAATTTGCAAAAATTAAATTTCGTAAGAGTCACAAAATCGTTGAATTCCAACACAAGCGAAAATGTTTTTGTTTAGGAAATTCATATTAAAATTAAATTGTAGTCTGACTAGTTTTTCAACCCTGGCAATATAAATTTAAAAGAACTAAAATTTTACATTAAAGGATTTAATATATTGGAATTTTCAAATGCCAAATATATTACTGACAGAGAAATGTAGAAAGAGTGGAATAATACAAAAATTAAACATCAATAAATTCTTTAAAATTTAAAACGGAACTGCATACCTGCCAACATTCCTTAGAGGCATGTCCGTAGTCTCTTTGGCGGGGGTGGGGGACGATTATTTACCAATTATATTGCGATTATTTCCCAATCACTCAAAAATTTCGATTGCCGGTTATTCTTATTTTCAATCGGCCGATCGATGGAGAAAAATCAAATACCAAAGTCGGTTATTTGTGGGAAATCAAACAAAAAATACGATTTCACCGCAAACCTTTCCGAATTTAAAAACTTCTTTAGTTTCAATTAAAAACACAATTAAATTCACTCAGCAACAAAAAAAAAATCCAAAGTAGCGGGCCTTGGCGCCACGGATCGTAATTTTTAAAGTAACAAAGTACCTAAAATTTGATTGACTGATCTATCCTGAACTAAAAAAGAAACGAAACCCTGATCATACGACGATTACGCTGCGAACCAGTAAATATTGCGAGGAGTTGTGGTTTGGTTAAGCGATTTTTTTCAGAGAGAAAACTTTAAAAAAAAACGATATCCTACTGCGATTACGTTTACTACTGTATCTAGCAAATATTACTAGGCGAAGCGGCTGGTTGAAAAATCTGATCACAAGTATAACTTTAAAAAGAACACTAACCTTCTGCGATTAAGCTTCTAACGAGCAAATATTACTGGGCGCTGAGGCTAGTTGACAAATCCGATCTCATCATAACTAGAACTATAAAAAGAACACTAACCTTCTGCGATTACGCGGCTACTTAGCAAATGTTACAAGTCGTCGTGGGTAGGTTTACTTTCCGCACGAATAAGAAAAATACTTTGATCCGCATTGGGCATTTTATTTCCGCAAATGAAATATACATCGTTTAGATTTTTTTTTAAAAAATCCCATTAAATCAGCCTTGTTTTTCTAGGCCGACGAACGATTGATTCATTAAATGCTAAAAATTACTAATACCAAGGTGAAACAAATCTCCAAAATAAATTTTGTATTTTTGATCAAAGCTTATCCGTAGTTTTGACTGTGTTTCCGTAACTCCGTAGTTTGATACCCTCGTCCGTAGAAACTTCCGACAATCCGTAGTAGTTGGCAGGTATGCGGAAGTAACCGAACAAAAGGAAGAAATACGAGACACGCCGACTTTAAAACCTAATGGCGTATTAAAAATATATATAGCTATAATAATATATTTAAAAATAGGTATATTGAGATAAAACATTCAATAGCAAACTATAAATATAACAAATGATTATGAAAATGGAAATCTGAAAATATAAGAAACATCTTACGTTTCGAAGCACATGGAAAGTAGTGTACAGAGTATATTAATCTGATGTGACTAACTTAAAATTAGAAAAGTTAAAAATATATTTAGCTAATATAAGCTACACATTTCAGTATTTTACCTAAATATACACATTATAAAACACAATAAATTATCTCTTACCTTGAAACTTTGTATGAGAAAATCCCCAAGCTTTTAGTAAATTCGCACACCCTGCGTCCGCCATTGTAAATGTTGTTTATTGCCGTCAAACACCCAGGATTCCAAGCTGCCAGCCAATCGGAGCGGTCTAGATTTTGAGCAAAGGATTTTGCTAGGGAGTAGCAAATATTTTTGTTAATCGCGAGCATAATTTGGTAACCGCAAGTAAATACTGATCACCAAATATATTTGGTAACGGTTACATACCTTTTTTTTTCCGTGTAATTATTCTTTTTAGTTCGGATACAATTTTTTTTATTTGAATTGTTTCATTCAAACAAGAAGTATCAAGAAAGCTTATATGGACAAAGACTATTTAAAATCGTGAAATCGCTTTTAAAAGTGCATTTTATTTGTGAAAATTCAATAAATTTCATGCCTTGTCTCTCGTATTTAACACGTATTTCATAAATAATAAACAGAATTTTTTTAAATGTTTATGCAAAAATAAGTTTCTTATTTTTGGAATCAAGGTAAATGCTTTATTTAATTCCTTTTCTGAGTTAAAATAACTGATAGATTTATAAAATGTTAAAACTTTGTCTAAATACTGTTCCTTATACTACCTCGCAGACACAACGGTTTTATTCGTTTTGTTAATGTAATAGTTTCGAATTGTATTTAAATTTACAGGAATTTATGTGTTTGATCACTGATACGTATTTTAAAAGGAGGCGGGAGGCGAAGGGCCTTTCGTGTTTTTACCCCCCCCCCCTCCCCGTAAGTGTTAATTATTTTCCGCATATAGGTTTTTGTTGCAATCAGTGCAATTTTTTTTTATCAGTGAGGCAATTTTTCTTTTCGTCCTTTGCCGCAATTAATCTAATTTAAAACACACTCACAAACTGTATATTTTAGTTACAGGTTAACTACGGGGCTGATTAGCCCAGTCGGTTAGGCATTCGCCTAGCATGCGGGATGTCCCAGGATCGGATCTGGGCATCGCCAAAATTACTACCGACCTATAAACGGCCAGTGCTGCCGAAAATGTCCGACGAATAATACACTGTGTGGAGGGAGTGCACGTTAAATATAATTCACAGTCCTAACACTGCGTACGATGTCGCCCTTATCGGTTGCGTTGGGTGCCTACTCAGGTGTCGGCTCGTCACTTGACTGTGGTTATAAAATCTGCCGCCTGTCGCCAATAGCCCTCGTGTAGCTATAGTGCGACGATAATTCAAACTAAGCCAAGCTACAGGTTAACTATACGTTCTAATAACATGTTTATTTGTTAATAGTTATTATAATCGTGTTATTTATTTGGATTTTGTATGACTACATCAGTATATAATAAAAAAATTGCCATAGCCACTGCCACCTATAAACTTTAATGAATTCTTAAAAAAAACTCAGCTGCTTTTTATAATGAAACCCTAGATTACTCTATAATATGAAGAAAAAAATGCTTGATAAACGATTATTACAAAATATTTATTCAATCTCACTTATATTTCTAATGATGCCCTATAATAACATTTGTTAATTTGTAAAATATACTAATTGTATGGCTAATTTTTATATTGTTTTTGCTAAAAAGTCTTTTGAACTTAAAAATTTATATTATGACTGTTTTTTTAAAAACTGAATTAAAATTGGAATGAAAGATGATAATACTTAGTGCATTAACTATTTGCATCACAAGGCTGGATTAAGCATTATAGGGGGTTACTCTATAATGTTACGACATTCCTACTACCTTGCACGCGCAAAGGCTCTGTTTGGGAAAATTATCAAATTGTTTAACTTTTTTAAACCCTTTCACTTTTTTAAACTTCAAACGTTTATATTTGCTTGCAAACGTTACTACCTACATTTAAGCATATTTTTCAATTTCTAAAAAGATTTTGATTTATAAGAGAAAAACCTCAAAATTTGACGTTTTTTAAATCTTTAGCCGATTTCAAAAAATATTTTTGCACGAGTAATTTTGTTTGAAAAAAGATTTAGATGAGGGGGTGAAACTTTTTGAATTCTAAAATTCGTTTTGGGGGTTCTCCGTCAAAATCCACTGCCTACAGGCCCCTCCCTGCCTACAGCCCTGCATATAAACTCACAAATAGTTAATCTTAGGCTAACGTTGTGACAAAAAATATGCGTTTCACAAAGAGCGGGCAATTTGAGCTCAATATAAAATATTTTATTTTGTGGCTACGATTGGAGAAGTTACATTAAATGAAATCGCATGTCTAGAAACATTATGATAGTAATGATTATTTTTTTCCACTTGGTACTGTTTTTTTTAATAAGGGAACACCTATTTAATTATAGCAAGCATCCCTTGTTTATGTGAAAAAGAAATATGACAATGTGTGGATTTACGGAAATGAGGTTGTTGACGACTTGGCAAAGCAGGGCTCGGTTGAACCATTATGGGTTCAGACGCCCCATTTAACTTTTGACGAGCTTTACTCCTTCAGAAAAAACAATGACTTAAAAACTTGGAGGGTCCCTCCATCCCATGATTGGTATTGGCGGAGATGTCCTGGGGGCTCCATTGGCCTTTCCTGCGATAGAGCCGACCAGACGGCGCTGTCAAGATTTGCCAGCGGCCACCTGAAGAGTTGCTCCTATAGTAATGGCAACAAGGTTTTCCCGGTTTGTGCAAAGTGCGGGGTGGAAAGTGCGTCCCCGGAGCACATTCTTGCTTGTCTTTGCATTCCTAAGGAGACTTTTGCGACGGACCCTTTGCTTGCCCTGGATTTTTTGAGAGTGTATGGACTCATGGAGAATGTCTAGCTGCCGCTAGACAGTGAGGGGATTAGTCACAACCCAACATCACAACAGAAATATGACATTTTTTTTAGCGTTCGATACGTGTAACACGAAAAAGGCATGTACGTTAAAATTACTTATCCCTTGCTTGTTGACTACTACCGCCATAAATCGCATTTCAATGATATATCTTGAATAAAATAATTTATTTCATGCCGTTATAATAACCAGAACCAGTACTTAGTCAACGTAGGCTCAGGTCTATTGAATTTGTTTCATACTTTCTCATGCATATTTTGTTTCAAATATTTAAAAATAATAATACAACAGATTATAATTGAAATAAAATGAGTAAAAATAACATAAAAAATTAAATTATTTAAAGTATTAGAATAACTCTACGCTTTTAAATTCTTTCATTATAAAAATTAGAATAAGAGGCTATTCATTAATAAATGAAGGGCCATAACCGCCATCAGGCTGGTCGGAAACAGCAAACCCTAAACTAGGAGGAAAAGTGTAACTTGCTGAATTTCCAATGGGGATCAACGTAGAAAAGAGAGAGATTACACTAACAGTAACATGTACTACAATACTATATTGTAACGAGAGTATATAGTTAAATAGTGTTATAGTACACTATTTAAATAATAATGTATTTTTTAATGTGCAAAAACCTATTATGACAAAAAAAAACCCTACAAGCTTCTCGTCGAAGGTCATAAACGTAACTCATAATATTACGGCACATTTTTTTTACAATTTAAATGCATGCTACGCATCCTAAGATCCTTAAGATGCAAGATAAAATAGCAATTTATTAATTGTTAATTATCAATTATCAATTAAAGCATTTTTTGAAGCATAAAGAAAAATAAATAGGATATTTTTCAGATAAAGTATCAGAATGGTGTCAAAACTTTGTGTAATAGAAACATTTAATGCATATACGGGCATATTATTAAAAATAAATTTAATAAAATAATACATGTTAAGATTATTAAATAAAAATTTTTTGTTGATTTGATAGATCACGAAAAATTCAATTTGTCTCTCCAGGATTACATTCACTTTAATTGTAACATGTTCGAAGAGAATGCAACACATATGGTAACATCATGACGACGTGGGTAACAAGATAATATTTTTAAAAAACACATTAAAATAGTTAATAGTATTGTTTTCAATATAATAAAATGGTTATGTATAATTTTTAAAACAGCCACAAATTGGATTTTCGCAAAAACACAGTAAAAATCATAAACATTTTTCTTTTTATTATTATACTAGTTCGATAGACCAGAGCTTACGTTAAATAAGTACTGCTTTTTACAACGGTTAGCATTAATTATGCTATTTAAGACATGTCTTTCAAATGCAATTTATGGTGGTACTAGACAACAAGAAAATGATAAGTAATTTCTGTATTTTGATACCTTTTTCATGTTTCACCCATCACAAACATAAAAATATATTTTTTTCTTTCTAAAGAAGTCACGCAGTCACAATAACTTATTTTGTATTCCTTTTTGTACTGCCCAGTCTTTGTGAAACGCGTACTTACTGCCATAGCGTTGACATAAAAGTTTACCATTTGTAACTAATAAAATAATTGGTAGGTGGCTAGTGATAAGTAAAATTGAATATTTTTTTAATCTTCATATCTTATTAATTGAAAAATTCATACTTCGTAATTGAAAAATTCATAGTGCTGAAACTTAATAGAAAAATTGTTCCAAATGATTGAAAAGGTCACATTTAAAAAACTCTTTCGACAGCTTTTCTATTTATTTTTCTGTTGTACCATCGACGTTTTTCCTCGAAGCAGAACTCTAATGAAAAATATTCTGAGAAAATTACTTATTGTCGTTTTTGTTCTTTACCACGGTGTGACGGGATTAGTCATTCTAAACTACTGCCGAAATTTTAAAGTCGAAGGGAAGGATATTCGTCTCACCTGGGTCCTATTTCTTCAATGTCTGATGTCCATCGGAGCCTTGTTGCTTTACAGAAAGAGAAAACTTATCCAAGAAACTACATACCAGCTGGACATGTATCTAAAACCTTTCAAAGAAATCATCATGGAAGGTAGAGTAATTAAGTTTAGAATTATCACTGTTCTGGGGTGTGCTGTAATCGTTCTGAAACTAGTTACCGTTTCTTGCTTTCTGTGGCTGAACATATTCAGCTACCAAGTGTCTCTCCTACAATCACCGACTACATTATGGCTGGGCCTACTGACTTTTTCTCTGGTTTATCTTGCAATGATGGGATTGGCTTTAATGGAATGCTTCTTGCTGTACTACTGTTTGCTTTGCTGGGTCCTGAAACGAGCGTTCAAAGTCTACATCGACCTTCTGGATAATAACTTGGACGGCAGACGAATTATCAGTTACCATTCTCGAATCACCAACGCTGTTTCGTGCGTCGAGTCCGGGAATTCGGTTCACCTTTTTTGGATTTTCTTGTCATTTCTACTGATTTTCTTCTCGGAGACGTACATCGTGATGCACAATAAAACGAATCAGCTAGAAGTCATTTTCACCGTCTGGAGCGCGATGCTGTTCTTCGTGACGGTCATGTCTGCTGCGTCTGTCGGAGAGTCTGCCGATTCGTTGAAGCGGTACGTGTCCGAAAACGATTCGAAGTTCGATGACAACGTGTTCTACCGAATGAATTTGAAAATGTCCGCCTCGGATAATCAACTCACCGTTTGCAATATGTTTATCTTGAAAAAAGTAACGCTTATTCATGTTATTGGAACTTTTATAACTTATACGATCATGATGATTGGAGAATGAATGTTCAGCCATGCTCAAAAGTATTTTTTACCACTGTTTCAATTTAAATAAATGCTTTAAATCATCTCTGAATGGAGGTCGAATGCAAAATATCACAGCACTTTTTCTGTATTTTCTCGTCGTTCCTCTTGATTTTCTGCTCGGCGACAAAGTCTTGATGCATGATACCATGAAAACTTTCAACGAAAAAACTTTCGGCGAATGAATGTATTCGAAGTTCCGCTTTGCGTTTGCGGAGAACCCAATGAATTTTAAAATGTTGCTTTGCATATCTACGTCACTGTTTGCAATATCTTTAAGGGGATACGGTACCCAAAAATTGGTAAAAATATCGATTTTTTGGTTTTTGCTTCTTATTATTCGCAATATTTTAAAAACATTTACTGAAAGTTTCATAATGATATCCTCTGTAGAAAAAAAGTTATTAAAATTTTTTTGAAGTCATCCCTTAATGTTTGAACAGTATTTCGTCTGCTTTCAATCTGTTTTCTCTGTTTCG
Source organism: Oedothorax gibbosus (assembly GCA_019343175.1). Classification (NCBI taxonomy): domain Eukaryota; kingdom Metazoa; phylum Arthropoda; class Arachnida; order Araneae; family Linyphiidae; genus Oedothorax; species Oedothorax gibbosus. The sequence continues at coordinate 76,525 of JAFNEN010000181.1, forward strand.
CGTGTTTTAAATTCTTGTGTTAAATAAATCCCTAAGGCTTTTTTGCTAAATAAGTTACAATTGTGAAATTTTTAGCCTATGTTTTTATATAAGTGGTGCACAAAATTGTGCATGGAATAAGGTCTACTATGTAGAGATTTTTTTAAAAAAAATTTTGAATTCAATAATTTGTATTTTGTGTGTGATTTTTTGAGATTTTTAGTATAAATGCATGTTACTTTTTTACTGTAGCTCACATTTTAAACTCCATGCACAATTCTCGAACAAATGGTTCTAAAAACAAACCATAAAAGTTTGGTGGAGTTATTATTAAAATTGAAAGAGGAGTAGCGTTTTAAAAAAGTTTAAAATTTTAACTTTTTTTTTCAAAAAACTGAAAAACTACTTGTAAATATTTTTTTATTGCTAGGAAATGTTTAGTTAGAGTAAAAATTATATAAAACACTATAATTTACAAGTTTATTTTATTATTGCTAAAAATAATGTTTTAGGTACCGTATCCCCTTAACTTGAAAAAGATGTTGGTGCATGATCCCATAGGCCAACAGTGCTGGAGCAGGCCCACGATGTAGTACATTATCAAATAATCTAGCACGTTAAAACTGTATTCAGTTAAATCACTCTTGGAGAGACCAAGGCAAGCGAGGATACAAATTTCGATGCTCATTGATCTTTCAGTTAATTTCATTGTCCTAAGATGACCATTTTGAAAGCGGGCAAGAATAGTTTGTTCTTTTACTGTCTATTTAAACCATGAGCCAGAGAGCCTACTGGACGGAAAACTGATACCAGTGATGCACTGGGGGAACAGCTCAAGTGGTCCTATTCAAATGTTAAATCTTTGAGTGAATCTCCATAAAGGTGAGAGGAGCTAATGGAACAGATGATTTGCCAGCCTTTGCCAATATCATTTCCTTGAAGATTAACGTGGGAAGAGATCCACTTCAGATGAATCTGATGCGATATGGAAAGCCGTTTTAACTTGTTAAGCATTGACTCTTCAACATTGTCTCTCACACTATGTCAATTGCTCAGGTGCTGCATTGTACTTCTGCTATCAGTCCGAATCGAAGCTCGTTATCTCGAAAATGTAACGTTGCTAGAGAATTTACGAGGTCATGATTCTTTGAAAATGAGTGTTAATACTTTCTTGATTTTATTTGGTCACATTTTAAATTTCAAATTAATTTATGCTGTAAACCAATAAAGCATACCAAAATTAAATGTGTACAAAATAAAGTTTAGTATATAACCTGTTCCCAAATGTCTATTCCATGTTTGTTCTATTTACATTAGTAGGAAACATTGTACTTTTCAAACAATATTTAAAATTACATTACTAATATTCATTTAAAATTTTATCTTCAATTGCAATGGTTTCTAACTACCAAAAAATAAAAGATAAATTAGTAACCATTACGTTACTTACGTTACAAAATAAATTTAAAAGTAAAAATACTTTTAAAAAGCAACTCGGTTACAGTTACTTAATTAAAAATTAACTCTGTACTGCTACCGTTACTTAGGGTGACCCGATATTTTCTACATCAATGCAATGCAGTGTTAAAAAAAGTAATTGCACGGCATATAGTTTATTTTATGGTAATACTATGAAGTCAGTCTTGTAAATCGAATGGAGCCTTATATAATAATTATTATAATATGGTGCAAGCCAGTTGCCATGTAGATTGTAATAAATAAAATCCTAAAAAAATATTTAATAACTTTTTTGTTAGAATTTAATAAAACTCTTTCCTGCCAATTATGGAATAAAACCCTTCTGTTGACATATAGTTTTAAAAGAAGATCTATAGAAATAATCTTATAGTCCATACAATACTTACTTTATTTGTCATTCCAGAACTAAAAAAATATATAGATATTTCACCCTTTTTTTTGCAATTGAAAAAATAATACATATAAAATCGTACAATTATGTTCCATCAAAATATTTGGTGGGTCCTTTTGTATATTAAAAACACAAATTTACCTGTGTCATTTGTAAACTAACTACATGGTGATGTAAAAAGAGAAATTCTTTTAATGATTCACTGCTCTTAAATACATCTCATACAAGAATAAATAAGTAAAATTATAAAATGAGATAACACAGATTTAAAAAAAAATTATACCTTTTAATTTAAACTTCTATATAGAATTATAACATGTATATACAATTATTTATATTTGCCATTAGCATGAATTACCTTCAACAAAGCTGGTTTTTGCTTAAAAGCATCTCATAAAACTCAGTACACTTATAATCTAAATTGCATTTTAATGTTAACAATGCTTTAAGAGTCTCAATGTGTATTTGAGACTTAACATCTGACCACATATTTTTTTAAAGAGAAAATACCAGCTGGGGCATTAGAAGCAGGTAATGCTAGGGCAAACTCAACAGTTAATGGTACAACCTTAAGAACAATATTTACTGAAAAATGAGCAAGAATTTAAGTCAAACTTGAATCAACTCTACAGCTTTCCTTATTCCACTTGGTCCACCTGTTCTTCCTTAACTTTATTCCTTTGGCAAAATATAGGACACTTCGCGGTACAAATCCAAAAAACAGTACATTTTGCATTTTTTAGGATTCTTTGAAACATGCAGTTCAAAAGCCAAAAAAGTAGTACTGTACTACGAAATTCAGTACGTCTGGTCACCCTATACCGTTACTTAATATGAAGTTACAGTCACTTAATACGAAAGGTAACTAATAACAGCTACTTTTAGAAATTTCAAGTTATAAGAAAAATTTAAATTTAGCCATCTTACCGCTTTTCAAAGAGAACCAAGACTAAATAAATAGGGATAATCGGAAAAAGTTAAGTAAGAAAATTCAGCGTTGTTAAAAGTTATATTTTCAATAATTAAATTTAAGCCGAACGCCGAACTGTGCCGAAAATATCCGGTAAGAACAACATGAGAAGTAACGGAAAAGTAACGAAATTTTTCGATACTTCGTAACCCCTAAAAGTTACTTAGTTACAGTTACTTTCTGAAAATCTAACGGCGTTACCAGAAAAATCAAGTAGGTTTGTTACAGAATTTGTCACTTAAACCGCTTCCACACAATATTTTTGCTCAACAAAAAAAAAGCACTATTTATATACCTCAGAAAGAAATTCGCCAAACAAGGCTATTAGCTAAATTTATTTCTAATTCAATTTTTTAAACGCCAAAATTAACTATTCATTAATCTTCTTTCGCAAATTAATAATTACATTATCGTTTGCTAAATTTGTTTGAAATTCGAAGAATAATGATGCAATATTTTTTTAATAAATTTCTTTTTGTCGCCAACATTTTTCCATGTTCATTAACTTTCTTTCGAAAAAGAGAAGAATAAATAATTAGTAAAATTGATAAAAATTGATTAAAAATAAAAGCGAACTTTTGCATATTTTTTATTCAGTTAGAATTCGCTATGCATCTTTCTTCATACAAATATAATGAACCATCAAAAGAACTCTATTATGATATTACAACAATCCCAACTGAATCATATCACTTAAATAAATATTTTTAAAGTATTTTATTTTTATTTTAAATAAAGTTTCTCGTACGTTTTTCGAAATGGCAACAGTGAAAATATTGAATGAAAATGGAATTTCCATGTTATTTCAATGTAGATTAAATTTTTAGTTTTTAAATTTTAAATATAATTCTAATTAAAATTTTTAATGAAATTTGGGATGTAACCTAGCCTGATTTTTTGCTTCAAAAAGATGTATCCCACTTGTTTGTGCGACCTGTAGTTCGTTCTGTGAAAGTGGGTGACGGACAGACGGACTGAACGATTATAATACCTTCCACTTTTTACGTTATAAACGTAGTGTGGAAGCTTAAAAAGGATCTGTTATAGGTAACGCGCTACACCAATCCCTGCAATTATACATACTATAAAGGTGGCATCGCGCTTCGATTGTACTTTATAGTAGAATAATGATTCGCTCAAATTTTATCTGCACCAGAAGTTCATAATTTAAAATTTGAACTATTAAATTATATTTAATAAAAATACAGTTAAGTTATCATTTTGTTTGTAAGTCAAAAGCTAGTAGGTGCATTACTTGTGCTATTATATTAATTCTGAAAAAGGACTGATTTTAGAAAGCATCAATTCAGAAAACCGAGTGTTAGTACTATTTAAAAATGAAATGGAAAATGAGTACCGTTTTAAAACGTCAAATATTTTAATTTATTTTGCTTCATATAATTTTGAAAATGACGCTTTTCTGTTTAATTGCAAAGACTTGTTCAAATTGCAACGTTTTTTGTAGATATAGTATCTTTTCTTTAATCAAAAGAAACATATCAAAAAACATTTCGGATCGCCGACGGATGATTTGTTAGCATTGAATTACGTTGTTTTACAGCGTACTCGTTCCATAACAGTGCTACTGCGCCTGCTTAGAAGTATATATGACCAATAATGAATATAGTGAAAACAAAGTTTTTTTTGGCACTTCTTTCCTACTCGCCAGCGTCTCCTCGTGATTAGCCTCGAACAATCGATCGTACTTTTATAGCTCGTGCGTCACGTATATGAACCAAGCCCTTCAGTGTTCCGGGAGAACCTTCTGATTAGGGCAGTTTGGTTAAGAGAGGGCGGTCCATAACGTTCTTTTAAAATTTTAATTTGTTTAAGTTAATATAAAACGTAAGTACAGCTGGGGAAAAAAAACGATCCACCCTTCGGTTTTCGGCTGCTATTGGTCAAGGAATTTTGTGAAAGGTGTCAATTTTCAGGAAATAGCGTAAGGAATTGAGAACTGGCAACAAAAATTGTATAAGGGGTCGTCTACATATTAAAATGAGTACCAACTTTAAAAATTCCAATGGCAACACCCAATTTTTTTTATATAAAAATATTTTTCATCTTCAAAATACCCCAGATCCAAAAGAAAATTTATTAATTTGCTTTTATTTGTTGAGATATAAGCATTCAAAGTTGAACGCCCATAATGTTAAAAAAGTTTCACAAACTTTTATTCATACCTCCACAAATAAAATGAATTAAACCAATTTTTTTTTCATTATATACTTCTTAATCTTCCAAAAACAAATCACACAAGTTTTTTCATCAATTTTTCATTATTATTATTTTTTTATTTAAATTTAAATAAGAAAAAATAAAACATGAATAGCAACCCCAATTTTTTTTTACCTAAATCGATAAAGTAGATTAAGTAGAACCAAAATCCCGAATTTTTTAATTCAACAACAATTATTTGCCGAGTTATTGTAAAAATACTGAAAAATAAGAATTTTAGGGACCGTGTAAAAAATTACTTATCGAATTGGATACTAACTTGCATTATCGTTTGGTGGTTGAAAAGCGTTTTTGGTAAATGTTTATTCAAATTATTGATATCTGTCAAATGTCTAAAAATCTTTTCTTGTTTCAAGTGCATACAATGTATTTTGTTTGTATAATTGACATTAAATTATATCGATTACTATGTTTTTGAATGTATGTTATTTCCAATACAATTTCAAAAAGTGTGTATTATATTAAAAATTAAAACCCTAAAATATTATTGGAATTCGGTGTTTAGCATATTTCATTGTTACCACATTGATTATTTAAAATGATTAGTGCCCACTGCCTTGGTTAAAAATCATTGCCAAATCATTCTGCGTAATTTAATTTTCTTTCCTTAAATATCGTGTTAGGATCGTAACTCTCGTTTTGTAATATGTGGTTTATATTACCGATAAAGTGAGTCGGGGTTCCGGACACAATCCCGAAAGCCGAAATACCGACAAGCCAGAATCTCGAACGTCGAAATCCCGAAAGGCCATAATCCCGACATAGACGAAATCCCGAATGGGTCGAAATCCCGAAAATAGATTTTTGTCCATTTCTCGATTTTTTTAATTTTTTTTTTATTAAAGATTACTTATTTAGTTAGTTATTTATTTAGTCAGTTAGTCAGTCAGTTAGTTAGTCAGTCAGTCGGTTAGTTAGTCAGTCGGTTTCGGTTAGTTAGTCAGTCGGTTAGTTAGCCAGTCAGTTAGTTAGCCAGTCCGTTAGTTAGTCAGTCAGTCAGTTAGTCAGTCAGTTAGTCAGTCAGTCAGTTAGTCAGTCAGTTAGTTAGTCAGTTAGTCCGTTAGTTATTCAGTTAGTTAGTTAAGTCAGTCAGTAAGTTAGTTAGTAAGTTAGTTAGTCAGTTAGTCAGTCAGTTAGTCAGTCAGTTCACTGACTAACTAATTGACAGTCAGTTAGACTAAGTTAGTCAGTCTGGACTAACTAACGGAGTGACTAACTAACTGACTGACTAACTGACTAACTAACTTACTGACTGACTAACTAACGGACTGACTGACTAACTGACTGACTAACTAACAGACTAACTAACAGACTAACTGACTGACTAACTGACTGACTAACTAACTTACTGACTGACTAACTAAGTGACTAACTGACTGACGACTGACTGACTAACTAATTAACTGACTAAATAAGTGACTAACTAACTGAATAACTAACTGACTAAATAACTAAACTAAATAACTAAATAAATAAATAATCTCTAATATTTAAAAAAAATCGAGAAATGGACAAAAATCTATTTTCGGGATTTCGACCCATTCGGGATTTGACTCATTCGGGATTTCGGCTTGTTGGGATTTTGGCTTGTCGGTATTTCGGCTGTCGGCATATGTCCCAGACCCAGTGCGCCGAATTTTAAACAAAATTTTTGTAGCAATATGAATGAAAAAAAATTTGCATAAAATGTAAAACATAAATGTAATAATAATGTTTGTCTATTATCTGATTGTAACTAATCGCATTTGAAAATCTGTTCGTTTAAATAATCGTATGTGTGACTAATTTAAAATTAAAACATTTTCTCGTCTAACACTTTATTTTATTTTTGAATTTTAAAATCCAAAATTAAAAAAAAGTGTAAAAAGATAACAAAAAAATCACAATATTGGTGAAGAAGGTTTAATTCTAGGATTCTTTGGCGAGGTTATAGTAACCCTTTTGTTAGCTTGTCGTTTCGAAAAGACACCCTAAATATTACCTTTTTCAATTTGGAGATTTCCCCCTAAACGAGTTCAAAATTAATGCTTTAATATCTCAGCAAATAATGCAAAATGAATAATTCTTTTTAATACCTGGGGTATTTTGATGGTGCTGAACATTTTTATGCAAAAAAACTGGGTGTTGCCATTGGAATTTTCAAAGTTGGTACTCATTTTAATATGTAGACGACCCCTTATGCAATTTTGATGACCAGTTCTCAATTCTTTACGCTATTTTCTGAAAAATGACACCTTTCACAAAATTCCTTGACCAATACCAGCCAAAAAATGAAGGGTGGATCGTTTTTTTCCCCCCAGCTGTACATAGTAAATTTAATAAAGAAAAGTTTTTAATAAATATAATCAAGCAAATATTATAGGGGTCCTTTTCTCTTATTTCGCTAGTAGACTACAACTATTCAAGTGATGATTGAGGGATATTGACGCTGAATTTCCAAGCAAAAAAAAAAGTACAATTGCTTGTATTTTATAGCCCGAGCCTAGGAATCTCATCTATCTAGGAAAACACAGACTATAGGCACAACAGATTTTGTGTATAATAGCCCTTAATTATAGTGCTAACTGGCCGATATATTAAGTTTTTTCTATCATCTTTCTTATTGATCAGACCAATAATGTTGGGTCAAAGTCAAGCCAAAAAAAGCAAGGCATAAAAATTATAAAATCTACTAAAATTTTAAGGGTGCACATCATTTAGCATAAAATAAATTGAAATTTAGCCCCCCCCCCCCCCCCCTTAAAAAAAATTTAAGGGCCCGAGGCCCAGGCCTAACCGATCCTTTTGGAAGGCCTTGTTTATAGCAGCTATTCAAAATATATTTACTTCTTAGTTCTTGCTAAATTAAAATATTAAAATTGGTGGTAATGATCAATGAAATTTAAAGATTTGAATTAATAGATATTTAAAAAATATATGTAAAACGATTGATTATTTTAAACATTTCATACGCAGTCCAATAATAAATGGCTGAGTAATTAATATGAGGGCAACATTTGAATTCGCAAATCTTTGACGATCTTGAGTTCGTCAAAATTCTCTACTGTGATTCTAAAATAGAAAAACTTCGACGTAAAATACATACAATTACATAAAAATAGCATTTTTTAATAAATATTTTCCCCAAAAATTCTCCCAGTGAGCCCTTGCTCCTAGTTTTTAAAGTTAGTAGCACACACATTGCTCCTAAATGTTTACATCCTATTTCTAACAATGGATTAGACATAGTATCTGTTTTTAGCACTCCAAGAGCTCTTATCACTACTATCTCTAAGCTTATCGCTAGTATTATATATGCTTATCACAATAGTGTTGGTTATTACTTGTTTAACCCTTTTAGCGATTGATATCCAAAATCACCCTGTCATTCTAACCCTGTCAAGGCTAACTGATTATAAGATGAATGCGCGAAAAAAAATCGCAGTTTGACATAAAAGACGGTTGAAAGTTTTTATATATTTTTACGTACATTTGTTATTACCTATTTTTCTCAGTGCTCTACTATGGATGTCGTATCAGTTTTGGTCGCTATTTCTGTCGTTTTAATTTTATTGTTGTTTACAAAGAAATTATCTAAAGGCAATATTCCTGGGCCTATAGGTCTGCCAATTGTAGGGTATTTGCCTTTCATGACAAAAAAGCCCTACGTTAAATTAGCTGAACTTCGACAAAAATATGGTCCTATCTACAGGTTGGTATAATATATTTATTAATTTTTTTTTATATCTGTATATACATAGTTCTCTTGTATCTCACTCCCAAATTTAGCAAATTTTCCCTTAAGCTGTTCGCAACATGCAGGTAGAAAACCTAAACACAAGTTCAAAATCGATAAATTGCTATAAGATCGGGTCAGTGATGGAGGCCGGGGAACCCTGTCGGTAAGGCGCTTGCCTTGCGCATGCGAAAGGTACCAGGTATCTGCCGATTTATAAACTGACCCCAAGCTTAAACAGGAACTTAGCTTCCTGGACCCCTAAATACAATTCGGCTATTTTTTGTAAAAAAATTTACCTAAGACTTGACTTAATATTTTGGTGACCTACGAAACCAAATACCATACGAAGGAACTGCTCTAACAGTTCCCGAAGGTTTAGTTTGAATTATAGTCGCACTAGAGCTACACGAGGGCTATTGGCGACGGGCGTCATACTTTAGAACCACAGTCAAGTTCCTAACAGTTCCCGAAGGTTGGCGATGGCGAATGATAACGAAGTAGGGGACATGCCCCTTAGTTTAGAAAATATTACATTCCACAAACCCTTTATTAAAAAATAATTTTTTTTAAAATATTTATTTTGTATTATTTTAGAAAAATAATCACAAAAAGGTTCTATTGTATATATATGTAGTGTGTGTGATATTTTGAAACTTTAATCTATAATAATAAAAACGAAGTTTTGTATGTGTGTGTGTATGTTTGTATGTGTCTCATACACTCTTAAACTAGACATCTGTCTGACTCGTAACTTAGCACAAATGCGTAGTTCATACTTAGTTTATGAATTTTGAACTTTCAGGTTTCAAAATGTTCTATTTTTAGAGAAAATTCGAATTTTCAGAAAAAACTACACCTCTTTGGCTCTAATCCGATCATTTTTTTCCTTTCCTGATGCCATCTGCTGAAAAAATTAAATAAAACTTTTAACGAAAATAATTAAAATTGAAAATTTATTTATTCGTTTATTTTATTCGTTGCCATTACCTTCAGAAGCTAAATTCATTATTTGAAAAATAATTCACATGTTTCAAGTGACGTAATTCCGCCAGTCTCCATTCCCGTATTTTATTGTGGGTTTATTTGATGATTTTTTAATAGATTTTTCTGTTGATTGCATGTATGCATATTTAAGCAATAAATGTATAGTTAAGCTATTACTGAACTATGATGGTTAATAAAGGCCATCGCAATGGAGCTGCATATTAGGGTTTTATGCAGCCGTGTTTCACTCCAATGGCAAGGGATCTAAAAAAACGCGGCCAAATTTTTGGCTCCAGCACTTGCGCAGTAAAGAAAAATGACGTCATTGGGCGTTTTTATAAACTTGACCGCCAAAGTCAATTTTTTTAAAATTTAAATTTAATTTTCGAACTAAATATAACTGGAAGTAGCAATCTAGTGTCAACACACATCTACTTCTGCAATCAAGACTGATGATGAGGGTTAGTAAGCATGCACAGAAATCAATCGTCGAATATATATATTTTCGTTTCGACATTTATTATCGTTTGCAAATAAAAATGAAATCGAGAATTTTAATTTTACACTTCCACTAAACGAAAGACTTGGGAATAGCATTCATCATGTACGGGAAGGGAAGTTAAACATGTTTTATTGCTATATCATTTACGATTAAATAATTATGAACTTTTCGAATAATTGTGTTCTTTTTTAAAAGTTTCATTCAATCAGAAAACATTTCTTGGAAATGATCAAATTTCAAAAGTTTTTTACTCGTAAAAATCTTTTATTTCTCTTCATAGAACAAAAGATGATACACAATGTCCAAATTTTCTTATGTTTAAATCTCTTATAGACAACTGGAAAGTTATTATTTTAATTAATTGGATTATTTTTTAAGTTCTATAGTAATTCTAATTTGTGTTTTATCATAGTAACAAAAGAGAACATAGTACATATCATAGTAACAGTGAGAAAATGGTCAATTCTTGTGTTCTGTGTAGACGGACTTCCCGGATAAATGAAACGTTAACTAAGAAATTATCGTTATTATTTATGAAGAATGATTTTCTTTTTTACAATATTGTAAATAAAATTTTATTTAAAAGGATTCTCTTTATTTTTCCTTTAATACCAAATGTTTCCCCTTCTCCGCACACCGTCAATAATAACATGAATAAATACTAATAATATAAGTGCATTTTCGAAGGAGAATACAAAATTGTATATACCAAATCAAATACCTTTTTACTTCTAAAAATAGAACTTAAATTTCATATTGTTTACATTCGTTCTTCCAAATAAAGAAAGAATAGAAACCAAATCAATCGTTAACAAAGATCTTACAGTAGCCCCATTTTCTTAAGTTTTCCAGTAATATATATATATATATATATATATATATATATATATATATATATATATATATATATATATATATATATATATATATATATATATATATATATATATATATATGTGTATGTGTGTGTGTGTGTGTGTGTGTGTGTGTGTGCGTGTGCGTGTGCGTGTGCGTGTGCGTGTGCGTGTGCGTGTGCGTGTGCGTGTGCGTGTGCGCGTGCGCGTGCGCGTGCGTGCGCGTGCGTGCGCATGCGTGCGCATATGTGCGCATATGTGCGCATATGTGTGCATATGTGTGTATATGTGTATATATGTTATATATATATATATATATATATATAATATATATATATATATATATATATATATATATATATATATATATATATATATATATATATATATATATTATATATATATATTATATATTATATATATATATATTAATAATATTTTACAAATAATATTCGAACGAATTTTAAAATGTGGGATTATGAAGTCAGCTACATTTATCATATGAATACCAAATATTTGTAAAAATATTCAATACAGACGGAAAAATGTCTTAGAAAATATTTTTTCCTCCATCGGATTAACAAAGAGGCATTTGGGTTTAGAGACAAGCTGTCAATAGGGCACATTCGTCCTTAAGATTTCTTTAATATTTTTTTTTATTGTAGCATACAACTTGGAAGTCGGAGAATTGTTGTGTTATGTGACTATAGTATCATAAAAGATGCATTTGCACGAGATGAGTTTATGGGCAGACCACCTGGTCCGTTGCCGTTTGAACTCACCGAAGAAACAATACGTAAATATAGTTCAATTTAATTCCATAGGGTAGTTTTTTAAAATAATGCTCTTTCAATGATTATAAGTAAATTATTATTTTGGGGTATTTATTCTTCATTTCTATGATTCAATAAAAATACAAATAAAACTTTAGGGTTTTCTTATCTTTGTGAAAGGTTTTTTCTTCAATAAAGATAGAATAATTATGCTATAGCCAATGTAAAATACTTTTTGAAACAAAGCAAAAAAGTAAATCGCCGAACACGAACCAAAAACTAAAATTTTCAATGGTTTAAAAATAAATTTTGATGCAAATTTCATAAACAATACTTTTTGTATACATGTAAATTTATTTTTAAATTTTAGTAGTAATTCTGTTGAAAATATACGATCACGAGCGATTTCCGCAAATATTTCTTATTTCGAAGTCTGTTTCAATAATTTTTATCTCAAAGTTTATCATTAAGAAAGAATTTTTTTCTTCATGTTTTAAATTTTTGGGATTGATTGACCGTGACCATAGGTTCTCTAGTAGAAACTGTTATAAATATCATTTTATTTATTTTTAGGAACAGGAGCTATTAATGATTTGGCGTGGAAAGAGCAGAAGCGTTTTGCTTTACACAGACTCAGGGACTTAGGCTTCGGGAAAACTCGAATGGAAGGACATTTAAAAGTAATTAACACTTTTTTCAATTGTTCAATAGGTTACACTAGTCTACAATGGTTCTGTGACCTTAACATTATCGACCTATTCCTATGTAGTTTTTGTAGCTGAATTTGGGAAACGTTATTGAAGTTATTATGCTATGAATCATTTACGGTAAATTTAAATATATCGTATATGAACTAAACATATTTATATATTTAATTAAGAATTTTTAAAATTTTATATTAATCCAATTTATATTTTTAATAAATTTACATCTGCAGAAAAAATCTTGACGTGATAGAGAGAAACAGTTTAAAAGACTCAAATCAACGTCTAAAAATACGCAGCATAAAGCTGTTGAACATAAGTTCGCAACAAAGAGGTTAAAATTCATGGGCAATAGTCATTTAATTCATTAAAATTAAACTGTCGTTAAAATTTTGTTTAGGAAGAAGTAGAAGAATTATTACAAAGAATGATTGAATCCAGTAAATCTCCCATCAGAATGTCTGATCTGTTGGCATCTAGTATGTCCAATAACATCTCATCTTTCATGTTCGGTAAAAGAATGGCGTTCAGTGATCCAAAAAGACAGAAATTGGACCAGCTTTTCGGCAACATCGGAAAGCTTTCTGGCTCTTTGTCACTACAGATATTTTTTCCTTGGATGACGCCGATTATTAAGTTCTTTAATATTGGAAATATAAAGAAGCTAAGTCAGTCGTTTGCTGAACTAAAAGAATATATTAAGTAAGTATCCCTGTAATTTGATGTATCATATTTTGAAAATACGAACCCTGCACTGCTAAATTTTGGTGTATAACTAGATGTACCGTTCCTACACAGAACTGGTAGAAGCTATAGCTTTATGGAAGTAGTAGTAACAAATTGTTATTTTTCTACACAGTAAAAAACTCTTTTATTTTTACAGTTAAATACCATATATTTTACAGTTAAAAACTGTTCTTTAGAAAAACAGTTTATAACTGTTTTTATCTTCGTTAACAAGACGTCACACTCACAACCCATCAAATGCACCTGCTCCTCGGGGAAATTTGAAGACGTGCAAAGAGTCACGTGATTGAGATCATCGTTCTGATTCGTCCCCGCGCTTTGGGTTTCTGTAGCGTTAATGTTTATTAACTGTAATTTTGATTTAGTTGTATTAACTGTATTTGTAACTGTTTTGAGGTGGTCAGCACAAATATCCAATACTAGTCCTCGTGATCGAGTAATTACTTTGTCGCAGGTGGTTCAGTAGTGAGCTCGCAAGCAGGAGGTTCCTGGATCAAAACCGGGCCCGTCCAACCCTCATCCAGGAACTCTTGCGTGCGAGCCCAAAACTGAAAAGTCTGCGACAAAGTAATTACTCGGTCGCGAGGGCTAGTATTGGGTATTTTATTTTAGCAGGAAGAAACTGTTAAATTAACAAGGAAAATCTGGAATTTCAACAGAGAAAAACTGTTAAATTAACGGGGAAAACTAATAAATTAACAGTTTCTCCCTGCTAAATTAACAGTTTTTCCTTGCTAAATTAACAGTTTCTCCCTGTTAAATTACAGTTTTAAACTGTAAAAAAAACAGTTATTAACTGGCGTCAAAGTTGACAGTTTTTAACTGTAAAAACAACAGGTTTTTTACAGTGTATGCGAAAAGAATAAATTAGAATAGTTGTTCACATAGGGGGTTTACAAATTCCCGGAAACAGAATTACTTAAAACATAGATATATATTTTATATTACAATGTTTCTTGTATTCAATTTGGTGAAACGTTAGAGCATAAGCAGTATGACCCCCTTTGGTTATGACCCTATTAGGTTATGTTTCAAAAATTGGACCTTCTCGATGAAGGATTAATTATTACAATTGCATATTTTTTTAGTATGGAAATTAAAGAACACGAGAAAACTTTAGATCCAAACAACATTCGTGATTTCGCCGATGGTTATATTATAGAAATTCAAAAGAGGGGAACTGAACCTAACCCATCTTTCACAAGTAAGACTGAATTCTTTTACGTACCCATTTTAATTTGAGTTGACTCATTAATTTTGATTTTAAATCCTACTAGCCGAAAAATTAAGGGGAAATCAGGCTTTAGATAAACTAGTAGGTTTGTTACAGAATCTGCTACTTAAACCGCTTCCACCCTAACAGCCATGTGACGAGTATGTGACGAAAAGCGATATCACATACAAGTCACTGAAGATCGCTGTGATGTCACATTCAGTCACTTTTTTGTCACATATTAGTTGAATGTCCGCTTTTGCTACGTATCTTCTACGTAACATGGATATCGATGATATCGCAGCAATGTCGCATTGCGACTTGTATGTGACATAACTGACTACTGCGACCAGTATGTGATTTAGTGTGATGAACATAATATTACAGAAATGTCGCATTGCAACTTGTATGTGACATAACTAACTTCTGCGACCAGTATGTGATTTAGTGATGAACATAATATTGCAGCAATGTCGCATTGCGACTTGTATAGCATTGTTGCAGCCATATTAGTATGGGACAAAAATGGGATATCACATACAAGTCACAACACAATGACGCTGCAATATCACATTGTGATATCACTGGAATAAACGGGGATCACGACGATTAAAGCGACATCGCTGTGTCCTCGCATACATGTCACAATGTAATGTCACTAACAAGAGCAAATTGCAACATCTGTGGGATATCCCCACTGTGACTGGGATTTAGATGACATCACTGCGATATCACAAACAAGTCACAATATGATGTCACTGCAAGATCGCATAGTGACATCCCTGTGATATCGCATACCAGTCACATTGTGACGGCGACTTACGCGATATCACTGTGATGTCACATACTTGTCACATTGCGACTGTGACCTAGAGTGACAAAAAATTACGTTGCAGCGACGTAACTGTGACAAACCTGGCTGTTAGGGCACACAACAGTTGTATTTAACAGGTAAAAAGGCTTCAAACACAGCATTAATTCTATATTAAACATTTACATGATAAATTTGACTAGTTTCACTTATTTTATTTCGAAAATTCAATAATTATTACTTATCGCTTGCAAAAATTTATTTCTATTTTAAAGAATAAATATGTAATATTCCTCGCTTTTAAATAAAATGAAAATATTTCATATCAACATACAAAGAATCTCGTAGTGAAATATATTTGACGTCATTTCAAACTGATCGATGTCGCAAAAATAAATTTATTTTAATTTATTTTCTAAAAGAATTAAAGTTTCTCGAGCGATTGTTGCGAATGACAATGGTGATTTCTAATAAAAATGGCTTCTTATGCTTTTTAAATGAGCATTAAATATTGCAGTTTTTTAAATAATTGAAGTACTTCGAATTTTTCTCTGAAATTTTCAATTTATAATAATTTCGATGCGCTGTATTTTTTGACGTATCACACTTGCCCGTAGCATTTGTAGTTTGGGCTATGAAAGTGGGTGACGGACAGTCAGACGGACTGAACGATTATAATACCTTCCACTTTTTACGTTATAAACGTAGTGTGGAAGCTAATAAAAAACAACACTTAACTAGAAAGCTATTGCTCAACTTGATAACTCGTTCTAACACAGGGGAGCCTGGGGAGCCTTGTCCATAAGGGAGGCTTGGCCCACCTTTTAATTTTAGTATTTAAAAATGTTTTAGCATTTTCTCAATTGATGGAACTCAAAGCTAATGTTGTAAGCAGAGAGCCTCCTTAGATTCATTGAGCTACTTCTTAGAAGTGAGGAGGAAAAAAAAAAGTTTCTCATCCCAAAAAGTATAAATATTTTAAACACAATTTGCAATATTTTGTCAGACATACCAATTGAATTAAGTTTAAGTAGATGGTATTTTATAAATACTGTTATATTACGGTTTTATTTTAACTATAAAGTTCGTGCAATGAAGCAGGTTTAAAATCACCATGTGCAATTCTTTACAAAATCGCTAGGTGGGGAGGCTTGGCCTACTCTATGTAAGAGAGGGTTGGCCACTGGACCAAGGCCTTAGTTAACTGGTTAGGAAAATCTATAAATAATGTTTAGCAAATACATGGTTTATAATTACCTAATGATAATAACTTTAGGTAATAGATGAAGGTAATAGATTGATTATCAATATTTGTACCTGTTTAGAATAAAAATCAAAACCTCAACTAAAGCAAAATTAGGTAAACATAATTTTTAAATGATTCCAGAGTGTCGAATAATAATATAATTTTTTTTACAAAAAATGCTTTCAAAAAAATTTTCAAATATTTATTATCATGCGCTTTAAAATTATGCATTTTTGTATGGGTCAAGCCAAGCCTCCCTTATAAAAGGAGGCTTGGAATAGGTGGTTATGTTTTAAAAACCAATAAATTTAAAAAAGAAAAAAGGCCCTATTTATACTACACAAGTATATCCTTGTTGCCAATAAAATTTCCTTTAATATGTGCTATCATATTAATTTTTTAGTGTAAAAATAAAATTTATAAAAATAAAATTCTGAAAACATGGCCAAGGCTCCCCATGTTCCCTTACAATTTACACTCCTTATTTATATAGGCATATAGGGTTGTATGCAGAGAGATTTTTTTTTTTTTTTGCACTGCCGGCCGATACCAAATATCACGTTGACCGTGGTGGTGATTATTTCGTAGTGTTTCGTAAGTTCTAACTATTTTAAAATTCGAAATTGTTGTAAGAATATAAAATAAATACGCATGCTTTATAAAAATGTTTCTCCAATTAATTCATTTTATGAATGTAAAGTGTTTATTGACAAAATCT
This sequence comes from Oedothorax gibbosus, assembly GCA_019343175.1. Classification (NCBI taxonomy): domain Eukaryota; kingdom Metazoa; phylum Arthropoda; class Arachnida; order Araneae; family Linyphiidae; genus Oedothorax; species Oedothorax gibbosus. The sequence goes on from JAFNEN010000181.1 coordinate 93,852, forward strand.
ATTTTGAACAAGTAATAGCTTGCTGTAGACTTATTGCAAAGTCTGCTTACTTTGTAAACAATATTTAAATTTATCTTAAACAAATTCATAATTCTTGTGTTCAATATGTCAAAAGTTTGGTGCTGCCATCTACATTTTACGATAAATACTAAACATGACCTATGAATAAATTTTACAGATACTATTATAAAACCCTGAAATCCCCAAACTGATTGTAGATGATGTATTGTGTGATGTGGCGGGAGCCTTTTATGGTGCTGGAAGTGAAACTATCCGTATCGCTATCGACTGGTTGCTGCTACTGTGTGCAACGTTTCCTGAAATTCAGAAGAAAGTACACCAAGAAATCGACACTGTTCTCGGGGCGGAGCGTTTTCCGAGCTACGAAGACCGCTTAAATATGCCCTACACAGAAGCTTGCATTTTTGAGATGATGAGATGGCGGACTCCATTACCACTGAATTTCTTAAGATAGTAAGTTCATTGCAGATTTTTTTAAAAAAAATTTGTACAATTTCCTTTAATTATGGTTTGGAACAGTTTGGATGTTTCAACAGAAAAGATGCTAAGGGGAACTAGAGACACATGACCCAATTTAAAGTTTTGAGCTTGTAACTTTTCGAAAACACTATGAATGAGTAAATGCAGTCAATTTACACTTTATAAAGTATTACACAATATATATTAGTATTTTTCTGAAGTATTAACTGCAATAGTAGTAAAATTTAAATTGTTCAAAACTTAGTTTCGGGTCATGTATCCCAATTCATAGTTATAGATGACCTACCCATTAGAGATACGTGACCCAACCCAAAAATTTGGTAGTAAGACTTAAAATTATCAAAATACTTTTACCTAATAACAAAACTAACATCATATTATAAAGTTTATATAGATTTTATAGTTTTTTCAGACAAAATTATTACTTCTTATTTTTATCACATTAATTATGCTTAGATTAACGAACTAATCAAATTTAAACATAAAATCTTGTCTAAATACAAAACTGGGGATTCTTTTATTTTGCAGAGTGTCGCGATGTAGATTCTTTTGTTATTGCATTGCGTTGTGTTAAATTTAATAATAATAATTAGGTTTTGCGACATTTACCTTTCCAGATTCTATAATTTTTCACACTAATAACATGAACAAGATTGTCAATAAAAAAACTAAAATAAAAAATCTTATGATTGCTAAAGAAAGAATTTATTGAATTGTCTAAATGAAGAGCATAGTTAAAACATGATAACTGTATCTTGGTATAATGCAATGGATTATGCGACATAAATGAATGTCAAAATAAAATACGCGAAATAACCCAATCCAAATGAATGTGTCAATGGAATCTTTTGCCTAAGAATTGAGAAACTATTTATTAGAATAACTCACAGTTTTGTAACGCAGATAAGGAACAGGCTAAAAAGGTAAACTGTGGTTTCCTGCGGGAACAGACATCGATAAGGCAGGGCACAGGTGCTGGTTTGTCCGAGATTAGCAAAGGGGTCAGGCTTTTTCCGGCTGGATCCCTTGGGTGTCAGCTCAATGAGGCATGGGAAAGAGGTGCTGGTTAGCCCAAGATCAGCAAAGGGTGCGGGTGGAAGGGGTGCGGCGGATTCCATGAGATTAAACTTCGGTGAACTATTTATGTTCGTGAGAATACTTTTTGAAAAATAGGAGTGATCGTTAATTGAAAAAATCAATTAACGCATTACGACACAGAGAAAACACAGGTAGTTGAAGAATCGCTTCTATTTGTTCAATATCAACTTGGGATGTATTACCCATTTCAGGCCACTTAAAACATTTTCCATCTATTCTTTCTGCATACTGAATTGTAGGCTAGCTAAAAAAAATTCCCTTGTACCTTCCCAACAAACCTTATATTCCGTTAAGAACCCAGTCATTTACTTTTAGAACTCCTGTGATTAAAAAAAAATACTTGGTCTATTTCTGTCTACTTTTGTGTTGTTTAATTGGGTCATGTATTCTTAATTGGCAAGGGTTAAGTATCCCTAGTTGCACTTTTTTTATTAACCTCAAAACACAGTCATTTGCGAATAATTACATTAGTACTATTATACACGTAATTGTAGCTAATAGCATGAACAAAACAAGTAACTAATTGAAAAAATCTTTCCTTTAAACCAAAAAAATGTAGACCGAAAAATCTTACGGCACCAAAAATTTACTTTCAGTGCATGAAAACGTTTTTCTTCGTATAGCTAAACACGTACGCAATGATTCATCTGGTTGTTTTCACCATGTGATCAGCTGATTGAAAGGAAATAAGTGATGCCACTTCCAACTCATAAAACTTTTCCAATGCCGAAAAGAAGGCATTGGGTCATGTATCCCTATGGGTCAAATGTCCCTTATAGTTCCCCCTATAGTTTTTTTAAAAACTGCTTAGAAATAGAAATAGAACACAACATTTGTATTATAAAATGCTAAAATTGTTATCAGTGACACAAAATCTCCAATTTTGAGAAAATTACCCACTTATATTCTTTTTAGTACACTTAAAGATACAGAATTGCAGGGATTTTTCATACCAAAACATACCACTGTCCTGGCTGTACCTTACACAATCGATCAAGACGAAAAGTTGTGGGGAAAGGATCTGGATGTTTACAAGCCCGAAAGGTTTTTAAGCAAAGATGGCAAAAAAGTGGTGAAACCAGAATATTTCATTCCCTTTTCTATTGGTAAATATAAATAGCGTGTAATGACTTTTTAAGTTTTGCTTGTACAAAGTGTAAGGTATAAAATAATAGGTAATAATAAATAATATATTTTTATGTATGAGGGCTCTAATTTATTAATGCACATTATCCAAAGTGACACAGGGTTCGGTTCGTTTATTGGTGACGTTTGGTGATCGTACAAATTTGAAGATCACTATACCTATCAGTGTTGTATTGAATTTGGACCAGAATGTTTACCAAATTCAGGCATTTTTTCTTGGAAACATGAACCAGACCCTGCTATACAGCTGTAATTTGGTGTCCGTAATTATTTAAAAAGATTGAAATTAGCAGTGAATTCGTCGCCAAATCCAGCAACCCGGTTCGTTTTCTCTGTAAGAATGTACTCCGTGTTACGTAGGGGAGATGGCAGCACATAGGATCATCGTGAATAACTTTTAACTATGTAAGTAATAGATAAAATTTTTGTACCAAATGGATGCCACATCGCCCTATAGTAAATGTTTTATGAATACATTAGGGGGCTATGTCCCATGCTCCGCTAATGTTCCGCCAACCCCCCAGAAATTGATACGCAATTCTATTTGGACCGCTTCGCAGCCCAAGCTCGCTGCACTTGCCTGCCGGTAGACTATTTGCGCAGCATACCTATATTTGGACCAAGCTCATTGCCATATACAATTGAAGTATGTATCATAATGTGATGCAACGTTACCCACCACTGGGTATATTGGATAAAATTTCCTACCTTCAGAATATCAACTATATATTTTTAAGTATTATTATAAAAGCTTTTTAAAATATGCGTAAGTAAGATAAGGGAGTGGAGGATAACTAATAATGTATAGAACTCTTCTGAGAAAAGTTATTTTAAAAAAATCAATAAATAATAATGATAAACTTTCACCCAATGTGCTAACCTCTCTCCTATATATGGATACTTTTATTTGAAGGGCGTAGTTGCAAAACTGCTCTCCAAAGTATAACTTTGATATGGTTTCCGGCTCCTTCATTGGCGATTTCATCCAATTGAATTTACCATTATCAAAAGTCGCCAATGAAGGGGCTAGACCCTATTTGCTGTTGATGTTGCCGCTGCCCGTAATAGTTTGAATCCCGTAAACTATCTACCGTTATATTATGAAAAGTGACCGTAAAATCACACATATATATATTAAGATATCTTAATTATAATTTGAAAAATATGAGTTTTGTGCAAATGCATCCTACATATCACGTGATTGAAAAAGAACACGGTGAGGAACCCTGACTATTTCTCTGAACTCGATGCATGTTCATGACTTTGGTAGCTTACATACCCAGGAGAAATTTTATAGTAAGAAAGTTTCATTTAACTCCGAATATTGAGTTGCTTACACTATCACTTGTTACATGAGAGGATTCACTTTCTGATGATGGCAATCGATTTGAGTCTGGCCGAAACATGTATCCAACAAATAAACTATTTGCGCCAATAATATACGTTGTTCACTTCATGAATCCTCTCATGTATCATGCGCAAAGTTGAAGATATTTTCTGAATATCACTTGTTAATTATAATTTTACACTAATACACTATTTTGTAAAGCAATATAATTTTTTTTATGATACAAATGGAACGTGGCTATAATTAACACGTTTCGCTCAGCTTAATATTATTAATTCTATGTATTTTACTATCTTCATTTCTTTTTTAGGAAAAAGATCTTGCCCAGGCAAATCACTAGCCGATATAGAAGTTTTTATATACTTTACCGCAATTTTACAGAAATTTGAATTTTCTCTACCACCTGGTAAAAAAGCAAATTTTGAAGCAGATCTTGGAATCGGTTTACAGCCAAGAAGACAACCACTATGTCTGAAACTTCGCCACTAGAGAACAGTATTTTTTTAGATACCTATGCAGTGAAAATAAACTCGTAATGAATTTTAATATTAAAATATATTTTATTTCATAAATTTTAGTTATAAGACCTATTAATTACTCAGATGTATTCACATGCTGATGAGTTCCAAACATAGGCAGATTAGAAACAGGTTTTTTTTGAGAGCTGAAAGTTTAAATTAAAAAACAATATATATTTCGCGTTTAAAATATAAGTATGGCATATCTTTCTATAAGTAACTTTTAGTTCCATATTTAATATGACAAAAAGAAATACTTTTAGTTAGTTATTTTAGGATATACTGATTTTTTTTAAGAAGTATAAAATACATAAGTTTTATTTTTGGCACCTAAAAAGTTCGGAACTCATCGCATTATCAAATATAATTAGAAATAGATATTTTAATTCCTTAACAGCAGTTTCGAAAAAGGTACTAAAATTTTCTGGTTCTTCGTTTTCCCAATTTTTTTGAAAAAGCATTACTATATCCTAAAACGCACATTTGGAGGCTTTTTTTAGTGGCATTCAATTTGAGAAACCACTTAACAATGTGTACCATGTTTATATTTTGACGAGTAATATTTAAAAATATTTTTAGGAACGGTTTCTGAAACAGCGTGATAAATGGGTGCTGTAAACCAAAATTTCATTTCGGAATGATTTTTTGATGCTATTTTCAAAGTACTATTACATGGTATTTTGTACATGTGAGTTTTTTTTATATAATTTTAATTTATGTTTTGTACTAAACAATAAAAGTACCTACTGCAAATTGAGCAGAGATAAAATTTGGTGTATTTTCGGCCAACATAAAACTGTGGTTCATTCATAAAAACTAATTAATTTAAAGGTTTTAAAATATTTAAATTTCGTTCACAAAAAAAAAGACGAATGGAGAAAAGTTTTTTTATACCAACGTGCAAAAAAGTTCACTTTTTTATATCATATTCATTCATAAATCGTTGCGAAAATGACACTTTACGTGCGTACGTCACAGGCAGGGCCGCCGACAGGATTTACGGGCCCCTATGCAACTTAGTTCGGGCCCCTCTAACTCATTAGAACTCCCCCCCCCCCCCCAGCGTCACTTGCCCGCGGTTCCAAATTAAGAGGCCCGTCACCAATAACCGTCTGAGAATATCCGAGTGGAGGGGATCATTGGTTGTTAGTTAACATCGCACTAGAGTCTAGTGCGATGTTAATTAACAACCAATGATCCCCTCCACTCGGATATTCTCTTTACACAATAAGCAAAAATTTATAAAAATAAGGGTTCTCGCTATAAAAGAATACACATTGTAATTAGTAATTTTCCGAAGCAATAATATCGAGTTAACTGTATTAAAGTTGCTACATATTAAAATGAAATTTATATAACACCTTACTTTAATCCAGTGAAGTAGCCAGATTTGTTCCAAGGGGGGTACAAAGGTTCGATCTGGCCCGCTTGGTATAGCCAAAACTATATTAGTTTTAGTTATGATTTACGATCGATTAAAAAACAAGGGCTAATTAATGTAGTAAATTAGTTTTAATCAACTTAAATGGAGCTAATTAATTGTAATTAGTTAACAATTATACTAAATATTAATTCATTTGTTAGAAATCAGACAATTTCATTATAATGATTTTAAACTATTAACTTTAGTAACTATTTAATGAACTCTTAAACCTCTTACTTTAAAGCAAAAATTAAAAGTGTCTAAGAGAAATCTAAGGCTTCCAATTTAAAGGTATTAATTAACAAATACATTGGAAACCTAACATTACATTGTAACTACAAATAACATTACAGAAGGATAACTATTATAAACAAATGGAGAGAATAATTAATAATATAAAGGATAACGAATCATAACTCACATCTTATGTCTTGGAGACTTTCGAAATTCAAGGTGCGCAATTCGGTTTTGCAAAATTAAGTATTTTTTTGTTATTTAATTTAAATAATCAAAATTTCTATGTAGCGGGACGTGTTTTTTTTACGCTCACTTATTTAATCTTCCACGCTCGGTGATTCCACGCGGATAGTGCCTTCTGCTACAAGTGTGCAGTGTGGATGGAATGTTGTCAATAGCGCGGGAAATCACGAAGTAGATAAGAGACGAAAAGGGGTCCCCCATCCTGATAGGGGACTCCTGGAACTGACCCCACCGGAAATGAATGAAACAAAATCTCCCTTCTCAGACTTGGTCTATGCTCCAAAAAAATTTTCTTGTCTGCCCACAAGAAAAACGGACTTTCCCTTGATTTTACGAGTCTACGGAAAAGTGATTAACTAAACATTTTTTATTGAAATATATTGTTTAGAAAATCTAATTTTTACTATTTTCGTGGCACTAATATTTTGTGAAAACACTATTTGAATCAATTTTTTCAGAAACCCATAAGTCACAATTTATCGAAAAAATTGATTCATATGACAAATCAAAAATACTATATTACGGAAAAACAGTTTTACAATATTTCAGTTTTATTCTTATGACATCCGAATTACAAAAGAAATAGACAAGAAGCAGTGTGATTTTGTAACACTTAACTATGATTAATAAAAAAATAATCTGGCTGCTAAAAAGCTACTTAATTATTATTACTCTAATAAACAATTATATAAAATATAATATTAATTTATTCATTAAAGTCAATTTACTTCATTATAATGATCCTAAATTTATGGTAACTATTAGTGAACAATTAAACCCCTTAATTCTAAATAAAGTAACTAATTTGTTTTTAGCTAACGAAAATTTCACGTACGTGTCTTTGGGAAATCTAAGACTACCTATTTAAATAGGTGTTAATTAACACATAAGCTTAACATCATATTAGTTACTACATATACAACATTACAAAATGATAACTGTTCAAATAGAGAGAATAATTAGTTACATAAAAGATAACAAATTATCACTTACATCTTATGTTGTGAAAAACTTTGCAATCAAAGTTCTGAATTCTGTTTTGTAAATTGTAGTAATTTTCGTTGTTTACTTTAAATAACCAAAATTTATTTTTTATATTAAATGTATCATTAATTATTTATTTTGGATAAATATTTTATTTAAAAAAATGTAATTTATTTGACAAAAAAAAAAGAGAAATGCAATTAAAACTACTTGAGTTTAAAGCTTCAAGTACGAGAATGATTACTAGGTAGGAATGAGAGGAATGTGACTATTTTCCACCCAAAAAAACATGCTCTGTGGGCTGTGTTGTCGCGCAGTTTTTTCGGCCTGGGCTATAGAAAAAGTAGGAATATACTCTGTTTTTATTGACCCTGGTCTTTTGCTGGGGCATATATATAAATTCCCGAAGGGTCCCTCTTGTGAAACTTATTACTGAAGAAGGAATAATTTCTTAGTTTAAATTATCGAAGAAAGAATAAATTATAATATATTTTTAAAAAATAATGCTAAAAAGTCAATGCTAAAAATTTCAATAAAAATTATAACAAATATAAACAATTTCCATTTCCGCATTTTTTTTTCAAATTGAATAAATTTTGAGGTTCCAAAAGAATGGGGACTTTAATCCCCGTCGTTAAATGTGCCTGTTGGTAAATATGATCCTAAAGTGACATAGGGGCCCCCTCTTGTTAAATATTCTAATGAATTTTGCTTATCGAGTTGTCTTAAAAAAAATTAAAATGTGTGAAAAGTCACGAAGAATAATACTAACGAATTTTACAAAATTAATTTTAAAAAATTGCAAATTTCTTTTGATAATGGAATGCGATTTTAGGTCATTCCGACTAGGGGCCCTAATCCTGGGCAATAGGGGCCCAATGTTAATTTCGAACCAATAAAATATTTTAGTGATTTGCGAATAATTTCTTTGCTTATAATTAAAAAAAAAAACAGGGCCCGCTGGCGCGGGCCCTTTAACTTTTCACGGGCCCCTATGCAATGCATAGTTTTGCCCCCCCCTGTCGGCGGCCCTGGTCACAGGCAGTGCCGTAAGTAGTACTTTCGGCACCAGTGCGGTAAAGTAAATAAGAGTATCTGATTGGTAGAAAAACAAAATGATGTAATGAATATCTCCATGGAAACTAAATGATGTCATGAAACTCACTTATTTTTATTGGTTCATTACTTTCGCATTTTCTAATATCTCCATGGAAACTACAAGTACTACAAAAGTTATTAAAGAAAATTAAATAAGATAAAAGTAAGAACACAAATTTCACGCCAAACAATACTTTTTTGCACGTTATTATAAAAAATATTGTAAGCAAGCACGTGCCAAATAATACTTTATTAAGCTCTTGTCATTATTTCACTCGACCTAAGGTCTCGTGAAATAAAAGCCACTCGCTTAATAAAGTATTATTTTCAGCACCAGTTGCTTAAATAACTATTATTACTTTATCATGTTTCAGGGGCAGCTGATTATATATCCGAACTTTTTCAGCTTATCTCTCTTTAAGAAAATATAAGGATTCAGAAAAATAAATATTAGCTATAATTATTTTGGTGGAAAGGAAAAAAAATAAAAAAATTGATAGGTTTAACTTTTTTCGGAATAATGTTAAAACTGAATTTTTGTAAAAAAAAAAACCGCAAAGAATATAATTAACGATAATAAAATTTCCTATAATTTTAAATGAACAATATTTTGTAAGTTAAGTTGATAAATAGATAGTGCTCATCAAAAATAAAATGAGCAAACTTGTATTGGCAGCATAAGTTGCTGCCACTTCAACTGTAGCCTGATTTATTGTTTTAGTTACAACTTAACTCAAATACCAATATGTAACCACTATCACAACTTACTCTAATGTATTGTCTCTAGTTGAGTTGTAATCAAGTTTGGCCATACTTCAGCCTACATTTTTATTTTTTACTCTTTAAAGTATTATTTATTATTCCAGTAAATTTAAAACTCTGAAACCCAAAATTGCCAAACCATCGATTTTGTGCAGCAATTTTGTTTATTAATAATTTTCAATCATTTATAGATATAATAAAAATTAAAAAAAATATTTCGAATTTGTTTTGCTGAAATCGCGTCCTAAAAAAGTAACCCCTTTTTAAATCGTATCCCATGCACCATGTATATGTATATATATTTTATTTTATTTATGATAGATGGCAGCACTAAACTTAAAATATATTTTCTTCAAGGTCTCGATTTCACGTAATACTTACGAGACGAAAGAGGGTTATAACTTCAGGTCAACTCTAAAATATAATGGTGATCTTGAACGATAGCATAGTTAATAGTTATATGCATTATGTCCAAAATATAAAATAATTAAATATGATTAGTTACTAATTAATTAATGATTTTGCATATTTGTCCTATATCCCGATTTAAGAACTTATGAAAAAATTAATATATATTACCTATTTCTTTTTCCGCCTTATAGTACTAAACCTGCTTCTTTGAATTAGTTGGAAATGTGTGTGATTTATTTAAATGTTAAAGCATTTGATTTTCTATTTTTATTTAAGAGCATAATAAGTAAAATTCTTTTGTAAAATTGTTTGTAAAAGCTCAATAAAGTAACATAATTTAATTACAAAAAACGTGAATTTTGCATTCGATGTTGTGATAATAATTAGATACCTACAGAAGCGCTTGAAAAAAACAATGCTTGTTTGGTCGTGAAGTACTTTTGGCCCAACGACTATTAATTTCGCTGATGTATATGGAAATAGATTTTATGGCAATGGCCCTGCACCAGACACTAAAATAGAATAAAAATTGAAAAAAAAAATTAAATATTCACCAAGTTTCAGTCCCCTCCCCATCGGAGCATTTTAGAGCAATTTAATCTTGATGGCCAGCGGTGCAAATAAATAAATGAAAAAAAAAACATTATTGCTGAAAGCCGTATAAAAATAGCTTTATTTTCCATCTATTCTATGGTGATGAAATGCTAAAAACGATTTTGGAATGGAAGCCTATTCATATCTTTATAAAATAACCAAGCTTAATAGTGGCGACATGAAATTTATGCAGAACAGTTAATATTTATTTTTGTTAATTTTAAACAGCTATTCTTTGTAGTTCCTGGGCTATAATGAAAACCTTCATGTGTCTATTTCTAACCATTTTAGAGTATCTGTGAATATCATATAAAGGTTTTGTACTAAGTCATATTGTTTCTGTAGTGTAAGAAAATATAGTTATTTATATTAATAAAAAGCTTTAGAATTCTATTAAATTAGAGTTTGTTTGAATTTACTCATGCAATGCCCTTTTGAATCTTCATTTTTTAGTTCCACACTACATTTATATAAAATGTGAAACTTTTATGTAGGCTATGTCCATCTATCTGATGTCCGTGGGTCATCCATTTTCACAGAACGAGCCACAAATCTCACAAACAAGTGGTACGCGTCATATTGAAGTAAAATATCAGGCAAGGCTATATTCCAATTTCATTAAAAAAATTAATTAGAAGTTTCTTTAAATTTTAAAAATCTAAAAATGTAATATACCTTAAGAAAACAAGAAATTTAAGTTTTATTCGATGCTAGAAAATAAATACTCGTTCTTCGCATGGACTAAAAAAATATCAAATCGATCCAAGTATGTGTGCCTTCTAATCTGCTATAGGATAATAAGAACGTCATTGTGTGTTTCTGTTCGTTATAACGCATAAAATCCCGTGACTTATATAGCCTTAAAATTCCAAATTAAAAATGCATCACTATAAAATGTGGGCATCCTCATAATCACAAAAATCGTCCTTAATATGAATTTACTGTCCTCTTAGTGTGTGGGAGCGGTTCTAAGTAATAGTTACGGTTACGAAGACCTATTTGTTTATTCACTGTTTGATGTAAACTGTAAATATCAATTGTGTACAAAAAGTTAATATTTTTGTTAAAACAGTTTCAGGTAAAAGGTTGTGACTAAGTTAAATTTCGTGTCTTTCTTGAAGTTAGCGAAAGTCTTCTTAAAAGATCCGTGAAAGCTTTAATAATCATAGGGTCCATGTGCAAGTTGAATCTGTTTGAGTTTTAGTATCTTGACGCTTATTTTAAGTTGAATTGGACAATATATTTCAGGTTCTTCATTCGTCATTTTACTGTGGTTAAAAAAATTTTAGGAACTTTTAGACATCTCTTCTTTGGGATGAGCGAAAGTTTGGATACTTTTGTCTTTAGTAAAACTCCCAAAAACTGCATATTTAAAACTGTACATTAAATCTAAGGCAGCATATATTTAATAAATTCACAAAATACAACAATATTTCCTACTAACTCACAAACGAGTCGTTTTTAACGTGTTCAAAAGCACTGGTAACATATCCTTACATCATCCTATTTAATATTTTTATTCGATGGACGTCTAAAACCGACGAGGGAGACCGATCTATGGGGAGGGAGATGCGTCCTCTATCCATTCTAATTGAAGCGGGGGAGTAGCAAGCAAACGATTTTTGATGTTGTCCTCTCTTGAGGGGCGCTTTCTTCAAAGCTGGTAGCCGCCGTATGGGAAACTGCGGGGGGCATATTGTCCCTAATTGGACTTAATAGGGGGTTACGGATAGGAATTTGATTATTCTGGGGGACTGTTTGGAAAGGGTGGCTGCTATATCTAAACATTTTGTATGGACCATCTTTTATATTTTCGAAAATTGTTCTGTTGAATCGGCTTTCTGAAATGTTTAAGAGGCACACTCTCAGAAATGAAAGTGTTACTATTAAGAATTCTTCATCGGAAAAGAAATTTTTTCACTATTGATAATCCTTTCCTCGTGAGGTCTCGTAACTTCAGAGATACGCATACACACAGACGCAAATTTACTTTGCAAAAATTTACGTACGAAATAATTCATTATTGTATTGTTTAATAAAAAGTTTAAGCATTAAACTTATAAAAAAACCTTTACAACAATAAATTTAGACAATACTATTGCTAAAAGAGTTTTCTTTGCATAGCATTTCTACATCTTAATTACAAAAAAAAACAGGAAAGAAAAATTATAAAATAATAATAATTTAGCTAAAAAGTACTACTTTACAATTGGCTTATTTCACGTGACGTATATCATTCCTGCTTTCATTCCTAGAATGCATTGGTGTGGTAATTGGTGGTATAGCTTATATGCAGTCTTCGTCTTCTGGGAACAAATCTAGCGTAATCGGTTTCAGACAGAGAGTATCATTTTCCGATGTTTCATTGGTGATTGCCAATTGAACACGATATTGATCTGCAATCAGTGCACCCAATTGAGTTTTGCTAAATCTTATTATTGCGATCCGTAATAATAAGATTGATCCTTTCCGCATTTCTTGAAAGAATAAAAATTCCCAACACTACACTCAAGTAGCGTTAAAGTTTGCACCCTCTGCACATGGGATAAAATGACGTGCCTTTAACTATGCTAGATGGCTATTTCAGCAATGAACAACTATATTCACCATCTCTCATATACATTTACTCCTCAATTATAGACTTCCGAAAAATGATAATACTGAGTTCATCCATTGAGCTTCAAAGGCCGATATCAAATCCGGGTTTGGAACTTTTAGCTTAAATTGACGTTAATAAACAAAATACTAATAATAAATGACCTGAATTGTAAAAATAATGATAATCTTAGGCATTCTAGGTATACAGAATTTGGCATTCAATCAATCCCTATAACAATAAGGGTGGACTGCGAATTGGCAACCCTAAACAGTGGAAAATCTGAATACAAATAACTGCCCTAGTCACGTGATTTTATGTTCAAATAATAACAGAAAATTGCATTTAATAATATTTTTAGTAAATAATTTAATTTTTCTTCTTAATAATAAAAAAAAAAGTTTTACACCAGTGTGAGTTAGAATCACGCGCGACCTTCCGCGTTGTAAGTTGGTATGGATATAAATAGTACATCATTTAGATGAATAAAAGGCATTGAATACTATTGATAATGATATACGAAATAATATTAAATGGACATTTACCATAAGAGTTTAAATAGCAACGTATAAAATGCAAATGAAAACTGAAAAGATCTGAAAAAGCATCCAGCCGTTTCGGGACTCTAAAAGTACGAGACGACTTACTTATAAATTCCGAAACAGCTGTATGCTTTTTTTTAAAGACCTTTTAACTTTTCGTTTGCGTTATATACATTGCCTTTTAAAATTTTATTAATAACGCAAAGGTTTTTGTCGCTTTTTAAAGACGTTTAACATGATAGTGTTTCCGCCAAAGGCATCGATAAGTCTCCGAAAAAAAGAGCCTTTCCTTAACATTTGGAGATTTATCTGCGATCCAACCGACCGTTTCTTTTAACTATTACGTGCTCTGTCTGTCTCATAAAGGTCGTTGATCAAACCACCCATTAACAGTTTCTCAATGCCGCCAAAATTCAAAACCCGCCTCTTTTTCCACCCTTCCGGAAAATAAATCGATATTAGTATTCAAAAGGGGAGCGCAGGGGAAATTTTATCGACTCTAATTTTCTCTTAATCTCGTTAACGAAGGTGAGTTAACATTTGGAAACTCGGGCAAGTGCGGTGAGTTATTCAATTAAACCGCCCAAAATCAACGCCTAATTGAGTTTTTGCCTTCGGGCCAGATCTTTGTGATGCAAATTGGCGGAATCCTCCTGCGTGCGAGCGATTCTATTGAAACCTATTAAAATCTTTAGAGAAGCAGAATTAAAGGATATATATTTAAAAAAAAGTGACAGATGAAAGACATTCTTGTAATGTTTGGCTCCGGGAAATAGTTTGTGTCAATATTTGCCAATATAATATTTCTTAAAAGGAACTTAAAAGCAATTATACGAATTTAGATTTTTTTGGGTATTATAAAGTTTTGTTTGTTCTTTAATGCTACTGCAACAAAAGTATCGTTATTAAAAAAATAAAAAAACGAGGGGTGTGTAACGCTACACGACTTTCCATTACCACTAGATAAATCAATACACATTTAACGGTGTTTATGTATCCTATAAAGCAATTTCAATAACTTTTTATCCTAAAAAAGTTCCAAGGCAGCTACCATTTGCGCATGTGGTTTTCTCGGACAGGCAGACAGACGGACGGACCAATGTTCAAAACAATTTTTTTTTAAAAAAATCAGCATTATCCAAAATGTGAAGAAAACACAAAATCTCTATTTCGGATTTTTAACCCCATTTGAATGCTCTCTTTACCTTATGACGAAGAAATTTACCTTACCTTATGAATTAAGAAATTAAAACTAAAAATGTCTTATTTTTACGTATTTTGTTTGGTAAAGTAGAGTCAAATGGCCTTAAAATACCATTATAGTGAGAAGAACATTCCGAATTTTCAGGTTTTTGTGAAATGCGATTCAAAACTTTCCACAAACCATTCAGTCGGACAAAACTATTAAATTTTCTGAATAAATTTTATTTGAAGCACTTTCTTCATAACGGAGAAACACATTTGCAACATTATTTTACTTCAATAAATAAATAAGAAAAAAATATATTTTATCATAAAATGTCAAATCAGTATTATTTTGATATCGTTAATATTATATCGATATTGTGTCAATAATATATAGATATCGTATCACTATCATATCAGTATCATATCATAAAATTATGTGAAACTTTTTATAACGCATCAAACAACGCTTCCCCCTTTTCGTTTTATAAAACTGTGAAAAAAGCCATTGGATTGACGACGCATATTAATATTTTTTTGAGCCCCTAGGCATAAAAAAAAGCTTTAAGCACAAACAATGAAAAAACATTGGAACTCTTCTCTGGCGCCTTTTAATCGTGCGAAGTCTCAAGAAATCGGAGAGGCCTTTGTGAGGGTTGTCAAAATATCTTTCTCTCCAAGTGCCTCTGGAGCTTGTTGACATATAAGCCGATTTTATTCACTTTTCTATTTTCCAAATACGCCCTTCTAAGTCGTGACTTTTCTGCATCTTACAAGATTAGCATACATTGATGTCGATGTCTCAATCCGCATAAAAATTGTGGATTATGTAATGTACTTGGGAATTACCAGCAGATAGTATCGAAGGTAAGAACAATATTATCACACACAGATAGATTAATCTAGGGGATCCTTTTGGGGAATATGAAAAAATATGAATAATTAAGAAAAATAATTTAGTTTTTCCCATTTCTTTAAAACTTTGTAATTAAAAATTTGATAGATTTGAACGGCATTTGATCTTGTATCGGTCCTGATACTAAAAAAATTATAATATCCATTCAATATATTTTTTGGAGGATTGTTAGATTGGGAAAATAAATTAACATATTTTATACGGGGTTCAATAATTTAATTGGTTCTGTGAAAGCAAGGATTTCTCAGTGAAAAGGATCACCTTACATTTCCCAAACCATGGTCGACTCAACTAAAAGGCCAGAAAAACTATCTATGACGTCCCATTATTTGTATGGTTCGGGTAATCAGCTCTCCCCCCCCAAAAAAGGTGCAAAATCTCTTCGGGACCTAAAACGTATCGTCGACCATGCGCGAATAGGTTTCGTACTTTTTCTTCGGAAAAGGTGACAATCCGAACACGATGGATAGCAGGACGTCCCGAAGAGCTTCTGTGGCCTTAAAGTTGAGAAGACCATGCTCAAACCAGTCCTTGATCGTCTTCAAATATAAAGTACACAAAGTCAGTGTTTGGACGAATTTGTTTGTAGTTTTCGCTAGTTACGGTATTGCTGACTTGAAAAACATTCAATGATATTACATTAGTTTGGAACGAGGGACGTACCGTAAATATAATTATAAACCCGCAAGCTTTGAAATACCCCCTTCATAAAATGTAGCCGCCAATGATTTGATGGGAATTGTGACGGTTTCTTTGAGCTTCACGTCAATTTGGAAGCGCTACAATCCAAGCCAAAATGCTAATCGATAATTCACTTATGGTAAACCTTCGAGTTTCCCTAAACACTCGGTCAACTCGCTAAACAATGCGACCGTCTGTAGCAACAGACTTGCTTCCTTGGTCCTGTTCTTCATGGACATCAGTTCGGTCACCTTTAAATTTTCAACAGCATTCACGAACAACGCCATCACTCATAAAGGTGTCTCCATACACTCTATGCATCTTCGATGAATTTCTGCTGCACTGTTCCCTTCTGTCTGCGAGAAACGAATAACAGCTCCCAATTCTCACTTGGCGGCTACATTTTATGAAGAGGTAGTTCAAAGCTTGTTTACAGATAGACAAATTCTTTAATCGTCAAGCTGATTATGTGTTGAAATAAGCAGTATTGTACATTACTTTTTGTAAAAAAAATCTTTTTGTATTTGGACCCGTCTTTTTGTTACAGCCCATCGGAGGTTGAAAGAAAGCATAACTCGTATAATTAAAATCGAGAAATCTAACCCAGGATAACAAAATGAAATAAAGATTTGAAATCAATATATAAAATAAAATAATGAAATTCAAATAACAATCCTAGAAATTAAACTCACGTTCTTACGTAATTATACTTAATTTTTGCTCATTCTGATCGCACTGAAATTTCTTTCAAATTAGAAAACGAAAAGTATAAATTAAAAGTTTATAACAATGCTATTCCTATGGAGAAATCGGCTCACGTTTTGCCTTCCTACACCCGTTTGGGTTCGAATTTCCAAAAATCGCTTCTTAAATGACGCCTACGACATAAAAAGAATATTTTCTTAAAATGTGGTAGCTGTACCTCCAGTAGTTTTGGCTGGGCGTTGATACGTGAGTGAGTGGAGTCAGTCAACACTTTGTCTTTTATATATAGATAGATAAATTATAGGATCTATCAAATTTTTATTCACGTTTTTTATTGTTTTGAACAATGAATTTTCTGAGCTGATTTGCAAGAAAGTCAGCATAACAACTTATCCATTTAGAGTTTGAAGCTTTACATGTTGTATTATTTTAGGTACAAAGAGGCAACTAACGAATTGGCTATATACGTAAAGCCTAGTAGAAAATGAGGAAAAACCATCTTATTCACGTTGTTGGTTTTTTAACATTTTGTAAAGAATCCAAATTTTTCGTTCCCACATGGTTTGTATAGCACTGAATCAATCATCTTACAAGCACCTACTAACAAGAATGCTTACTCGGATGCAAATCTGTCACTAGGAAGGTTAAAGTTAATGAAGTGAGATACATTGGCTTCGAAAATATGCATCAGTGCCACTACTCACGACGGAAAAAAACCCACTACGTTTTTAGGCTATCTGTTATAACTCAAAGAAAGAGCGTTTAGAAGTTAGCATTGAATGTATGAGTAAGAAAACGTGAATATTTCTGCAAAACAACGCTTTTTCATGCGCGTGAAGATCGAGTGAATAGTAACTTTTCGTCGTAAAAATAGAAATCTTGTTGACGCTGAAGATAACATGTATTCTAACGGTTATGCGTTGGCTACATCTTAAATGGAGAAGTAAATATATTTTCTGATGTTTGCATAAACATTTAAAATAAAATCAAGAAACCCATCTCTAGAGTAAATAGCGGGATCCGTGTGTGTTTTTTGTATCACTAAAAGACTTAGATTATTTTTGTCCAGTACGTTTTATTATGCACGTTGTGTTTGGCTGAATTAATTTTGCATAGGGTTGTATGAATAGTTACAGTGACTGTTTGGTTCCTTCCAAAAGAAAGATTAAATATATGTTTTTAAAAAAAGTCCTTTGCATTCAAGTTGTGAAGTGGCGAGGGTATATAAACCTGCTCGATGATCAGCATTGTCAAATTCTTTAATCTTTATACCCCGAGATTCGATAGAATTGACTACCCCGCGTCACTACTTTAAATCGAAACCTGTGCAGTTCTTATGGTTTAAAAGGTATTGATAAAACTAAAACGATGTTTTCCATAACTTTATAAAACGTGGACATGTTATGTAGTTGACCACAATCTGAATAAATTTCTACTTCAAAACTGAGAGATGTGTAGAAGCAGAATGGATTAACTTCAAAGGAAAAGTTACATCATTTCGCTATCAAGAAGTTAATTGCTATGATTTCCCTTGCAAGGCTAAGCAAATTAAAATTTGTTTTATCTTCATCAGGTTAAAATTTGAAATTTCGACAAATTAATTAAAAAAAAATTATTAAATTTTTGTTGTAAATAATCTAAGGATCTTCAATACTTAAAAATTTACTTTTTTTAAAAATCAGGTGAATTTTTGAAAAACTGACAGAGCTTTGAAGGGTTAATAAGTCTATAACCCTCAAATGGTTCATAAGACGGCTTATAAATGAAAATAATCTGTTGTAACTTATATTCTTAAATTTACGCAAATGTTATTTTGACAAAGCTAGAGCGACGCGACACTTTTATCGGAATTCTTATTCTTAAACCAGCATAAAAACGTCATTACAATTACCTTATGGTTCGTCAGGGTATTTCTTAGAGGAAAATAATTAGCACAGAAAAATGTGAAATCTGATATTAAGTTACTGAAAGCTTAGAGCGCGCGGGAAAAAACCAAACCAAATCAAAATCAATCTAAAGCAGACGAATTAAAGTTTATGAAATTGTGAAACACTGTTAATGTGATTTTCCTTGTCTAGACGGAAAACAATTATTTCCGTAGAATTGAAATAAGAAAATAACACTACCTAGGTGAATGAACTTATTTAATTTAGCCTGAACGAGAAACTAAAATGGGTATCCCTATGGGAGTCCCTGAGCATGGTTCTTAATCTTTATTAATGTGAGCATTTATACTTTTATCGCGCACGTTTAAATGGAACGCACTCTAAATCCTCTGGACAAGAAAATAGAATACACCCTTGGATACTTCATGATGAGTTCGGAAGAAATTGAATGTTATGGCTCAATTAGGAGACACCGCGTGTCGAATTATAATCGTTATTCAAGCGGTTTTAAATGTTATCATCTGGAAGTCACGTTTCTGTAATAGATTATAAAATCAAAATGAATTCTATATTAATAATTGCGGATTTTTCTTTGTTGGCATACAGTCCCTGGACAAATTATTAGACGCAATACAAGATTTCATGTATCAATCAATGATGAACAAAATACCTTTAGAAGGACATTTGTGTGCCTAAACTTAAGATATTGAATAGAAAATAAAATACTATCTGCTATACTTAATACATATATTGACATCTTTTTTTAATGATATGGCATTCTTTGGTATGTTTTCATAATTACTAAAAAAAATACAGTGCGTCTAATAATTTGTCCAGGGACTGTAGAGGTGCGTCTTTTGTAATGATGAATTTTTTTTGTGTTGACGTCACAAAACTTTTTTATTTCACAGTTAAAGAGTACACTAACAATTACGAATTTTTGTATACACTGTAAAAATATATTAGATCAACTGTTCTTTAGTGTAGCTATTTATTTGAAAAATATGAGTTTTGAAACTAGACCATTCATATAGGCCTGATCATAAAAAGGTTTTGAAATATTTTTAATTTCTATCATCTGATCATCTTAACAAGAAGTTTGCATTAGGGACGTCTTGATTTATGTCCATTGCAGAACCTGTTACATCGTAATCTCTGAAAGCTTTTGTCTTATTTTCAACTGTAAGTTCATCTCACCTTATAAATGAAGTAGTTTTATAATAAATTATGGTTTTATGTTCAATCGTGACTCTTTTCCGTTGAAAAGCAGTTTGTGTTTGAATGAATGTCCAATTTATGAGAGTTGCATTTAGAACACTTTTGGTTAAAATATATAACTTTATATATATTTTCAGGAAAAAACGTGCTTAAAAAAGTGTGTCGTTTATAAATGAAATTAACCTGTATTAGTTGTATTTAAAGTTACGATATAAAATGAGGACATTATGAAGAACTTCCAATTAAATATAATGGTATTAGACAAATCAAATGCTTAACAAAGAGTACTAAACTCTTGATATTTGAAGAATTGGGTGTGAGAAACTGCTAAAAAATAATTCAATTAAAGGGTGTTCTGGAAACTAGCAATACTCTCAAGTAATTACTAAAAACAGCCCAATATTTGAAAAGAATGTCACGGGATTCTGAGGAATTTTTAAAACTTGAAGGGAAAGATAAAAAAAATCCGAGCAACATTGAAATTTAAGTAAAAAATACATTAAAAGTTCAAAATCAACATAGAGCTTAGGGAGTTGTCTGCACCATGTAGTTATTTCAATTAACAACCGATAACACAAAACTACAGTTCAAATACCCTTTTGACGCAAAACTCTAGGTGTCAAAAAGTGAATGTTGTTTTATAACATTTGAAACAGCTTCCAGGACACCTGCGTACGTGTTGGTTTGCAGCTGCAGCATCAATCACGAAGTAATAAAGTCGTGCACTCTGTCCTGCTTCCGCTATGGAGTGAAAGTTGCGTATGAAAATGGATTTAATGGAGTTATTATTATGTGGGTTAGAAGCATAATATTTGTGAATATTTTTTCATCTGAATCTGGAGAGTCATGGTAAAACCCCATTTGCTTTTAGTTCAATTAATGATGAGTTCAATGTAGAAGTATAACGTTACACAAGCAACACAGAACGTTACACACAGAAGTATAACGTTGGCAAGCAAGTTCTGCCTCCGGTTTTAAATAGGTCCGCAAATGTGGTGTAACGTTACTTGGTGATTGGTGAAACCGGAGGGATATAGGCTTCAACCGGCTTTTCGGAGGAACCGCAACATGGTTTTACAGTGTTCTTTAGCCTTATATGATCTGGAGTACGCCAATTGTTCATACCTACTTTTAAATTACGTAAATAATTTCATTTGAAATTTCTAAAAGTATTTACTTTTTAAAAAAAGCAAGCAAGGACAGTTATAATCTATCTATCTATCAAAAGGATTTGTCAATCCTTTTGATAGAAAATGTAACTAATTACAGGAAGACTTAAATTAATTAAAATTACATATTATATATAACTTTAATAGACCAGCAATGAAATGCCAACTAAATATGAATTTTAAAGCATTTTAAATATCAAATAATATTTTATATCAATATAGTGTTTTAATTATAATTGTTTTAAGCTATTAAATTTTTTTTTAAACTGTTAAACAATAACGTAAGAAATACATTACCACTAGAAGCCTTCCATATTCAGTTACCCTACATCGAATCTAGAAACAGGTTGTAGACCCGAATAATTCCATAATTCAGTAGCTATAAACTAACTATAAATAAATAAAAACGATTACAACTCTATTTTCAGAAGTCAGAACACACTAGATACAATCGCAAAAATTGTAAATGTTCATATCCACGAGCATTCTCGCTAACTACAAGGCTTGTAATTTCGATTCAATATGTATCTGATTAAGCGTATATAGAGCAGCATTTGGCATGTCCTTCTCATTTAGGATCGTAAATTGAGATTTTGGATTACTGTGCACATTTCTTATCACAGGTCCTGAAAATCGCAAAGTTCTAAAAGTACAGTCTCCCGAAAGGCTACAGAGACACAAGGCACAGTTTAATCGAGATAAGTATCAGCTGGATGTTTTAGGCCTCAAATGAAGACGTTTTTACTCCTGATCAATGTATAGCAACACGACGTGTATTGTCTGCAGAAATCGAAGTCGAAAGGTTAATCGGTTGCTATTTTTTTCCGTCAATGAAGAGACAAAAGAGGTTTTTATTTAAATGTGTGTGTGTGAATGTTTGAATATCATGGATGAAATCGAAGAATAGAGATGAATAGAGAATGATATATTTTCCGAATTTAACTGTTAATTTAAGTTTGAATCAAAGCTTGTTAAAAAAGATAATAAAAAAATTCCTTGCGTTTCTATACGCTTTTTTTTAATTATTCTTTTATGTTTTTTTTATTATATTTAGTTGAGTAAAATTATGTATAATTTTTTTAAATAATTTATATTTACAATTTAACTTTTGTATTATTATTTCGTTTGAAGTATCACTGTAAAAAATAGGTGTAACTTTACTCCACAAAACCGGTTTCGGAATTTGTGCTTCAAGCTTTATGGAGTAACATTACACCACAAAAAAAATAATAAGATTTTTATAATTGTATTACCTATTTATTATATTATTATTTTATTATTGTAATAATAATAATAATAACTATTATTATATTAGGTTTTTGTGATTTTCTAATACGTTAAAATTTTTTCAAAGCCCTTTTACTAATTTTTTTTATGTTAGACCTTTTTTCGAGTTATGGAATAAATTATAAAATTTTTTATCATTGATTATCGCATTGCGAAGCAAAGTATTCCAATTGTTGTTTTTGAGATTCAAATGTTATTTTTGAGTTTATTTACTCGAAATGGTAAGCAAGCAATTGCATTTAAATCCACTTGTATCACCTGGAACTAATCGATTAAACATCGAAATACTTAGGCGCGGCTCACATTTGTCAGTCAAGATGTATTTGGCAAACTTCCTACAACACATATTTCCTGTTATTCTAATTGCTTTTAGCGCGGAATAATAAAAATGGTGACCAGTGTGTGGTCCAACATTGTTTTTTTTCCTTTCACTCAATTGGGAGATGGGCCACACAATGAGTGAAAGTACTCCTTGAGTTATCGTGGTGGGACTTTTATGACATTTTAACTGACATATTTGTATATAATTACTTTTAAGATGCTGGTACATGAGAGGAACTGGTAAGAAACATAAATAGTAATTTTGGTTGTGATAGGCGATTTTTCATGCCCCATGACGGAAATACTAATTGTATTCGGGATTACAGTTGATGTTCCAAACCAAGTTTTCTATTATTGCAGGCGCTCATATTGTGTAGGTATATACACCATTAATCATGTATTTCTAGTTTAACTAATTGTTTTTGTCATTTGCAGAAAAAAAGTATGATATGGATTTAATGAAATCTAATTTGTTTAATAATTTTTCATTTTTCTAAGTATTATTCCGCAAAACACGTTGGAAACCCATTTTGTAAGTCATTTGAGTTACGTTTAAATTTATTAAAACGAAATTTTCATGTTAAGCAATGACATATATGACAGTTCTGTGATGCCTTTCAATTTAAACGCTAGAATTTGATAAAATACATTCAAAAAGCTAACCATGGAATTTGTTTTTTATTGATGTTGATGTGAAACAGGTGGTAACATTATGTAAAAATAGATTTTTCTGAAAATATGTATTTGGTTTGTTGAGTTTTCTTTTCGTTTAATCTTTTTTACCAGTTTTATATATACTTCATAGGTAAAAGAGACTTATCACACAGTTATAGGTATGCAAATTTTGAAGTTAAATTCTTTTTCACGTTTTTGCTAAATCGTAAGTTTTTTTAACAAAAAAACCCCTAATTCTTCTGAGTTTGAACTACTGCTACTCCTCAGCTTTTGTCATTCATAACTAAAAATTTTAAACTGCAGTCTTTTCTTACTAAAAACTTAAAAGAAAGGTTTGTCAAACAAACTTATTTTAGTTTTAAAATACTAAACATCATGTAGCTACTTAAGTGCACGGAATTAGCTAAGCTACAATTGGGAAACTAATCTGGCTCAGTTAATAGAGATCAGTTTAATAACCCATTTCCTCTTAGTTTGATTTTAAAGTTTAATTTTACGTGTTTTGTCGTAACATTTATTTAAACACACTTAGAAAAAGGAACAACACACATTTTCTGTATGTCATTAACAAAAATTTTGCGAATTACACACGAACTCAAATTTGTGTTCGTATGTCCTCAACACAATTTGTATCGAAACAATACAATATTGTAATGTTGCCATTTTTACACAATACTTTTATTCCACTAGTGCTGTTTGAACACAATTTTTTTCTGAGTTAATAAAATATTTCTAATTGAGTTAACCTAAATATTCTTTTAACTCTGTGTTTATAATTCCAGATCTCGTTAAATTGAGAGAAACAGAATTATAACAAAAAGGTGAACAGTTTACTTTTTAATGACGAAAGATTGGAAGAGTTAGCTGATTTTATATTCCTGGAGTGTTGATGTGTCCAAAAAATAAACACAGTAAAACTTTCGCAGAAATCAACATAAAAAGACAGTTGATAATCTTAAAAAAGATAATTTACGCCCAGATTGCCAGCATGAGGAGGTATTCGATTCTACCAGGCTACCAGCTATAAACAAAATTCACTTGAGTAAATTGTTAAGATAAATTCAGGGCATACTTTGACATTGATGGATGCCTATAAACCGACACTGTTGATGTATATAAAGATAAATAGTTTAAAAACTTCTTTGTAAGTGATCGAAACTTATAGACCGCCGTCTAATTGTTTGTTCTGGGAAATCGACTCCAGATTTCTTTTTATTGTCCTTAAGTTCCGCCGCTTCTTGGGTGGCTATACGGAAATAGAATTGTTGCGCCCGAATGGTGCAGAATTTCAAAAATAAAAGATGTAACTTTGTCTTTGATCTCTCTTAAATTCCAAAACACCCACTTTATCAATACGTTTTGAAATTAAATTATATATTTTCTTTATCCGGATATGCGGTTTCAATAGATTATGTATTTTATCTAATAATACTTAATTCAATATTTTATACAATGAAATTGCCAAAAATAGAAATTCTTGAGCCCTACTTGCATTTGTACAAATTGAATTGCTGGAACGGTTCATTTAAAATATTTATTCTTTATCTTTTAGGATCTCTTTTATTGCAGAGATATATAGTACCTTGAGATACGATTTACCGTGCTTAGAATAGAAATAGTTCCGTGACTAAAAGAATTTTCAAAAGCTTTATAAGGTTGAGAAACTGTTTCCGAATATCAATGATATTATTATTTATTAATCAGTGGCTGTCATAATTGCTAGTAAACCACACATATCAAATGTTTCTATAAAACAGTAATAAAACATTAACATTGGTTTTTATTTTTCGATAGTTCTGTTCAAAAGAGATTCCCATTTTCCACTTAAAAATGTGATTTTTTTTGCTTGAGAGTAATCCAGACTTATCAAAGATAGCCATTGACACTTAATGTGTAATAAATTTCTATTTTTAACATGGGGCATAACACTCTTTTGAACTGATAGTGTATAAAGGAACCTTAAACTCCCTATAAAGCTGTTGGATCTAAGGATAATGCACTTCATTTAATATACTGGAGACACATGATGGTTTGCCGATACTATTTAAATTTAATCAAACTGTATCAATAAATAAGGTTTTGCTATTGAAATATAAAGAAGAAAAGTAACCTGATTCGGTATTTTGTGTTTTAATGAAGACATGCTGTACCTTCCTTCTGCAGAATAAAATAGACACATAAAACTTCTGGCAGTTACATGGCAGGCTGAGCTTGCCAAACTATCATGGTCAGCTATTGCATGAAGTATGTACTATGTACTTGTAGACAAATAAAGCTTCTTTCAAACAGATACAGAACACTTTGCTTCCATACAGTAATATCCAAAAAGCAATAAGATAAATGATACACTTGTAACGTAAAATGAGTGTAAGCTTCTTTTAGGCTACTTCTTTACTTTTCTAGGTATCTGAATTATGAAGGAACAATTTATACGCGTGGGAAATATTTAGGAAAGAGAGATTGCCTATCTCAACGCCATACAAATGTGAAACCTTACACTGAAAATTTCACATCCAGAAATAATTTCAGTCCATTTGTATCGAAACGACTTTCATGCTGGTGTAGAAAAGTTGTGAAAGGTGGTGAATTTCCGACTATTTTGTGTTCTGAGAGGTGAAACAGCAGAACAAGGTTGACAGTGGCTACACACCGTGGACTAATGCCTTCTGACATTGTTTTCGGCTACGTGTGAGAAACAAGTCGACTTCTTTTGTCTTTACAAGTAGTCGGTAAAATCGAGGTCGTGCTTCAGAGGGAGATCTTCTTTTAGATGATTTATTGATGGTCGGAAGAGCTTACCACTTCCCCTTAAGCCTTGACCTCATATGAGATTATTCCAAGTACGTCAAAAAGCTATCTCCGTACTTTAGGTTCAAAGCAACGGAACCCTGTATAACGATTTTCAATTTATTACAGTTTTGTAGACTAATCTTATTTAAAATTAAAATATTATACTTATTTTAGTAAAATAAATAACTAATTTATCGAACAAATTTGCAGGAAGAACTTTTTTGGCTGTTAATCTTATTTAATATCAAAGCGTTCTATATTTTTGTAAATGTTATCAAATCATCTATCAAGAAAATTTTCAGAATAAATTGAAAAAGTAAATTTTATATTTTGCTATTCTGTGTAGTGTGTTAAAGGTAGTTATGCATATTTTGTTTTGAGATACTGGTTAAACAATATCCTTCATAAATTTTTTCGGAGTCACTTTTATATGTTTATGAAGACTTTGCTTTAGAAATTCTTTTTAATCTTAACTATTTCGACATCTTATATTTACATGCGTTAAATTCCAAAGCATTAAAAAAATAATAGAGAACTTTAGTAAAACCTAAATGCACTTATGTATGCATGTTTGCTATAGCAATAACTCAAGAATAACTAATAAGAAGAAATCTAAAATATCTTATCCACATGTGAACATTCTGTAATTATGTGTGCATTTTTATAATTTGATGAATTATATAATTTTTACACCAAAATAGTTTATGGTTGTACATGGACATCTGAAATAACTGATGATTACAATCACCAAACTAACTGGTTCTGAAAATTTTAGACAAGCTAATTGAGGGTAATCATCGATTCCCATTTTTCTTATGAACGGCTAACGTTAACAACATCACCAAATAATATGCAATAGGCAGAGATAAGTAAAATTACCTACACTTCCAGGGGTGGAAATAACAGATACGGGTAATTTCAAAATAACTTCCGCGAGGAATATGACATCATTTATATTTTTCTCTTTTGATAATACTCTCGCCGATCCATTAAAACTTGCAACATCAATTCTGTCTAATCACCACCGGTTAATACGATACAAATTAAACGGATCCACTTTATTTTGTATTAGTGTTTTGCAAAAAATCGTGACGGTGTCTTTCCTGCAACTACTTTACTAGAAGACATGGAAAAAACGTAATTGACACGTTTGGTACAACCTCCTGTCTGATATCCGCCCCTCTCGTTTCAGACTTCAGTTAGTAATTAAGACTTTTTGGTGGTGTCTGGCAAATAAATTAATCGAATGTTTTTGAGATTTCAACGATGCAACCAGAGATTAAAATGGTTTTTTTCATGGAGAGGTAAGCGAGAGAGTGATATAAATCTTACTTTGAAGAACTGCTCTTCTTTGCTCCCGTTTCTTTAAGATTTTTTTTAAATATTATTTTAAGAAAAAAATATCACTATTAGATTTTTCTGTGCATTTTCAAGTCTTACAAATGCTCAATATTTGGTTTTATGTATATAAACTAGCAAACAATTTAAAGAGAACTTAGTAAGAATTGATAGGATTGGCTTTAAAATGTTATAGATTCATTATAAATAATGTTCAAAATGTACCTAATACAGATAAATTTCACGTTTGCAGAATCAATGTTATTTATTATTTTGATAAACTTAGAGTTGTTTTGAGTCAATTTTGATGCTAATAATCTAAACATAAAAACTAATATAAAATAATAAAAGAGTAATTAGGTAAGAGTTAAGGTTAATGCAACAAGCTACATCCAAACTGAAAACGATTAAGGATTTTGTTGAAATGATGATTCATTGATAACACAAATGATGATTTTGTTGTAATGATGTCCGAATGGTTTCTGATTCGTACTCGAAATTGAAGTTTCTCTGGAGGGGAGAGGTTCGATTCCCACCTACTTCCAGATATCTATAACTTGGATATGTCCTGTAAAATAGTAAAACATACCACAGTTTGTCAGAGGGTAATGATCGAGTATACTGAGTCATATACGTGCTTGAAAACTCTGTATTTCTCTGGAAGTGAATTAAGTTTTCTAGTTCCTAAAACTAGAAGTTATAGACTGAGGTATCAAAAAGTTTTTGTCCACAAACTCAGGGGTTTTATTTGGAGAACTAATTATTCTGGTTAAAGTACCCATAAAGTATAGTTCCAAGCTTTAATCTCAATACTAAGAATCTGGAAATTCCAGTTCATGGCATAATTTTCAAATCCAGAAGCTAACTTATCATATTTACAGTACTTATATCAATGACTAGAACTGCCTATTTCATAGATCTAAACTTATAGGGAGCATATAATATATAGAACCATAAATTATAGTTCCGCAACATATTATCTGGATGTCAATTGTAGTTTTTTCTCATTGAAAAGCACGAGTTTGTAATACGTAGTCATTGCACAAAACTGTATGACCAGACACAGTACTACGCCACAACTACTCATGCTTTTAGGTATGAAAGTTTATTTTGATTGTTATGCAATTAACCATGCTGGTCAACAATAAGTTAATGTTGCTTTTCTTCAACTAACAAACCTAGCTTTTCCATTACCGGGCCCATATTTCTAAATAGGCAAAGTAGGATGCACCTAGAGAGGCAAATATTTAGGGAGTTTTTTATTTTTATTTTGGCACATTTATTTTGGTTATCTAGTTTATTGTGTTATAAGGAGAGGAAGAAGTGTCTCCAAACCGAAGTATTCTTTCTGAGTTATGTGTCTTAATGTTAAATAATAATTTGACATTAGACTTCGGCTCTACATTGGACTCCGGGATACTCCAGCTGCATTGAGTACTTTTTACAGACGGTTTTTTATATGATAAATGTAGAAAACTTAAACGTCCTTACAACACCACTTTTCGAAATTCGTTTGAATATCTTTTAAAATTTTCTATACATAATTTTACAACAAAATATTCGTACCAATTTAAAAAAAAGAGGAATTACAGAGACGTTTAAGCCCTCATATAAAAGAACTGTTTGTAAAACTATTTAATGCAGCCGGGGTAATTTGTTTTAGAAAATTATTATTTTTCATTGGATTAGCATAAAGAGAAGACTTCGATTTGGAGATCAGGCTTTGTCCTTGATGCTCTATTCCCCCCTTTAATTACAAAATTGTAGTCTATGTATCTAAATGAATTTTATGTATAAAAAAAGATGAAACACTAATGAACTATATCCTTTAGTTGTACAAAACGAATGTACTGAACTACAAAGCAAATATGAATGACACAGAGGGGCAGCAAGTAACCGAAATTGTGGTATGGAATACTCTTAAATCCAGCTCTGGTCCGGCTATTATCTTGTCCTGAATTGGCCAGACTAAAATTCTGTATCAGTTTCACGTCCTTTCGGTATGTGTGTACTCATTAGCAAGAATAGTGATTTTTTCACAATGTTTTGAGTTTTTCTGTAAAATAAAAAAGTAGGTGATGAAAAAGAAGAACATGTTCTTTTCTTTCACACATACCCCAAAGTGAACCACTCCCCTTTTTGGGTCTTTCGCCGAAGGGCTGATTGGCTGTGATTAATGAATCTTTAATAATGAATGCCGAGTTTTATAAGGGAGAAAATTTGTAGTTGGTTTTTTTTCTCTATTTTCAATCAGATATCGCGACACAAAAGTCGATTAAAGCTTCGTGTGCTTCAGGTATTTGGTGTGAGAAATGAGTGGAGTCTTGGAAAATTAATTGATCACTTCTGGAAATGCCAATCGATAAGAACTCAAACACATTTATGATGGATTGAAGTAACTGTTTATTTTATATGAGTAATATTGAATTGTATGCATTGAGGAACGCTTTATACTGTTTTCATCACTTAGATCATTGCATGAGTAATTAGTTTTTGATTTTAGAGTTTCATTTATCTTGCTCTATTAGTTAATATAAATTCATAAATAAAATAGTTTTAGGATTTAATAAGGATTGAATAGCTGAGGAACTAGGGGAAGATTTGAATTTATCAATTAATCGAAACAGAATGGAGACACACGGGGTCTTATTTAATGAGTTTAGTTTACAATAAAAAAATATTTTTCTGAATAAAAAAAATTAATTTTTTAAAACTTTAGTTGCAAAAAATATTTTGTGCCATTTGAATTTCCTTAAAAAAATATTAAGTACTAAAAATAGAAAGAGAAATTATGGAATAAATCATGTAATATTTACTAATATTTTTCGAAAGAGTGAAAATGTTTAATAATATATCACTTTGCTATTTTCGCAATTCAAATAATTTTTATAATTTTTTACTGAATTAGTTCTGAATATTTAATATTAAATTAAAATGAATAAAACTTTGCATAAAATGTATGCACCAAATAAATTAAGTCAATGAAATTTAAAAAAGTTTATTTTATCTGCGAATAAAAACCCCTTTGTCATAAGTATTTTATATTTTCGAATCTGTACTATATTTTTCAACAAAATATTTATAGTTCAAGTAATAAAGACCGGTTTAAAAATACAAATTAAAAATAGATTTTGACTTAGATACATAAAACAGATATATGATGATTGAGAAAATTTTCTCGATTGAATTTTCATCAAAAAGTAAGAAACATTTGCATAAATAAATTTTAAATTGCATTGTATTTTGCATACATTTGTATTGGATGTAATACAAGGTAACTTTGATCGTTTTTGGATTGATTTGGATTTTAAAAAAAATAAAGTATTTAAAACTAAAAAAAATCCTAAAAAATTATAAAAATAGACATTTCCAAAGTATTTGTCCCTTTTTATCGCGAAATTAATTTCTTATTCAAATCCACCAAGACTTTTTAAACGGAAAAAAACAATACAGAGACCAATTTTTCCTCTATCATTTGTTAATATCCTGTTTATAGCGAAGTAGATTGAGTTATTTACGTGCAGTTTATCTAAAGCGGCATCTTTAGAGACAACGTAGGATAATGCGAAATGTACTTTGCTTATAAAGGGTGTGGCTCAAGACATATAAAATAGAAAGAGTTAGGTTCATTTTAATATGGGGGTGAATGTATTCCAATTATGTAGCTAGTTCTTTTCAGAAAATTATCTTTTGTATTTTAGATCCTTTACTTATTAACTGAAATCATTTGTCAAGGCAAAAGAGGGTGGGTTACAAATGCAAAAAAAAAAAAACCTTCGATGGATTCTCTTTAAAACCGTAGAAAGAATTGTACGCATTGAATGATCCTATGAAATATAATTCGTCATTATATTGAGCGTTATGGCATGCTTAATATGAAATAAGCAAGTTCCTGTTTTCGAATTCAACTTTCAAGATTAATTTAAATTATTAAATTCATACGACTGATATTGTTTAAATTAATTCGATATATTGTTATATATTTTGTAGACTGGGTACAAAAATAATCTATAGTTATGGAATTAATTGTTTATATTTTTTGCTTCTTTATAAATATTGTACATTGTTCCGGAGTTGAGCAGCTTATTCGGAGGTTTTCTTTAGAAATTGAACCCAGAGGAAATATTTTTTAATTATAAATAACTTTTAAAACTGGATTGGATTTTTTAAAGAAACAAATAGGTTTGTAACAGAATCTGTCACTTAACCCTCTTCCACACAAATACAGCAAATACAGCATTAATTCTATATGAAACATTTGCATGCTAAATTTGGCTAGTTTCATTTATTTTATTTCGAAAATTTAATAATTATTACTTATCGTTTGCAAAAAGTTAAATATGTAATATTCCTCGCTTTTAAATAGAATGAAAACATTTCATATCAACATACGAAGAATCTAGTAGTGAAATATATTTGACGTCATTTCAATCTTATCGATGTCGCAAAAATGAATTTATTTTAATTTATTGTATAAAAGAATTAAATTTTTTTGAGCGATTGTTGCGAATGGCAGGGGTGATTTAATTCTAATAAAAAGGGCTTCCTATGCTTTTTAAATGAGCATTAAATTTTGCAGTTTCTTTAAATAATTGAAGTACTTCGAATTCGAATTATTTTCTAAAATTTTTAATGTATTCTAATTTCTATGCGCTGAATATTTTGACGTATCACACTTGTCCGTAGCATTTGTAGTTTGGGCTATGAAAGTGGGTGCCGGACAGACAGACGGACGGACGGACTGAACGATTATAATACCTTCCACTTTTTACGTTATAAACGTAGTGTGGAAGCTAAAATCATAACCACTTTAATAAATTATTTATAAATAAAAAAAGGATTTCCAAGATAAATTTTTACACAATGATAGTTTTATCTGATTGTTATTTGATTGATCACGATTTTACTGGGCATAATAAATTTAGTGGCTTTTTATTTCCTCCCATTGAATTTCAGCTTCATTAGAAACTAGAACTTCTCACAATACCAAAATTGATGTAAATTTTTGGGAAAGATTAATAAGGTTAAGGAAATGTATTATGAAAGTATATTACCAAATTATACTTTATTAACATTTTTTATTTTTCGTTTACTTCCTAAGATTGCTACTATTCTTATTTTAAAGATACCAAGTTAGATCAAAGTTTGCTTAATTGTTCAGTTACTATTTGTTTTAGTGAGTTGCATCCTTTGTAGGATTTTTAGAACAATATTTTTTTGATAACACTTTTACTACACACTAGTTAATCATTAAATACCCCCTCCCTCCGAAACTATAATAAAAAACGGTTTGGAAATTTTATTGAAAAAATATAATTGCAAATGTTTAGCTTTTTAAGAAAGTTTAGAAACGTAATTAATTAATTCCTTAAGGACTGCAAGCAAGAGATGTAGGGGTCAATAGGGGAGACTAAGGATTCTCGATCCTTTAGGAGACGCGATCTCAAGGTATAACACCAGAAAAAGTATGCAGGTTAGTTTCTGAAACATTTATCGGCATTGGAAGAAATTAACTATCTGGCTATAAATATAACTGCCTTAAAAAGAACTAATATTTTTTTTACAAAATGCAAATCAAAAACTGAAAAAGGATAAAGTCACCAAAGTTTCCCGTACTCTTTCACTAATCTATAGTTTACAACTTGATAACACATAACTTGTTACAAAAAAATTAAATTATAACTTAATTGAACAACAAATTCAGCTTAAATTTTAAAACATACATCACATACACCAATACTTTAAGTCAGTACTCGTATTTCACAGCAATTATATTGCTTCCGATGCATTTCTTATGCTATTCTCTTCTATGTACATCGAAATCTAATATTACCCTTTCCCCAAAGCATAGAGGAAACATATATCTAATTGTTCATCCAAATATACGATAATCCTATTTGCTCTTTTGAATTAGTAATCATTGAAGTCGGAGTCGATAATTATTATATTGTACAACGGCTGTTTTTTTTTCAACATCCGATAGGCTGTATTAAAAAGACGGGTCAAGATACAAAAAAAAATACCAAAAGTAAAGAACAATACTGCTTATTTCTCCACATAATACTCTTGGCGATTAAGGCATTGTTATACCTGTAAACAAGCTTTGAAATACTCTTTTCATAAAATGTAGCCGCCAATGATTGGGAGGGAGTTGTGACGCGTTTCGTTTTAAAAAAGGAAATTTGGAAGCTTTACGTCATTTATTTCTGTCCTCCAAGCCACTGCTAGTCCATAATTCACTTATGGTGAACCTTTGAGTTTCCCTAAACACTTGGTCAACTCGTTGAACAATACCGTCTGTAGCGACAGCCTTGCTTCCTTGGTCCCCTTCTTCATGAAAATCAGTATTGTTTAGCGAGTTGACCAAGTGTTTATGGAAACTCGAAGGTTTACCATAATTGAATTATTGATAAGCATAGTGGCTTAGATTGTAGCGCTTCCAAGTTGACGTGGAGCTCAAAGAAACCGTCACAACTCCCTTCAAATCATTGGCGGCTACATTTTATGAAGAGGGTATTTCAAAGCTTGTTTACAGATATGACAAATGCTTCAATCGTCAAGGTTATTATATGGAGAAATAAGCAGTATTGTACTTTACTTTTGATAAAAAAAATCTTTTTTGTATCTTGACCCGTCTTTTTGTTACAGCCCATCGGAGGTTGAATAAAAACCAGCCCTCGTATATATCCCAGGTAGGAATGTAAAATAAAACATCAGTTCTCTTTTTTTTTATCTTCTGTACGTAGTTCGAAGAACTTTAAAAAAACTATTTTTGTTTACTGCTTTATTATTTTTATAGTAAATGTAAAGAAATGAAATTTTATCTATTAACTGTGTTTATATCAAAATATGTTTTAATCCCATATAAATGAGACTCAGTGACAAAACGGTTTCTGATGTTAACTGTTAAAACAACACTTAAAATAGTAGGAAACGGGCACGATCTTTAATTACTTACATCTAACATAATTGTTTATTAACATTGTGTTTGTTTTTGAAATTCTCGTTGTGTCTCCATTTCTCCAACTCAAATAAGAAATCACTCTCGATTTCGTTTTTGCAATCAAATTGCGTTCATCCAAAACAAGAACTTGCATGCTTTTTTTTAATTTAAGACCTGGTTTATTGGTACTAACACGCTTTTTTGTTCACTCATAATTTATTTTTTTAAACCTAGAGAAACACTGTGTGTTTATTTATTAAGGAAAAAATGACTGGCATTTAAATTTCTATGCCATTTTCCCTTGCTATCTTTACTTACAAAGCCATTTTCTTTAAACGTCAGAAAAGCTTATTTTTAAAGTAGCCTTTTTAAATACCAGATTGGTATGTCGAAAAATTTGTTTTTCACATAATATCTTCTCCCAAGTCGTAATGCCAAGAAAAATAGCCTTCTCTTAAATGATAGAAACGACAAAACTACTGCTCTCATGAATAGCATAGAGACTCTCTTTTGTGAACAAACAGCCGGTTGCAGCAAAACGTTTTTTTTTTAATGAAATGAATATCATTTGAATAATATTAGTGTTGAATCGTTAATAGATAAGAAGGTGTTGAATTGTAAAATAAGACACCTTGTAATTCTTATCTTGGTGTCATGGATGATGTCTAAATATACGTTAGTTTTCATGAGCATATTTTGTATTATTTTTTATTTAATTTTATATGCCTCTTTGGATTACTGTAGTGTGTTGTGGTGACGCCTTTTTTTTTTGGCCTTTAGTGAGTTAAGCTATTAAATACCTATTATACCCCTTTGTTTGGATAAAAATAAATCTTTAATTACTTACATCGAACATAAATTTTTATTAACATTGTGTTTGTTTTTGAAATTCTCGTTGTGTCTCCATTTATCCAACTCAAATAAGAAAGAACTCTCGATTTCTTTTTTGCAATCAAATCGCGTTCATCCAAAACAAGAACTTACATGCTGTTTTTTTTAAATTTCAGACCTGGTTAATACCAACACGCTTTTTTGTTCACGCATAATTTATTTTTTTTAATCCTAGAGAAACACTGTGTGTTTATTTATTAAGGAAAATAGAACTGGCATTTAAAGTTTCTATGCCATTTTCCCTTGCTATCTCTACTTACAAAGCCATTTTCTTTAAACGTCAGAAAAGCTTATTTTTAAAGTAGCCTTTTTAAATACCAGAAAAGATATTTAGTTCTTTTCATGAAATATAACCCAGTTCAAAGTACACACTTTCAGTATCCACCCCTCAAATTTCAAAGAGAAAGTTTTTCTTTGGTGCAAGTATTTTCGTTCAGCATATATCTCCTTTCCCCAGAGGAAGTTCGAATCAAATTTCTATTCGCACGAGCGGAAAAGTCTCATTTCCGCCATCGTTCCCCGGATCCATTGTTCGCTTGAGTAAATATATCGAAATCTGGAAGGGAATTTTGAGATTCAGAGGGGGTGGGGATGAAGTATATTGGTACTGGGGATGGTATACAGGTGATTCGTATGCAGCTAGGGATTACACTGCAATTTTTTTCCCATAGATCTACACTGTTAAAAAAAATTGGCAGAGGATTGCACCGGAATCCTGGAACTTTCTAGCTGCCACCACTATTTGTAGCGTTAATTCACCACTTTTACCGTGTATAAAAATTGTGGTTTTACCACAAAATTGGTAAATTCACTCTCCATATAGTGGTGGCAGCTTGAAAGCACCAGTGCATTTTTGCGTCAACATTTTTAACATTGTTTGATTTTTTTAAGCCTGGCACTCAGCTGCCATTTTAAACCGTAGACCTAAGAAAGATCTCGTTTTTTCATGTTGACTTTCAATGCAAAAAATTGTGTCTTTCCTAATAATTACTAGTTGTGTTGAAAAATTACAAAAATTGTATTGCGACTAAATAATTCATGGTTAACACCAGAAATTGTGTGGCAGGCTCTGCACGCATGTATTTTTCCAAAATGTAGATCAGCGTCTGCTCTTTAATGGTTCGGATAAAGTGCTATATTTTAGATTTAAAATATGTATTACGGTACTTCAAAACTTATATTAGAATTTTGTTACACATATTTAAAAAAAGACAATATATTTTAAGTTTTTTTGTCAATCACGCATTCATCTCGCGATCGTCAGTTGCGTTGGAACAAATTAAATTTCGGTTCGGAATGTAATCAACACAGTTCTTGTATTGAAACAAGACAACGCAATTTTAAAACGTTGCAATTTTTTTCACAATACTTGTGTTCCACTTGTGCTGTTTGAACACAAGTTTTCCCGAGTGACTGTGTTGTGAGTATACGGTTTACAGAAGTAACAGACTCTAAACACTTTAACACAACATGATTAGCTAAAGTGAAGTGATATCATGTGACACTAGTTTCTATGTAATATATTTTAACCTGTATACTTTTTTTCCATATCCTCAGTGGACTTCAATAAATAAGCCCACATTAAATGATAAAGGTACAAAAAAGTTAGTTTATAATTGGACTTTTATGGGGTTTGTGTCTATTTTGATGTTTTTTTTATGCGCTTTTTATTACATATATGAAAGTATTAAGAGCTTTTATAATGGTTATAACATTTTTTAGAAAAAAAGTCTACGTTCTCAGACAAACAAAATAAACATTCACATTAAAGTTACAATATAAATTTTCATATGTTATTTTAAATTCTTTGAATATTTGGCTAAAAAAAGTACAACGTCAACTACATTAATTGATCTTAACACAGAGCGGTTTTTGTTGTAGCGATTGCTTTCATGTAATTATTTTTGGGAATGTAATGGAATCCTTGGCCAAATCCTTAAGAACTTTCTTACTTCTTATAATATGGATA
Organism: Oedothorax gibbosus; assembly: GCA_019343175.1. Classification (NCBI taxonomy): domain Eukaryota; kingdom Metazoa; phylum Arthropoda; class Arachnida; order Araneae; family Linyphiidae; genus Oedothorax; species Oedothorax gibbosus. The sequence goes on from JAFNEN010000181.1 coordinate 131,327, forward strand.
GACAAGTTTGTTTTTTTAAACTAAAACGATACCCTGTAATAAATTTAACATTTCCGCAGTTGTAATCACTAAACACAATTCATCGATCCAACTTTAAAAAAAAAAAACTTTCATCATCAGAAAACGATTGTAAACAAACCATCAAGATCAGCCATTACTGCCACCGTAATATGTTTTCTGTGATAATAAAACAACGCAAATTACACGCCGGTTGATTTGGTTTTATTCATCTGCCGAGACAGGCTTCGCGCTCACCTAAAGGCTTAACCTCTAAACTCTAATCCTTGCAGCTTCACTTTTGATACACGCACGCTGGAGGGACTTTCCATCTAGGCATGATAGTAATTACTAATGGCCTCTACCTGTAATTTGCTGTGGTCATAACAATGTATTGTTTGTACAAGATGGGCCGTGCCTAGGCCATTTATCTGTACCAACGTATGATTAGCGTAATTGCCCTGTTGAGGCTTCGTGGCTGCTTTTTTACACGTCTCGGTGTCTGGGGTCTCGCAAACGGTCTCGTTCGTCGTTGTCCAGACCTCGGATTCGATTCCGATGAACAGGAATTAAATGAAGTTTGACTCTCTATTAATTAGAGTTAAGGCAGCCTACTTATTTGCGAGGGTAATTAGTGACGCCATACTAAGAAAAGTAAGCTAATTGCTGTTTGTGTTGTTAAGAGAAGGACTCTGAGAAACACAGTAGCTTTGTTTTGAAGCAGGAACGTCACATGGTTGTCTTTCATTAAAACCTATCCCTAAGGTCATAGGTGAAACATTAACATTTGACAGACATTTTAAGTCAATAATTAAGACATTAACATTAACATTTGACAGACATTTTAAGTCAATAATTAAGTTCAGTTTTATGTAAGCTCTACTGACATATTTGGGTTAAATAATAATTTTTTTAAAATTAAATACTTTTATGGTTTTTTCTTTCTAAACGTAGACTAAAATATCTATGTTTTGCATAAATAACGTAATTTTGAGCATTATCTATTAATGTCACAGTTACATCGTCAATCAATTAAACTTTTAGTAAGTGCACTATCTTAGTATAGCTATAATACATACAATAAGTACTTTATGCTAAACTATAAGTACCAGATCTCAGCTGAATATTTTTTTTTTATCAAAAAAGTTATTCAGCTGATTATGAAGATACCTCACTGCAGATGTGAGCTAACAATGAAGGAGAATATTACAAATACGTTCTTATTATTTTTATTCTTGAGTTCAAGTTATTAAAAGTACTAGATTGATTTTGGTAAATTCAACATATTTTCGTCGATTTACTATACTGTTCAAGTGTTCAAACACAGGATTGGACAAAATGATTGATAATACACTTAGCAATTTTCAAATATTTCACATTTCGCATCAACTACTAAGAACCACATAAAAAATGCTTTAGACGACTTGTGTACATGTTTTACGGCACACATTTAATGTAATTGACAATTCGTTCTTGCGGTTAATATGGTTTATAAAATCTTTATTTTTGGATTAAAATAATCAAACCATTTTAGTCATTTGACAAATAAAATAGATATCATACAAAGTTTAGCACAAATAATTATTTTCCCCTTCCAACCCATTATTCTTTAAAGAGTCATAAAATTAAATCTAATATTTGTGAAAATTTCGTATCTATGTGTAGACCAACTGTTAATGGCATAGAATTTCAAAATTTAGGACATATTTCGATCATGTGTAATAGAAGTCCTTAATTACCTAAGACGTGCTCCGATCCTTTATAATAAGAACTTCTACAGAACCATCACATTTTGATTTAATTAAGCTAAATACACAGATTACCTACTAAACTATCGTTAAAAGGTCAGACATAATTTTTACAGTGTCAATTAAAGAGTTACCATAAAAGCACACATTATTGGGTTAATTTCACACCTATGCTTATAATTATCGCTAACAGCAAATATTTTGACACTGAATGAACTTGCTTTGATTTTCAATGATAATTATTGATTTTAGGGGCATCACGATTAACTTGTGTCAGATGTGACTAACACAAATATGGCTAAACTGAAGTTACCACTTAAGGACATCACTTTATACATGGAACTAGCAATTATAAATTGCATTAAATGTGTGTTTAAGTCAATTTCACACCTAAATCTAGACCAGCCGCTAAAAGCAAAGTGGATTAGTTCCCATTGCGGATTAAAACTGAGTGGACATGCTACGGTCTCATTCAATAATCGATTCTGGCAACATCTTCTTTTGATTCATGTAAGATAATGGGAAAATAAACCATTCTTTAAATGGCCGGACGTACTTGGATAGGCATGACCAACGTGAGATTAGACTTATAAATTGAAAGGGAGCTTCTCTTCATCTTCAACAACAGCCTCAGGGGGGCCCCAATATACTGAGATCGTGTTGTTATTTGGTTTCAAAATACTGTAACCATGATTTTTTTTTTAAAAACTTTGTTCGGACAAAATGCAAGAAAATATTTTAATTTGGTTGGCAATAATGTCGAAATAGAGCTACGCGACGATTATTGGTGACGGTCCTCGTAATTTAGAACTACGGTCAAATGAAGAGGCCAGCACTTTAGCTGGCATTTAAGCTTACTAGCGACATCGTACTCAGCGTCAGGCATTTGGACCACAACAGATTTAACGACCACAAGTTTCACATACACGGTGCTCTTTTTAGGTGGAATAATAATTATTATTTTACTTTGCACGCTATCCTTTTATAGGATGGCTCAGGCCAGGGCTAAACTCCGGACAAACACCTTAATCCATTGCTTCAAGAAGGGGCTTAAAATATATTTTAAAAGAACAAAAATTTTACTTATGTGTATAGGAAGAAACTAGCATTACAAATAATTTAATTTTTCTATATTTATTAGTTAACATTGAAATTAGTATTTCCAAACCAATAATAACAAAAAAGTCTAATGTTATTTGCCTTTTTGTCAAACCAAAGAGGCGTGATGTAGGCTCTGCTAATTGTTTATTTGTTGGGTTACAGAGGTTATTATCTTTTCAGGAACTGGGCTACCTTTATGATTTTATTTTCTACCCAAATCGTGTTTAGTTTGCATTTTTGGTTTTTGTTTACGGTACTAAGGCAGGCATGGTTATGTTTATAATATTAATTACAGGCTATGTTGAGAGGGAGGTTCCCTGCTTCATTACGCTAGGTTAATAATTAAAGTAACCTAATTTAAAGCTCATAAGTTATAGTTGATTAATGCATATACCTGTAAATTAGTTTTAGATCGAAAATAAAGTACGTTAATTAATCTTAATGCTGGCGAATAAGTCAACTTTCTGAACAACATAATTATGATTACGGATTCTCTATTTTTTGCTATTTTTAATAAATTTCGAACAACACTTCGATTTTAAGCTATAAAGAGAAGCTACAAAAGCTTGTACTGTAAAACAAAAATATTTAAAATAGAGTATTAAAAATAACATATTCTGGAAAAAGCTAAAATAAAGATATTTGCATTTTATAGAAATATCTAACGGAGCCTATTTAAACACGAAAAAAGACAACGAGTGTTGTTTTTACCGAATAAATAATCAAAACTTTACTTCTATGGTTTACTTCTATGACATCTTTTTACTATAGCTAAATCTTGATCAAATTTTTTTTGTTACTGTGGTAAATGTTCTAATACTATAGTAATTTATGTTAAATCTTGACATCTCATTATATTTAGTATGCACACAAATTTAGGTTTACAATGGTAGAAATTGCAAATAACAGTATTATTATTTTGTTCTACTTGAGTTAAATACTAAATGTGCTACCGGTTTTATTACATATTCCTAAAAATCGAATAACTTATTTTTAGTTTTTTAAAAAAATGTGTACCGAATATAAATAAATGTTATTTTTTTTATCCAAAAAAATTATTTTTAAAAATAAAATTTTATAGAAATCAAATGCAACCACTTTCGAATAAATGTAGAAAACGAAATTCATTAAAAACTTAAAAAAAGAATGTTTAAAACGTTTTTATTTCTAAGTAATACCATTTAAATAAATAACCATCTCCTTTATCGCGTACGCATATACAACCACATTTATCGTTGCTAGGAAGATGGTTCCCTCTCTTTTATCCGATAAAGGAACTTGAATATTTTATTATCCGGTGTCCGGTTGATGCAACATCCATAGAATCTCGTCCCCAAAATACCTATTGCATTATAAATGGTCCCCTTATGTTCGAGGCGTTTCCTCAATGAGTACCTATTAATGTAATATGTATGGGCTCGTATGTTCAGGTAATGAGTAATAAATAAGAATGTCTATATATTTTAGAAATCACATGTACTTGGAGCTTGTTGCTGGTCTGGTATGAAGCTTTGCTTTAGTATGTTTTTAGTTAATATTTAAAAATGACAAAATTGTCTAATTTATCTTATGCTTTGTTTAGTGTGTTAAATTCTGTTTATACACATCGAAAATAGCATATTACAAGCAAAGCATAATTACAAGTATAATGGAATAAAAAAAACTATATGACCAATACCTACAACTTTATGTTCAATGTAAAGTAGATTTTTTAAAAAGACAATTTTTTTTAATTAAGACATTTTTTGTGAGTAATTTAATTTAAGACTTGACTGTAAATTATTAAAAAAACATTATTCAATTGTAGCTTAATTATTAATATGATAACTAAATGCTTCTTTAGTATGAAAAGAATCAATTTATTCGTTACTGATGATTTTTTTTAACTGTCACAAAACGTTTCAATTAATCTAGGACAAAATAGACAACGTTAAAAAATATAATTCTTACTTATCTACAAGCATCTCAAATATTGATATTTGGACTAGTTTAGTATTATAGTGAAAAGATTATTAAAAACAAGGTTTTCCAAAGAACTGCAATTCCAAACGCTTCGGTCACTATTAGTTGACTTTCTGTTATTTCTCCACTTTGAATTCTTCTGTTAATCAAACAAGCTACATTAAACTAATTAGGTTTTATATAACGTCTTAAGCGTGGGTTTTTTATTCACGCTATCTACAATAAGATGATTTTGGGGAATTCGATGCAAGCATGTATTATATATTTTTTAACGAAGCATAACCAGGATACGTATTATTTTCATTTAGAATTTTGGTAATTTCTTTGTACTATTTATTTTTACAATGAGCATATTAAAATTAATTTAATGCTAAATTCGTGTCAATTGTTAAAATTATAAATGCTGTAGTTAATGTTTTTCGATGCTATTTTTTTTTTTTATCTTTCGTGTATTTTTCTTAAGATCCTTTCAAATGGTTTAACACTATTCTTTGTCAAGAAACTCTAATAACAAGCAGAAGCTAACATTATAAAACATTTCTAAATGCAATAATAACAAATTTTAGTTATCACTGAAACACGTCTAGATAGTCTAATGACAAGTTTTAGACTAAAACATATTTTGGTACACTAATGACAAGTACACTGCTCAAAAGAATAGGGGAATGCATGGTTCAAACCCTTTCACCCAAAATTATTCAATTTGGAGTCATCAGCTTGCGATTTTTTCTCACTAAGTTGAGCTCGCACTTATTTATCGTTAGAAGGAATAATCATGTCTTTTGAAGAATTAAATAATGTTTGTTTTAATTAAATGAAAATATGAAAAACATGGCAAAATAAAATTATCTCCCAAAAATTTTTATGAAATAAATTGACCCTAAATTCTTCACGCTTACATTCTTAGATGTTTAAAAATTAATTTTAACTTTTTTTTAACAAATAAAGTTTTGAAAAAGTTATTGTTATAATTTATTCAAAAGTTATGCTTCCTTGATTCCTCCCCCCCCCCGTAAATTTTAGTTAAAAAATTAGGATTTTGTCCCCTGTTTTTTACCATTTCATTCTGGAGGCATAATGAATCTATTTAACAAATTTTAGATTTGTTGAATAAAAATAAAACGTTGGAACTAAAAGGGTTAACAAAAGTACGAAAAGTGCTCCCCTAATTGTTTTGAGCAGTGTATAAGTTAAGACTAAAACATGTCTAGATAGATAAACTGAAACAAGAAGTAGTTGACACTAAAAAAATCTATACACTTTTAGGAACCTCCGTTAATTATGTGAGGTGGATTTGACTATTTTTTTACCCCCTCCCCCTTGGTTGGTGATATCCAGTAAGATTTGGCTGGAAAATTAAATTTTATTATTTTTTTTATTGAAGACTAGTTTTTAAGAGATTGCATATAGATCGTAATCAAGAACTATTCATTTTTTAACATGATTTCTTCATAGGTTCTTATAAACATGTGCGCATTTATTTTTGGCTATGAAGTTTAAATTATCAAATTATCATATATGAAATCTCAGTTCACCTTTATGTGCCATTGCATTCAGAAAAAACTTATAAAAAACATAACAACCCTGAAAAGTGATTGAAAGAGTTGAAAATAAAACTGATAAAACTGTAAATAAGTTTTCTCTATTTGAATAACAAATGCTCCGTCTTATCGTCTATTGATGATTGCGCGGTTTTGAACACAAGTACAAGCCTTTTATCTATTTGTCGGCAATCGAAAACATAATGCTAAGATACAAATAACTATTGCGTTTCACAATCTTGAGATAAATAACCAGTATTTAAGCTTCGCCTTGGGAAAGGGCCAGTCATCATTAAAACTTTGGTGGTCGCGTCAACAGTGCTTGATCGAACACCAGTTTTTCACCCCTTTCTTAAAAGAAATAGTCTAAGTTGAATTTTACAAAAAATCAAAACTTCTGCAAAGATGTCTTCTTCTAAAAGCCAGATCCGTCAGAACTACCACGATGAGTCCGAGGGTGGTGTCAACAAACAGATCAACATGGAGCTGTATGCGTCTTATGTGTACGCAGCCATGGTGAGTGACACAATTTTAAGAAAATAATTAAATTTTGGCATAACTGATTACTCGGAAGTAAAATCTAAAAGTTAAAGAAGACGTTTTTCGTCAAATTCAAAGTCTTCGATCACACACTACTAACGTAAATCCTTAAGCAGCACATTGTATCACATTACGTTATCGGAAGGTAAAATTTCTTATCATACAATATTATTGTCACCATTATGGAGTTGCTGATTGTGACTAAACATAATGTAACTATAGTCCAGTCAATGACATGGAGTAGGTAGTACATTCAGTCTATTTAAATGTAGACCAAATCTGGAACAAAGGTGGATAGTCTTGAAATCGGCAACTAGTCTTACTATGTATAATTTCAAGTGAACTATTCCTCTACCGATTTCGTCATCTGCCATTATATATGCGAGTAGGATTAAAATATCAGAATCAAAACAAAAAGTAGCATTTCGATAAAAATTAAAAAATAGTTTGAATATTTTCAAACGTTCTTTAAACTACAGATCCTCTTGCAGAAGATTGTATCTTGAAATTAAATGTCGTTATAGGAATGTTATCACCTGATTCATTTGCTATTATCAGGGTGTTGTTCTTTTTGGTTAAAATATTTATTCTTTAAAATAAAATAAAAATGAAAAGCAATTCCCTTGTGTCAAAGTATTATTCACTTCCAAATACATAAATGTTTCTTTTCAATTCCATTCTCTATTTTATATAAACATTATATATTTATTTTGAAAAATGCTTTACTATAGATAAACTTATAGTTTCCTTGCACAGAAGTCCATGGACGGAGCTATAAAACGCGCAAAGCAATCGGATGAAGAGGATATTTCAGCCGTTTTATTTTGTCTTCATCTGATTGCTCCGCACGTTCTATAGCTCCGCCCGTGGTCGTGGCTTCTGTGCAAGGAAACTATGAGTTTAACTATATTTTCTTTCAATGAAAGAGTTTTCGCTGAATGTATTCAACCGTTTTTCATATAACAAAAAAAGTATTATTTTCCACATAATCAGCTCACTGTAAAGTAGATTATAAACTTGTTTCGGAGTAAAATCATTTAAATCATAGAGCCTCTTTGTTTTTTTTAGTTCTATTCACTCGGTAAATCAATACAAAAATTATGAATTTGTTAATTTGACCACAACTATTTTAGCTTCAATGTACGGCTGGGGAAAAAAAACGATTCACCCTTCGTTTTTCGGCTGCTATTGGTCAAGGAATTTTGTAAAAGGTGTCATTTTTCAGGAAATAGCGTAAGGAATTGAGAACTGGCAACCAAAATCGTATAAGGAGTAGTCTACATATTGAAATGAGTACCAACTTTGAAAATTCCAATGGCAACACCCAATTTTTTTATATAAAAATGTTTATCATCTTCAAAATAGGCCAGATCCAAAAGAAAATTAATTAATTTCCATTATTTGTTGAGATATAAGCATTAAAAGTTGAACGCCTATAATGTTAAAAAAAGTTTCACAAACTTTTATTCATACCTCCACAAATAAAATTAATTAAACAAAAGATTTTTTTTTTCATTATATACTTCTTAATCTTCCAAAAACAAATCACACAAGTTTTTTCATAAATTTTTCATTTTTAATATTTTTTGTTTAAATTTAAGTAAGAAAAAATAAAACATGAACAGAAACCCCAACATTATTTTACATAAATCGATAAAGTAGATGAAGTCGAACCAAAATCCCGAATTTTTTAATTCAACAACAATTATTTGCCGAGTTATTGTAAAAATACTGGAAAAAAACGAATTTTAGGGACCGTGTAAGAAAATACTTAGCAAATTTGATCCTAACTCGCATTATCGTTTGGTGGTTGAAAAGCGTTTTTGGTAAATGTTTATTCAAATTATTGATGTCTGTCAAATGTCTAAAAATCTTTTCTTGTTTCAAGTGCATACAATGTATTTTGTTTGTATAATTAACATTAAACTATATCGATTACTATGTTTTTGAATGTATGTAATTTCCAATGCAATTTCAAAAAGTGTGTTTTGTATTAAAAATTAAATACCCTAAAATATTATTGGAATTCGGTGTTTAGTATATTTCATTGTTACCACATTGATTATTTAAAATGATTAGTGCAAACTGCCTTGGTTAAAAATCATTGCCAAATCATTCTGCGTAATTTTATTTTGCTTTCCTTAAATATCGTGTTAATATCGTAACTCTCGTTTTGTAATATGCGGTTTATATTACCGATAAAGTGCGCCGAATTTTAAACAAACTTTTTGTAGCAATATGAATGAAACAAAAATTTGCATAAAATGTAAAACATAAATGTAATAAACATGTTTGTCTATCTGATTGTAACTAATCGCATTTGAAAATCTGTTCGTTATAAATAATCGTAAATGTGACTTAATTTAAAATTAAAACTTTTTCTCGTCTACCTTTATTTTATTTCTGAATTTTAAAAACCAAAATTTAAAAAAAAGAAACATAAAAAAATCACAATATTAGTGAAGAAGGTTTACTTCTAGCATCCTTTGGCGAGATTACGTTAACCCTTTTGTTAGCTTGTCGTTTTGAAAAGACACCCTAAATATTACCCTTTTCAATTTGGAGATTTCCCCCTAAACGAGATTAACAAAATTAATGCTTTAATATCTCAGCAAATAATGCAAAATAAATCATTCTTTTTTATAACTGGGGATTTTGAAGGTGCTGAACATTTTTATGTAAAACAAATTGGGTGTTGAAATTGGAATTTTCAAAGTTGGTACTAATTTTAATATGTAGACGACCCCTTATAAAATTTTGGTTGCCAGTTCTCAATTCCTTACGCTATTTTCTGAAAAATGACACCATTCACAAAATTCCTTGACCAATAGCAGCCGAAAAACGAAGGGTGAATCGGGTTTTATCCCAGCTTTACATATTTTGTTTCACCCCAAACTTATAAAAACTATTTAGTCTTAAATTCATCACAGCCGTGCAAACCTTCTTTCGCGTAACCGCTGTTTTTTTTTTTAATTTGGAAGCATGTAAAAGACATATAGGAATTAAAAAAGTTACTTTTAATTCTTCGTTTTCTAGTTGACATCGATATATTCAACTTAGTAGTCCAACTGTGCTATTATTTTTACACTCACTATCTCTGAAATAATCAAATTATCACCTTTTCTTTGTTGAATGTGATGTAAACATCGTTCTAATTTTAGAATTAATTTTTTTTTATTGTTTTATTCTGTGTTCTAAAAATGAGATATTGGCACTTTGGTTTTTAGACCAGACATTCGTTCTTATTAAGATGCTTAGTGAGATTTAGCTTTCATTCAAACTACTGTACAAAATTATTATATGAGCAAATAAGTAAAACAGAGCTGTGTATTTCTCTTACTTAGAAGTTACCTAGGTAACTTACATGGTTATTTAAAATACCAGTTGCACAGAAAAATACCATTTCCAAATGTGTCAACACTCTTTTCCCTTCCCCAGGCCTTCCACTTCGAACGTGACGATGTGGCTCTCCCCCACATTTCCGAATTCTTCAAAGAATCGAGTGACGAGGAGCGGGAACACGCCTTCAAACTCATGAAGTTCCAGAACAAGAGGGGAGGCACCGTTCTGCTCAAGGCCATCCAGGTAAACATACTTTGACAGCAACATCTGTTGAAAACCAACTAATATTTATTTATTTAAATAGCAAAAGAACTCCCGTGTGGCACAGAGTATATAACGAGGCTTAGATGCGTAAGAGAGGAATTTCAAATATCAATTACCAGCTGAAATACTATGCAATTCTTTAAGTTTATAGTAGAGGAGAGAGGAGTATAGTATATGCACTGCAAATAATGTTTCTGCCTTTGAAAACTGACGATAAAATAGATTTGTAACTCAGTTAATTTTGAAATTAACTGTATTACAAAGCTATTCATCCTCCTTAATTCTTTTTATGAAATTTGGAGTATAACGAATGAATTCAAATAAGAGGCACTTTATTTAAAAATGTAGATTAAGTAAATGCTTACAACTAAATCTATCACAACTTACTATTGCCAAAGATCTAATATCCAAAGGAGTCTTTTAGTATGGGTTTCTTATAAACTTTTTTTCCTACAGTAAAGTATGTTATATTTTTTCACAAAAAGGCTATATATATATTGGAAACTGAATGCCTTAAAAACCTTGTTGAATTGTTTCCATTTTAGGCTCCAGCCAAGACTAAGTGGACAAGTCCTCTCGAAGCAATGCAGGATGCTTTGGAGTTGGAGAAAACTGTTAACCAATCCCTTCTGGATTTGCATAAGATTGCTGCAAGTCATGACGACGCCCAGGTAAATTGAGAAATATTATATCTATACATTATTATGAATGATGTCAATACAAAAAAAAGTTGTAACTAAAAACATACCTCAATGAATTTTGTATAGAAACATAATTGTAAAACGACGAAAAACTCAGTAATGTTATAAATACTAAAGGTGCTGAAAAGTTAATGAGAATGTTGTAGAAGTAACCGGATCGTAGACTATACGATTATACAGATATACCATTAATAAATTTAACAGTAATAATTTTTTTTCTTACTCACAATACTTTAACATATGAAGAGCTTAGTGGAAGAATGTGCTAAGTGACATTTTTGAAAAAATTGGGATTTTTATGTCAACGAACATGTTATTACCTCCTTTAAAGATACAACGTTTCCCCTTTATCATAAACTTTAAGTTAAGTATATTTTTTTACAGTTTGGAAGTACCGTTTTGACCGTTCTGAGTACAAAACAAAAACTTTAAGGATCATTTTCTCGTTTTCACCTTTTTGTCACTTAGCACGTTCTTCCACTAAGCTCTTCATATAACTGTTCCATTCTCATTTCATTCCCAATTGATACTTGAACGAACTATCTTCATTTTTAGACATTTTTGATCAGTAACTAAAACATTCATTACATTAGCAAAACCTAAGTAGCTCAAATAATTCCTTAACTAAATAAATATTTATTTTCATAGATGACCGATTTCTTGGAGAGTGAATACTTACAAGAGCAAGTTGAAGCCATCAAGAAACTTGGTGATTATGTCACCAACTTGAAGCGAGTTGGCTCCGGACTCGGAGAGTATGTTTTTGACAAAGAATTCAAATCATAGAAATTCAAGTAAAACCATGATGTCAACTACTTTTTAGGACAATAAATAACATGTAACTTTGATGTTAAAGCCAATAATAAAGCCTATTTCGCAGATTAATTTTATTTTTACTCTTAGTTTATTTACTTGAGAATAAAGACTTTTGTAAGAGTGCAAAGACTCTAAAACTAACTTGATGTATCGACTAAAAAATTGAATTTGTTATAGAATATCCCACTTTTAGCATTAACATTTTCATTTGTTTGTTCCAGAATATGAAGTTCTATTAATGTCAAATGGCACCGTTTTAATTTTATGTGCAATTCCAATTAGGTTCCGATGCTGCCGAAAGACAAACTTAAAAAATTTAGTTTAGAAATTGAAATATATTTTATTGCATATTTGTGTTAATGAAGACTAAGAGTAAGCCGTAATACAGAAGAGAAGAAAAAAAATTATTATGGTAAATAAATTTGTGGGCGATCAATAAAATTTATAAATGCATTTTATTTTTTCGTTGATTGGGATTTGTTATTCAGTAAGTTGAATTCACTAAATACATACCAAAGTGAATTTTAAAAATATTTTTTATTAGTGAAACTTAATTGATTCAAAAAATTTGAATGTAAAATTTAATCAAAACTATATTGTTTTATCTGTGGCAACACTTAGCTAAAGTGTTGTATTTATGAAAAGGTAAGGTTTCAAATTGAATTCTTGATTTAATAAAGTATTATTTTTGTATCAGATTTTTGTAAATAATTAAATAAAAATAATTAACTATCAAAAACTAATTCGATTTAAACTAAAGATACTAATTAGAAGATAACTTTGTTGTAGTGTAATCACGAAACAATATATAAAAGTTTCATAAATTTTTAAAATAAAGCTTTGCTAAATTTTTAAGTATTTCTTTCTAATTAACTTTGTGTAATCACACTTTAAATTGTTAAAATAAAATAGCATTTTCTCTATTATAAACATTTAACTTGTATGTAGTCACACGAATAAGTCAACAGCTTCTTTGATTTATCTGATGTAATTAGCTATAATTGAGATTCTTATATTTGAAAATTTTATTAAATCTAAATCAGCACTTTAAAAGAATAAGAAGAAGGAAAGACTAGATGTGGAATTTAACTTGAAAAATGATAAGCACAAACACTTTCGGACCATTTAAAACTAAAATACTCTCTATTGCAAATGTTAACGTTAGACAACATTGAATGCATTTTTCACAATTGGCCATTTTACCTTTAGTCATAAAAAAGAATTGATGATTTTATAATGAGGATGGATAAAACAGCCACTACATTCAGGAAAAAATTGGACCAATTCTGTAAAGATTTTTTATGTAAATCGCCCAAAACATATCACTATTATACATTTCTAACAATAGTGTTAAGGGCCGAAATAGGTGATAAATGATATTTGCTCATCAAGGAAAATAAATATTTCCGATTCCTGACCTTCAAAAATTGCTCTGCTTTTTAAAATTAAACAAATACTTACTTAAAACTGCAATGTTCATTAAATCCCAAAATATATATACTGTGATTAAACAATGAAAATGTTATAAAGGAAATACTCTCAACAAAAATTTGAAATATAATTTGATGTGGAAGAGAGCTTTAGTTCCTTTGTAGGAAATATCATTAATATTTTGTGGGCAAATATTAAGTAAAGATGCTTGTTTAATATAAACTGATACTAAAATCTGCAAATGGTCAGAAAGTCTTTTTGCGTGACTGAGAAGGAAGGTTTTTCAGCAATTCTATAAAGAAATAAGAAATTACCAGAAACCAATTTAGGGACTTGTGTAATTTTCAACTATGATTTTTATGTATACAATTCTTAACTTACCATGTTCAAAATTATTTACATATGTTATTATTATGCCTAAATTTCCATATTTGATACAAATCACATGATGTAGTGTAAGTCACAAATTGATGTAGTTAAGTCACGCACAAAATTTAATAATTATTTCCTAGATATTTCAGCACTTTTTTGAATATATTATTTAGCTTTAAACCCTTATATTAAAATAAGCACTGGTAGAATGTTGATTTACTGCACTATGAAGAAGAACTGAGAGTTTTAAAATGATAACCAAAACTTGACTTCCTTTCATGAAATGTAAGTAACATTATGACATTTTATTTTTTTTAGTGAAATATAAATGAAAATGGTTTTTTATGATTTCTAAAATACTATATGTCAGGGTAAACTGACATACAATATTTTTGTTGCATAAGTAAAAAATAATTATGAATTATGCAAACGAAATTTGTTAAATCGTCCGCTGTAGTGTAAGTCACGTGTGGAAATGCCCTTATATGGTTAGGATAGCCACGATAAATATTATCATGTTAGATTTAAGTCAAGAAAACTTATTTTACTCGAATTTAACTCAGTTTCCTAGCAATTCGTTCTATTTTTTCGAGTTCCTTGATATTTGACGAGAATCCACTCTCTCCCCTAGTGAGATCGGGTGAAATTCCAAATGGACCTAGATCAAAAATATTTGCCATGAATATCCATTTTATGAGTACAAAAAAAGTATACGTAGTCATTTTTTACTTTAAATTTGAATTTTCTGGGATATTTTCGGATAGGTCTTTTTTTCGCGTTCAAATTTGAACGATTTTGTACGCGGAAAAAAAGACCTATCTGAAAATATCTCAGCAAAGACAAATTTAAAGTAAAAAAATGACTATGTATAAATTTTTATACTCATGAAACGGATATCTATGCCAAATATTTTTTTATCTAGGTTCATTTGGAACGAATTTGTTATAATTTGAATTTTTACTAAAACTTTAAGCGGTTTTTCTGAAAAACGGTCCTGAAACATTTTCTGCTAAATTCATTCTAAATATTAAGAAAACATACTTATGAAGAATACTCATTTACTTAATGCATCTTTATAATATAATAATATATTCATCAACAATAATAATATATTTTTAAAAATTAAATTGAACAAAAAGCTTGTTTAACCAATTTAAAGAAGTTTATGCAATAAAGTTTATCTCTTATCATGTAATTCTTACATTTAAAAAAAATACAATTTAGAAATGACTTTAAAACAAACAATTTAAATAGCAATTTCGTTAATTGAATACAATGACTGGGTAAATTGAAAGTTATTAGTTTACATACAGGAATGTTTTTTTTTCCCCATTATGTATTTTTTAAATTTGAATGACAGAAAACTTGAAATTTCAGATGTTTCTGGTCAATTAGATTTGAAATTTAAACACTTTTAAATCCTAATTCTAAAATAGTTTTATAAAAATGGTGGTGATACAATCAATACATATTACGTGAATTTTTTTGTATATATTTATTGTACTAAATACAACAAAACAGAGCATCTGAAATGGGTTTTCTTAAATTAAGCACTTCAAACTTAACTTCATTGCCGTAGCAGCTGCAAACACATAGCGAAAACTTGCTAGGTGCGATAGGTCTTTCTCTCCCGCTCATTTTCATCCAAAAACGAACGCTGAAAAAGATCTATTAGTTGCAGACGAACTAAGGCTCGGATCGCTATTCCGAGATATCGAAATTTGCATCCTATAGTAGTGTTAACTCAAAAAGTCAATTTCGGCCGATAGGTCACTTTTCCGTGTACGGTGCGACATGTCTAGACACACTAAGGAGCACGCCGCGCAACCTCTTATAACCCACACAACCAATACAGAACTCCCACTACGTCCTTGAAAAACAATTAATATAAATTTATTGATCTAGCGTCCTTTTGTAAAGACGAATGCTCATTAAAGGGAAATGATGGGTTCCTCTTCAACAGATTAACAACCCCTCTTCTGAGAACCGAGATCACGAAGAAATAACAATACGATTTTCTATAGGTGTTATGAAGTAATTGCCGAATTTTACTTCTATAGATGACGATATTTCACAAATGTTCTACTTCTGATAATGATTCTTTTAAATAATTCTTTTGATTATCTGGTTTGGATACTTTCAAAAAAGGATATTTGACTATGATTATTTTACTAAACATTTTTTTAATTACATTTGAACAAAAAATGAAGCAAATGTAACTTGTATCAAATGGTATTTCGAAAACCCATATCATTTTTTTTTCTTAATTAAAGAGGCAACTTGGGCGAACCCTCGAAAAGTGGATATGTACGATATTGGGGGTTAATGTTATGGAAACGACCAATCTCCTGCCCTCAAAGGATATGGGACAAAGCTATTTTAAAGGCAATATCCTGGTTCCCTGAGATTTAAAATCAGACAAATGCTGTTATTCCTAAGCATACACTTAACTTAAAACCTACTAAATAACATTAGTTTGGATAACATTGCACTAAAACACATTTAAAGTAATATTGTGTGAACATATCCATAGGAAAATTAGATTATGAAACGATGATTTTTAAAAGAGCCAAGACGCTAAACTGAAGTGTAAGTTATAGGATTTACAATGGAACACCCACTTAATATCTGAATTCATGCAACATTTTTTATTTCCGAAATGAAATTTTAACCTTTAATATTTCCAAAATATCTAAGAATCTATTATCTGTAAAGAACATTTATGCAGATTCCATGTACAAAAGGGACGCAAAGATGGTCGTATGTTCCATCTCATAATGAGTTCATCTCTTTCATGTTCTGCCGAGAAGGAGGAAGTTGTCGCACCGATCTTATGCTCAATTAGGAACTTAATTGTGGATGCGACTTGTCAATTTGGTTTGTAAAAGTTGTAATTAAAATTTAGTAAGGCGTAGGTTATATGGTGATATCAAGAAAGTATTCTGACTCATATTCTCCTGGTAAAGGTCCTTCCTACCTATCCCTAAGAATCATTGCTAAATGATTAATATATTAACTTAGCATAACTTGTGGTTACTAAGAGAAGAAACTGCCGTTAAGCAGAATAATTACATCTTAGTTAAAAATTTAATACAGTTCACGAAATAATATTACAATACTTAAAGAATAAAAAAAACACTGAAAAATAGTAGAAATAGTAGAAAACGTTATGATCATTTCTTTGCTAAGTTTAATTAGTAATAATAAAAAGGTTGAAATAACGAGAAATTGCACTATTAAATTAAAATGATTTTATTGATATTGAGTTCATATATTTTTGAACTCAATCGCCACAGAACATCATATGATTTTTTCCTATCAAAACAAAAGCCAAAAGTTGTCAAAGTATTATTCGAAATTTTGAAAAAATCTGGAGCTGCGTAAGAATTTTATTAGCAAGATGCTATGGCTATTCTTTTTCATGCCACTAATTTATAAGAATATATACTATTTTATAAGATGTTAGCAATTTATAAGATGCTTTTTTGTTTTAAGAAACTATAAATTGTATAGAATTTCTTTAAATACCTAAACTTTTAGTAATTATGCATGCAAATATCTAAGTCAATCGAATTATACTATTTTGATTTCCATAAGACTTTATCACGACTTCTTATTTTCAAACCAATCTTTTCAAAATGAATAAAGTGTTAGTTAAAATTGTTCCGAAATAACGAAATATCGGGGAGGGTATCAAAGAGGGAAATGGTTAAGATCTCACTTGTGAGGGGAAGGGACGTACATGGAATTAACAATGTATGAGGGTGTTCAAAATGTAATTCTTGAAAGTGAAATGGAAGTTTAAAATTTAACTGGCTTGTGTGTTAGATGCAACGAACTATTGTGGTTGTTTAAAAATCCTAATTGCGGTTTAGGGGATTTGTTAAAAATAAACTGCTTTCGTTGATGTAATTTTTTTAAGAGTCGCAACACAAGTTCGAATCTCTGATAAGACGTTTTAACAAAATTGTTAAATCATCTTATTAGAAATTAGTTTTGAAATTTTAACTGCAATTGCTAAAAACTCCCAATTGCTAGTGAAATTTTGATAAAAGTTGATGTGTTGAAAATCATTTTTTTTATTAGCCATTGATTTAATAAAATTTCTTATGAAGTAATCTTCAGTTGATTTGTTTAGTTAAGAAATGAAACGATTAAGACGTTTACATAAGTAGACTGCTTTTGTGACTATAACTACCTCTGTTACGTATATCAAAGTTGGCAATGTCAAATGAGGACACCTGTCTGCCTATATTGGATACGCAAAGTAATAAATCGTTTATTGAGCAACTAATAATCCATAACCTGTCCACGAGAATACATATTATGTCATAAACGTTCACTGCAAGGAAGTTTCCATCAGTCGTGATTGGCTACATTGCTTGCGATCCTCTTGACGAATAAAACATGGACGTCGGAAACAGATAATTTACAAATTGAATCCCACATGGCGAATTAGACCTAAAAATAAGTTTTGATGGATATTTATTAGATATCACCTGGAAATATTTTTTAGCTGGGATAGATTAAGGAAAATAACTTACTGCATAATAAATTATGACATAATGCTTTGAACTTTTCTTAGGATGTGTATGTAAAAGTTAATGTTTTTTTTTAAATAATTTTTTTTGTAACAACGGAAATTAGCCAAGTTTTTATAAAACCTTTCCGGAAATATCCGTAAAAAGTCAAAATATTGAAGTAGTGATTTATCATACAATTGTTACAGTATGTTGTATCATATTCATGGTGTAACCTTGTCATAATTTTTAAACAACGTATTTTCCAACTTTTACCAGATTTTAAAGAATTTTTTTGTTCATTGATTGTGTCATTTGTAGTTTTATACGTATCATAGCATATAGAAATAATATAATTGAATCATGCGTCCAAATACTAAAACCAAATTCCAGTTATAACAAAGTCCTCCTCATAGATTTACCTAAGACCTTTTACTCACAACTTCTATTGGTACACGACTATTTTCTATTGGAACAAACAAATGATGAATCGATACTTATATCTCCTGTCCCAAAGGATTCATCCCTGTCGAGAACGTTCTCCGCAAGGAAATATCCATCAGCTAGGTATGCAGTTATGACGAGGCCGCCAAAGTCGGAAATGGCCATCGGTCCCACGTGCCAATATTTTAGGGATGGCATTGGACCGTCATTTATTCCGGGGGGGGGGGGGGTGTATATAATCTATTTTGTGTGGGGAGGGAGGGGGATAATATGAATCTCCTGAGTGCTGCAAGAGTAAAAGGGGGGGATGGATGGTCAGTTATCGCTTTCCTCCCTTCCCACCTTTTCTAGTGATTCATGATGTAAACGGAAATGGTAAGGTTGGGAAATCCCCGGGAATCGTTCATGGGCTAATTGGGTAATTAGGTAGGATTTGGTGTAATTGAGGGTGTTTAGGAAAAGTTTGGAGTGTCTTTAGACTCCAGGTTTATTTGGGCAATCAACATTGTTTGTAAATGCGTGTATAAATTATTTTTTGTACTCGAATTCTGTTCCTGAAATAAGTAACATGTTAATATCTGGTAATGAAACAAATATCAAAGGGGAATTTCATGTCAAAAAATTCAGCCGAGTTTCACAATTGGAAACCTCGGCATTAAAAATCGATAGATAGGTGCAGAAGGAAGACGTAAAGGCTCCGTTTTAATTTTATAATGGGCTTGTTTCAACACTTTGTCAAAGAAAACAAAACAACCAATGAAATCGCAGTTGGGGGCGCATGACGTTATAAAAAACCAATGAGCTTGTTTCAACACTTTGTCAAAGAAAAAAAACAATCAATGAAATCGCAGTTTGGAGAGTGTGACATCATAAGAAATATTCCCATTATAAAGAATGAAATTATTTAAAAATTATTGCAATTTCATATTTATATCGTGTTCTTTTTGCTGAAAAAAAATTGTTGCTGTTTTCTCTTGTTAAAACGTGTTTTAGCTACTATTCCTTTTGAATAAGTTTTGCATAATTTACGACACCTCTAATATGTAATTTTTTAAACATATTATTTAAATAACTTCTTTAAATGACTTTGAAATTCATTTATAAATAAATTCCGTTATTATTTGACTTTCTGCATTCATCCGAAGTCCTTGGTTATACGGGATTGATATTTTGTTCTTTATTTTTACTAAAGTATCCAATGCTCAATTTTTAAAACACAATCTAATATGTATTTTAATATGCTATACGTTGACCATGAAAGAATTGAAGCCTGCTGGTAAAAATAAGCTGTTCGTGATCTCTTAAGGAGAAAAAGTTATATTTGTGAATGAATTGGTTTTCCACTTTAATATCTATTCTTTTTTGAGGAGCATTTTCAAACACATTAACTATCTCATGAAATCCCTTTGTATAAAACTACACGCTTCTTTATGAACAATGATTCAAAGGAATAATTTAAGTACTGAGTTGATGTCATTTTGGGAAAGTGAAAAGCACAAAATTTGCATAAGTTATTATTTAAACTAATGTAGAATTTCTAATAATTGTACTTTCAAGGAGATAATGTCATTTCTCCATAGTTATAAGCCCATACCTCTGTTGCATAAGAATTTTACAAATATTCGATTTTCAGTTAATTTTTTAAAAGAAAAACTGTAAGGATTAACTTTAAACGTTTGCAATTGCAATAAAATAATATGAATAATGAATAATTTAACTATTAGTAATTATTTTAAAGAAACATTCAAATGAAAATATTAAATTTGATAATCAATTAAACTACATTGCAAATACTTGTAACGCTATTTTATATGCATAGATCGATTTTAATTTATTAAAATAATTTACTTCATTTCGACTTTATGATGGTAAATATAAATAGTACAAATATTTTCAGAAACCATTCTTTAAAATGAAGATAGCATGCTGTAAACTGTAGGGGACTTGGAAAAAGTCTTTGGTTCAAGGCCGTATACTGCTTTCTCTCCACTTATTCCTCCGTGATGAATGAAGGGACTTGGCGGAACTTGTTTTCATCAAAATCTTTCACTTTATGATTTGAAGAGATTGGAGAAAAAGCGTGCAGTATGGTCACCAGATCTCCAGTTTAGTGTGTTAGATTAGCAGGGAAAATATACAATCTGAAAATGAGGTGAGTAAGGAATTAAATAACTTTTTTTTGAAATTATTAAATATATTTTTTAAAAAATCAGATCGCAGTTTATTGAATGTGCATAGTTTGATACTGAAATGTCATGCATTTTTTATATATTTAGGATAATTAATATCCTGTTCTTAATTGTAATTAACTCTTCAACTAAAAATAATTACTTGGTTTTTGCATTTAAAGTAGAGTCAACAGAGTACAATGTAGTTCCAAGAACATTTAATTGCAAGGTTTTTTAAAAATATTGGCATAATTTTCAATCAGACATATTTCGAATGTGCTTGGTTAGTATTGGGCTTGTTATGATGTTAATAATATAATAGAGGATTCATAAGTAATAACTAATAATAATTCCACCTATATTAAAATAAATCATCTGAATATTATTTAGACATTTAATTCCTTAAGAATAATTAAGGTTAATTGACTATGTAATTAATGGGTAATTTAAAAGATAGTTTTAAATTAAGACAACTACTTCACATAATTACTGCTTTACATGACACGTTAGATAATCGAAATGAAAATAAAGATTCCTCTTTTAAAAAACGGTGCTCTGCAAAGGCATTAGATAGATACTTATCTTAAGCATTTAACAACATCCATCTAAAGATTTCCCTGTCACTCGACAAACAGAGTCCATAACAATTAACCATTCGCATCTTTCTTCTTAACAACCGTCTAGGCATTTTGAATTTGAATCGAGGATTACAAAAGGAACTTAAGAACACGAGATGGGTACTGTGGGTT
This sequence comes from Oedothorax gibbosus, assembly GCA_019343175.1. Classification (NCBI taxonomy): domain Eukaryota; kingdom Metazoa; phylum Arthropoda; class Arachnida; order Araneae; family Linyphiidae; genus Oedothorax; species Oedothorax gibbosus. The sequence continues at coordinate 153,023 of JAFNEN010000181.1, forward strand.
TTTAGAGTTGTTGAAGTTATTAACACGTATTGCCCGTTAAAGTTATGTCTGAAATTGGGAATTTCTTACACTCTTAAAACAAAAGAGTGAAATCCACTCCTATAGGGGAAGTGCATTTTCGGCACTGGAAAGGAGTGGAGATTAACTCAGACTGAGTTAAAACTGCTCGTTTTAAGAGTGTAGGACGTAGATTGTTTTCTTTTATTTCTTTTACCCACTTCGCAAAAAGAGTGAAATCCACTCCTATAGGGTAAGTGCATTTTCGGCACGGAAAGGAGTGGAAATTCTCAGACTGAGTTAAAACCGCTCGTGTGTTTTAAGAGTGTTGTTTTTTTAGATTTCAACCAAAAATATTATAAAAAGGGAAGATTGAATTATTCTGAATAAAAAATATCGACTTTTTTTTCTTATAAAAACCACCGCGAAAACGAGCTCTCTGCATTTAAAGTAACGTCAGAAGGCTACAATATATAGTTCCCAAAACTATTATTGCAGGATTTTATAAAATTCGTGGCGTTTTTTTTATTTCATACTCAGAGGTGAACCATATTTATCTAAATAAACAAAATATAAGACAAATTAACGTAATAGTCCTGAACAATTTATGTCGGACAAATTAAATTGCACGAAAAACAAATAAAAAAGTTTAGTTTAAAAAAAGTTTAAAGTTTTTAAAAGTTTAGTTTAAAGTTGTTTTATTAAGTTAACGTTTTTATTCGGAAATGAAACCGTTAATGGTATAATTCTGTTGGGTTAATTGTGTTTGAAAAGTTATTGTGGCAGTTTGAAAAAGTGCTAATAGCAAAATACTCTCCCAAAAGACCCTGGAACTAGTAGCTTAAAATTAAACAAAGAATTGCCATATAGTTCCTTTCGTGTTAACTTGATCCAATTAAAGTCAGCTCTGTGTTTGAAGCAACAATGCTCGGATGCCACTATGTCCCTAATCCTGACTTATTAACTCGATTTGTCATCGACCATGTGTGAGTTTACCCGATCTGTCTCTCGGTGTTCCTCTCACAACATACTTTTTCTGCAGGATTTTTTTTCTGAACCATGTGAAACGAATTTTGATCTGATATCTATCACGCGAGAGTCTAGTATTACATCTGGTAATGCTTCGAATAATTGCATTAAGGTCAATGGAAGTCGTGATTTGTGGAGTCGATTAGACGGCCCCACTGTATAAAAGCCTTTTTGGAAAATGGCTGTACTTTGATAGAAAAGGGGGAAGTATCACATAGTATTAAACAGGGCAGAGGTCCTCTTTCTATTAACATGCACATCTTGGTTGCGTGTTGGGGATTCCATATATTTCAATCAACTGTTTTAGAATTTTGGGAAGTTTCAAATTATTTTTGAGGGATTTTGGATGTTTTTCGTAGTAGAGATATGTATGAGTCTTCCAAAGGAAGAGATAGGTTTACTTCTTTAACATTATTAATCCTGAGTTTTAAATTAAATTTTATAATTAACTATTGAAAATAATATCAAACTTGCAAATTATCTATAAAAAATTTGATGTACACTCTTAAAACAAAAGAGTGAATGTTTAATTAAAAAAAAAAGAACGGAAATATTTTTCAACAACATTCACTCCTTCTGAGTGCGTTTTCGCTCAAAAAAGAACACTTTGCCGAAAAAGAACGATTTTAGAATCACTTTTAATAGAGTGAATGACAAATTCACTCTGTTTCGGAAAGAATTTCAATTCGTCTCTTAAAAGAGCGATTTTAAAACGTTTTCATTGGTCCTGTGGCGGTCAGCACTCAGCACAAATACCCAATACTAGCAATCGCGACAGTGTAATTACTTTGTCGCAGACGGTTCAGTATTGGGCTCGCACGCAAGAGGTCCCTGGATCAAAAGGAGGTCCTGGATCGGGCCCTGTCAGGACCTCATCAGTTTGGACTTCGGACGTGGTGCCATCTAAGGGTGCACGTCTGACAAACATCACGCAACCAAAGGCCAAATTGCCGTTGGTTGCGTGAATTTTTTGTGATTTTTTGTAAATGGCCGCTCAGAAAGGAGTGAAAGTAACTTATCAGAAAAGAGTGGAAAACCGCTCCGCAAAAAGAGTGATATTCACTCCTATAGGGAAAGTGCATTTTCAACACTGGAAAGGAGTGAAAATTAACTCAGACTGAGTTAAAATCGCTTGTTTTTTTTAAGAGTGTATGTTTATAAATTCTATACTATGATTTAATTAGTATTTATCAGGTATATGCTAGGACTACAGTAGGTTTCATAATTTAATTTTTTAAAGACTAATTATGATATAAAATTCAAAATATAATCTGTCCTAAAATCTCAAACACATTGTCTTGCTTTTATCAGCACTTACCTAGGTGACACCTCCATATCGACCTACTTGTGTTTTTAGTATTGTATCCATATAGATCTCAGGCACAAATTACCACGCTCTTTTAAAAATGTTGGAACACTAAATTATTTCAAAACACAGTATTTATTATAAAGAAATGAATCAGAATTTTCCAACCAAAGAACACGCAAAAGCCAAATTGAGGCAGCACACATAAATGATTTGCCATAGTCTGAGGACACAAATTTTAACAAAAATATATATTTTTATTATTTTGGTCAACTTGAGCAGTAGCAAAAATAGTCATTATGTTAAATTAATTTAAGTGAAAGCATAATTTTTCTATACATAAAATATATCTTGTGGGGACATGCTTTTATACGTTTTGTGAAGAATGACCCATGTACCTTAAGTGATTAATGGAATAGATAACTTAAAAGGTGTAAAAGCTAGATATCTCTCATGAAATTAGGCATTCGACATAGTTGCTGCTAGTACTGTATTCGTGGAATTCAAAACAAATTATTATAATATAACCACACTTTATATGTTATAATTGATAGATTTTAGACGTAAGACATTCATTTTGCAAACTGATTGCTTTTGCAGCAATGCACTAACATATTTTTCAATGTTTGAATATACACTCTTAAAACAAAAGAGTGAAATCCACTCCTATAGGAGAAATGCATTTTCGGCACAAAAAGGAGTGGAAATTAACTCAGTCTGAGTTAAAACCACTCGTTTGTTTTAAGAGTGTAGTTGTTTGCATTTGATTTAGTTTCCATAAAAACAGAAAATAGAAAAAAAATAATAATCATAACCTTTTAATTTGAAAACAGCACACACTCAAAAATTAAAATCACGGAAACTAAAATTTTATTTAATTATTTATATATTTCAGTTAATTTATTCATTAAAATGAAGGATGGGTGATGAAACCCACGGGATGATAGGAAAGAAATTTATTTACTTATTCATTCATTTTTTTTCTCGATTCCCTCTACATCACTTTTCATCAAATATTAAAACGCACAAAAAGAAATTGCGTGAGAATTTTTTTTATGAAATATGCATACTTTGAATACAATGAAACTGCTTTATTGCGTTATTAAATTATAAGCAATAGTTTAACCATCAACAGTTTAATTTATTTTCTCAAACAATCAATCAACTGATTTAAAAAAAATAGATGTCTTTCAATCCCGAAAGAAAATCATGGAACACAGTTTTGAAATTTAGAAACAGATCAATTAGCGAAAAAAAGGCTAATCCAATGAAATTTAAGACAACGAAAAGTGGTTACAAATGTGGAATAATTTTACCCAGTAACGTAGTTAAATAAGTTTAATCTTTAAATAAAAATATTGAATTGTTCAGCCGACTAAATATAACAATGTAATATATTCTGTGAAGAATGACCCTATGACAATATCATGAATATCAGAGAAGATATGTCGGCGAAATAGCTCAGAGCTGGAAATGTAATTTGTCAGCGTATAAATATGCACTCTTAAAACAAAAGAGTGAAATCCACTCCTATAGGGGCAGTGCATTTTCGGCACGGAAAAGAGTGGAAATTAACTCAGACTGAGTTAAAACCGCTCGTTTGTTTTAAGAATGTGTGTCAAGTCAGAAATATGATTGGGTTTTTAGTTTATGTACCATATATTAACTGCCGTAAAAAATCGAAGACGAACGTAACATGAGGCTGTTATACACCAAATTTCCTAAACAATATTAAAGGAAACACTTTTAAATTACACATGTTTTTGTAGTGCCTTTAACAAACTTGTTCTTTCTGCCGTGTATTATTCACCAAATAAATACAAACCAACTTACAACTAAAGTTTATTTACTTTCTCCAATGAAAAACACACTCAAAATAAAACAACAAAATTCCGGCCGGCTCTCGAAACTTCTAACTTCTAACTTCTCACCCCCAATCCCTCACTGTCTCCAAATGACACACATTCCACACTTAGAAAAAAATCACACAAAAAAACACACACAAAGAAGACCGATATTTAATCTGGTAAGAAAGAATCCCATTCAGACCTCCTCTCGTCCACAAACAAAAAACTATTTCCTTCCTAATAGATTTATAAAACAAACAGAGAAAAACAGCTTTCTTTTTTTAAAAACTATATCGGATTTGGTCTTCGAAGCATCCGAACTTAATATGATAAAATTTTATTTTCAAGGAACATCTGTTTTCTGCAAGTGTTTCTTGGTTTCTATTCATTACAAGGTAACGTGTTGTTGTGCCATTATCATTTGTAAAGTTACTGTTACTTGAAAACTAAATTGTCTAGAAAAGATGTTTTTTCTTAAAGAAAAATTATTAACTGAGAAAGAGACATTAATGTAGGCTCTATTTAAGACATTTAACAAGCAATAGATTTCCCAAACAATGGTAAGTTTTGATGAGATTTAAATACGCTGCAAAATGATATGAACTTAACTAATAAAGGGTAAATAATTCTGAAAGCGAACTTCGAAAAAAAATCAAAGTGAAACAAATTAGGCAACAGTATGAGAAAACAACAGTATATGCAAACGAGATTTTTTTTCTGAACCATCAATCATACAACGAAAAAGTTTCCAAAATATCTGTAACATAAAAAAGTTTGGTTAAGCTAACTTTTGTCCATCTTGGGTTACATTCTGAATGGGATATAAAAAAATCTACGCCTATCGTAGCAAAAAAAAAACTTTAAAATGTATCTTCTTGCAAAACACAGATAGATAAGATAAAAAAGTTCTTTCGCCTCTCATCCCTATATGATCATATCCAGAGCAGAGATCCCATCATCTCTCCCCTCTTCCATCACAATCGACTCATCCCAAAGAGAGAGAGAAGAACACGGAGAGAGTATTTACCGTTTTCCTACTTTCACTCGGATGAAATATCTCACGCGAGATGACCAGACACTAGCACGCGAACAGATCTTCAGTATCGTGATCGCTTTATTGGCTGAAAGGCAAGGATGGCATCTCCCGAGTCGATGAAAAGATTTGATGACACTGTCTGTCTTTAGACGCTGAAGATATTTTGACTTGGTTAGAGACAGTAGCACGTGGAACGGACACTATCACGTGGACTGATCCTCAGTGTCGTGGTTATTTTTTGGCTAAAAAATAGGAATGACTGCCCGAGATTGGTTGAAGAGGTTTGGTGACACGGGCTGTCTTTAGGTGCTAAAGATGTTTTGATGTGGTTAGAGATACTAACACGAGAACCGGACAGTAGCTCGCGGACTGATCTTTAGTGTCGTGATCGTTTTATTGGCTAGAAGACAGAAATGACAGCTCGGGGTTGGATGAAGAGGCCACGTTCTGTCTTTAGGTATTGAAGATATTGTGGTGTGATTGGTGGTAGTGTGTGTGAAATGTCGGAGTTTTTCTTAGAAAGCTTGGATAAGTGATTAGTGACATCATCTTTATTTGGATATGAATTGCTGCACGAGGATGATACTTCTATTTTAAAGTTAATATATAAGATTCTGGATACTGCAAAAATGTAGCAATGATGGATCTTAAAACTTACGTTTGAAACTTCAAAAAGTTAAAATATAGATGAGCTTATTTGTTTCAACTAAGTAATGCACTGCAAGTAAAAGTAACTAAAATGTCTTTAAATCAGAATACTAATTGATAAACTTTTATTTGAAATCCCAATTGTGATTTGCAATGATAGAACTGCTAAAACTTCGCTGCTATTGTTGACATAAATCAGATATCAATGTATTTAATTTCCAAATAATACAAAAATTATGTTCCAATAAATGACAATTTACTTTGATGGCTAATGAAACCTGACCTTCCTCAGTAGTTTGGAGCATTGCCAAGATAAATATAATAAACCTCCCTCATTAATAACCTTTCAATACCATTTGTCACAAGCACCGATCGTGCATGAAGATCAAAAGACTATGAAACAATTGTTAAACAAAAAGAAAGATACCGTTTTATTGAACACAATTCTACGATTGTGTATTTTTATATCAACAAAAACGCGTGATTTACGGGTCAATTCTTGAACGTGTCACCTACCGAATCAAAGTAGTCTTCCCCGCTACACAGAAATTACTTCTGGTCCATCCATCATTAAAAAACAATGTGCTCAAACTATTCTTTTGTTCGCTCGTCCGATTGTTTTTATCGCCACACTGGATAGGCGCAAAACGAGTCAACAAGGGAATAAGGTCGATCCTTGCTGCTGAATGACTGTTTCACATCGTTCTCTGGAAGAAACTTTTGGATTATTTTGGGTGTTGTGTTCTTGGATACAGTTGTGATATCATCTGTTATTATTTATCTGTCCTTTTAAGACAGAATTTTTTTATTGTGAACATCAGGATGTCAATCAGTTGTCATCTGTAAAGTAAAATAAACTCTCTATATAGTTGTAAAGAGAAATATCTTTACCATGAAGCATCTGGTTTCAACAGAATGCATAGGTGTTCAAATTAGTCTTGGTCGTCTATTGTTTTTAACTGCCAAACGTGAAGCAGATACGAAAAATATTGGATTAAAACCGCGAATTGGATTAATAACACCGACCTGTATTTTTGAACGAATATTCCCTATAGCGTTCTGAAAAAAGTATATTTTCTGTGTTTAATCCTAATTTGCAAAGGATAAATGTACAATTATCTAATAACATAAATTTCTAGTACATTGTGAACAGATGAATCTTTTATCTGGGTACATACTTCAAGTGACAAATTGAAAGTTCCGCATCCCATTACAGTGTTGTCGGAAGATCTACTTTCAGATGCAATTTCACTTATCAACTCAAATAAAAACATCGTGTCTGGGGAATCTCAGAGCGCAGGATTACGTGCATTTCCATGGTTACCTCTCATCCTTGAATCCATCCTAGCAGGTGCACACGGAATGAAGAGAAATGGATAGCAATAGTTCAGAGCGAAAGGTAAGACTTTCTTTTTTCGCTGCTGTAAATTTCTTTTGTCTCTGTGCTGGGGCTTCGATGTTCCAGCAGAGATTGCGATAAGATTTCTCTTGGGGGAGAAGGAGGGGAGTGGCTTTATTGTTTTGTGTTACGTGGATAATATATGGGAGAACAGAGATAGAGTTCGTGTTTCGAGTTTTTTTATGCTTTGGGAATTGCATGTAGATGTCTTGTGCACGCAGAAATGGTTAGAAAACATCGTTTGAAGGAGAGTTTTACTCTTTGAAGTAAAGATTGTGGAAGCAACTTTTAAGAAATTTACTTAGTTAAAAAAAGAAAGTAGATTAAAATGTATGAAATCTGAGATGAGTAGGAATTTTAATTGGATATTGACTGATAACTTCAGTCACTTATTACAGTTTAGGTTGTTTTTAGTTTTAAAGAAACAATTTAGTTTTGTATTGATCTTTATTTTTGCTCGCTTGTCTAGACACAGTATGACAGTTGCCCTTAAGCCTTTAAACCTAAACATACCTCTTCTGTTTAGAATAAGTTGATAATGAGTTATAAACATAAAAATTACATGTCCTTTGCAGTACATCGTTTTGTTCATATGTTATTTGATTTATTCAAATGAAATTTAAAATTTCGTTTTCTATAAAAAACTAATTGTTACAAATTATTAAAGTAAACTTTAATTATGTATTGTATCATTATATTTAACGTATGTTCATATGCCTGATTATAAATATTTATGTGCTTAGCAGTTGAAATAAATTTCTATAGATTAGATCAGTCTTCTTAAAAAGTAAAATATTTTTTAAAGTTTTGACAAAACAAGATTTTTTTTGTACACTGCAAAAAGTCCCGTCAAATTAATGTTTTTTTTTATGACAACACTGATAAGTTGCCGGGAAAGATGCTTTCCTTGTTGGAAAAATTAATTCTTCACTAGATAAAATTATTAGTTGTACAATTAAAGTGTAACTTTTTATGCATAGATTTATAAGCGGTGTTTTAATATTTTTCTTTTGTCAGCAAAATCGTTGATTAAAAATCGCGATTTAAATTTTAAAAAAATCTGTGTAAAAAGTTATTTTTTTCTAAACTATCAAACTATTTATATCATCTTTGTATTAACATTAGGTTTTTTTAATAAAAGGATGTTTACATTTGAAAGTATTCTTAGAAAAGGTTTTTTCCTCTTGTTTTGCTCTTTTAAGCTTCGTTTTGAAGTTTTGCCGTCTCTATTTGTAATCTTATTTTAAAACAAAAACTTAAACAAGTAAAACTTAGACAAAAATATATAACCTTGCTTCGATTTTTTTTTTGCTTTTGGATTATTGCTGCTAAATGTGCCGCTGTATACAGCTGTGACAACAATAGCTTTTATTTAATTATAACTTCTATTTGTTGACTGTTATAATTAATAACTTAAGGTTTAAACTTATTTTTGTACGAAAATAAATATAGATTACTGCATATACGGGTTGAAATTGACTATAGGAATTCAAAAAGATTTTTTTCAAAATGCAAACTTTTTTAGCTATATGTCCTATTTATTTTAATATTTGAAAAATATATATCCTTATCTATAAACCACAATTGTGATCTACTTTATACATCGTTGATATTGATCGATTCCTGTATAAAAGGCATCATGATAACCTGATGATCGACCCCTTTTGCCTTACATAATTGATTTCTATCGAAAGAGATTAAAATCAGGTTGAAAACAAAATTAAAACACGTTATTCTTTAGATCGTGACTAGAAATTTTAAAATAATTTCAGTTGATTCGTACGGATTTTATAGATGTCGCTTAAAAATGCTTATGACTTTAACTCACGATTAGGAAAAATTACGGTCATAAATGTTAATTTTTTAAAAACTTATTCGCAAATAACTAAAGACATATTTAAAATATCATCATCAACATAGGTTCCCCATAACAGAGTAAATTATCAATAAGAAAATAGAATTTCCCATTTCAAAATTGTAAATTAAGCACAGAGGTGATAAATTCAGTTACAATTGATCAAATGGGCGGCACAATTGTTACAAACAAAAGGTACAAATGTACATCCTAAATTTAATGTACATTTAAAAAAAAAAACTGTATTACTTTTTGTAAGTAAACTTACACTGCATAATATTTGGCGCTTAGTTTCACTAAAAATCTAGCTCCTAGTAGCTGAAACAGCTGTGTGGTGTATGTTTCACCGTATTTTTGGTATTCGGTTGAAACATTTCTCGGGTTTTTTTCCGAAAATGGTTCAACCTATTACCGAAAATATGGTGAAACATTGCACCACACAGTCGTTACAGTTGCTAGGAACCATGATTATGGTGAAACCAAGCAAATATTTTTTACAGTTTATAAGAGTAAAAAGTGAAATACAAATATAATTACTCTTTAAAGACATTTTTTAAATATTGAAAAATGTTATTATAAACTTAACAGGATTGATATTAATTAACCATACCCTTTTGGAATGCTTGCCAATTTTATTCCAAAAAGCACACCTGAATTTATTGGGAGATAATTTATCTTTTTAAAAATTCTTATTTTAGGTCAATTAAGTCCATTGAGGTTCATTAACTTTTAAATTGACTACATCTACACACTTTGTTAGCCATAACATTTCCTTGAACAACAGCTCCTTTTATAGTCGTATATAGATTAAATGTTTGGGTACAGTCTATAGTAATTGCGTTCAGTTAATTGAAGCAAGTGACTTTCCTTTAGCCAACTGCTTTGACCAAACTAAATCTGAACTTTAAAGAATATTTTGTGTTTCTATTTGTTTAATTATATTTACACTCTTCAAGTTGAAGAAACTCGTCCCTCTTATGACGATTCTAAAATGATAATGTATTGTTTAACCAATTTAAATTTCTTTTCATGGAATATTTTTAGATTGAAATGACATCATACTAAAAATTACACTACCAAAACACTGAGAATACCACATTAGAAATCAGTTGCAAAGAAATTTTGTAAAGGAATCGTGGGCGAAAAAAGTATATTCAAAAGTGAGAATCCATTAAAGAATACATCTCATCATTTGAGCGGTAAAACATGAAAGACACACAATAACGCGAGATTCTAAATTCGTAAGCAAAACCCAATTTAAACTTAGATTTCTTATTGTGTGTTTAAATAAAGTCTATTGCATTGAAATGGTATGAAAAACATGAACTTTTTAACGTTCCGGCTCTTAAAAATTCGGTTATTTTGAAATTTTTATTAAATTTTTTATTGGTTTTATATTCTTTTTTATAGTTTGACATTTTTTATTATAAATATCTTTTGTAATTTTTATATGAACTAGTTTCACTTGGAGTAATACTTTCCTGCAACAAATTATAGCAGGACTAATGGTACAAGGAGCCAAAAGTGATGCAAAATCTATTTTAAAGGGTAGAATTTAGGCAGGCAGGTACACAGTGTCCATCAGAATGTACACTGTTAAAAAAAACCCTGAAATTTCAGGAGAAAAATTACTGATTTTAACGGAACCTTCCCGTAACGACTGAAAACGGGTTTTTTTCCTTCTGAAAACGGGTTTTTCCTTCTAAAAACGGAAAATTTCCGTAAACCACGAGCGAAGATATGAAAACGGAATTTTCCCGTTTTTAGAGCTGCCATACTTTTATTACCCTATCGTAGAATTGGCGATAATGCACTAAGAATACACACATCGAAACTCGAACATCAAATACCTGTATTACCAGGCCCGTCTGTGGCCGAGTGGTTAGGGCATCAGCCTAGAGATTCAACCTTCTCAGGAGTGCGGGGGTTCAAATCTCATCCACTGCCAGTCATCCTATAAATCGGATCTGTGCTGGAAATAGTAGAAAAATCCTCAATTCACGGATGGGCCCCGACTGCACTGGGCCAGACGTGCTCGTTAAATCTGTGGAGTCCAAAGTCCCGGCGGCGTTAGAATGTTAGTTACGATGTCGCTCGAAGTTCCGTTGGGTACCCGCTCAAGTGTCGACCTCGTGACTTGACCAGGGTTCTAAATTACGAGGCGTTATTGGCTGTGTTAAAGATCCTAAGGGAGGCTTCAAATAGACAGCCGGAAACGATTAAATTTCCTTACCTGTATTACCTGTACGGGGAAATGCAAAATGGAATTTTTTTTTAATAACGGAGAAATAAGAAACGGAACTTAAGTTGAAATACGGGAAAATGCAAAATGGAAAATTTTAACAACGGAGAAATAAGAAACGGAACTTCTGTAAATACACGGGAAAATACTTAACGAACGGGAAAGTCCCGGCAACTTTGCTGCCGGTACTTTTCCCGTTAATTTCAGTAATTTTTTTTTTACAGTGCATGGACAGACAGACAAAAGTTTGAAAACTACGTATATGATGTCATACCTTTCTTAAAACACTGGACATGTCAATACCTAATTTTTGATTTTTTAAACACATATTTTTGCGAATTAACAAAAAGTGAATTAGGATAAAAATATAAAACATTTAAAATATTAAATAATATTTTTTTTAATGAATTTAACCAAGTTACCAAACAGCCCTACTTAAAAGAAAAATTGACCATTTAAAAAAAAAACATTATTAAATTATTTGCATTAATAAGTAGGAATATTTTAATGGTATTTATTTAGGTGAAAAGTCCGATTTTCCCATTAAGATGATTTAATATTATTTACGCACACATCATATACTTAAAATTTAAATAAAACATATTTAAAAATAAGCTGGCATAGTTGTATACACTAGAAAAAAAGCAATTGGGAAAAGTTGAAGTTTTATTGAGCAATAGAAAAAACCCACGAAGCTCTCTAAAATCAAAACAAAATTCTTGACACATGTGTTTTTTAAAATCAACTAAAATATCAAATTGGTCTAATTGAAATTAAGTAACCTCTCTAAATACCTTTTCCTGGTCCATCTACCTTCTAAATTTATTATGGAGTCTAAATGTGCATCATTATCTTCTTGTGATTTATATTTTTTCCGTGAACACCTTTCATACATAACTTCGATTAAGGCCATAAGTTAAACTGTTTTCTTATCTAGAAGTCAATTAGAATTTCTGAGTTGCAGCATTTGGTATTTCACTGTTATCGAATCGGGAAGACTTACCTGTTTGTGATATATAAAGGGACAAGTTGCAAAACTCACAATATCCAAAATATAACTAAGATATCGGGTCAGGTTCATTAATTTGCGTCTTTTAACATTCGTAAATTTAATTGGAAGATGTCACCAATGATAAAACAGGACCCTATATCTTAGTTATACTTGGGAGAATGTGAGTTTTGCAACTTGTCCAATTTCCACACAACATTTGTGTTCAACAGGAAAAAAAGGCTCTAAACACAGTATTAATTCTATATTAAACATTTGCACACTAACTTTAGCTAGTTTCATTTATTTTCCATAATTATTTCGTATCGTTTGCTAAATGAATTTATATTCAAAGAATAAATATATAATATTCTTCGCTTTTAAATATAACCAAAACATTTCATATCAACATACAATCAATGAATCTCTTATTGAAATTTGACGTCATTTCAAACTGATTTATGTCGCAAAAATAAATTGTCTTTTATTTTTATTTAAAATAAATAAAGTTTCTCAAGTAATTATTGTGAATGGCAATGGGGATTCAATTCTAAAATAAATGACTTATTATGTTCTTTAAATGGGCATTAAATTTTGCAGTTTTTTTTTTTAATAATTGAAGTACTTCGAATTCGAATTTTTTTTCTGAGATGAATATTCTCTATAAGCGTAGAGTGGAAGAAAAGAAGGGAGATGGATAGTAAGTCTAGTTTATCCCATATTTCATATTGTTCTTATTCTATTTTTTATTTAATGTAAGTTAATCCTTAAACAATGTAGACTTTTTTTCTATTTGTTTGTGAAAAATATGAGGATGATATTCTAAATTTCATGTGATGTTTTTTACACTAATTGGGCTGCCTTTTGGTGGATTTAGTCGTTTGCTGATTCGGTAAATTCCCTTCAAATTTTTATACCACTTTTGTAACAGGCTAACAGACATGCAAAGTGTAGAATAATTTTTTATCTGAAAATTTCAAATTATATCAGTTCCTCTTAATTTCTAAAATTACTTTCTGTTACTTGAAAAAATTGCTATAATACATGATACGACCTCTTTTTAACAAAGAATTCTTGCCCCAAAACAATGTGAACTGGAATCCAGAACAATAATGTAATCGAGAAACGATTTACCTTCTCAACCTTTTAAACAAGAGACCCTACCAACAAATAAGGTGACAATAACAATATCGAATATAGTAATTTAATTCAATATCATTTTAAATCCTATTTTAAGTTGCCGAAACTATGTCAAGTAAATCAAAGAGAATACAAATCAAAACACTTGTAAACAAGCATTTACACGATCATCCTTTGTCTCAAAGGTATTTTTATCCTATTGAAAATCGAAATTAATTGCTTTATTTTTAATAATTTAATAAAATTTATAACTAACAAGGTTAGCCGTGGTCCTGCTTAAGATAGGTCAAGTTTCGAGAAGTCCTTATTTAGATTTAGGCTAGAGCATCTTCGAAATAAATATAGTTTATTTTCTTAAGCGAGAACTACACATTTTAATTGATTTTTCGAATTCTATTCAAATTCTTGGATTTTTTCTTTTTCGGAATTTGTATACTCTTTTTCTTTGTTCTTTTAACTAGTTTTAATCCTCTCTTTAACGTTATACGTAAACGTTTAAAAATTGGTGTTTATTTAGTATTTATATCCCATTACTTTGCGTATAAAAATGTAATTACCTTAGTTTTCTGTCTTCCAAAGTTGAAAAAATGAATTCATTTGTTATAATAAATTCGTACAAATTTGAAGCTATAGTAATGAGATTATAGTCTTTTTTTTTGCTTTTAAACACAATTTTTTTTCCACGTTGGGTTCACGAACTGGGCATCAATGTATTTCTTTTAATTATAAGCACTTTAAAGTATTAACAGATTTGAAATTCTTTAAAAATCATTACCGTTAATAACATTATATTTCATTTTAATGCCGAGTAGAAAGTTTCATTTACGAGATAATTTGACAAAAAAAATCGTAATCCACTTATAATGACAATCTTGCTCTTATTTTAGTAAGTGATAATGAGTTTTAAATCCTATTTGTGCCCTTACCAAATCGCTAATTTGCTTTTCATTTTGCTACACTAACTTCTGATTTAAATAATGGGTAATGTTTGTTGCCCCAAAGATACGTAAGATTTTTGTATTTTTATTAAGATTCGTTATTTTATTATAACTTTGAAATCAGTTACGTATTTGTTGCAAAAAATAGTTCTATTCCGTAAAATGAAGGTCTACCAAAAACTTTTCTCGTTATTTTGTAAGGAATGGCATTAGTTGAACTATACAGCAAACTTTCATTAAAATTTATAAATTTTTTATATAATATCATACTACTTGAGTTCCAAGTAATGAAACCGTTGCAAACTATCGTTTTACAAAAATACAAAACCCTACATACTAAAATTCATATAACAGTTGTGCAATACCAAAAATATCTGCAGATGTAGCATAGCTTGGGATTTATGGACATTTGGTTCATGCGGTAATAAATATACACCCTTTTTATTATTATTAAAACACTTTTTATAACATTAAACCACTCTTATATCTTTTATTGGTAGTCGAGTTCTAAAACTTGAAAGGCAAAAAAAGAAAGAAAAAACTTAAAAGAAAACCAATACGAGAAATGTCATTTAACCCTTAAAAAATAACGAAAACTCTTCTAACTCGTTGAACTACTAGTTGAATTTAAAAACTTCTAACTAGTCTAAACTAGCTGGCAACAATTAAACTTTCGACTTTATTTAATTCAATGTATGAAATGAAATTTATTTATTTTACTATATCGTCATATAACCAAAATGTTTCACTGAATTATTAAAAAGCTATCAAGATATAATATTCTGTTCCCCAAACTGAGTTCAGTTCTGAAAAAGGAGTGATTGGTATAATATACAGTATAAATGGTGGAATGTTACTACCTAAACACAATAGCTGCATGTTTAGGGAGTAAAAATTAAAAAAAAATTTAATAAAATATATAGTAAAGATTAATTCATTTTTTTCTGACAACATCCAAAGTAGATTTAAAATATAAAAAAAACCTGTCAACAGTATAAGTGTGCAAAAAGGTCAAATAAATTTAAATATTATCAGTACTAGCTTCCAAATGATAGAGACCTTTATTATTCTTGAAACTTTCTAACACATAAGACGCATTAAATAACATCTATGTATTTTAAGCACCACCAAATATTCTAACAACCACAATATTTTAATTATAACACAGTTTTTAATGTTTTCCTACACTCTTAAAAAAACGAGCGTTTAACTCAGTTGAGTATTTCACTCCTTTCCGTGCCGAAAATGCACTTCCTATAGAGTGAATTCATCTTTTCGGAGTGGGTAAAAGAAATAAAAGAAACAATCTGCGCCCTACACTCTAAACGAGGTTATAACTCAGTCTGAGTTAATTCCCTCCTTTCCTGTGCCGAAATGCACTTCTCCTATAGAGTGAATTTCACTATTTGTTTAAGTGTAAGTTTAAATGTAATATATAAGCTATTTATATTTTAAACTCTATTAGCTGTTATAAACGATTAAAAAGTAAAAATACTTAAGAATACTTTTAGAAATTATACATTATGGGGTCTTAAACATTTTGCGAACCTACAAAAATTTATTAAGAAGATATTAGTTGATTGGAATAGTATTAAGGGATTTAGAAAATAATAAAATAAAGTTAAAAGCAGTGACCCGACTCTGTTTAATAATTACCCGCTTGTATAATTAACAATGAGTCACGTTTTTCAAATTATTAGGATATTTAATTAATTAAAATGAAAAAAAATTGCTTCCTACTTCTAGCAATATAGAGAGGTTCCCTTTTTTCTGTTTACTAAGAAAATATTTTGCAAATGTGTTGGTGATGTTAAATAATTTAAAATGTGGTTAATTTTATCTATATTTTACTAATCATCAATTTGATGTTGAATCCATTTAGAATACACAACAGTGTCGATCAAAAATAAATATAAGATTCAAAACACTAGTTTGTTTCTTAAAAAATATTTGTATGTGCTTTTACCCCAACCTACTTTGTCGCAAAATATTTTCTTTACCTTAATGCATGTCTTTTTTTTTAGGTCTTTCACTCATCGCTAGGAGTTGAATCGCAGACCATAAATCCGGAGCTATTTACAAACGCTGTTTCTAACAACTCCACTTCTTTGCCACCAATACAAACGGAATTTGTTCCAATTCCGGGAAAAGACACCGTCCTTGGCGATGAAGAAAGGCGTGATTTAGTAGACGACACCACCGGTGACACCGTAACACCTAACCCTGGAAGAAGAAAGCGGCCTAGAGAAGATCCAACTGAAAAGGAAAGTGTGGCTGAAGATCTTCAATCCCACCCTAACAACCATAACGACAACCGAAGAGCTAACGAGCCATCCGAAGAGATTACCGACCATTTGTGTCTACGTTTTCCGGGATTATGTCGGCTGTTTGTTGATGACCGTTTAGAGCAGAACAATCGCCATGGAAATGATGCCGAAATGACTGACTTCGGGGAAAGTGGTCTTTGTCCAGAGAGGATTTGGAGTAATGCTTTGAGAAATGGCTTACATAGCCAAACACGTGCCGCCGACATTATTAAGGACTCATACGAATACAGGCGCAATATTTCCTGGATAGATCTGCCTTGGCTATTAAGGAAGGATATTATGTATTCTATACATAACGGTCATGTTCAATTGAGCAAACGGATATCAAACCACGTAACTAATGCAGTGTCCGAAGCTGTTTTTCCTTCAATCAACACCAACAACATTATCTGTAACCAATTATTTTCAATTCTAATGCACAAAGTTACTATTAGTACCAAATCAGGAAGTCTAATGACTTGTAAGTTTAATTTTGGTAAATGTTTGGAAAGAACTGACAATCAGAAGATGAGTCAGACTCATATTATTTGTGATTCCTGTCTAAAAGTTAATTCGGATATAATAGTTAGAACTTACACGAATGGCTATTGGAAGCTAAATAATAATTATCAAGTGTTTTTGCCTTTTCAACTGATGGATATTCTGTGGAACAAGTGTGGAATAATATTCAGCAAAAAGGTAAGAGAAGTTTTTTTATTAACTCCTTTCATACAAGCTTCTTATAACTATTATTGTATCCGTAAAAAATAAAATAAAACTCCTTGTTTAGGGGTAATGAATGTTAAATAATCTAAAATAAAGAAAAATTTAAAAATAGGTTAACCCACCAGGTCTTAAATAGATCTAAAAGTTAATGCTCTTTTAGTTTGTGCATGCACGCACAAATGACATAATAATGTGTTATTTAAATAGTTTTTAGATTAAACTTAGCCAATAAACAACATAAAACAAAGTTGTATGGCAAATTAAATATAGTTTTACCCAGTAGCCCAATCTCTTGGACTAAAAAAGGTATGCCTTAAACAATTGTCTGGATAACTTAAAAAAAATGTTAGGCAGCAAAGTTTTTTTTCTTTGAAACTTGTATAGATTTCTAAGGCGATATACGTCACGATTAAAGCATTAATGATAAAGAAATAAAATCACTAATTTTTTAAGTTCTTTATTCTAACTCTTTTTGTCATCCTGCGATGTGGAAAGTGTTTTGAAATTCGCAATTGTCATGCTGCTATGCTTTCTGGTGGGTTTTCTACAGTCTTAAGGTTTAAAAGAAAAACGAACATTGATTCGCGGAAAAAAAAAGAAAAACAAGAACATTCATTTATATTTTACTTGTTCTTTTTTAACATTTACAGAACACAGATCGAAACTCTAACTTTGTGGGTTTTTAATATAGCAATTTATATACAATTCGTGTTGCATTACAAAGTAAGATCTTAAGTTTTCTATTTTATTAAAATATTATAAAACTAAAGCTTTTAAAAAGTTAGTGATAAAAATGAGTAACAAATAGATCTCAATTATTTTTAGTACAATGTGTTTTTAAAAATGATTTCAAGGCATTTTAGTACCAGTATGTGCCATTTAAAGTTCTCGAAATTATAAGGCTAATACTTTTGAGATAAGTCTGTAACCTTATGATGCCTATTTGCTTACAAGAATGTCAATCCGGGGAAAAAGTTCCGACTCGTCTATTTCTTGCGTAAATTAATTCATAGATTTTAAGAAATTTTACCCGGCTTTTACAAAACCAATTCTCTGGAAAATGTTCTAAACAAAAAATGTCTTTTTTTCTTTCCATTAAATCTAAAATATTTTATTTTAGTTCCATTACACACTTGTTAACATTACTTCAACTTATTAATGGAACTCATGTATATTTAATAAAAAATACGACATTTATTATGCATGAAGAAATTACGAATTTAAAAAAGATTTTTAAAAATATTTTGATATTATTCAGTTCATATATTTCACTTACTGCTAAAAAATTATACATTTTTACTTGAAACCATTTGCAGACTTTAAAATAATAAATATATATATTGCTAAAATATTATTCGATTCTTAGAACCCACCTTTGAAACGACGAGTCACATAAAAATAGTGTTGTTTGTTTTAAATTATACTTAGCATTACCTTTTTATTCTGCATAATTGCAAAATATAACATAATTCATAGCTATCTAAGCACGCTTTGCAACTAAACACTGGGGGTTCCGTGTGAGGTTGATCACCTAACTGAGACGTATGCCTGGCACATCAGAGACTTTGAACACATAAGCTGAAATGGGCACGGCAGGCATTGGCCCACTAACGGGCTGTTGCACCGAGGAGTTTAGTCATAGCCATCACCACAGTATTTCATAAAATGAAAAAAAAAATGTTTTATAAACGATAGTTAGAATTTACAGATCACAACAGATACAGAAAACAGCAATTCTCTTAAAAATGCCTGTTCCACATCCGAAGCAAATAGTAAACCATTTTGTTCTGTTTTATTCGAAACCATCCCCTGGAACTACTGATGGTTGGTGTGGATTCAAGTGACAC
This sequence comes from Oedothorax gibbosus, assembly GCA_019343175.1. Taxonomy (NCBI): domain Eukaryota; kingdom Metazoa; phylum Arthropoda; class Arachnida; order Araneae; family Linyphiidae; genus Oedothorax; species Oedothorax gibbosus. Next base: position 172,327 of record JAFNEN010000181.1, read on the forward strand.
AAAAAACTTTTTTAACTTTTTTTCCCCTGTAGTGTAAAATTGATTTTTTTTGTAAGTGTCGGTACATAAAAGGCTTCCTTTTAATTTCTAGTTAGGATTATGGTATTAAATTTAGGGGATGTAGGTTAGTCAGATTTTAACACTTGAAAACTAATTTTTAAATTTAACAATACATTATAAATAAGGATAAATTTGCGAATTATTACAAATATTTTTTAATACATTACAAATTCTTAACCCACATTTAAAAAACACCTTTGGATTACTATGATTAAAAAATATTTCAATTACATGAATATAACACTAATATGATCCTTTATAATAACAATGTATACCGAAGTGAAATTAAGAGTATTCCTTATCTGAAATGTGTGTACTTGATTGTTTATTTTGCTCAATAGGGTCAGGTGGGGTAAAATGGGTAAAAAAACAGCACATTTTGCATTCACACCTTGGGAGCAATAAAAATATCAATTTCACCAGTGTAAAAAATATTTAGGTGATGCAAATGAACATTTCTTATAACATTTAAAGTGAAATTTCCCGGAATAAACAAATTATTGATATGGATAAATGTGTTTGAAAAAGTGCTGTCAATGACTTATTCAATTTACTCAATTGCTTAAATTTCTTTTTAATATTATTTAGAAAGCAATCAGGTGGGATGATATAAATCTTCACAAGAACTAATACAGTCCTCTGAGGATTAATCCTGGGTCGGGAAGGACTTTTAAAATTTGAGAAGCATCTCCATCCGAAACATCATCTCTTTAAAAGAAAATGAAATAGGTCTTGAAGAAAAATGAACTGTCTTTTTCTCTTGAAAATATTGCTATGTATAAGTCTTCTTCAATTTGTGAAAGAATACCAAGAAATAACTTCTTGGTTTTATCCCCAAAAACTCGACTTGGACCCACTTTCTTATCTGCAGTGAATTGAAATTGTCAAAACTATCTCAGCTCAATGGGTAGTTTGTCCCATATGTAATGGTTTTATTTCTTATCCGTTTCCCTACAGAAATTTTTGCAGATTTCATTTCCATTCTTAAATTTTTGATGTGTAATCAATTTAAAGAAATTGAAGTAGTTAAAAATTCTCCCATTTCTTGCTGCATAAATTATCTTTCTTTGCATTCTACATGGCTTCCTTGCAAGCAATTAGCTTGGAGAAGTGTCTCTACAATTGATGTGCTTTAAAGAAGAACCTATACTTGACTCATCTTGAAGGGTATCTCAAACAGTCAACAGTGTTATTGTTACCGACGTATATGACTCTGCTGCAACAGCCTGACTTTTTTATTTGATGATGTGATTGCCATTGATTCTACTGTTGGAATTGTGCCTGGGACATGGTTTTTAAGCATTTGTTGTCATGCAATATCTTTCGAGGAATCCATCAACATTGTTTTCGGATTGAAATTTTTGAAAGCGGTTTTCAATAATGAAGGGGACAATGAATTTCAAATTTGCAGTCATTTATGAGTAAAAGAGTGACAAACCAATATTAAAAGCAGTTTATAAGAATAGTTATCAGAAACAGATTTAAAAAGCAAAATATGATGATAGTTGTATAATCTGTGCTTAGCTCAACCTATAGGAGATATGATTTATTTTACCACACGCAGGTTTTTTTGCTACAAAAAATAAGTTTTTTCTTTTTTTTACTTTGAAACTTTCTGAATTTATTTTTGAACAGCATCTGTACACAATAAGATAAGAATTTAATATACACGTACTTCTAAATTTTCTTAAAACAAAAGTTGTCTACAGCCAAAATTTAAATTTTCTCAAATGAAAACATATAATGGCAAAAATTGCAAATTCCCAGTAGAATTTACAGATAGTTTTACATATAAAATGATGAACAGTATCAATAAAATATAAAACTGGCATCAGAAGAATTAAAAATTACCTCGTTTGTTTTAAAGAAATTGTGTTTTAAAACTGACCTATTTTACCCCGTGACTTATTTTACCCCACCTGACCTTACTTTCCAAAAGGCCTGTAAATACGCGAAATTTTTTCCCCAGATGGCTTATTTATTTTGAAGTATTTTACTTGTTTAAATGTACATTACGTAAATATATAGCTAAATGTTATCTAACTATACATATTATTATACTATTATAATAGTAAAATAATTCTAAAAAATAGATGATCTTACTTATTTTAATTTTTCTTAAACGTATTTGGAACCGTGTAATATCCTGACATCAATTATACATACTTATTGTCAAAAAGTCAAAACTTGCTACTTCTTTTATGCACCTTACTTTGAATTCTAATGTATTATTTATATGAAGCAAAGGGATTTTTTTTGTAATGAATCGGCTCATAAACTACAGGAAATTAAAAAAAAAAAATGGGGTGCAATTTTCCAGTAAATTCAAGAACACACAGTTTTTAGAACTTGTTATTCTCTAATTTTTTTAAAATAAAAATAAACATCGTTTTGCAAAGTTCGTAACTCTAAAAATAATCTTTGACATCAAGCACTTAAATTTTATTCGTACTCTTGGACTTCTATTAGTTTTTTCTGGTTTATAAATATTCTGAAATAATGGTTTTTCTTTATGTTTGTTAGTTTTAAAGTTATATTGGCATAATGATTATGGATGTGCTTAATGGTTTGTATTAAAAATTAAAATGCACGTGTGTGTATTCATATTTATGACATCTAAAAAATAATCTAAAAGGCTAAGTCCTGACTGACTCACTCACGTATCAACGCCCAGCCAAAACTACTAGAGGTACAGCTACCACATTTTAGGAAAATATTCTTTTTGTATCGTAGGCGTCAATCAAGAAGCCATTTTTCGAATGTAGGAGTGCAAAACGTAAGCCGATTTCTCCTTAGGAATAGCATTGAAAGATTGGAATTTATACTTTTTATTTCAATTTAAAAGAAATTTCAGCCCGTTCAGCGTAAACGAAAATTAAATATAAACACGTAAGAGCACGTGAGTTTAATTTGTAGGATTGTCATTTGAATATCAGTATTTTAATTTATTTATTTAATTTAAATCTTTTGATTTTTTGTTTCCGAATTTAATTTAATTGATGTTTACAAATTTTAAGATATGAAGATTGTGCTACAATGTCTCATGGCAGTAAAGGCGATAACTATTCTAGATCTGATCTGATGAATACTTCTAAGAAATATCGATTCCCTCTACGTATAGCGTATATACTATATGTTTATGAAACTGGCATTTTGGTACAGCTATGATATAATAACTGATTGAATTTTGGCATTGGCGGCTTTTGGCGAAATTGAAAATTTAACGTATGGTAGCTATTCCCATCCAGTTGTATGGGTTAAGGTAAGTTTGAATAATCTTCGCACGAGAGCTACACACGAGGGCTATTGGCCATGGGAATCTTCATTTAGAACCACAGTCAAGTGACAAGCCGAACATGAGTAGGCACCCAATGCAACTTTTAAGGGCGACATGGTACGCAGGTCGGACTTGAAAAATATAGTGCACTCCTACACACGGTATTTCGGGACATGGGCATTTGCTGCATGGGCGTTATAGGTCGGCAGTTATTTTGACGAGCCGGACCAAATCTGGGAACTATCGCATTCTAGGCGTATGCCTTTACCGACTGGGCTCCCCAGCCCTGTCGAGTGGTCGAATATGGAGTGGAATGTTTACCACATTTATTTATTGAATTTGAATCTTAATTTGTTTTCCGAATTTAATTTAATTGATGTTTACAAATGGTAGAAATGAAGATATTGCTACAATGTCTCATGTCACTAAAGGCGATAACTATTCTAGATCTGATGAATACTTCCAAGAAATGTCAATACTCTCTACGTATAGCGTACTTTTTGTTTATGAAACAGGCAATTTGATACAGCTATGCTATGGCTAGGGTTAGTTTGAATTATCGTCGCACTAGAGCTATACACGAGGGCCACGGGCGTCTTAATTTAGAACCACAGTCAAGTGACGAGCTGACACCTGAGTAGGCACCCAATGCAACTTTTAAGGGCGACATCGCACGCAGAGTCGGGGCTTTAAAAAATATTTAACGTGCACTCCCACCACGCGGGGTATTATTCGGGACACGGGACATTTTTGACTGCATGGTCGGTTTATAGGTCGCCACATTTTGGGCATTTTCAGGTGTAATAGGGCAAATAGAAACTTTGAATCATATACCATAGCTATTCTGGCAATTTTAACAGGGCCATGGGAAAGCCAACTAACTCCTAGAAAGGCCGTGATACAATCGGACTTCTTTATTTTAAAATTAATGCTGATATTAGAATGGGAGGAAAGTATAATATACTGATGGAGTGCTGACCAGTGGAGAGGGGATCAATTGGTATAAAATAAAAGTTTACTTAAAAAAACAATCACTGTAAAGGTACACCCGTGCAATGCCGGGTTTATAAAGCTAGTAACTGCATAAAACAATAAAAATTGCAAACAAAGTCTGTTTATGGAATTTTAAATTAAGAAGTATAAAAATATTCATTGTTTGGCGTATGTTTTTCAGTAATTGGCGTCATTTCGCATTAGTAGGTAGTATAATATGTTTTCGCTATAAATGACTAATGGAAGTTAGTGTTTTAAGCTAATTAATATTTTAAGATTAAATAGCTAAATCAAATTACTTCGTCCAAAAAACTGAGACAAGTAATAAAATTTTATGTCAGTACCATATTAGTTACTTACCATAAAATTATCAAAAAAACCACAACGCACATTGAAAATACAAAATTGGCTTTTAGAATGTTCATATTAATTTATGAGGAAAGTTAAACATAACAAAAATGCTATTAAATTTATTGAAAGACCTCCAAATTCCTTTCACAAAGCACTTGTCTCAGCAATTTATTTATAGTTAGATATAGTATCTTTAATGTTAAGAGATGTAATGTGAGTGAATAAGAACAATTTTGTTTAAATATAAATCTTATCTTAACTTAATTTGCTTCCAACAATTTATTTTCCCATTTTATTTCACAAAACAAGACTTTAAGACCTTTATGATCGCAGATGAACTCCAACAATCTTACACCACGTTTTTGCTTTTTTATAATGTATTTTTCAAACTCCCTCATTTCTGTTCCTCATTCCTCACCTATTAATTTCCAAAGAATACAAACTTAAACAAAACACTATCTAGTATTTTTAATAAAAAATTAATGCATCATTATAAGTTTTTCCCATAAAAAAAACCTTGCAAATATCTTCTCGGTTGTCAACACTTTTTTTTACACTTAAGTTGGCAATTATTTTAGTTTGTTAGAAAAAGTTATCTTGAAAATCCAAACCTTGAAAATATAATAAATATTGATGAATTGACCTTAGATGTAATCTGAGACTTCGCTTGATTTATCGATATAATCCATTACTTCGATTATCACTTAACACGATTAAATTCCATCCTTTAAATTTTTGTTATATGCTGGACAGTTTTCGTTTATAATCAGTAAATTTTTTAAAGACAAAGAAAGGTGGTAATCTTTAAATGTTTAAAGTTAAATAGATTTCTTTTATAATGAATAGGATCATAGACTACGTTATAGAAGTTTATAATAATTTACTCAAACATGTTTTACTCTTCGAAAACACTATAAAACAGTTTTTAGAAATTTTCGCCATATATTAAAAACAACATCGTTTTTGAACGTTCTTAACTGTAAAAACTTTACACATTCACAAATTAACAGCATAAATTAATTAAAATCTGATTTTTAAAATCGTTTCACTATTCTTCACTTTTATAGACCTAATTTTATTTTAACTTAATATATAAGGATTCAGCTAGAATTCCGTTAAGAGTGCGCGTAGATAAAATGTTATACTTGTCGCTCGCTATATCGCGCATCTGGTTGCATCTCGCTATTTGTTTATCTCTCGATATGCGAGATATAATGAGGGATAGTTATGTCACACTTATTTCTTAACCCTCTGAGGGATAAGCAAATTGGCTGCGGTGTAAACTTGTTTTCACGAATGGCCGGGGTGGCTTAGTGGGTTTGATCACTTCCCATGGTCTGCGCACTGTACCGAGTGCGGGTTCGATTTCAGCCTTCGTCCTGGGTGTACTTTCCCTCCCTGTGTCAGTAAAATTTCTGTCTCTGTTTTACTTGACGAAGGTTAATAAGCGGCTCCGTGATAAAGCATAAATCGGAAAATACATGTACCAACCTACCTACCTTGTTTTCACTACATGAGATTTAAATTAAAATTTTTTAATACAAATTTAATTTTTAAATTAAAAAATATATATTTTTGTCATCATCATCATTCATGGCGCGACAGTGGCGCGAGTGTGGGCCAAGGCCTTCTGAACCAGATGTTTCCAACCACTTCTACTCGCAGTCAAACTTCGCCAATTTCTAGTACTTAGGACCAAACAATCTTCCTCCACAGCATCGACCCAACGCAGTTTGGGCCGTCCGTCTTGTGTTTAAGGCTTTGCCGAAAAGATCTCCTTTAACACACTACTGTCACCCATTCTTATCACATGGCCAACTCAATTCAGGCGACTTATCTTGATTCGATGAATGACACCCGGCTCTCTGAAATATTTATAAAGTTCACTGTTGCGTCTCCTACGCCATTCTCCTGTATTCCTCCTAAGATACTTCTTAAGACCATGCGTTCGAATACTCTCAAAACTTTTTCTTCTTTGATGGTCAGAATGCTTTATTAGCCGCAGCTACACGCTTTCTTATTTCAGGAAGGATATCATTGTAAACAGTAAACAATGACCCCAAATACGTGAATTCGGTAGTCTTTCAAAATTGTACTGTCCAACTATAAAATCGGTGGGGCTGTGAAAATTTCCAGCAACAGGCATGTACTTTGTTTTATCTTGATTAATAACACGTTATATTGGTTTTGCCTCTCTAACAACTGCTTCAAGTGCTTCTCTTAAAAAAAAATTGCTTCTAGCCACTAGTACAATGTCATCGGCAAATGCTAGCAACTGAACGGATTTTCTGAAAATGCTGCCTCTGGTAGTAATTTCAGACTTCCTGATAACCCCTTTTCCAGAGCAATTTTAAACAAGAGGCAGGAAAGGGCATCCCCCTGTCTAACTCCACTTTCCACGAGAAAACTTCGTGAAAGCTGTCCCTCAATCAAGACCTTGTAAAAAGTCGAACTGAGCGTCATTTTAACCAAATTTACCAACTTTGCTGGAATGTCAAAGTCATGCACGTCTCTAAGTAATTCGTTGCGGTCAATTGAATCATATGCGGCTTTGTAGTCAATAAACAGAAGATGCAAGTCAATATTAAATTCATGGGATTTTTCCATAATTTGTCTAAGCGCAAAAATATGGTCTACCGTGGATTTATCTGCACAAAATCCACACTGATAGCTCCCAACAATGTTATCTACATAAGGAGCTAGTCTCTTATATAGCAGTTTGGAGAAAACCTTGTAACATATGCACAATAAGCTTATGCCTCTATAGTTTTTGCAAACTAAAGAATCTCCTTTTTTGTAGATAGGGCAGAGGACGCTCGTATGCCAATCCTCAGGCATCTTCTCACCAAACATTTTGAATAATATTGTGCAAAAATTTTATCAGGTTAGTTCCAACATGTTTTAAAAGTTCTGCTTGTATAAGATCGACACCTGGAGCTTTAAAGTCTTTAAGGTCCTTTACAGCAAATAATATGTCCTGGATATTCGGCGGTGTCAGTTCTCTGGAATCAATTACGTCTTCTTCCACTACTCTTTCAAAAGAAACTGAGCCTTGGTCTGCCTTCAACAAGTGCTCAAAATGCTCAACCCATCTTTCTAAAATCTGAGAGTTCTCACTAAGGATATCACCTGTTTTATTGTGCCTGTTTTATTTCTGCATAGATTTACTCTAGGTTTAAAGTCTCTTCGACAATAGCTGACCTTTTGATAGAATGCACGGCACTCGTTGGTCCCTTTTCAGGTGCTCCACCTCTTCAAATTTCTGTAGTAGACGATATCTGTAGTTCATATTTCTGTAGTAGACGATTATAAAGGGCTCCTCCATGCTTCAAAATTTAATAAAAGTATGAAATAAATAATTTTTTAAAACTTATATGTGTTGATGAAAAACCTGACAGTCAGGTTATGGGTTAATACACCTGTACCGGTTAACTTAAAGTGTTTTCCACATGATATCGTAGGTTCAACAACAAAGCCATGAATGCACAAAAACATAGGAATGAAAAGGTGAAAATTAATTTAACCCACTGTTGTTAAGAGCCGCTTATCCCTCGAATTTAGCAAATTCGTTATTTATTATTGAACCATCGATATATTATAATGAAAGACTAATTGCCACGTTCTATAGTAGATAGGTTCTATAGTGGGTAGAGGAACGACTCGTACTGAGCTGCCATCGACAGCCATGGCTTACTACGGAGCCCGAATAGAGTGCCAAAAGTGCTAGTTAATTCATAATTTAGATACTGAGAAAAGAAGTACACCCAGGGCAAAGGCGGGAATTGAACCCGCCCCTGTTACAGCGCGCGGACTGCTAGCGTTATGGCGTACAATCCAAACCACTCGGCCATCGGGCAACACATGCCACACTATATTGTCTCCGTGTTGGTCCATGGTGCTGTTGCCAGGTTCAGTCTCTACCCTACTATAGAACTCTTTGCCACGTCTACAGTGATTCACAGTTACTTCAACCGTTGTCTTAAACCCCACAAACAAACCACCTGCAGCTAATAGGGTATTTGACTAAAAAAAATTATTGGCTTAAAATATTCTTATGCCAAAAATATTAGACACATATTTTTTACTTTTTTTCAAATACCTCATAAAAAGGGAGAAAAATGAATTTTAAATTTAGGACGAAAAATTACGCCCAAAAACGCTTTGTGGCTGTCACGTGGTATCTATGACGTCACTAGTAACTATAAACAAACTTTGAAACTTAAGCAAATCTGAACTATCCGCTTCTGTAAAACCTCCTTCCATTATCTATATATTTCTTATTTTAATAGTAAATTAGATTAAATCCAGTTTAATTGCAAGCAAAAAAACATCACACCGGTTTGTTTATAGATACTAGTGACGTCAGCCAAATCGACGTGTTATGATCAAGTGACGTAACGAGGAAAAATAAGCCATTTTAAAATGATTTTTATGAATTACTTAAAGATTTATTTTGCCAAAAAATATATACGTTTGTTATTTTTGGGTTCAAACTATAATTTATTTAATATTGAAAGGTATTTTAGCGATACAGTCATGTACCCTATTCGTCTAAACTAGTAAGGTCACGCGGGTGAATATTGTCTTTTTTTCCCACAAACAAACTGTCCTCCGCCCCGTTTAAATAGTCAACACCCTTTCAAGATGGGAAAGCTATACCACAATATTATGAGGATATCTAAAGTATAACACGCAATGTTATGCACTACTATATCTGTGACTGTGTTGTGTGCAAATGAACTTAATGAACACAGGAAAGTAGGAAAAAGAGTTTAAAGACACTAAATTACAATTTCTGGTTAGATGAAAAATGAAACCATTCTGTAACTGTATTAACTTTGAGTATGTTTCACTTTTTTTAATTTTAGTAGAAATATATTATGAACCTGGTAGCTTTATAAGTGACCATGTTTAAATGCAGAGATAGTTCGTAGCCAGAGCAGCAACCAGAAAAAAATTGCTTTATTAGTTTATACTGAAATAAGTGGAAGGGTGTAAAAGTGCTGTTGCTTACTGAACTATATATATTACTGGAAGTATCTCTTTCAATGCTAACGGATTTCAAATTGTATGACCAGTCTGACTCCAGCGAAATGGAGGCGAGCGTGAGTAGTAGCAAATAATTACGTCGTTTAACGACAGGTTTATCACTTTATCGTTATATGATAGCGATAAAGTTCTAAATGAGCATGGATGAAATGAGCCAAAAACCAACGCCAAAGTAGTCTAAGGAATCAAATAGTTATCTCCAGGTATCTGGCATCGGTTGCGTTTTTTAATATGGAGTAGTCCATCCATTATATATTATAGATCGTTGGGTTCATGTTAATGTAACCGCGAGAAGATGGTGGAAGATAATGATAGAAGACCAGTGTGTTCTGAGCGAAATCTTTGAAAATAAATACTAAGTAAACTTCGATGAAATGCAGTTTTTTGGAACTTCTGACGGCTACCTATTTCTTTATCTAAACCTGGTTGTGTCCGAAGATTATCAAGATAATGCAAGGTATTTTTTAAGAAACTTGTTCCCCGAAATTCGGTGTTTGTGTTTTTTAAAAAAAATAACTGCTTTAAAACTAAGTTTAGCGCGTATCTTTAGTTAAGTAAGTATGTTAGTAAATACTTTAATATTGTGTTCGGTTTGCTATTCTTGCTGGGAAGCTTGGTTACACTAGAACAAAACTATTCAAACAATAATACATAAAACCTTTGCCTTCCCACCCTCTCTCATCATATCTATGGGAAACAAAATATTTTATTCATGTATCCACAATATCATATTTTCTTTTATTTGTCTTCCAGAATTGTACTACGGCGGTATTCCCACGGTCCTATCATCCCATCGACTTGGAAGCAAGTGGAGTGGTCTGTCAACTCCACCGTCGTAGTGTAACTCAGTTACCCGACTCAAACCATGTATTGAGTCACCAAGGGCTGCTTTCAGAAGTGACGGTAAGTGAGACAATTTATGCGTCAAAAGTTTTTTTTCTACTTCCTTTTATAAGGCTTATTTCCTCTGGTGAAGTTGGGGCTTACAATCGGTGGGGTTGTTACGTGTTGGGAAAGGGGTCGGGAGTGTCTCGTAAGAGTAAGTCGTTTAAAGAAAATTCTTGAATACAAATCTGGAAGTTAAATAAAGCTCTCAGTTCTTTATATAGATTGGAAATGTACTTGTATCGACCAACGCACAATGCGGTAAAAATGGGTGTTTTTGGACAAAAATCCGTTTCTCGTTCAATATTATCCGAAGCGCTTATTATTTTTTAGGGTATGTTTCAGACATGAAGAGTATATTTAGTAAAAATAAGCCTTATTCGAATTATTTTTTTTAATTTATGATCAAAAACTCAAAAATTAAGTTTGTGAATTTTTAGAAAAAATGAGCTATTTTCCGTAAATTTATTAGAATCACTTATTATTTTATAGGTCACCTTTCAGACATCTTATAAAATATAGTTGCGGAAAATAAAATCATATTCAAATTATTTTTGAATTTACGACCAAAAACTCAAAAAAAAGTTAGTGCGTTTTTAATAAAAATTAGTTATTTTCCACAAATTTATTTGAATCACATACTATTTTATAGGTCACGTTTCAGACAGCATGTAAAATATAGTGAGTGAAAATAAATGTCATATTCAAATTATTTCTGAATTCATTATCAAAAACTCAAAAAATAAGTTTGCGCGTTTTTAATGCAATCGCAGCCGAGTGATTTTAAAGTTACATGAATAGGTTTAGTGTTGTAGGCGTGCTACTTTTTCAACTAATTATTTGCCCTATTAAAAATTTATTATTTGATTGAAAATTATGGAAAATTATCGTATACATTTAATTTTAACAATGATTTTCTCTTTACGACCCATCTAGTTACTGGGACGTGTTTAAAACAAGCATTAATAGGTCGCTTTATTGAAATTAAGAGTTAACTTTTACAATTTCGGAGGCTGCGTTGCAAAACATGTTGAAATCTAGTTATGCGATTCACTGCGCCGCGTTAAATAAAAATTCGTCAAAAATAGGATCACAGCGATACGCAGCTAAAAATTACGTATTTCGAATTAAAATAGTTTAATGACATTATATACAAGGTGACTACGTGGGAGTCAGTGGGGGATTTTTTGTAAGTCACTTTAAAGATGAAAAATGGTAATGGGTTTTGAAACTTCATTTTTAAGTACACAAATTGCATATATATAAAATTTGTTATATCCACTGAAAAGTTCATATTTTAATGTATCTTTTTCAACCAATAAATATATTCAAAGATTCTTAAAACTATCCCAAATATATTCATTTCGTAACACTATTTTTCTTACCGCTCTATAAAAACTCTAAGTGATTCTAACACTTTTATTATAATTACTTTGGACATAAAAATACCGTTTTAGAAAACTATGACTAACCTAGATAAATAATATATTCACTAAAAACTTTTCAAATAAAAAGTCACTTTTTCGATTTTTGAACATTACACTCCGCACAGTGCGACACACGCTCGACGGTCAAAAGCATGCTTGCATATTGGGATTGGAAATTTACTTACGTTTTTCGAATGGCTGAGAGTTTAATTATGGAATAAATTGTTGTTGAAAGTACTGTTAAATTTTTTGTAACAGAGAAACCCCTGGATAATTGCAAAGTGTCTGTTCTTTTTGATTTGTTTGTTGGAATTATAATCTCGAGTTAATTAAGGGCTATATGAGAAGATTCGTAATTGTTTTTTTATATAATATTAATTATTATTAGCTTATAATAAACATGTGCTTTTAACGTTATAGCACAGTTCTTGGCTATATTGAACTTGATTGTACAATTTTAATTTCGATATCAGATCTCTAACGCAGTAAATTTGCACTTTTCACAATATTGGCTCTGCTAGTTATATCAGTATACAAAGTACTTTAATTTCTTATCTACTTTTCTTAAAACCTGTCCGCCAATAGCCCTCGGTACTAGCGTAACGTTATTCCAACCAACCAACCTGCAACAGCAAAAAAATGCTAACATGCCTATTTATCGAAAACAGTGTAAACATTGAGTGTGTTTGGTGATAAACTGGTAACCCGTTTGTTGCTATGTCTTCTCGAAGTATCACGAATTGACTAAAATTTCCAGAAAGTTTCCCGGTAGCACAAAATACCTTTAAAAATGGCTGTATTTTCCTTTCTATTTTTAAAAATCGTCAAATTCGTTCCTGCAAGTTAAATAAATTTGTCATTCCATACAGAGGTCATTTTAGTATGCCATTCATCAAACTCAATACCTACTGCCTTGAAGTTGTATGTTCTTCGAAGATTTATCGAATTGAATCTAGTTTGCAAAGAAACAAATGTTTCTAATAGACACGTTAGTGCTTTGTGAATATCGCATTTAGCACAATATTGATATGAAAAATGATTATATTTTAAGGTATTAATAAAATTGTATGAACATTTCCTCCAACTTAAATTTAAAAAACAATTAAATTTATAAATTAGGTAATGCGAAAAATTAACAAATTAATTTATTATAATGTTTGAAGTAACACACTCGTTTGCCTTATTAAAACCCTGACAAACTTTTCTATCTTTGGCACGTTGTCCTAATTATTGTTTTAACCTCTTAATGAAGTTGCCCCTCAAAAATTTTTTAAAAAATATGAAGGCTTCATTTAAAATCTTTCTAGTTGTAATACTTAATAAAAATTTGTAATTTTCATTTTGTATCAAAATAGATCAAGTCCCTACCAGATCACTAGTAAAATAATTTACGAAAATTAAACAAAATTCTATCTTTTTCATTTAAGTAAAAAATTCATTTCTGAAACTAGGGGTGTGTAACACTATATGACAATTACCACTCAACCAATCAGTACATTTAAAAATAATTAATATTCTATAAATTAACTTCAACAACTTTGAAACGTAAACGGTTCTGTGGCATTTGCATCTGCTCTATTTTATCGAAAACCTTATTAAGACGTCATAAGTATTTAAACTCGTGTACCACATTTGAAGTCCGTAGCTCTTTAGTTCGAGCTGTAGAGTGGTTTCAGAGGGACAGGCGGAGCAAATGTTTTAAAACCACTTAGCATCCTCCAAAACGTGTAGAAACACAAAATTTCCATTTCGGATTTCCATCCACGCTATTTCAATTACCTTATATTTTTTATATTGTAATTGCAATAAAAAATAACAATATACCCAAAATAAATTGTCGTGGATTTGTTCCAAATGAAATTCAACGTACAAAACTAAAGTATTCCAACAATAATCTATTTTAAACTTGCGTTATTTCCATTCAAATAAATATGAATAGGCGAAGAAAATGCAAGGATCCATCTCTAGAAGGACTAACGAGGTTGTCCTAATGCAGAACTTCTCAGCGGGTTTCCTCGATTCCCCGGAGTTTTGTTGATAGAAAATAAGTCTGATTTTGACAGCCTACACATTGCAAAATCTAATTGGGAGAACCATAGTCAGGGTAAATGCTTTTGTCCGACAGGAAGAAAAGCTTTGTAGTTGAAAGTTCTTTTGAATTTTGTGAATGCTTTCATCTATTTCAAGCAACGGATATTTTTGTACCCTAAGAACTCTGTCATGGGAACATTTCTAAACTAAAGAAAGTATTATATTTTTTAAAACATGAACTTTTTCTCATAAAGTTATTGGGTTTTTACTTATGATTTTTTTACGTATTTTCTTTTAATTTTATGACCCAAACAATCGAAGCTTTATACTATCCTATTTTGTACATTTTAATGACTCAAGATAGAAATCAGTTCATATTGTACTGTGATTAAAAAACTTTATATGAAGCATGTTAAATAACATATAACCAATTTTTTAGGAGTTGGTATTATTGTATTGGAATTTCACAATTCTTTACAGTGCAATTGGCAACATAAACTTGAGAAGCGTTTACCGCAGCTCTAAGTTTAAGTTTATTTTAATTTTTTTTACGTTCCATTCCTTGTTACAATGAAATTCGTGTACGTGAAATACGTGTGCAATGAAAATCGTGAATTTTTTAAGTGAATACACTGCACAGGCTTAATGTCTAAGAACCGTTTTCCGAAAACTAGTTTTCTTTAGCTTTGTCTAGAAAATTTAGGACATTTTTGATTGATTTAATATTTGTTCGTCTGTCTGAAACACTTTACAAGATACATAGTCTTAAACCACTTTGTCACTACAGTTTAAAATCATTGGATTATGGATCGACTAAAAATGGTTTAAAAAGCTTAAATGTAGCTATAGAGTATGTTATTGAATGGTACTTTAAAAAAATCCATGACCTATTTGCAAAACAGTAACATTTTTAATTTTTTAAATCCAAATGAGAATTAATAAAATTAGAATAAAAAATGCGTTTGAAAGTACCAAAGTAACTTTAAAAAGCCTGTTTATTTCCTAGGTTTAAGGTTTTTTTTTACCTTTAGGTAATTGGTGCATTGACCTTTTTAAACGTCTATAAAATTAGACCCACAACAGTTGCGTTTTTTATTGAGATGACTCAGCTAATTTTTTGCTCTACCTTGGCTTACGTTCAGTTTTATTGAAAACAAAATAGCAAAGTGTCAACGGCGTTTTTTTTTAAACTTTACAGTTAGTTTTTCACCGCGTTACGAAACAGAAAATTTAGCACCTTAAAGAATCTCCACGGAGGTGCATATTTTTTTAACACCATCAATTCTAAATTATTTTTTCTACAAAAGTATTTGGCCAAACCGTTTTGAGGCTGTTCAAATTATAACATCCCACTTAGTACGTACCGTTGTGCCAAAAACAATGGATGTCCAATGCTATCACATGAGAAATCGTGTATTTTTCTGCTGAATAACTGGATAAAATGTTTGATTAGGAGCTAATAATAGTGTAATAGTATCAAAGCGACAAGAAAGTTACACATGAGATCCTTACGAGCAAAAAGAAGTATCCCCAAGGATGATTACTTTTTGCGTCTTCCGTCCTTTAGGGTTCGTTGACTGCTAATGGCACTGCGGGTGTGGCGTTTAGTGACACTTTTTTTTTAACCTGACAAGCTTCTGTTATAAGAAGTTTTCTCTTTCTTATCAATAATTTTCTTTCCTATTGTTTGGGGAAGGGTGAGAAAGTATATAGAAAGCAGTTATTTCTTTCTCTGAAAGGAAGGGAAATGTTTATTCTACTGATAAACCGTTAATAGTTTTTGCCGCTATTTAGCAGAAGCTGTGCTCAGAAAAGAGACGTTACTAACAAATTGGGCTTTGATATGTAAAATATAATCAAACTTCAAAATTATGCGAAACTTGGAAATCTATGAAGAAATAAATATTTCGAAGCTATTTTGCAATTTGCAAACAGATCACTTTTCAGTGGATGAAATGCGAGGGAAGCGTCAAACTTCATCAGACAATTCTTCTGAAAAATTGTATTTTCGAATATCTGCCAACTTTATGCTTTCAGTGCAGATTTCAAGAATATTTTTTTTTGTCTTTTTAAATCTTTAACTCGTTGGTTTACGTAACTAAATACGTTTTCTTTTTATTTAAAGTTAATTTGATTATTATATTAATAGAACAAGGGGCATATAATAAAACGAATTTTCCCTTAACTTCAGGGTATCTGACACTTAATTTGTTCATATATTTAGCAATTCAATTTTAAAAAAATGTGCATGGAATCCTATTTAATGAATTGAATTATAAGTAAGAAGCTAAACACTTGAAATTAATTTAACTCATTAGCGACGACTTTGTAGATATCATTAACACGTTGTCAATTGGTTAAATATTTTGTTTTTACATTAAAGCCTTTAGTGGTAATATAAGTTAAATCATTTATAACAACAATACCTGTAAAAACAATTCTAGAGATTTATATTAATAATTTTAAAATATATTTTAAAATATTAATGAATTAGAAATTAAATTGCTGTAAATAAAATTTGAGGAAAATATGAAGCGATTTTTTTAAATATTTTGTAAACACTGCACATTAAAATTTAAAAAAGACTGATATTTTTATGTGTTCAAACAAAACTTCAAAATATGTTGTACGTCATTCTTAATCACTTGTTCAAAACTAGTTTTTTAGTCTTGTTTAAATTTATAGTTTACTCATTTTGCATGCGAGGTCGTTTTACATTTATGTCTATTACACGTGAAATTTTATATTCAAAAGCTATGTCAAAGTTTTTATGTCAAATAAATGCGTTTTTAAAATGAACGTACTCGATTTAAATGTTAATAATTAAAAATCTGACTTCAAGGGGAATTTCTTGAAAGTTTAAATCTTAATAATCCTTACCATAGAATTTAAAAAAAAGATTCAGAGGCATCTTTGTTATTTAGATTGAGTAAGATAGTTTAAATGCATTGTTAAAATAAAATATTTCTCTTTGTCCTCGAAAATAATGAAGTTTATACCAACAATGTATTCTAAACCAACCGTTTTCCATAAAAGAAATTATCGTCTTCATTTTTAATTTTGGTTTGATAATTATGAATTTATATGCTTATAAATTCAAGTTTTTATATAATTAAATCAAATTATTGGCTGTTAAAAAAAGTGTAATGTAATTTTGAATAATAAGTTTATGAAGAATTAAGTTAACTGGTAAATGAATAATGAAGTTTATACTAGCAACGTATTCTAAACGAACTAGTTTGCATGACCACCTGACAGGGACATATGCTAAGCAACCCGTAATCCTTGGTCACAAGGGACTGAACGAGAAAACAAGCCTAGGCCCACTAACCTTCCCTTGAGTTTATTTTTTTAAGATTCTTTTTAACTCTTTATGCACTTAATACTTAGCACTATAAAATTAATTTATATTTCAAAGAATAAATATGTAATATTCCTCGCTTTTAAATAGAATTAAAACATTTTATATCAACGTACAAAGAATCTCGTAGTGAAATATATTTGACGTCATTTCAAACAGATCGATGTCGCAAAAATAAATTTATTTTAATTTATTGTCTAAAAGAATTAAAGTTTCTCGAACGATTTTTGCGAATGGCAATGGCGATTTAATTATAATAAAAATGGCTTCCTATGCTTTTTAAACGAGCATTCAATTTTGTAGTTTTTTAAATAATTGAAGTACTTCGAATTCGAATTATTTTCTGAAATTTTCAATGTATTCTAATTTCGATGCACTGAATTTTTTGAGGTATCACACTTGTCCGTAGTATATGTAGTTTGGGCTATGGAAGTGGGTGACGGACAGACAGGCAGACAGACGGACAGGCAGGCAGACAGACGGACTGAACGATTATACCTTCCACTTTTTACGTTATAAACGTAGTGTGAAAGCTAAAATTATTATAAACATAAAATGCACTTTATGATTTATTTACTTTCGTTTTTCATCCTTTCTATTTATAACTAAATTACACTGACCACCAACAAAATTTTGTTAAATGAATATCATTTTATCATTGTAGTCTTTAGTGTTTTGAAACTGAATACCACAATAATGAAATCCCCACTACCATCTATTTTCCCCTTAAACGAACAGTGAAAACTAAAACAACGGTGTTTTAAATGGGAAATATCTGTACCGTCAGGGCATAACAAATTGACGCAGGGGACTTAAGTTAATTTTTCTTAAATTTGCATTCGTTTATATCTAGTTTGTAGGGTTATTTTAAATGAAAAGTAAAACAGCTGCCTTGTAAGCATTACTTTTAAGTACCGTCAGTAGATAAAGGTTCAAACAATTATCACGGTGTCTACTTACATATCCCTCAACCATTCACGCTCAAAATGCATATAATATAATCTTTTGGTATTTAAATTGAACACGTCCTTCGAATCCCCGGATTTCCTTTAATACTCCAGGCAGATGCTTTCAAAGGGAGAGAGAGAGAGAGAGAGGACTCCCAACTGCCCACGCATACGCGTTGGAAATTCGAATTGCAGGTGGTTTTGCGTATAATCGAATGGCCCCCGGGGATCCTACTTGTCGGAAACATCACGAAACAGTTCGTATCTTCTCTAAAAACAGCTGCTTTCGAAAAAGGCTTTGTAATTTTTTTCAAGGCCGGCTGGTTGAAGAGTACCTCCGTATTTTTGATTGTTTGTAAATGGTGAGTCAATCTTTTGCGGTGTTAAAGTGTCATAATAATGTCGGTAGGCGTTTATTAAACAGAACGATAAATAGAAGATTATGTTCATAGAAGATAAAACTCATCAAAAGGTTAAAAATCAATCCCATGAATCAATCTATGAAACTTATTAATTTGTTAATTTACAGGATAGTTTAACACAATAACACAGGAATTTAACACAGGAATTTTAACACGCAATTTAACACAGGATAGTTTACAAATCTTTTATTTAATTTTTGTAATACCAGACATTTTTGCAAAAAATTGTTGACCAGTTAATATAGTCATTTAGATTATGACAAGTTGATTTTTAAAATTTACGTATTTTACTTTTTCTAACCATATGGCAAATAAAAATAAAATCTCATACGCATCGTTATTGGTTAATGGTTATGTGTATCATTCGTAGAGCTTCAAAATTTCAATTGGTGAACGTAAAACGAGATTATTTTTAAAATTTGTTTATCTAAAACACTGTTAAAAGATACAATATAAAATATACAATATATACACACATGATAAAAGATACAATAAAATGTATCAACACAACACTTTAAAAAACCTGAAATTTACCCCTCTTACATTTAATCTTTTTAAATAATTGAATATCGGTGTTTTTGTAACCAAAGTTATTTTCGAAATTCATTACAATATTTTTTTAAAACTAAGCTTTAGTAGGTATTGGTCTGCCTTTAATTTAAAATAATCGAAACCAGCTGGCAATTATCCTCTTTCTGTTAAATTATAAGAAAAAATTCTACCTTTAGGAAAATAGAAAATAAAGCGCCTTTACATCGAATACAATGTAAAAAATCAGTTATATTTTTAAAATCCAGAAAAATTAAAATACCAATTAAATACTTTAATCTCAACAATAGAGAACAAAAACTTCCTCAATTTTGTAAACTATATTTTAGTAATTGTAATTTTTCTATTTTTAAGATTAGCTTTCACGGTAAATAACATTTTCGTTCTGAATTTAACACCCATTTCATGATGAATAAATCATTAAATTAAAAAATATTGATTTTTAATATTTAGGAATGAATTTTTTTGAAGCGTCATCGCCGTGGGAGTTTGCCTATAGATGGAGTCACTAGTACTAAATGTAACTTACACAATACGAATAAAATAAGATAAACTTCGAAAAAGAAATTGAACTTAACTTGGCAATAATGTGTTAAACACAATATTTTATGCTAAGTGTTTCTTATAATATAATATGGTGGTACTTTCTATTAATAAAACCAAGAAAATAAATAATATATTGGTCGTAATCATCTTGCGTTAAATTTAATATTTTAGTTTAAAACTTTTAAAGTTTCCGTTGAATATTAAGACTCTGGAAAAAACATTTATGAGCCATTCAGCCCAATTTTTAAAATTTAATAAAAACGTGCGAAACCTCGTCATGAGATTAACAATATTGTAACTGGCTGTTATACAATATCACAGCTGACCATTGATGTGAAAGACATTACACCTAAGTTCTCTATTTGATAAAGAAAAAAAAATAGAAATTTTAAAACACTATTCTAGAACTTTATACCAATGCACATTTGTCTGCTAATAATATAAATAATTTAATAATATAATAGTTAATAATATAAGTTTTTTTAACGAAAATAAGGACCCTCGAAAAATAAAACATTAAAAATTCCACACACTTATTATAAAATATTTTCATGATTTTATTATTTTTAAAACAATATTTGTGCATTGTTTACATTTGACTATGTAACTAACAAACTTTGGGCAGGGTATATAATAAATAAACGCATTATTTAAAAACAAGAAAAAATTACATCGTCGTCAATCCAACCGATCGAATGCGAAGACCCCACACACTCCCCAATCTTTGGTGTCTGGGTGGTGTATTTTCCTCCCATCAAAGCGTAGAAGATAAAAGGCTCTTCTAAAGTGTTCGAACCCATGCCGTCGTTCTTAAAAGCCCTCTCCCCTCTAGTAGACCCTCTCCCCTCAAATCAATTACCCTGAGGGACACTGGATATTTTTTATTGTTATTTACCACCCTGGAAATCTGTACACCTGCGAAATATTGAGGAGGTTCTTATTTTTCATGATGAAATTGGATAACGCCTTTCTCTTTTTCCCTCCCTCGTAACGGCACTTTATGTATGATCATGTTTTTGAATTTAATTTTCAATTATATAAATACTAATAGTAAAAAATAATTTTAAATCTTTGTTTTTTTCAGTGTTTCCAGTCCGTAATAAAAACATTGCGCAACATGGCATCGTAATTTTTAACTAATGTTAGATAACAAGGAACAATTAACAAAGTTAACAAAAAACAGCAATAAACTAGCTAGGTGATTAGAAAAAAGTAATCAATTTAACATTCGTCAAACAGAAAAAACAACTTGTGTTAAAGTTATAAATATTCTCCACTATTAATTTTTTTATGTCAGCAATTATGTATGTGATGTGTTGTGCAGTTATTAATTACTTATATAGTTTGTAAAGGGGGGATAGAATTTAAGTTAAAGCTATAGTGGATAGAATAAATGAAATAATTAGTTGTCATTGCGTTGTGAAATCAGAATTCATTAAATTCAATAGTTACAATAATTACAATAACCCTGGAATAATGCAGCATGAGACATGGTTATTCACTAAAATTTAACCCTTTATTTGGCATTACGTTACAACATTTAAAGCATTTAGATTCATAATTGATCCTGGACAAACAATTGAGACATGGCAGACTTACCCCAAAGGATTAAGAAGGGGGTCGACATCTTGAAGGCAACACCACTGAGTTATGGCAACAACACAGGGACAGGCAGCTAATTCGGAGATTCAGGTAAATCTGAAGAGATCAAGGGCTAAGTCGAAGGCTCCAAGGAATTGGGTGACTTGGGAAATGCCCCTGGCATATGGGGTGGCTTAAGGAGATGGTGACCAGAGGCGAGGTTAATAGAGTCTAAGATGCATTTCCTTCTGGCTATTTTTAACCAAGTCAGTATTTCTCCAAACTTATTCTGAAATTCTCTTACTCTGTATATGTTGAGAATATTATTATCTTCTTTCTCCGTCATCCGCTATATTTATCTCAAGTTTGGGGTCCAGGGACAGAATGCCCTTGGCCAATCGGAAGCAAGAAACCGCCCTTCGCACTGCCTCTGGTCAAATCGTAAGAGAACAGCTCCCCCCAAAGGTCTGCCAGTGGTCAAACCCCGGTAGCTGCCCTCATTCCCATAGGTCCCACGGGATGTATTGAAATCAGGATGTGGGGGACATCTGCCCCCTTAAGCCATTAATTTCAACCCCGCTTGACTGCACTTTAACGTCAGGTCGCACAAAGGTCCATTGAAAAAATAGTGTCAAAATCTCAGAATTATTAGGTCCAAGAATTTGAACACCTGATCCAGGAATTTGACATTGCCGTGACCCTTCAAACTCAGAGTGTGGTTCTGACTAATTAAGTGGTAATGATTGTTGGACGATTAAATCGTGCCAACAATCTATCGACTCGCCATAGCAAAAAAAACAGCAAAAAAAAATTTGTCTGACTTACGGCGTAAAGATGGTCACAACCCTTTCGGTCGCAAGTCCCCATGTCTCAATAATTAGAAGTAGAAACATTCAAATGTAGTTACAATACAATTGCCAGGTTATAGGAAAATTAAATAGTTATGCTAATACATCAGAGCAAGGAAAAGTAATTGCAATTCTAGATTAAATAGTATGTATGTTTCATAATTGTATAATAGTTTCATTGACCCTTAAGGCATAAGGGAATCATTATCAGTGAACTCACTGTGAATATACAGATATATAGTTCAAAAGTACAATTATCCTGAAAGATGTAATTGTTGTTATATAATGATAATAAGATAAATACAATAAGTTGATTAATCTAACAGAACCATACAATACTTGAGTCCAACTATGATAATGTTTGGAATAAATACAATGAGACTAACTAATTCATCATCACCTAACACTACACAGGAGGTGACGCTGAATTATAATAATAGTCAGAAATAAAATACATGAAAGTTGATTAAAACTAAATAGACACACCATAACTAATGTTGTTAAGATATGGAACCAATTGTACCCCTATTATAACATATTGAAAATACAAAAGGTAAAATTGAATTAAAAAATATATATATAGTTATTTACAATGCTTCCAAAGTGAAGGCTTATCGTCGGCAACAACAATTAATTAAAGCCGACATGCTGGTTAGAAGTAAACCCATACATAGTAAAACCGCACCGCCAAATTTAAATATATAGAATAAAGAATCCATCGATGGAAAATGTACCCAGCTAAAAATAGATCCGCCCTGAACTGGGCTGGCTAATCTGGTTTGGTTAAAAAGAAGATTTTTTAATTCAATTGACGGTTCTTCCAAACAGAATTCTAACTTAATGCATCTGATTTGGGAATGTGCTTTCAAACAAAGCTTTTCCTTATAGCACTTGATTTCGGCCAGAAATTTAATAATTATTGTCTTTTCCTCTGTTAACAAAGAAACCACCTTGTACTTAAGCGTTTAATGTAATTCTAGCGAAAGATTACCCGTGGCAACAACCCCAGTCTGAATTCCGTCCCCCAAAATTTGGGACATATTGGTCTAGTTTCCACAGACAATCCATAGTCAGAAAGCGAAGTCCTAGCCCTAAGGGAGCTGAATTCAACATTTTCTGGAACCAACTGTCCATTCTTGCTTTGAAATGAATGCGGTTCCGTGGGCACAAAAATGTTCGGACGAACACACCTGTGGATAGATAAATGTTAGTGTAGCCATGCCCCAAGGACGTTGACTACATGGGGTCGTCCAGAGGGATGTTTAGTCTAATGTTGCACTTATCTGGTAGGAGAAAACAACCACATTTATATTGTCCGTCTTGAAATTTGCACAAGTGAACAGTTTTTGGAGGGTGTCCATTTGCTAACAGTATCACTAGGGCTGAAAGCAAGCAACCATGTTCAAATTCTGTCCAGAATCAATTTTATAGTAAAAATAAAAAAATGTACACAACGATAAAATAATAAATTTTATCTATTTGATATATTAAATAATTTATAACCACAAGATTTTTTCAAGCGGTAACTATAATGGTCAGAACCATGTATTAATTTCAGTATTATTATTTACATAGCAACACATGACCAATATCAATTATTATCTCACTGGAAAAATTCCAGAACACACTGTCAACTACTGGAGACAACCCTGTTTATTGTCTTTTTTTTTTTAAAGACTTATACAAGGGTCAAGTCATTGACGTGAACTATACTCAAATCATCAAATACTTAAACCAAGGCAATTGTATCAGAACGCCTATTTCTTTGCTTTGCGCGAAAATTATCATCTTTCTAATTTTCATATAATTAATCCAAATTAATCATACATTGTCGTACTCTTTCACATTATAACTTCCAATAAGTGCAATCCCTAGTCAACATTTTAAACTGTAAATTCATTTGTTTTAAAATGCAAAAGTCTGTTCAAACGGGTTACATTCCGCGAAGTCGTTGCTAATGCGTTTATTCGAATTTATAACAGCGTTTTGTTTGGAATTCACTGTTCCAATAATTCATTTTCTCTCTTTCGTTTTTTTTTTTTATACATTATTTTTGAGCGCACTTTTCAAAATATCGTACTTCCTTTTAATTTGTGAATTTGGATCCCTATCCTCATTTTAGTAATTTTTTTTTATATACTAAATTTTTCATCAAAATGACTTCTACCGCATACTTCGCAAATCCCTCTAAATTCCAACCTTTGGAAAATCCTTATTTCCATTGTATTAACGCGGCTTGCTGCCAACTCAAATGAGCCAGCCTCCAAGCAAAAGAATCTCTTGTCGGTCGCCTTTTAATCAGAAATCGGCCCGTGAGGCCGTTCTACTAAAAAGGGCCTAAGGTTTGGGCTAAACTATCAAAAGTATCAACAAAATATTGTGCGGTTACAGCGGATTCACCATCGAATAAAGGTATTAAGTTTGAAAAACCTGAAAGTCTTGATAAAGCTGGTGCGTTTTGTGGGGATCATTAAGTAAAGGAATATCTGTTCGAGTATTCAGAGTTTGGTCATCACCATTTGACAAACTAGTATTTGGAGGAGCCATTTTGATCAGTAAAATAAAACAAAATTGTTCGGGGAAAACAATTAGAATAAAATTGAAATTAAACAATCAATATTCAATTAACCAAAACAAATGAACTAAAAAATTGACTATGGTCATGTGCTCTAAGAAAGAGAAAGAACTTCCGTTCGCCAATATTTAAAATCTCTGTAAAATATTCAAATAATGATAATCAATCTCATCTGCAATATTCCCTTCGATCCTCAAATTTTGAAATAAACACGGCACCATTGTTGTGCAGTTATTAATTACTTATATAGTTTGTAAAGGGGGGGATAGAATTTAGGTTAAAGCTATAGTGGATAGAATAAATGAAATAATTAGTTGTCATTGCGTTGTGAAATCAGAATTCATTAAATTCAATAGTTACAATAATTACAATAACCCTGGAATAATGCAGCATGAGACATGGTTATTCACTAAAATTTAACCCTTTATTTGGCATTACGTTACAACATTTAAAGCATTTAGATTCATAATTGATCCTGGACAAACAATTGAGACATGGCAGACTTACCCCAAAGGATTAAGAAGGGGGTCGACATCTTGAAGGCAACACCACTGAGTTATGGCAACAACACAGGGACAGGCAGCTAATTCGGAGATTCAGGTAAATCTGAAGAGATCAAGGGCTAAGTCGAAGGCTCCAAGGAATTGGGTGACTTGGGAAATGCCCCTGGCATATGGGGTGGCTTATGGAGATGGTGACCAGAGGCGAGGTTAATAGAGTCTAAGATGCATTTCCTTCTGGCTATTTTTAACCAAGTCAGTATTTCTCCAAACTTATTCTGAAATTCTCTTACTCTGTATATGTTGAGAATATTATTATCTTCTTTCTCCGTCATCCGCTATATTTATCTCAAGTTTGGGGTCCAGGGACAGAAATGCCCTTGGCCAATCGTAAGCAAGAAACCGCCCTTCGCACTGCCTCTGGTCAAATCGTAAGAGAACAGCTCCCCCCAAAGGTCTGTCAGTGGTCAAACCCGGTAGCTGCCCTCATTCCCATAGGTCCCACGGGATGTATTGAAATCAGGATGTGGGGGACATCTGCCCCCTTAAGCCATTAATTTCAACCCCGCTTGACTGCACTTTAACGTCAGGTCGCACAAAGGTCCATTGAAAAAATAGTGTCAAAATCTCAGAATTATTAGGTCCAAGAATTTGAACACCTGATCCAGGAATTTGACATTGCCGTGACCCTTCAAACTCAGAGTGTGGTTCTGACTAATTAAGTGGTAATGATTGTTGGACGATTAAATCGTGCCAACAGATAGTTAGTGAGTTTCTTTATAAATATTTTTAAAAATTAATAAAATTCAGTAGACATAACAAACAAAAGTACACCCGGCGTTTTCTTCGTTTTTTTGACACTTTAAAGAAAACTACTTGTTGCATTAATTATTCATATGGACCACGTAAAATACAAGTTCAATCTTGCATTCTGAATGCGTTTCATGCCTCTCATTTAAATTGATGTCGTAAACCAACCTCGTAAAAATATTTTTAACACGATGGAAAAAACGGAAGAAAAATTATTATCCGTGATTAGATTTTTTACGGAATGTTTGGTTATTTTTATTATTTTTAAAAATTGCCATCATCGCATCTACTGTATTCATAGATATGACTAATGATGCAAATGTGAAATTTTTTGTATTTATAAATTGTTCATAAAATCTGTTTTTTCCACTGTTAAGGAAATTTTCAGGAAAATTATACGTTGTATAAAGGTATATTGTATTTAAATTTTTAGTGAAAATATTATCTGAATAATGAGCCCACGTGTAGCTCCAGTACGTCGATGATTCAACTCAACTTATCTGAATAATAAGATACGAGCATATAAAAGAAAAAATATATTTTTATAGCATCCATTAAAATTGTAAAAGAAAAAAAAATATGAATATAAACCTAGTAAATTAGAGTCACTTTTAAAAACGTTGTATCAATGTTATCGCGTTATCATCAAGAAGGATAAATGGGGTTTAATTTAGGTTGTTGTCATTTGCAGTTTCATAATATTTACATAACAGCAGTGATGCTTCAAAGGTAGCACTCCTTATAAGTACCCGTGGATAAAATTAAACATACATATTATAATATTAAAAAAAATAATGTAAGTTTATCGCTATATTTTTGTTGATTCAAATTCATAACTATTTAATTCATTTAGGATCTTTTATCTTGTTTAGAAGCATAAAAAATTATTCCTTTTAAATAGCGTATTGGTTTGATTACACGCAATTTTCTCTTCTTCAACAGCTGAAGTATTAATTATCATTTAATTGAATTAAACAACTTAAAGAATACATTTTTAACTTTACAAATACAAACCGCATAATAGATACTTATCCCAGGTAGGTTTCTATTTCTAGGGGTAACCTGGTCAGTGACATTATCGACAACTATTAAAATCGAATTTTCGCAAAATAAACTTTAATACAATTGAATTTGCTCCTAAAAATTCTCTTCTGTATGAAACAAAAAAAAATAATATACTTAAGGAGTCATTGCTTCTTTCATAACTATTTTACAATTAAAAAATCTCATGGGTTAATATTTACTTGAGATATTTATAGTTTAAAGGTAAAAAAAAGTTTGTATTTCTAAGGTTAACTAATAATAAAATTTTGTAACCGTATATGTTAAAAAATTTATTTATGTGTAAATATTTAACTTTAATATCATTTTAAAGGGCTGTGACAGTGAAAAAAGTAATTATGAAAATACTTGTACTCCGATACAAGAAAGGAAAATACGGAGAAGCACACAACATCAGATTCATATACTTTATCAAGTTTAAAGTATTCTTAGAAATCTTGATTTTATAGTCATTTTAAAACATAGAAAGTGTGCACAAAAAGTGCCCCCTTGATTTGCATAATACATTGAAGTTACATAATATGAAGTTAATGTAATAACCGTAAAAGATACAAAATGTAGTATATTCTTATAAGTAGATACGAAGCATGAATATAAAAAATACTATTGTCATTGAAGTTGCTATTTCAATAATTCTTGTCGACTAACGTAAACATTACAATGACATGACTATATCGCTTGAACAAAACGCATAGTTACTTGGGAAATATTCCATGACATCCTACATTAATAATTTACAAAATCAGTGTTCCATAGAAATAACATCAATCAAGTTCATATCTTCAAATCCAATCTAATCAATGATCTTAAGACATATTTGTAGTCAGATCTAAACTGGTATAGAGCCATTTTTAAAACTTCACAGGCAACCATAAAAACCACCCATGATTTCAATTCTTATCTATGTAATTCATCGAATATCAGAGCTCGAACTGTAAAACTCGCATTCAAAGTACAACTTATGGTGGGTCGATCCGTTCACTGGCAACATTTAGCGATCTTAAAAATTAAAGTTAGCCATCCTATTTTGATTCACCTCCAACTTTTTATTTTTAAATTAGTAAAAATAAAATCTTTCCGAAACTAATTGCGAATTGTTATTTTACGAGCGAGCACACTTCAAACTACAAAATGCAAAACTTGTCACAAATTTTGGACTAGGTTAACTTTGCAAAAAAGCATTTTGGTAGATGTACCTCTTTAGCTCTTAGACACAGAACTGTCTGGCATCGAAACATTCAGTTTTTTATTTTTACGAAAGGTTGGCGAATCTGATAAATACTGATTTCTTCCTCTGGGCAATTTTAAACATGCATGCCACGAAATTAATTTGTGGCGCGATGGAAGACATATTAGATGGTTTATTACCATACATTTCGCGGTCCATTAGCATGTGAAAGGATGGGTCCGACTGACCTGATGACTGACTCACTCACAATTGGAAAGCAAGGCGCTCTTGAAGAATTTCTATATTGGATATTTACCATGGCTTCACACTTGATGATTTATATCGACATCGCATCATATCATAACCGTATCATTCATATGATTCATTATGGGGGATTTTTGTCATAAGATGGAAATATGAAAAACCTGAAAAAAACACCATGGGAACTAAAAAGTGTTGGAAAGTGTAAAAAAAAAATATTCAACATTCTAAAAATTACTTTCGACTTTCACTTGTTTGTGTAAGAATAGACATTTTTAAGTATTTTACAACCACAATGAAGGTTTAGACATCAATTAAAATAAATGTCCTAAATTAAGGTTTTACTACTTTCCACACAGTTGTTGAAATGTTCAAATGTAAGGAATTGATTGTGTGTTTTGACTCTACGATTGCTATTTAGCTATTACAATTTTTAGCCTACTTTTCTTTTTTTAATTCGAAAGAATTTAAAAAATGAAAAAGTAGGTATTGACATGCGGTCGATGTCCGTCCGTCTGTCTGTCCGTCCGTACCCCCCTTCCAAAATCGGTTCTAACAATCGGATCTTAAAAATTCTTTTTTTGTTAGAATGCTATGACCTCAGAGACCCAACTTTCATACTTTTTGTCCGCCTGTCTGTACGTCCGGACGGACATAAATCTACTATCAGTCGGCGAATTTCCTATTGAATTAGCATTGAAATTCAATTTCGAGTCAGTTAAATCACTGTTGCCAAATTAACAATGGCATGAGAAACTTTATTTATTTAAAAATATTTGAAGCAAAATCATTTTTTCATTAATCAGTTTCGAATGACGTCATAAAATGTAGCACAATGTGATTCTTTGATTGTTCATTAATTGTTTACCAAGAAAGCGGCAAGGCATATTTTTTGCTTACAATTATGCTTAGTTTTAATTTACATTTCTTTTTTTTAATGTAGTTTGGAGTAGTTTCATTACTTTTGTTATTAAAAAATATTGAATTATTTTTTTATCTATACAAATAAACCGTGCAGACGAAAAATTATATAAAGTTAATTTGAGAAAGAATATTAAGGAAAATAGTTGATTTTGGCTTTTAGAAGTTTAAATTATAGGTGGATGTTGTGTTTAGCGGTGTTTTTTTTAATGTGTATAAATCTAGTGTAGAAACGGTTGTTGATGATATTTACTGTTAGGAACCTAGTTGTTTTCCTATTAGAATTTCAGAAAGTATTTAAGTAACAGGAAAGTAGGCTATTTAGTTCTTTAAGAACTTCTTGTTTTAGTTAGAAGAATCATCTAAACTTCAATTAAAAATCCTTTACAAGAAACCACAAAAACATCCACTCAAATGCAACTTTCATACCATTCCGAAATCAATGCTTTTCCGTGGTGGTTATGGTTTACTAGATAGGAAAAATGTATAACGTCTTATATGGTTTGTGACGAATCGGAAGACATGTAAGAAGGGTCATTACCACGCATTTCTTGACCCATTAGCAGCCAAGAAACGACTGACCTGCTGACTCACTCTCTAAAATTCGCCAAACTGGAATTTGGGGGTTTCCTTGGTTGGTTTGATGGGCGCATCAAGTGATTTCTGGACTCACTCATCGAGTAAAAGTAATTGCTATGGAAGGTTGTATGCATGGAAGCACAAGACATGACCATGGCGCGACGGTTTTGACATCCATTAACTGCTTTCGCTGGGCAATTTGGACGATCTAGTTGAGTGAACCAAATAGTCTTAGAGTGACGTTAAAAAATTTATTGCAGGGATATTCCAGAAGTAAATAGTCTTTTAACTATAGTCTATAGTATCTTTATACTTATTGATTGTACATTGAAATGTTCCTTTTAGTGTTTTCTGGGAAAAGCAATACAGATTGTTATTGCTAGTTAGTGTAAAATATAAGTATTTAAATAAAAGTAAAATATCTTTTTAAAATATATTTAAATTAATGGATGTTGAAAATACCTTTGACTTATTTTTTGTAATATGTTGCTTTGATGCATGAATTCAAAAAAGCAATTAAATATTTAACGAAAAGATCTGCATTACGAAAAAATTAAAGTAGTATTGTGAACTCTTTGAAATTTATAAATGATGCGGAAAATTGACTTTAAGAAAGACGAAAAAGGTAGGTTGAAATTTAAATGAAAATAATACATTTAGACACAGATAAACAGTAATATGTGGAACAGCGGGTAAAATCTATGTCACACAATAATATTCGAAATTTAATTCTTTTGAGTGAAAACTAAACACGGGCGCACCGCAGTCAAAAAGGTCAATCCGATATATTTTCTTAAACATTTCACTTTAAGTGACCTACGCGACGAATTCATTTGAATCTACATTAAGAATGAATGAAGGCTCGGATTATGAAAAAAACAACAGCAAAGGAGTGGTTAGTGTCGAGAAAAAATGTTCGTACTTAGGAAAGCGATCCACGATTCTTCAATAGACGCTATTATTGTCTTGAATCATTTTAAAGATGTTAAAGAAAAACCGAAGCAAATGTACTTAAATAAGCACACTTGTTCAATTCACAAAATCTGTCTGAGCATAGAAAGTATTTGACATATATGTAGCTTAAATGCTAGATCAGTTGCTGGTTTAACTCACTAACCACGATTGTTAAGAAAATTTTCCATACGGAAACAAGCTTTCGATTTAAGTTTGCCTTGGCTTTCATTTAAAAATATATAAAATCTTAACTCAAAAAACGCATCAGTAATTCTAAAGAGATATTAGTAATTGTTTAAAAAGTGTGCTGTTATCCCCATACAGAAGTTTTCTCACTTACTGGATTACTAATAATGAAGTACGAATTCTTGTGATTATTTATTAATATATATTCTGTTTTTTTGTCTAAATATTTTAAGGGGGGGAAAAGAACACGGTATGGAAACATTTCTTAAACGCGAGACTCAATTAAAAAGAACAAGTTAAACGAAATCCTTTTACCCAAATAATATCCAGTTATCTATAAAGAACTTGTTTAAGTCCCTAACCTCAACCCAGCCGTTTTCACGGCCAAAGATCTCCTATACAAAAAAAGAAATATAGAATCGGGAGGATTGAAGTCGCTAAAATTCTCACGCTTCGCAAATAATCTGCTAAACATGAATGTCACACCGCATTAACTTAGAAGTACTACTAAGTAGTTAGAAGAAAGGGATTGGGGAAAAGAAACTGTGTCACATACAAAAGCAACTTTAATAAAAAAAATACATATTCATCCTTTTTATTATTTATATGCTTAGTGTTATGTAGTTTGCTTTTCTCATATTATGGTTATTGCTTAGGGCTAGGCTATTATAAACTCATGAAACATGAAGAGAATAAGAGAATTGTTTTCAAAAAGGATAAAAAAAAAATAAAGAATGGTTTGTTTATCTATTACTATGAACCTGAGGGGAAATTCGCAATGAAGCAGATACTAACCAAAGAAAGTCAAGAAAGTCAAGAAAGTATCGATTGCCCTACACTACGTAAGATCAGGTACAAAAGGAAATTGACCTTTAAATTATTAAACAGGTTTTTCGATTTTATGTTTTAGTTTCAATATGTTTAAAAATACAAGTGGGTTTAACTTGCTGTATAATGAAAATGTTTTCCATCTTGCAAATGTATAAGACCAAAATTTATGACAGTTATTCCTTTTAACAAGGATAACACTGAGGTATCAAGAATAAACTAGTAATTTAAGCTATACACAACATAGATTTTACACCATTTTAATTTTAAAAGAAATGTATTTTACAGAAGTTTAATTTTAAACTGACTATTAATGAAAATGGTATAAAATGATGTAAATCAATGGAAGTTACTTAATGGAATAGTTGGAAGTTATTAAAATGCATAATACTCCAAAAGAAAGTAAATCCATTCTGGAAAAAATATTTAATAGAAGTTTGAATTAAACACGGTACAAAAATACACTTAATAACCTAGAAATTTCTTGAAAAACAAAGAAATTTAGAGTTACTGTTCACTCACCAAAATCGTACGTTCTTACGGGGCTAAAAAAAAGTATGAAATGGGAAACCGGTGTAAAGCATGAAAATTTAAAATTGTAGTATAAATAAATTAGATTTACAGCCTTACTGATAAAAATGTTTGAAGCTGGGTAAACGTACCAAATATAATAATAGTATATAATAGTATAATATTCTGGAGTGATGACCAGTGGAGAGGGAATCAATTGGTATAAAATAAAAGTTTACATAAAAAAAACAATCACCGGAAGGGTACACCCATGCAACGCTGGGTTTATAAAGCTAGTAGGGTATACGCTGTGATTTTTATCCAATAGCCGGCATTATGGGCGGTTATCATTGTTTCAGTTAGTGAATAGTAACTGTATATTTCTGTTAATTTTTATAAACAAAGGAACATATTCGAATTACTTAACAAATCATCTTAAGTAACTTATTTAACATAAGTTGTGTTTCCATAGCCCAGATATTAAAAAATTCTAAGTGAATTATAACACCATCTACACCGCTAAATTGTATGTTGCAAGTAGGTAATAGATTTTTTTTACTTTGTATATTTTAAATTGAACGAAAGAACATGATATAGCGAATAAACATCCTTTATTTTAGCGAATAAAAAAATTTAACGTTGGGGAAATATTAATTTAGTGTATTTACATGATTGAAGTAGCTAGTTTCAGGTTACAGTCCTCCCCCTCCCCCCCCCCAGCTTCCGTATCTTGTCGTCCTCCGATCGGTGCTAATTATTTTCAATCAGCATTCCTGTTGCTACTCAAAACTAAAACACTCAAAAACTCGACATTTTTTTTTGTCGATGCTTATTGCCTAGGTTCATAAGCTTAACGTGGCCCAACAGCTACTAGAAAGATAATGAAAGCAGGCCTAGTATTTCATACAGCAGTTAAGTAGCGTAGTAAAGACAGGTGAGGTGCCCAAAAGAATTGATTAGTAAACAAATTCGAAAAATGTTTAAATGTGACTTGCCTTAATTTTCTACGTTTTCTACATTCGCGCTCAAAATATTTCGACTTAGTATGCCTTGGCATATTAGTAATCTACGACGATATGGCAACTTACTTGGCTTTACTATGTCAGTTCAAGGCGGATTGAAATTACGAGAACTATTGGTATTGGTCCTGAGTAGCTATGAAATGCGACTTTAATCTAACCAACTAACGAACCAACTTTCTCATTATCTGATGGCTATGTCCACTACGACGCCAAACGCCACAAAGGCAACAAAACTTGGCAACCGCCAAGCGATGCAATAGCGGCAGGTTTTTTCGCCAAATCGTAGTTTTTTTTTCAAACGCATGCGTCTGGATCTCTTTGATCTGGACATTTAAACCGATGCTGGTGTTGTGCTAGAAACGTGGAATGGGATGAAAATATTTCATCGCTTGCTTTAGCGCGAGACCTTGATTTCAACATTGATATGAAAATATTAAATTTGGTTAGTAATATTAAAACTCAGTGTAACAAATGTAATTGTTGGTTTTAATAACATAGATTTTTAACTTTTATTACATTTGATTTGGAAATACTTTGAGGTTTTTTTATTCATTTTTTTATATTTTTCATACTAATTAAAGTTTGCCCAAACCTAATAGCCATTGTGCTTACACGAACGATATTAATTGTCCATGCCAAGTGGCTAGTTCGACTATGGACCTTCAGTTGACTTTCCAATCAATCAAGCTTAGTACTCATTGTGTAGAAGGTGGTCGAATGAAGAGCTGAGTATATTCATGACCTACCGGACCCGTATACGATCCCGGGTCTACGGAATAAGAGCAAGAAGCGCCGACCACTACGCCAGAGTGATTGTGCATAATATTTTAATATTAAGAGTTAAATTAAAATTTTCCTATATATGAAAAAAGAAAAGCCTTATAATAAAAAGAACGTGTTACAGCTAGATTTTTTAAATAAAAAATCATTTTGAGGCAAGCACAGAATCAATAAAGGTCATATAAAAAAGTGCTACATTTTTTTTTAAATAAAAGACAATAATTACTCAAAATATTATATAAATGATATTTTAATATATAAAAATAAATAATCTTTACTAGTAAATAAGTTTATTAATAATTTATACCAATAATAGTTTATTATTATATTATTGTGTATTAAATTGATTTCTAAAAATGTACTTAAAGTACCCCTACTCCATTGTCATAAAAATATTAATGCTAATAAAATGAAAGCTAATCTCTATATATAAAAAAAAAAATATCATCAATAAATGTTTCAAAATTTCAAAATCTAAATTTGTCCACCTAATTTTAAATATTATTTTAAAACTCTGCTGTTGACAAAGTAACATTTAAGTCACGCATAAGTTTAAAAAAAGGATTAATAAAAACACAAGCAAAAATACTTTGCACAAATCCCAAACTAAATGCAGAAATTTACAGTCTTGAAATTTTAATTTAATTGATTGAAAAGTAGTTTATGTACTTCTACTTCAATTACCTTTTTTATTATTTTTTTCTCTTTATTTTTTTATTGACAATAGCAACCCTACAACAAGTTAACATGGCTTTAAATAGCAAAAGTTGCCAAAGTTGTTGGATCTCTTTACTTGCAACTTTTTTCAAGGTTACTTGGCGAGAGTGGAATTTTAATTGCTTTTTTGGCTTCCGATTTGGTTATTTGAAAAGTTCCAAATGATAAATTCGGTTTTTCTCTCTCAAGTTACCATAGCGCAAGACACACCGAATCAGAGTATTCTCGTAGACATTTGAGGCATGCGTTAATAAACTAAAACACCGTGCGTCACAGTTGAGGTGCAGTAAACGTACGTCAATGTTTTCGTTGACGCATGCATGTACAAATTGCGGTTGTTATTGTCCGGTTTTTGTTGCTTTTGTGGCGTAGTCAGGACATAGCCGATTGATTATTAGCAACACGATCAACATCGCTAGGTCCCCCACCGCTGGAGTGAACCAGGAAGCACTGACTGTATTGAAATTATTAAAATATCAATCGTTTGCATCTTATTGCGCTCTATGCATTATCAAAAAACTTTATAAAAGCACTCATTTGTACATTTCCCCCTTTTATTATTAAAAATCCTGTGTGTATATCTGATTAAATAGGAGCTGAAATATAGGAATAAGCTTTTAATTGTATAGTTTATCTTCAATCTATTTCCGAAATTTATTTGCTCACTTTCACAACTAAATATGTGTTCAATGGATTAAAGACCCATTTATGGAACGATTAGAAACTAGCTCAACAAAACGAAGCTATTTCTGGTTGCTGTCATATTGACGCTCTAGAACAAAATCGGAAAGACAAACCACGCATTTCCTCACCAATAAAAACAACCAGATGAGTGGTTTATATATACACACAAACATAATAAAAAAACTTCTACTTTTGATCATCTCGTAAACGATTTCCCACACAGAGCCTAACCCTATCTTAGCCTAAAACCACTCGAGCATGAGACAAGCGCAGTTAAACCAAAGTGACCCGTTCCTGAAGAAAAATAGGCATAAAATAGCTTCAATTTTGCCTCTAACTACAGTATCCAGTGATTGGGAAGGGTCAGCAAAGGTCTGGTGGCTCCCTGGCTCTTAAACGGAACCCACTGGCCTATATATACACATTCATAGAGTAATGGTGGACGATAAAAGTTATTAAAATATAGCTACTACGATTCGTTCATGTTGTTTTAACAAGATATGTGTTTTACTTTTTGAAAACTGCAAAATTTTAATCGAAATGGTTAAAAACGTGTAAACAAGAAAAAAAGTTATGAATTTATTACTTCATAACCCAGCGAGCTGTAAGAATTAATGTTTAGTAAAATAGAACCTTATTTTATATAATTTTCAAATGAAAAAATATCAATTTCAAGATCTATAGAAGCAAAATTACGTTAGAATTTTTTTTACTTTTGACACTTATTTTCGTCTAATGTGTTGATGGTTCTGACTATCCATTCAAGGGTGCTCAATTGTAGACTACTGAATGGCTTTTCAAAATCCCGTCATGTGTACAGTTACATTTGATTAGGTATAATTAAACAGAATAATTAAACTATTCGTTAGACAGTAGGAAAACATACCAAAAAAACATAATTGATACTCTGGGAAGTTTGCTCTGGGAGATAAGTTATTTCGCAGTACATATAAAGTAAGTACAAGATTGAAATTGACATTTTGCTATAATTCAAATAACAGAACATAAAAACAAGTTGTCAGTTCTTTAACCTGCTTACCATGTAGTTAAGTAGCTCGACTTTTCGTATAAAGGGATGCGTTGTTTTCCTACCTGTTAATGGGCAGGTAAACAGTTGCATCCGAAATCAGTGCGGCTAGCTACCTGAAAAGGATTTCGGCAGAAACTTGGCGAAATCTTAATTTGGTGTTTATGAGATTAAAAGGAATAAAAATTGTGGGTCAGGCGGGGGTAATCGCATGTTTATGAGCGGCTCGCAATGAGGGTGGGAACCTCCTCTTTGGTTTTGTTTGGTTTTTAGGTGTGTCGGTCTATTCTGAATTATTCACTTTTTTTCAAAAGTAGAATTGGTTTTTATATTTTTCTTCTGCTCTAAATACCTAGGGATTGGTTATTAAAAGAAAAAGTTTTCGAAACAATAAACTTTTACTTTTTATTTGTTTTCTTAATTTTTTTCAGTTTTTCTGAAACATTAGAAAAGAGGGTGCAAATATTGAAACCCATTTATTTAAGTTGTATGAAAGTAATAATTATTTATACCCTGAAGTTTTTCTAAAAACAGTTTTTAATGTAAGAAATAGGGTACTATTTGTTACAAATCCAAAAATTGGGTACTTATTGTATAAATAAAAAATATGGTAAAACTTACTCCGATTTCCGATTTATTAAAAAAAATTAAGTATTAAACTTCAGAATTAATCGTAACTATCATTGAAATAAAAAGCTATTTTAAGCTCTTTTTCTATCTTAAGGCCAAAATTAATTATATTGAAGAGAAAAATTCGATGGAAAGAAAAACCAAATAAATCTAACAACTTTGTATGAAAGAAAAATATATTAAATCACCACACAAATAACATTGTTTACAATTATTTAACAATGAACTTGAGGTTCTCTGTATCAACTTCGTAAGAAAAATATGTTAAAACAAATTACAATGTTTACAATATTTTAATAATGAACTTGAGGATATACATGTCCTTGAAACGCTTAATAGTTCTCCTTTTGAAGCAATAGCGTCTTTTAAGATGATGACAGGCAGAAGCTACCCTTGCTTAGTTCCTCGTGTAATCTTTCGTACCTATCTGCTCATTTACATTCACATGTAGAGCTCATTAGCGGTCTTGCGTAAACAGAATAAATGTTGGTGAATCATAAAAGCGTATAATAAACGCATTAAAAGTGTGATAATGGACCTGTAGCGAAGAATGGTAGGTTTGTCTTTGGAGAGTGGTCAGTGGTGAGGACAAGGACAGTGGAATTTGCTTATTTTTAAATATATATTTGGAGGTTCATGTATTGCCTATGTTTAGGGTAGCATTTTTCTTTAATACCTTAAGCAATTAGTTTTATTTATATGTTTAGTTCACATCACATGTAGCATTTATTTGATTTGAAAGTTATGCACCACAAATACATATTCTTTATGAATTATGATGTTAAAATGTGCATGTGTTGAAAGGATTAATTTGAAAGCATAGTTAGATAAAATAAGTTCATGTTTTAAAATTCAATCTAAAACAATTATACAATCCCAAGTATCTCACAGTAGTATATCATGTGATATATTTTCATTATTTGAATTGTCCATGGAGGTGAAACTCAAGAGGAAAAAATTACAAAATTGGGTGTTAATGCCAGCAGTTTATATTGCAATATTTCAGAATATTTTTTTCATTATCCTCCCTGTAAATACAAAATCTTTGTAGAATAATCTTTAACGAACAATATAGTTCATTTCAAAGCTAAAAAAATTAATGTTATTGACTGATGATTCTTTCATTCAACAAGAAATATTACGCGTCACTTTAAATCAAAAAGAGGAAAGTATTTTTTGCAATGTCGGAAACATATTGGATGCCGCAGCTCTTTCACATACATTCATTACAAAAAAAAAATACATTAACAAAAACATTGTTACTTCACCGTTTCCGTGAATACTTCCGAAAATGATCGTACAATGTTCGTAATTTTCACTCTCTATGCCGTGAGGACAATATGATGCCACATGTGTCGTAATTTTCCGTTTGGGGACAATCCACATTTATTGTCACGATTGAGTGATCCCTTCCAACATCGAAAGTACACATCTGCTCCACCCACGTCGCTTTGTTCTTTTTTATATAAGTATTTATCGATATGAAAAATCTAGAATGTGTTATTTCCAGCGTGTTCTTTTGCACCAACTCTAGAAGACTTCATATGCTCATTATTGAAACTTTTTTTCCTCAATAATTCTGTATTTTTTGTTCAATTTAATGTTATTTTTTTTGTAGTTTGTCGACTATAAAATCAATTTCGAAAAAAACGATAACACCACTGAATATAACTCAAAATAATTCCAATACAATTTCGATTATTGAAAATTTACTTTAATTTTTTATAATTATATCTTATCTTTTTTTCATCAAACTGTTGAAACATTTGCTATGGACTATTTAAAAGATGACGTTTCTATAACAAATCCACACATTATACATGTTTATATCAGTCAAAAACTTGCTTTCAAATAATTTGTGTTGAATAAATCAAAACATAGATGATTAAAAAAGGGAATTTCCAAGTAGGAGTTTTTCTGTAGTTTTCACACAAGAATACTGATAGACCAACAATTCTACAGAAAATAAGTTGTAAATATACGTTTTTTAGTAATATACAATGGGGTAAGTTTTATGTACACTGTTTTAATACAAAGCTAGAAGTTTACAAATCCCTTTTCACAAAAGCTTAAAAAAAATCATGTGATTTTCCTTCTGATAATATGGCCTCTACAAACATATTTTAGTTTTCATTAAAAGCAATTACTTAAAATAAAACTAGCTAAAATGGTAATCTTTATTCTAAAACTTTATAAAACTGAAATACAGAATTTTAGTGCCTCAAAAATATTGAATCTAAGATTGACGATAGTCTAGAATTCAATAACTTAAGGGAAATTGGATTATACAACATCTCCATAAAAAGGAACTTGAACAGATAACACTTGTTCTTCATGTAACAAATTCGTTTTGTATCCACCAAGTTTCCCTTTCCGTTGCTAAACGCGTGGTTGTCAAAGTTGAAAGAACCAATTCGACCGGCTACCAGCAGTGTCCGTAACACCAACCATTCTTCGCCAACTGTGGAATATCATCCGTGAAATGATTCAGCATTACTCTCTCTGTCTTCAAGGTTAGACTAAGCACAGAAAAAAAATTCAAACAGACGGAAGAACACATTTTCTTTTTCAAAAGGCTTCTTTAGTTATTTAAGCTGTTTGCACGCATAATAAGGAACTCTTGTACATTTTTTCTTTACTGCGAGACTCATGACTAGCATGTTTTAAAAACTTCTACTTCTAACCGTCTTCTACCGTTACAAACGTGTAAGAGCAAGATTTTATCTGCAGAATTTTTTTTAGAAGTAGACGTTAACGTTTTGTTTAAAAATAATCATAATTTAACTAGTTTTATATACCCGGCGTTGAACGGGTGTACCCTTAATAACCCTAATTAGTAGTTTTTTGTAAACTTTTATTTTATACCAATTGATCCCCTCTCCACTTGATATTAGGGGGAGTAGCGCACGTAGCGTATTTCACGATTAGCGCAACGAAACTGCCCAAATGTGATAAACATTCCACTTCATATTTCATACAACTCGATAGGGCTGGGGGGCCCAGTCGGTAAAGACTTTCGTCTTGCATGCGGTAGGTCCCAGGTTCAGGTCTGGGCATCGCCGAAATAACTACCAACCTATAAACGGCTCGTGCAGCCAAAAAATGTCCGACGAATAATACCCCGTGTAGAGGAAGGGCACTTTAAATATCCTCCAAATTCCCGACGCTGCGTACGATGTCGCCCTTAAAAGTTGCATTAGGTACCTGCTCATGTGTCGGCTGGTAACTTGACTGTGGTTCTAAATTACGACTCCTGTTTCCATTAGCCCTCATGTGTAGTGCGACGATAATTCAAACTAACCCTAACCCAATTCAAACTAACCTTAACACTACAACTGGATGGGAATAGATACCCTACGTTAAATTTTCAACTTCGCCAAAAGCCACCAATGCCAAAATTCAATCGGCCATTAAGCCATCTTAACATTAGAAAACAAAACAGACATTCATCCTCTTGTATGGTTGGAAAAGTTCTATAAAGTACAAATTCCTTATTTTTATGTTAAAAATATTCCTTCATATCTTCATTTCTTCCCATTTGTAAACATCAATTAAATTCGGATACATAATTAAAATCTAGGTGAGGAAATCTGATCCACCATAAAAAAAAAATCAAAAAGTATAAAATCAATAAATAAAATAAAATACTGATATTCAAATATCAATCCAGTAAATTTAAACCCACGTGCTCTTTTTTTCTTAATTTTCGTTCACGCTAAACGCGCTGATTTCTTTTAAATTGAAATAAAAAATATAAATTCTAATCATCTTACAATGGCTGTCCTATGGAGAATCGTCTCCTACACCCGTTCGGGTTCGAATAAAAAGTATCCTATGTCCTTCACCTGGTTCTAAGTATACCTGCGAACCAATTTTCAGCCGAATCTGTTCAGCCGATCTTGAGTTATAAATAGTGTAACTAACACGACTTTCTTTTATATATATAGATTTTATAAAATCTAAAGCAATGAAATTTCTTAAGGAGTTTTTATATTATGGTTGAGTAAAATTTCTAGAGGTTTTTATAATTATAAAATTATTTGCGAAGAAAAACCTCAACTCTATGAATCTTTATAATTTTAATCTTACGGGGTCTATGATTTCTTTTACATCTATTTTCAAAGTTAATTAGAAAGTGTCAATACGATAAAAAAAATCACTTCAGATTGTCAGTAGAATTAAATTATACTTACAAGGAACACAGTTGTTGTAAATTGAATCAGAAATTTTAAGAAGAAAACAAAATGAGAAATTATATATTTCGAATGATAAGACCTTTTTTAATAAATGCTTATAGCAAAAACTTTAAAAAATGTTTCCAAATAGAAAATTAATGCAAAAAAATGAAGAGGGATTTCAATGTACAAATCATTGCTCTTTTCCCATGTATCTGGATCATCTTTTGACCTTATTAAACTTCACAACCTCGACCAATTTTCTATTCTAACAATGGGTCTTCTTTCCATATTAAACAGATGCGTTATGAGGGTAGACGAAGAAGGGTGTTAAGGTTACATCGCAGTATTTAAATTGTGCAAAATTCTCTGGCTGCAAAAGCCTCAGTCAGTGTGAATATTTGAGTTATATACTTAAAATTAATTTTTTTTAAAAAAGTAGGCATCTCTGAGATCTGAGCTAATTCTACTGCATTTGTCTTTGCATAAAGCTATAATTAGCTGTATAATAATAACCCCACTAAGTTTATAGGGTAAACAGTTTTAACAATCACACATCGTCAACAATCACACGAGAAATATTATTTATATTAAATTATATTGAATAAAAAATTTAAAAGAAAGTTATTTTTGCGATATAAAGCAGTTTGGAATGACAACATAATATGTATCAAAATGATTCTTTGAAAGTTTGCATGTGTTCAGAAATAGGGAAAAGTTGTTCTATTTTGTTTTGTTTTTATTTTAAGGCAAAAGTAATTTTTCAGTTACTTTTATTAGTGAACTAGCTTTATATGCCCGGCGTTACACGGGTGTACCCATAATAACCCTAATTAGTAGTTTTTTATGTAAACTTTTATTTTATACCAATTGATCCCCTCTCCACTGGTCCACTCCCTCAGGATATTATAATCTCCCATTCTGATATAAGGGTTTGATTGTATCCAGGCCCTTCCAGGAGTTTGAGGGCTTTCCCATAGGCCCCTGTACAAATTGCCAGAAAAGCTATGATATAATAGCATGTTTCTATTTCACGATTAGCGCAACGAAACTGCCCAAATGTCGTAAACATTCCACCTCATATTTCGTACAACTCGATAGGGTTGGGGGCTCAGTCGGTAAAGACTTTCGTCTTGCGTGTGGTAGGTCCCAGGTTCAGGTCCGGGCATCGCCAAAATAACTGCCAACCTATAAACGGCTCGTGCAACCAAAAAATGTCCGACGAATAATACCCCGTGTAGAGGAAGGGCACTTTAAATATCCTACAAATTCCCGACGCTGGGTATACGATGTCGCCCTTAAAAGTTGCATTGGGTACCTACTCATGTATCGGCTCGTAACTTGACAGTGGTTCTAAATTACGACTCCCGTTTCCAATAGCCCTCGTGTGTAGTGCGACGATAA
Organism: Oedothorax gibbosus; assembly: GCA_019343175.1. Classification (NCBI taxonomy): domain Eukaryota; kingdom Metazoa; phylum Arthropoda; class Arachnida; order Araneae; family Linyphiidae; genus Oedothorax; species Oedothorax gibbosus. The sequence goes on from JAFNEN010000181.1 coordinate 215,447, forward strand.
TTCAAAGTAACCCTAACCCAATACAACTGGATGGGAATAGCTACTCTACGTTAAATTTTCAACTTCTACAAAAGCCGCCAATGCCAAAATTCACTCGGCCATTAAGCCATTTTAACATCAGAAAACAAAACAGACATTCATCCTCTTGTATGGTTGGAAAAGTTTTATAAAGTACAAATTTTTTATTTATGCTGAAAATATTCCTTCATATCTTCATTTCTTACCATTTGTAAACATCAATTAAATTAAATTCGGATACATAATTAAAATCTAGTTAAGGAAATCTGATCCACCACAAAAAAATCAAAAGATTTAAAATCAATAAATAAAATACTGATATTCAAATATCAATCCAGCAAATTAAACCCACGTGCTCTTTTTATTCTTTTTCGTTCACGCTGAACGCGCTGAAATTTCTTTTAAATTGAAATAAAAAGTATAAATTCTAATCTTACAATGGGGAAATCGGCTCATGTTTAGCACTCTTACACCCGTTTGTGTTCGAATTTCGAAATAAAAAATATTCTATATCCTTCTCCTGGTTCTATGCTACCTCCCCACCAATTTTCAGCCAAATCAGTTCAGCTGTTCTTGAGTTATAAATAGTATAACTAACGACTTTCTTTTATATATATAGATTATAATGTAATGCTATTTAGTCCTTTTGGTGGTCTTTTTTGTTGCCTTTTTTTAAATGTTATTCAAAAATCATTCGCTGTAGTTGGGTTTTGTAGGTGATATATGGTTTTAATGATGTTGTATGTTGATATGAAATGGTTTTCTTCTCTATTTGAAAGCGAGGAGTAATACGAATTTATTTTTCGAAATAAATAAATAAATTTAGCAACAACTAAAAAATAACCACTGAATTTTGGAAAGAAAATAAAAGAATCTATAGAAAAATTTAACATTATAGGTTTAATATAGGATTAAATGTTGCATTGATGTTTTGCTTCTCTTGTTGAGCACGTATGTTGAGTGTAAGTGGTCTAAGTGGCAAATTCTGCTACGAACCTACTTTTTGCACTTTTAATTTTAAAATATATACTTAGATTGTTACGATTTGTTTGACTAGAGAAACTTTTGAAAATTAAAGTTTCTCAAAAAATACCGAAAGGATGCGGGAGTATATACAATCATACAGATTAAAGAATAAAACGTTTACCCAAAGCTTTTTTTTTATAATTTAATGGAAAAAAGATTTTTGATTCATAAAAAAAAAATCAAAAATAGTTGAAAAATTATAAATTTAAAAATTAATTCTTATAATGTGTTGTAACAATAAATAGATTCAATTAAAACAATTCTGTTTTTTGAGTGTATAATTCAACCTGTAAAAAAATTTCTTTAAAGATAAAAAGTCGTTTAGCTAAGTAGCTGTAAGTTAATTCTTATATGATACATTTCAATATTTTGCAACAGTTACACACATGATACTCATTGCTATATGAGCATTGTAATGACTTGTTTTATCTTAGTGTTTGAAACGTTCTATATAGTAAAACACTAATATAACGCCCCAAAACAAATTTTTCAAATTTTTATTATTAGAATGGATTGAAATGGATTCTGACCGTTAATTCACTTTATATTTCTCAAACTGAGTTGAAGTTCATTTATTTTTAGACACTGCTAAGAACCACAATATACTACTTGAAAGAACATTGAATACGCATTTATTGTAGTAGTATTTCACATATTTTAGACATGCATACCTGTAAAGTGATATAAATTATGCTTGATACGAGAGCAGGGTGAATCTATTGAAAATCTTTCACGATAAACAAGCGAAACTGTGCGTGTTGTTGGAAAATCCCATTTTGTTCCTAAACGTGTGCGGAGGCCATTTTAGAACACGTTATCGTGACAAAATTCAATGCCAAATTCATGTTTGTTGCCCAAGGTATACCTATCTTGTTGTTTTTAGTTTGTAAAATTGAACGGATAAAGAAAGAGAATTTACTGACATCGGTTACTGTGAAAAGTATACAAATTGGGCATGATTAGTCAACAGTTTATGCAGGACAAACGATTATGGTAGTATTAGTTTAGTATAAACCTCTTTTAATAAATATTTTATTTTGTAATATAAATTCGTTGAATTTAGGTTATTTATACCAACTACTTCGCTGAATAGAATATTACGTGTTACCTGTTCTTTTGAATCTAAGGAGGCTTAAAAGAAAGTAGATATTATTAGTTTGCCCACTTTAATACGGGGGGTACTTAATACAAACTAAAAGCACATCATTCACTTAGACAAAAATAAAGAGATTTTTTATGAAAATTCATACTAACAAAACTTTAAAATGGGGAAAAAAAACCAAATACTTATTCAAAGAACCAACAACAATAAATACTTTAAAGAGGTTGGCTTGTGATGCTTTTTTGACTATTCTTTAACCTCAATACCTTTTTAAATTCTCAGTTGCAATGCATCATGTAAAACAATCAAATTTGTCTTCTTTAAAGAGCACACATAAGTTAGCTGACGAATACATCGTTTATTGCTTACTTGACAATGATAAACGTTAGACAAAATCCTCAAACGAAGTAAGATCTATTATGTTGCTTGAGATCAACATTCATCCATTGATATTTTGACACGGGTACATTGGGAGCAAATGGTCATTTAGTCGTCTATAAAGTGACATAAATGTATTTAAGTTATTCATGTAATTTATTGTTCGGCTTGCGGTCTGGCTATTATAGTCCACTCTGGAAAGATCTATCACAAAGATTATATACTATGTGGGCGAAGAATCATGCATTAGCTTCGTTGCATAACATTGACATTTCAAGGTTGAATTTACATACGAGGAACTTCAGAAAGATTAATCTAGTTTCTGTAGAGCTTATGAGGTTAGCAGTCTTCTTATAAAAATTTGTATGACTTTCAAAGAATTAAAATGTTTGTACAATGTAGTCCACCGTTGATTAAATGGGATTAACTCGTTTTTTATTTTTGCTCATATTTTTATATTTTTGAATGGTATTAAATAAAGAACCGCAAATAAATATTTTATATACGGTACATTTTTATATGTGGGTAATTTTATGTATGGCGCATTTTATAAAGCTATTGTGAAAAATGTGTGAGTGCCATTTAAAACTAAGAACTAAATTCAACTATATTTTTGTACTAAAATTTTTTATTTATGTATTATGCACGGATATTTTTACATGAGTTATGTAGCTTTTAAATCATTGAGTTCAATTGTGAGGAAAACTGTTTAGTCTACCACGTTTGATGTTACGCCTCTCAAGGCCTAATCGACATTAAATACAGACAAAAACAAGGAAGTTGTTTCAAATCTTATCTTTTGACTCCTTTAAAATGGAAGGGTGTGAAACTGGACTAAAAAACAATATTTCCGAAACGCTGTGAACTCTATTTTGTAGAGTATGAGTAACCCACCTACACGTTGTCCAAGCGGTCTGTCGTATTGTGTAGTGTTTTTTCAAAGCCAAGCGTAGGATGTAACACATGTTTGCAAGCCGATCTTAATAAGCGTTACCTTGATCTCTTTTTTACATAACACTCGCCAATTTATTAGCTTGGTTGGTTTTTCCGTCGGTGTCCATCATTTCTTAACAAGAAACTTCGTGATATAGGTAGCGTTGTAACTTTAGTTCCTGTTTAATAACATCATTTACAATATAATAAACAAACTAATTTTCTTTCAGTGTGTTTTGCTTAATGCATTTCTTTGACAATTCAAACCAACTTTTTTCTATTTTAATGACATTATGTCCAAAAACAGAATAATAGTAAGTTTTTGTCTTGTTAAAGTAAAAAATTTGTGATTTTTCTTTTCAATTTTAAACAGTTCAAATATCTGAACAAATTATTATTAATAAAATTATTATAAATATAGAATTTTGTTGTAACAAATAACAAAAATATATATAACTAGCTTTATAAACTCGGCGAAAAAATGACTAAATAATAAATTAACTTACGTCTCTGTCGTTCATTAACTGTGAAGAAGAGTAATTTCAAGGTTACTAGTTCGAGTCGGAGATTTCCTGAATGGGAAAATCGTAGGTACGCGTATCATATATGTATATACCAGGTAAAAGCTACTTTTAGTACCCATGCGGCTTGAGTTCTCTGGGCAAAATTAAAATATATGCATTCGCAGAGTACATTCATTGCGAACGTCAAAATAGGTATCGAGAGCCGCCATGATGGTGCCGCACAACAGAGGGGGGGGGGGGGGGGGGATTGCGTCGTTGAAATTATAGGGGGTGTTGAAAAAATTAGAAATTTTTTAATGTAAATGATTTATTTTGTCTAAGATAAAACTCTAATGAATTCTTGTTCTTTCTAATCATCTGTCTCCCCCCCCCAGACACCTAGGGGAGGAGGGGGGGGGCATAACCCTCAAGAATCAAAAATGATAACCAAAATCCTAGAACATTACGAAAAGTAGAACATGGATAATGGGATATGGCGTCTGCCTGACGAATATTTCTGACATTTATTACCCATAAACAACCCATCACTTCTTTAAAGCTTAAACAAAATTCTTGCAGCTGGCCTTCTCATGTCATAAATCTCACGCAGTCTATATATAACATACAACTCGATTAAATGACTCCTGCATATTTCTTTTTCACCAATGACATTCGTGCAATTTTCCCGCTTAGAAGTACTACTTCGTTTAGATCGTTGTTTTCGAAACGGTAGTTTCGTAGTAGATGGTTATAAATGACTCCTCCATGCTTTAAATTTTAGAATTTAATAAAATAATTAAATTTATAAAAATTTAAAAATTATGTGTGTTGCTGGGAATCCAGTCATTTGACGGGTTTATACGTCTGTATCCGTCTGCAAAGTTTACACTTTAAAACATTTTTGTTCACCAAAAATATTAATCAATATTGCACTTTTTAATAGTTAAACTCGCATTATAAGTTATTTAATTTAATAAAACCCTTAATTTGGTACATTAATCACTTAATGCTCCAACTACATTAATAAACCGAAGTGCGCACACTAATTTTAATTAGTCGTCCTAATAAATGTAATAAAATCTATTAATTCGTCAGTACAGCCTTACTATCTTTAGTTTCAATATCTTAGATGAGGCTAGCCATCGTCTGGCAATTACAATTTAACCATTCACTCAGTCACATAAATTTCTGTTTTCAAGTGGTGCAGCTTTCAAACGTTAGTATGATGAACGCGAATTTCTAGAGGCATGTGGTACAGTATGGCCATAAACTAGAATCTTACATTTATGCTGATTGGTCGATTTTGATGTTAAGAGTTATACGTCTATGGGTATGAGCATTGCTTTAGTTTTAGTTTTGTGAAGTTTATTTTGAACAATAACAGTAACTGGCATAAATAAGTCGTGATCAATTATAACAGAACTTCATGTTTATTATTAACAACAAAAAAAACTGAATAAAATTTCTAACAAAACGTATTCGAAAATTTTCTAATTTTTAAAAATCACATAATAAAACAGGAATCGCAACTAAAATCTTTAACAATCCAATCTGCAAAATGATAATTCTATTTTAAGAGGCCCGGCGTCGAAGAAAGCAATGTGCTGACAATTATTTCTCGTATGCATTTCTTAATCGCTGTTATAGCATTTGAAGCAGACATCATAAATATTCAGAATTTTGTATATAGCATTTCTATGAATGAATGACCTTCGGATAATATTTCTGGCCTAGCATACATACTCACTACTCAGGCCCAAGCCATTTTCCTGCCATTGCTTTAGTTAGAAACAGTAGGAAGATACTTGTCGTCTGGTGTCAAATGTGTGGGTGATTGAATATAGTTAAGAAAGTTCAATTCCGAGTTTCAGGGTAAGAATTTTGTTTAATATTTAATTTTAATTTTAATAACTTAATAAACAGTAACTTTTTAAAGTGAAACTATATCTGTAAATAGAATTATTCTGATTTATTTGATAATGTCTAATGTGTTGCATAGATAAAGCATTAAGAATTAAGGGAAGGAATTGGAAGCTGTTTTTGATTGGATCACGTGTCCGGCTATTTTATTGATTTAAAAAATAATATAATTACATAAATTTTGAGCGGAATTTTTACTGATTAGTTTCCCGATAGCTTTTGCTGTAAAGAAAATATATTTAAACGAAAATATAAAAATAAGTTACAATTCCGTATTATAAAAGCTATTAAAAAATGTGCTTCCCTTTTCAATTAGGGGCAACTCTGCGTTGACCTATCAGTAGAAAAATATTCAAGAAAGTCAGTACTTGGGTTTTATTGCTTAGGACAAAGTTACCCCATTCGATGGTACTTAAAATATCATTTTACTATAAAGTTTCATGTATACACCGTAAAGATTCCTATCTATACACCGTGTGGTGTAAATTACTTATGTTAAGTACTCCATAAGTCCATATAAATATAAAACCACACCGTTTTTTTTTGGGGGAGGGCGGATTTAAAAAAATTCTAGGGCGGGGGGTGCGTCGTTAGCTCTGGGGGGGGGGGGGATCGGCACCTCTGCCGCACAAAAACAGCATTCAGTTCTGTGGAATATAGCAATTTTTGCAAAGGATCTAATCCACCAAAAAGTAGCCCCGTTGGAAAAATAATTAAACTATTTCTCATCTGATTTTAAGAAGCATACGAAAACTAACAAAACTTTATATCACTGCGATCCTTTTACAGTATTGACTGCATTAAGCTGCGATCTTTCTGAACAGGATGTGAACTATCTTTGCTTCGGATTGATTTGTTGTCAGTACGTGGCATTCCAAACAGACGCAGACAATGCACGTGGAGTCCAAGGACTTCTATGCAGACAGAAAACTGAATTCGGTAATTTATTGCGGTTTGCACCTAAACAATGGACTGTTAAGATGCTTTGATTTCTGGGCTTTGTATACACATTGAGGTACCCAAGTTCTAAGATTTTCACACCCATTAACAAACGTGTGCTTAAAAGTAAGAGGCATACTTATAAGTCGGATGCTTTATTTGGGTTAATGTTTGTTTTGTAACTTTAAACGAGATTTGTCTGAAGTTGTTTGGTGCGTTTTCAAGTTGGGTTGTATTTTTATATGCATTTTTCGAAATATATTAGAGGATATAAGGTATCGAAATTAACGTGTGGAAAACTTAACTCTCTCGATAAATATGAGTTGGCTAGGGAAAAGATAATAAGGGTCTCTATTTAATTAGGTTTGAACATGTTACTTTTCTGATGGAATTAAATACTATGTTGTTAAGGGAGAATCGAAGTCTTTTCTCTGTTAATCCAATGTCAATAAAGGTAAAATCCAAATAATAACTTCAGCTGCATTGAGTATTTTTTGCAGACGCTTTTTATATGATAAATGTAGCTGACTTAAACGTCCCTATTATACCACTTTTTGAAATTGGTTCAAATATTTTGTTATAAAATTATCTATTGCAAATTAAAAACTATATTCAAACCAATATCAAAAAATGGCATAGGTACGTCTTTTCACGGCTGCAAATAAAGTAGATAATTTTCATTCAGTAAAAAACTAAATATTGTAAGGTCTAATTTTAGAAACAACTTGGTTTAATTATTCAAACTAATGCTTATTTTTTAACTAAGTAAAAATAAATAAATCGTTTTTTGTTTGATTTGTTACTTCAAAATATATTCCATAAAAAACCATTAAGATACCTTTTCTCACGTACTACTTACATTCTCTTTCCTACTTTTCATCATAAAGAAACAACTGTATTTGCATCTCATTATTATAAAGAAAACACGTAGTGAAATCATTCATAATATACTTCCTCAAATATCGTATCAGGTAATCTGAATGACTAATCGAATTCTACAATTCGATTGAAAACATAGCAATTATTTTAACTGAGAAGTTTTAATCAAGATTCTTTTCCTTTTGATGTTTGGAACCTTGCGTGAGTGTTACACCTTAGAGTGTAGGCGAAGGCAGTTATAGAAAACCGTATAGTGTTTCAAAACATTAAGATTTAAACGAACTTCACTTGGTTTGTCGTTTTATGTAAACTAATGGAGCCATAACTAATGAAGTTTATATATTGGCATATATTGGTATTTCTTTCATTAGGACTAAAATAAATATGAAGTGTTATCCTTTTTTTTTAGTACTGTCAATTGGGGGAACTTTTCAGTTATCCTATACAAAAAAACTGCATTTTTTTTAAACTAAAACCACTAAATTTTATAAATAAAGTGGTTACTTTATTAAAATTTCGATAAGGTAAGAGTACGCTGTTGATGACCCGCCTTGGTCCCATTTGTGGAACCGTGCTTTAATTCTCTAGCAACTACGCAAAGAATGAATTTTTATAAGTATTGTTTACAGACTCTTAAGACAGATATTTTTTTTCTTTAAAATGAACCAACCGGATTGAGAAAAATGATTTTTGAAAATTTATTTGTAGCTGCCTCAAAGTTACTTCGGCTTTTAAACTACTACTTTCGTTGTTATTTAGAATACTGGTAGGAACAGTGTGTGGTAAATCTGCGCCCTCTAGCGTGTGTATTGATATATTGAAATTGCGCGTGTGGTGATCGCCACATATTCATCAAAAATGATTGGAATACTAATTTGTTTTACTATAGCAATTTGACTTATTTTTAGTACATTCGATTATAAAATTAACAGCTTTTAAAAACATAAGTTTTAATAACGTAAATCCAAAGCCTTTGAATTGTTAAAATGCATATGTTTTAGAAAAAAATATAAATGCAAAAAAAAATTCCCTTTTTAGCAAAAAGTTTTCCCACTTAAAATACAACCAAAACAGAAAATGGACTGATTAAAAAATCTTTTTGCCTTCACGAATTTCAAAGAGAATATTAGAGCAAATAACTTCCGCTAAGTTCCCTTCTTTAATTAACTGAAAAAAACTAACCTGCTATTTCGCAGTTTATTAAAATGAAATAAGCATTTTTGAAACCATAAATTTTTTTCCGTTACAAAAAAAAATATTACGTTCTTTGGTTCTTGTTTAATGAATTTCAAAGTATTTAACTTGGGTTAAGACAATTTAATTAATGGAAAATGTGGAATGGAATGTGTTTTTTTTTAATGTATGAAACTGATTTTGATCACATTTATGATTTTCCAGTGGTAGTTGCTTAATTTATAAAGAAATTGTTTTTCCGTGTATTCCTTACATATTTTTTTCTTTTCCCCTTATACTATTTAGTACGTATGATGAGCCAACTACAAATTATTTCGGGTAAACAGATTTTAAAATTCCATTTTAAATAATTTTCAAAAATTGATTTTCCAGTGATAGCTATTTCATTGTACTATGAGATCATTTTTATTTAGATACGCTTCTTCAAATCGAGGTGGTTCAATTTGTATTTACAATGAGGATTTTACAAAACTCAAATTTTATAATTGAATCATCAGGTATTATCTATACAGTTTGACTTCATTTAATGAACAATTTTACTACAACTAAAAATTTATTTCATTAGTTTTTAAGTTCAAGAATTTTACAAAACGTTTAGTAAATCTGGACTAAACTTTGAGCAAGTATTAATTTGTTTTTCGAAGCACCTACCATCAAGTTCATTAATATCATTACTATCTCATTTTAAATCTCCAATTACAAAAATAGTATTTGAAAAAATATGTATGATATCATTCCTAAAACTTACGCTACCGAAACATGTAAGTCATCAACCTGCTTTTACTACCGTGTTCTCCACTTTCATTTTACCAAAACAAAAAAAAACTTTCTAATGCAATACCCTGGGCAGTAACAATAAGACAAGGGGTAATGATGAAAGCTTTTATTTTCTACAAATTGTATTGCTTTCATGAGTTCATTACATAGGGATCTTGACCCCTGTTTTGTTTTTATAAGTCACGGCAAGGGAATTCATCAACAATGGAGTGACCAGCTCAGCAAGACGAAGGAGATAACTGTTAGGGATTCGCCAAGATAGTATGACACAAATGTAGCTAACGTGCTGATCAAAAAATTCATTTTTAACTTTTAATCGATACTTATAAGCAAGTTTTTGTAAATAAACAATCGATTCCTGATAGAATCGATTCCGTTATAGAAGTAGAACCCGACTCAGTAGATCCGATGCGCATTATTTTATTGTCCAGAACCACTATTTTTCTGTTACTCGAATTTAGAAAAATAGATGTTGAAATTTAAAATTTATTACACAGAACATTTAGCTACCTAGCATGTAAGTTTCTTCGTTTTAAAATATATAATTTTTCTAAAATAATTAAATTAATTAACTTTAAATGTTTAGCAATTTTAGATGATTACTTTATTGCAGTATACTAAGGAACTTCACTTACAAAGTCTTTTTTGATTTTATAAGAATATTTGCCTTATTAAGTTTTGATGGTTGATGCGACTTTCCAATGCCCGATGCCTTGTGCGAAAATACCTTTAACACACCCTAATAAGGCTGTTTAGACTAAAAATAATTACTTCATTTCTGCCTCTATTGTCTTTACAATTTTTTTTTACTTTGTACCCACGTTACTCAAAATGTAAGTTTCAGCTTTGTCAAACCGTTATAAGAAATTTGAAATTGAAAGCTTTCTCTTCAATGCTATTATTGTTTCATTTATAGTATTATGTGTAAAGTGAAAGACTTTTCAAAACATAGCATACCTCTGAAAAAATATAGCAGAAATACTGGTTAGTTGAAGAGGAAACTAGTTTTATTATTACAAACAGAAATTTTATAATGTCGAGAGGAATTCGAAATGATATAGCATCAAATAATAGCAGACTGATCTTGTAACAAGGGTACTTGTCTATTTTACTAATAATGGTATTATACAACCGCACAATAGCAAACTAAGTTTGGGATAAAGATTTGCATTTAGTATTTATTTAGGAAAAAATTCAACTTATTTAAATGATTAAAGAATGAACCTTAATCTTAGGGCTATTAAGTTTAAAGCGCATTATATACTGCCTGAATACAAAATGCTGTAAAATGTACAAGCTATCCAAACTGTAGGACTATGAAATTTATACAAAGTGTATTTTTTAATTACGCATCTATATTTTTAGGTAGTTATAGACACATTAAATTTTTGTTCTGTCTCCCACATCCGATTTCTACCATTATGCCTAATTAAAGATATAGGCATAAGATGGCCATTTTGGAAGTTTCATATTTTTCAAACATTTATCACAATATGATTTCAATGAATTTTTTTAATTTATATATATTTGTGAATATTTATATCAATATGATTACATATTTAAGGAATAAAAAATTTATTTAAGACAAATTTAAATAGCATATTAATTTATACGGTATTACTGTCAAACAATCTGTGTATACTACTAACTATCTTTTCATTAATTTTAAAATCTATATGAGTTTCATATAATCCCTAATCAGTTTTTTGCTAATACACATTTCTCAAGACATTTCTCAGACACAATTCTCAATATTTAAAAAATTATAAACAAAATAATTTTAACTGTTTATAAAATATTGATAACGGTAGCATTATTTTTGGGTGTAATGTTACGTAAATTCTGTAGTAAGCTGACTAAATTCAATTTATGTGAGGAACCTTCCCCAAACACTATGTTATCCAGTGTAAAATTTCCACAGACTTCATGCGCTAGCACAATCATAAATGTTGATAAAAAATGATTTTAAAATTGTAGAGGTTCTGTCAAGTCAGTATTGAGTAGTAGGTAAAGCGACGTTCTTGTAATCGGAGGATTGTAAGGGTCGAATCTTGCGTAATGACTAATTATGATACGAGTATAAAACTACAAAAAAACATTGCAAAATATCATAAATAAATCTCATGATTGTGTATAATGTTTTTCTTAGTTATAGTAAATAATTTTCACCGTTTGGTGCTATTTGCTTTTTACTTATTTTTTGGCGTAACCTTGATCTGCTTTTGGGATGCAACTTTACTCCGTTTTGTGATGTAAAGTTACTCATCTTTTGTGTAAGCTTACTCAATTTTATGTTGTCGCGTTATTCGATAAAGCTGGAGGCAGCATTTGCTGACACCAGTTTTATGAAACAACGTTACTCCGAACGTTTTTATAACGGTGTGTAACAGTAATTGATGTCCAAACCATCATAACATAAAACTTTTTTACTATTAGTAATCTCTTTACATCACCGTTGCAGATTATAATTATTCCTTACAGAACATCAATTTCTGCCAAAATATTTCTGTCCTTAATCTAACTACAAATAGAGATCCACTTCTTTATACTCCCCGATCGAAAGTGAATTTTCCTCCACAAAAATGTTAAACTGTTGAATCAGCAAGGGTCGTTATATGTCAGTTCAGCCAAGAGAAAGCGTGTGTGTAAAAAAAGGGGCGTTCACTGACAGTGCCGACCTTGAACTTGTGTGTCTGGATAGTTACCTGCGGGTTCGCTGATCCGTCCGTTTCTATCCATTATCTGAAGCCATTCCGGATTCAGCCCACACCGGTGCAGCGGCTCAGTTCAATGGATATCGCTCGATGGGTTGCCTTTCTGAAATTTGTTATCATTTTCTGAAATCTTTTATCGTTGTCATATGAAATCGTTAACTGTAAAAGAGATTAAGTGTATTGGAAGATTCTTCACTACGCTGCTTCATATCAACGTTTTAGAGATAAAAGAAACACTTACGGAAATCTTCCTGTAGATTAACCCCTTTCAACATTTAGCAATTCGTATACTCTTCTAAGTGGGAACGAAAGTGAAATTAGATATGTCTGTGTCCGGTCATTGTAGCGCAGTGGGTAATCATGGGAGGATGGGAGGTAGAATAGTTGAGGAATTAATACTTTTCATTTTATTCAAGTTTCCACAGGTTCCATACTGTTCAAAGCGTAGGTGACGGTGAATGTCTGGCTCCGATATTTGTCAACATTACTGGATTTTGGACATTCACTCCAACATATACATGAAATACCAAAATAAAAATTTACTCTTGAATATTTTTTACTCTTGAATATATCTTGAATATTTTTTTAAGCAGAATCCTCAGAATTATTTGAGAAGTCTGTATCTATTCATTATCTGAAGCAATTTTGGATTCAGCCCACACCGGCTGTGGCTCAGTTCAATGAATATCGCTTTATGTTTTGGCTCGCTGAAAACTTTTATTGTTGTCACATGAATCGATAAATGTAAAGAGCAAATATAATTGGAGAAATTCCGTACACGTTTCTTTTTTCACTAAAATGTTGTATTGTAGTGGAAAATTCTATTGACACGACTCCTTTCTTTTATTTTAAAACTAGACATGTTCATTTGTCTTCTCCACATTTCGTATTTGCTTTAAATGTTTTATCCAACAGAAGGAAAGATTTAATAGTTGTTTTAATCTTTTCTTATACATAAAATTCATTTAATTAATATAAAACTACAATTTTCACGGATTCCACATTAAATTCAATTTTAACTTTTGAATAAATTGCCAAATTGAAGCCAATTCAAAATTTGCCACACTAAGATGTAGTTCACTTACCTATCAAGAAATACGGCCCTAAGCGGGCCCTTTTTCAAATTCTTTACAACATTACTTGAATGTACTGCAAAATTTTTTTAGAGTTTATTTGAATATAATTTGGATACATCTTATCTGAGTACTGAAGGCTTGATTCTACGGTCCATGTACATGTAGACAGCTTTTTGCGACTTATGTTTGGTTGGTTGAGGTCTATATATTTTACTATAAGTCTTCATAAAAAAAAATTTGGGCACGAAACACGGACCTTAGAATTAAGCCTTTACTCATCTCACTAACATTTCATCCAGAACACTTTAAAAATACTTTATCGTTCGCTTTTCCAAAGGGAAAAATAAGACAATTTTCTTCCATAAATATTTATGTATTACTTTTTACAATCTCTCCACCATCAATCTGACCTAAGAAAAGACATTTGTTCGCGCCTTGTACTTCCTGACCGAAAAGCAATCACTTCATTTGTCGGAGTTAAAAGTGTTACATTTTTCTTCTATCTTCGTGCAAAATCTTTCTTATTTTCTGGGCAATTCCATTAGTTGCACAATGGCCCAAACTACGCCCTTTCTGAACGCAACAAACGACACCGTAACCCCACACATTTTTGTCGGATATTTTCTGCCATTAAATAAAAACGGACTCAAAATCCGTTTAGCGGAATTCTTTGGGGATGAGAAAGAGTAAAACACAACTTCCCAAAGGCATGTTATGTGAAAAGTTAAAAATATTGTTTTTTTCCTCGATTCAAGTTCTAAACTTTTTTAACAAATAAAAGGAAATTCGTTAGCAGTCTATTATTAGTACTGTAAGTAATTGATTTGTATATCAAACCCCTCATGTCTCAGATATTAAGTGAATATCAATCATCAAAGCGTAATATATTTTAATTATCATGCTACTTTTGTTTTATTTTATTACGCATTAATATTTTACTTGTAACATACATCAATAAAATGGTGTGGATCGTTATGTATATAAGATTTTTTCGGGTCATTTTAAATATTTTTATGACTTTGAAAGACAATTTCTGCAACAATTGAATTTTATAATTATGTATTTCTTAAGACGCATTCTTCAGAATTTTTCGCCAGCACACACACCATACATGCAATACAAATTCTTATGTTTTACCTAGACATTTCATAAAAATTTTAAAGTTATTCCCATATTTTTCAAATACCCTAAAACTTATTTTTATTAAAAGCAAAATAAGACGAAATAATTCAGGCACCTTGTGAAAAACTGGAATTGCTAATAACTGATTCTTAAAAAGGGTAAATGTTACAAATCCTAGAATGCTCTCAAAGACCTGATCGATGGCCAAGTGAGAGATAACTTGGATTGGCTATGTGACCTGGAATTGAGGAAACTTTATATATTTGGAACAGTTTCTTGGTTTAATCTTTTAAAGTATCCAATCAGTCTTAACAATATTGTGATATATGTTTCCGGTTTCAGCTAAGTAGGGGGGACTTTTCATGTAACTTGGGCGGAAATATTAAGTAACATAAATTAGTTTATCTCTCGTTACAAAAATCGAAGTAATTTTGGTGGTAAAATAAGTTCAATGAAAGATATTGTGTGGGACACATTCTAAAATATATACTCCAAACAGATATTTAACATGTTAAATTACACAATAAAAACATTCAGATTTCCATTTTCTTAAAAATATAAGTGTTGCTCATGTAATTAGTAGAAATTCAATGTTTTTTTCCAAAACATTTTTATGGATTGCTTTTCGAAGTATTAGAACCATGAGTAGCTGTGGTTGTATTGTCACTGAAATTAACAATCTTGTTTTTATTATAATTTTTTCTATTTTCAAAAATTTTAGATTTGTTTATGCATTATGGCTTAGACTTATGATCCATAATTTTTATTTATAAACCGTAAATTACAATAGCACCAAATATTAACTTATAGCTGAAATTTATTGTCTATTGAACTTACAAATTATTATATTATGTAAATTAAACGCTTCTCCATTGAACATACATTTTAAATATTATGCATCTAAAAGCAATCAAAATACAATCAAAATTCATATCTAAATTTATTGCACATGTCAGTGAATTAAATACATAATACTAATGACGAAACTTGCACTCAGTTTTTTTCTTCACTTACTTAACTGTGACACATTCGTGCAAGACCGACTCTTTCAATTGCCATCACTACCCCACACAGCGTGCCTGCTTAGCATGGAAAAGTGGCCGCCCATGCAAAATCCACAATAGCTCAATTTACGACCACTGCCCAGGTGATTCAGCCAAAAAGGTTGAAAGGGTTCGACTGGAAGTATGTCACACAACCCTTTCATGGGTCTGACAAATTTGTAACTGACAAGCTACTTTTTTTCGGTAAATAGAATTTCGAAACGAATATAACGGATATAAAAAAAAATATTTTTTTTTAAACTGACTAGTTTGTCGTAGAAATTCAAAACTTAACATATTAGGTTACATACATTATTTAATTATATAGATAATAATATAAAATTAAATCTTGGATAAAATGCTGTTACACTTTGGTCAAATCAATGCGTTGCAATATGTCTCGCCTTTAGATGTCCGGCATATGCCAAGACAACCCTATTACTTAGAGACTTTTCTGAGAACAAACGCATAAGATGACAATATATGGAGTATTTACTGAGATTTGTTGACCAACTAGACGCATTAGAAACTGAATAAGAATATTTTTTCAAGTACCGATTTGCATAGAAAGGGACCGTTTTTTATTGTAAGAGGTCTTAAGGTGTGATTTTGGAGTGGTTGGGCGGAAAGCTATCCCATGAAAAAGACTAAGCCTTATTTTGTGTCTGCATTAGGACCTTTAAATCAATGTGTAGATACAATTTATAGCTGTTATTAGGATTTTAACAGAAAAGCCTCTCGATAAAAACAATTTCGCTTTCCCTTTAACTTGAAATTGTACGTAAATTGAAAGGAATTGGCAAAACTACGCTTTATAGAAAATTATATGTGTGTAAAGTGTTATGGAATTTTAAGTAATAGTAGATGCAAACGAAGGGAAAAATTTAAACAAATTCATTGTAATTGTACTTAAATATTTTAAGTTCTCCGATTTCCTCAGGACGTAAATTGCCAATTTTCATTGAACTGTATCCACATTTTAAATAAAATGTATTGAAATTTACCAACACGGCATCAAGAAATCGACAGTTACAAAAATTAGTAAAACATGCAATAACTTCACTTACTTCAGTAAGCACTCACAATTGTGTTAAAACTATTCTTAAAATATTTTCTTTAAGTAAAATCTTTATTTTAAAAATACATTTTAAGCTAATTAAAAATAAATTTTATATTTATATTTTTTAAGTAAAGGATAAGGTTTTGTACTTTTTGCATTTCTAATAGTTTAAAAACACCTTGATAAAGTTCAGGTTCACAAGAAGAATTCGCATTCACAATGTTTTATTGTCTATATAGTTCAACACTCATGTACTCTAAAATCCATTACGAACATAACATGCTTTTGTTATTGCATTTGACTCTTAAACATCGCAAAGTATATCATTTGAACCTTGATAGAAAAATGATAAATACCTTTGGACGTGTTTTTCAAAACATTGTGAAGGTGCAATAAGGAAGTGTCTCCGTTTTTGGTTTGCGACCGCACAAATACATAAAAGCTCTTTTAATATGCAAGGTAAATTAAATTAACCTGTATCCATACACAATCTCTTTGTGAACTCAGAAATGAGCCATGAAAAATTTTGCATTTGTAATTTTCGCATAATGCACAAAAGTATTTATAACTTCCGCAGTAATATACTTGTCTAAACTCGGGACAAAAATGGGTCGGATGGCCTCATCTTCTAAAAAGTCCATCAAAATAACACGGACATTCTTTGATTTTGCGATTGTGTATAATGGCTTTCTGAGTCTAGATTTGGGTGAAATTCGCTACGCTCCCTTTTGGAAAAGATCTTCTTTATTTCGGATAAAAAAGTCTTTGAAGTTTTGTTTGTTAAGTAATTGCAAGAGAAACGTCATTAAAACAGGATCAGTCGTATTCTGTAGTTGCAATGAAGCGCAATTTCTTCTAAAGCTGGCGGTCTGGATGATCCTTTTCTTATGTTTACGCTTGATTTCAACTATATAACATTAAAGAGGATAGTTTCTTCTTAAAAAAAGTCATTAAAATGATATATCGTGCATTTACTGATGTAAAAAGGTAGAAATGTTTGACATTTATGATTCATATGATTTATGTAGTTTTGCTTTTATTACTTAAAAGTTCAATAAATAAAATTACATTTCAGTTTTCAAAAATAAAATATTTTGAATTTAAAAATTTGTAAACAAGTATATTATTAGAAGAGTACGGATAAATCTTTTCTTGGGTTTAATTTCTTAAAGCGTTTAATTTTAATGTATTTTTTAACGGGATTCAAAAGTATATAGCAGTTTAAAACAAAAATCCCAACACCAAAAAAACTAAAATTGATATTTTGAAGCCATAGCAACCCATGTTTTGTCTTTAATGTACAAATGCTTGAATGAATTTTAATGGTACTTTTCTCGGAGAATTACCTTTTTCACCACCCATTGTGAAAACAGATCTTCAGGCCACCAACTTAAGTTTTTGTTGGCCATCAAGCTTTTTTATTTCTCGGAAGAAGATAATCATTTTAAATGAAAAAAATAACTATTTTTAACACGGGTTAGAAAGCAAATTTCGAAATAGTTTATCTTTCAACATTTCTAAAAAATAGGCATTTCTAAAGATAAAAAGGAAACCCTTTCATTACCACCATTTTCATTTCAAAAACACAGATTTTAAATGTTAACCTTTAGTGGTAAAAATTAAACTACCCAAAGCTTCATGCTTATTTTGCAACAAAACCACCCACAGTTAACCACCAACCCATTCATTTTTTTTGTAGTACCCACTTATATATGTATGTTTACTCCTATTTAAACAATTCTCTGTCCATTTTTTACACAAAAGCATACAACTTTCCGTTGAAATCCCAACAGACAAAGCGGAATGTCATTGTTTAGATCCAAGTCCAAGTCCGACCACCCACATATAATGGAAAACGAAAAGATGGCCGTCTTCTGAGATTATAGTTTATTTTAAGGTTTTTTCAAGAATTTGTTAGGAAATGTACTTTGTTGTGGAATTTTTTTTTTTTCGAAAAGTCGTTGACAGAAAGTCTAAATATCCGTCTAGTTTGAACGAATTGATTTTAGAAGATGCTGCCATTTAAGTAAAATGAGATTTCAATCAATTTCAGAGTTACACTTGAAGGAATATTTATGTGATAAAGCGAATCTTCCAAGTCAATTTTAAGCACACTAAAAACAATTTTATTTTAATATTTATAATTTTGAGTTATCTGTTAAAAAGTTTTCACAAACACCATAAAGGAGAAATAAATAATTAATTCTAAATGCTAATAAATTAATTTGTAAATACTATTACAACTATTAAATTTTGTTTACCACTGGATATTATATATTTCTTACTGCTAAAATACTGCATAAACATCTATTTTTATAAAATTACTAAATATATTTTTTTTCACTTGTGTAGATTAAATAATAAAGCAACGAACAGAAAATTATCAGCTATGTTTGATTTTTCCGAAATATAGTAATGAAGCTTGAGTAAATATTGAAACAAATTTAAACAAAAATTAAAAAATAGATTTCTAAGGCATACGAATAATAAGAATAAGGGCGAAAAGATGGTAGTGGATATTTGAATCAATCCATCTAGTACAATATAGTATGATAATATTGCGACAGGTCTCAATATCATTTGGATATCAAATAAACTTCGTAAATTCATTGTGCGATCTAGTGCGCGGAACTATGGACGTTTTACTTAGGATGTAGTGAAGCCATTTCAGAACTAACAAGAAGTTCCAAGAAGAACTAACAGATAGTAGATTTATGTCCGTCCGGACGTACAGACAGGCGGACAAAAAGTATGAAAGTTGGGTCTCTGAGGTCATAGCTTTCTAACAAAAAAGAATTTTTAAGATCCGAATGATATAACCGATTTTGGAAGGGGGGTACGGACGGACATCGACCGCATGTCAATACCTACTTTTTCATTTTTTTAATTCTTTCGAAATAAAAAAAAAAGTAGGCTAAAAGTATTCAATAATAAACTGTGTAAAGTTTAAATTTATTTATTATATTTAAATTTTATTTATTTATTTAAAATTTAAATTTATTGCATAATTTTCTTTACAGAACAAGATATTGTAAAAAAAATAAGTGTATTTAAAGTTAAACTAAATTATTTTTAAAATGTTATGTTTTATATGTTGCAAAAAGTAATTATTTAATACTAAATTATTAATCAAGTAACAAAATACATTTCCTATTTTTTTTAAGAACAAATATTGGTATATTAGTTAAAAAAAGTTATTTTGGCCAGAGTAAAAAAATATACTTGTACTTCGAAATAACCAAAATTGGCTTGAATATACTTGAACTTCGAGATAACTTGAATTAAGGCAATATCCGTATTACGATTGCTTACAATTGTCCTTCGAAGCTATTAAAAGTTTAGAACAAATTTTTAATTTTTAAAACAAATTTGATTTGAAACGTGTTTATAAGGAAAAAACAAACCTGATTTTAAAATGTTTAAATTCCTTCTGAACCTCCCTGCTATTTGAATACCTCTAATCCTGAACTAATCTACAATTGGATACGCGTTCATAAATGTAGGTTTGCGTGCAAAAATGCGTATCTAAAAGGCATCTTCAACATGAACATCTTATAATAAAAATACAAAATATTTGGAAATTACATTTACAAACATGGTATTTCGTATGGAATGACGAAAAAAAGTCTGTCCAAGTTCTATTTCTACACACATCCATTGCTTATCAACCTTACACTCTTGTTATGGAGTTTACAAAACGTTCAGAACATTATCCTGGAATTGAACAACAATATGGCTGTTGTTAAACATCCGCTTTACCCTTTTTGTTTGATGTCCCCACCTCAACAAGAGTTTTTGTTCCACTATTTAGCTTCCTTTATCTTGCTTTTGAATCGCTGCATTCTGGGTGGAAGTTTTCTTTTCCTCACATTATTGAATAAGGCTAAAATAATACTTTTTTATTTTTGTCAAGTATTCAAATAATGACATGTGGTTTTAAAACAGAAAAGGTTTTTTAAAATTGAATTTGTGGCAATGTAGCTATATTTACTCTGCATGAATGCGTTGGCTCTATAGGACGTTTTAATTACAACACATGGTAAATAAACCCACCAGCCGAAATCCAGACAAGCTATAATTCAGACAGCCGAAATCGAGACAGGCCATAATTCCTACGCTAGAAATACATACTTTTTTGTTTAGTTTTCGATTTTAGAATATTTATTTTAAATAAGATATAAACTGTTTGTTGTTAAAAATTGTTGTGTACTATAAATATTTGAACTCAGCGCGAAGAACACCATTAACTTACTACTTTACCCATTGTAAGGAAAAAAATATGTACATCAGAACCAGAGCACTTAATTATTACGTCCAAATTATAAAACGAAAACTTTAAAAAATGGACTACTTAAAATACTTAGATTAATTATGTATGTGATTTCCGTATAAAATGCATTTCGAATATCATTTTTTTTCGAACCAAAAGTATTTTATGTTTAACATAACAATAAGAGAAAAATCCCCCTTCCCAAATGCAAAAATATTAATTTCAAATATTAGTACTTAAATTGCCTTTAATTATGCACAACGGGTATTAATTTATTGATTAGTTCGGATTTGAGAACCAAAACTAAAAGTCAACATATTTGGTGACAAAAGTTTTTTTTTTGTAGAAATAAAAATTTTAGATAAATAATTTTTTATTAATTTTATATGAATAGAAATCAAATGCATTGCAATTTTCTAATATCGAGAAATGCTTACATTCTCTTCAACAAATTTAACTAATTCAAGAAAATGCCAGACACCAGGTCAATACTTTCATTATGGAACAGGTCCTAATTTCCCATCCACAGATCCCGTCAATACAGGTAATTAGTCTGTGCCTTGATGCCCAACATTCCCTACATGCCCAACATTCGGTGTTATTATGTTAAGCACGAATCCTTTTTCTACTATTAGTTTAAGCAGAATTGTGCCAATGTCTGTACATTAAACCACGGCTACTGTATTAATTAATGTAATTCTAATTACGCATTAACGCAATGATTGTCACCAAAATATTTTTTCTATAGTTTAATGATGTTAAAGGATACTTTTCTGTTTAAATATATTCTGGAAATAATCATTAGAATTAATTACACCTTTAGGCGTGTACCCAGAAAAAGTAAAACAAATTGTCGCCCTATAGTTATGCGACGCCCCACCTTTGAAATTCCATCTATGATGAAATTCATTTACGTAAATGAAATAGATTTGATTCATAGAAAGAGGTGAAAGTGTCACAATAGTGGCCATTCAGTAAATTACTAAATACAATAACCATCTTAGATGGACCATCTTAGATGGAACCAATAGATGGTTAATATATTTAACCATCTATTTTTTTAATTGATATTTATTATAGTACTTTTAAAGTTTTTCTAATGTTTTTTTTTAATTTTTTAGTACATATCATTGCTAAATGTATACTACACTACAATAAAGATTCAAATTTTATTTTAAAAAATTTGTAGTTTATTCTTTTAAACTTGCTGATTTATTTCAGGATAAATTAATGAGTTAATTTCGAAACTGTTATTATTATTTTAGCATTTATTTTGATTGTAAATAATAGATTTTACATAAATCTAAATTAATATAATTTCAGGTTATGAAATCTTAGTAGTATTTTCCGTTATTTAATCGTTTTCGCCTGCGCATCAATTGTTATTTGTTTACTCAAAAGTCGACACTAATGCACAATATAAAATGCTGTGAAACCCTGTTTTTAAATTTATGTATTCTGAATTTAATTAATTGTATATTCAATTATCTAAGTAAAGTTTTTAGTAACTAGCTAAATGTTTATTGCTTGATATATAATTCAGTAAAAATAATTCCGTCACTAAACTGTTGATTAAAAAAAAATATTTTTGTATGGTTGTATAAAATACTTTATTTTTATACAACCATTTACTTCAATTAATCCAGTGTATTCAATACTTATTATTTGTTCAACTTGGTTTAGTGAGTCATATGGTTTCGATTTACTACAAAATTTAAAGATTATTACTCCATTTACTAACGCAATTTAGCTTCTGTGCGTCTGGTCTGAAGTTTTATAGACTGAAAACACTGTGTATTTAATTTCACAACTATTGCAATGAAACCATTTATTATCCGAATGAATGTTTTTCTAGCCAATCAGGTATGTATAGAACTCAACCCTTTCGTCCTGTAATTCAAGGATGAGTGTGAGTCACTGCAATCACCATGACAACGCAAGCAAACATTCCACGTTACGGTTACGACATGATCTTTATAATAACAGAAATGTGAATAGCGTGTTCAGTAGCACTTTTCCGAAGTGAAAATAGACTGCTATAATAGTGATGATAACAGAAATTAAAAGTAGGTCAAAGGTGGGGTGAAATCATTTCAGACCAAGGTTGCCGAACGGAAAAAGTTTGAGTTTTAGTTAATTTTGCCATAATTAGAGGATTTAACTTCTAGGCCATGCAAGTGTTCTATTGTTCGCGTCGGCGTTTGTAAAAGGACGCTGTTTTGGAACATTTTTTTCTGCATTTCCTTGTCTGTTTCCGAACAGTAGCATAAGGAATGAGTTATGGGAAAATGGCGGCATTTTGTGTTGGTTTTCTTCGATTCCCAGACTCTGATTTGCCGCTCTCGTATTATGTGGCGAATAGGTAAATAAAAATATTGGAATCAATTTTAAGCTAATAGGGACACTTTTTATCTTGGGAATTTTATTTCCTCGAAAATATAATGTATTTTCATAGCATTTGTTATATTTATACTTAAATAAGTACAAGATAATATTATTTCATTCGAGAAAACAAGCACTTCAATATTTGTATTTCAATTTAATGGGTTTAAATTTGCCACATCAAAACAAGACATCTTTAAATTCATTTAAGGTGCATCCTTATTAAGTAGGAAATTTTACTAAGGTGTGATGAAGCATAATATTATATTATAGTTTATTTTTTATTGAAAGTGATTGAACACCATTTAGGTTGTTTAAACTTGTTATGGATTAATTTGGTGATGTTTTTTTTGTAAAAGCAATGAGAACGAACGCTTATCTCCTTATTAATAGGTGATGGTAATAGACTTTCGAGGAATAATTTAGTCATTTGTTTTAATAAGGAAATAACTCCAAAAATGCGATTTTCGATAAATCGAAAAAAAAACCTTTCTAAATCAGCTATTTCTAAATTTTTTATAAACGTTTTTTTTAATCAAACACTCTTCACTCTCAAATACGGATTCTCAAAAAACGACGAAATTTTCTTTAATTTCGACGAAACCGTTTACTGGCAAATACTCCGAGTTTTCCTTTCCTCAAAGTGAGGAAATTTGATTCGTCATTTTTATGAGGATTCGAATTTTGTCAAATCTAAAAGAAATATTTCGTCATTCTAGTTTCGTTAAATTGAGGATTATTATTCTTTATTTAAGAGTTCAGTATTGTCATTTTTGAGCATATGAATTTTGTTGTTTTGACAGCTCTAGTTTCGTTAAATTGAGGATTATCATTGTTCATTTGAGAGTTAGCAACGTCATTTTTGAGCATATATGTTTTGTTGTTCGAAAAGTTATCATTTCGTCGTATTAGGTCTAGTTTCCATATTGTATATATCGTATGTCATATTTGAGCAGATGCATTTTTCTAAAATCTTTTTGGGTTGTTTTATAGGATTTGACTAGACTACATCACTTTGTTTTTAGTATTTTTGACCTAAATGTAAAAAAGGTTATAATTATTTTCCACGATTGTCTTTTTTACGGACTCAAATCCATCGATGTAAAGCTTTTGAAATATTTAAGGCATTTTATTTAATACAAAATTGTCTATATGCATTTAAAACTATAATATCTAATGTTTATAAGATATTAAAGATTCCTTGTGTGTCTCGAACAAAAATTTGCTTTGAATATAAATTATACATTTTATTACATTCAAATCTAGCAAATACACTTTTAAAATGTTCATTTATTTTTACAACAGAATAACATATAACTTTATTTAAATCTTTATATTTATTTATCAATATAAACACAAGTTTCGAATTTTTTATATACATATTGATTATATAATGACGGTGCCGGTGGGCTGGGAACTACTGGGCAGGCTGGCACTTTATGTTGTACTTCACAAACTGCTGCGTTGTTACCTGCTTCAATCATCAGTACTTCGGACGTATCTTATAGCAGTTTTGTCTTCTAAAAATAAAAAAACATTTAAAATATTTTTCATAACTTAATTGGGCCAATCCTTATAAAGGTGAGTCTAAAAACAGGAAAAACAAATATAGGATTAACAACAAATATAGGATTTGTTCAACTTACAATTTTAAGTCGTTTAAGTTTAACGCATCAAATTTACTGAAATTTAAATTTTAGGATCTTTTGGGGTGGAGGGTGGAACAGTTTTCTTACTTATGCGTTTAAACTACAAAATAGTATACAAAATTCCAGGTGGATAATTTCCTCAAACATAAATTTCAGAAAAAACTTTTTTTAAATAATTCCGTTTAAAAAGTTAGGCTTATTTTGATTTTTCAAATTTAAACTTGCTTTTAAATATTTCAATTAGAGATCCAAATCCCCATTCCTGAATATTGGAATCAACATAGTCTATGGCACAAAACTGTATAAAATAAACTATATTAAATAAATTTTAGTTGTTTCTTCGAGTTAATCTCCTACTTCTCTATCCAATATTCTTTTATATTTTTTTTTAAACTCACGCGAAATCAAACTCAAAATTTAGTTTGCACATGTTTACAATCTAAAAACAATAAATTCTAAGCAATGGAACCTGGTTAAATAAGTTGTTGTCTCGTAATTCCAAACACTAATGTATAACGCATCAATTAGCGTAATCGAGGAAATTTACGGTGAATATTCTCAAGTTGCTCTGGTTGAAACACACTTAAAAAACTTTTTTAATTATCGTTTTCACAATAAAAAAAACTTTTATATGTGATATTGGATCACCGGAATCAATTTGCCCACCATAGAACGAACCAGCAGTATACCTAATAAGCTACACATCCATTTAACAGTATTAACACAGAACACATGAAAATATACATTTGATTAAAGAACAAAACAAACATACAAGCACATAATAGAGATGGCAATACATTGAAATGAATTTAAATAAATACTCACCTTTTTTTTATGAAACTTTACAATGAAGATCTTCGTGTTTTGTGGTTAGGTAGGTAGATTGGTACATGTATTTTCCGGTTTGTGTGCGGGAATCGAACCATCACCCGGTTCAGTGCGCAGAGTGTTAGCGTAATGGGCTGCGATCAAGCCCACTAGCCACCCGGGCCCGAGGTTCCGATCAGTTGTTGCATTCCAACAAACCGCTAAGTTCCAATCCTAGAATGCAACAGTGTGAGATGAAATAATGAGATTCTGTTTCCTCAAAATCAAGATACAGAATCGTCAAATCAAGAACGTTAGAGTGAGGATTCGCGTTTCCTTAAATGTCACGTGATATTTTAACGAAAAAATGGTTAAAAACAATGAAATGCGCCTTGAGGATTGATGAATCGTCAAAAGTGAAAGTATTAATTCTGAGAGTGTTTATGCTAAGCACTAGTTATTTGATATTAGTTTTCTAGGTTACTTCATATTTTTAGTTATTTTGGCTGTTTGAATATTTTTTTTATTTAAGGTTGAAAGTAGTGGAGTTATTTCCTTGTTCGAAGTAACGACATCTTGTATTTTTAAAACTTAGTAATAGCCAGTTTTAAAGCAATAAGAAGTTTGTTTCACTGTTAAATTGTCAAGTAATGCAATTGTTATGTAAATTTATCCTTTTAATACTCCAATTTTACGTTTTCAAGCATAATTTTATCATAACTGGAATTTAAATTATAAAGTATTTTTAATCAAATAATAGCGCTCTACTTTTCGTAAAATATGTTTTACTTTAGGGTAAACAAAACCTGTGGAAGAAATGTTCTTTAAATCAATGCTAACAATCAAAAAATGAAATATAAATAAGACAAAAAAAACTGCAAAAAACATTAAAATTATCTTTTGTAAGATATGGTTTTAATATATTTTAAAAAATTTATAAAAATAACATTTCGAGTTATGTATACCAGATATGGAGCCTTGGCATGTTTCACGTGACGTAAATCATTTATTTTGCATTGCTGGATGTCATTGGTGGTTTCGGTGATTAGTGGTTCGACACGGAAAGCTCCGCCCTCTACATTGATTAATCAATCTAGACATTATTTTCATTCCTATGGAACTGTTGTCTCTCAAGACGTGAAACATGCCCATTAAGTATAAGTGTTTTTAATATTAATTGTATAAAATATCATTTCAAAGGCATCACATAAATCTGGCATCACTTAAAAACCAGCGAAAAAATTATGATTGCAATGCCCCTTGAAGAGAATTCGACAATCCGGGTGGATGTTATTTTAAATAATTAACTCCAAGAGTTATTTCCTTATTCACAGAAACTCATACTCTCAGTGTCAGTTTCTTTTAAGCGGCCCGTTTTGCTAATTTTTTTCTATCTTACACTATGAGGGCTGGGGAGCTCAGTCGGTTAGGCACTCGCCTAGCATGCGAAAGGTCCCAGGTTCGGGTCCGGGCATCGCCAAAATAACTGCCGACCTATAAACGGCCCGTGCAGACAAAAATGTCCGACGAATAATACCCCGTGTAAGGGAGTGCACGTTAAATATCCTTCAAAGTCCTAACGCTGCGTACGATGTCGCCCTTAACGGTTGCGTTGGGTGATTATTCAGGTGTCGGCTCGTCACTTGACTGTGGTTCTAAAATACGACGCCCGTCGCCAATAGCCCTCGTGTAGCTCTAGTGCGACGATAATTCAAAACCTAACCTAACCTATCTTACACTATGCGAATGCCAGTAAAGATAATTTTAAGGAAAAAAACTTATTTTGAAATTTTAGAGCTATTGCCATATTGAAACAATTGATTAAACTTTCCTTCCAATTCGTCTGTTACGCTAAAATACGCTGTATAAACATACAAAATTAAAAATATCTATTTATTAAAGCTATGGTTTTTACCGTTTGTTTGTTACTTTTAAGAATTAAGTGTATTTGTAAAATAAAACATGTTGACTGTAATTTTAGTTAATTAACTGCAAACTTCACTATGGTATTTATTTTTCTAGGAAAGGTAGCACATACATTGTTATTGAAAAATCTTCAGAGTTCTGCAAAATTTTAAATGTTTATTTTCTATAGGAAAGGTAATTGGAATTTTAATGAGTTTAATTTTAACTATTATTGCATTGTTTGTTGACTTTTCAAGACAAGTTAGTTGCTAAGTAATTTACTTTTATTTATATTTCAAATTTAGTTTAATTTTTAGTAATCACATTAAACTAGTTAACATAACTTATTAGTGTGGATATAAAGATTTGTAGAACTACCCTACTATTTGTAGAATATTTGTTTAAAAGTTTGAATGAAACTAAGTGGACAAACGTTCAGTGAAAATAATTAATAACAAAATGCTCGAAAATATATATCTTAATTGCGTCTTAATTCATTGTAGATAATATTTGTTCAACCGTTTAGAATTAAACTAAATGGACAAACATTAAGAGGAAATGATTAACAATAACATATTAAAAAATAAATATCCTTTCAAACAATAGTTGAATAGTTTAAACCTATTTAGCCTAACCAACCCAGTGTGAACTTCAACAGAAAATATATTGTGTGTGTGGCAAAAATTTATAAAGCTAGTAAAAAAGCCAAATCATCAAAAAATAAGCTTTTTTTAAATTAAGGTTAAAATGCTCAAATCCTGAAATCTTCAAACTTCTTTGAGTTTAAATATCTCTAAAAAGAATAGAATACATTAAATACAACTCGTATATTGTTTTTAATCCTTTCCTGTATGAAAGAGTTGGCTAATATAATATTTACTTTGCTAAAGAAAGCCTCTATTCTTAGGACCACTTAAAGGCTTTCCTTGAAAGCATCAAAGTGAAATGTTTCAAATGGAACTTTGTAAGAATATAAATATAT
This sequence comes from Oedothorax gibbosus, assembly GCA_019343175.1. NCBI lineage: Eukaryota > Metazoa > Arthropoda > Arachnida > Araneae > Linyphiidae > Oedothorax > Oedothorax gibbosus. The sequence continues at coordinate 244,126 of JAFNEN010000181.1, forward strand.
CGAGTAGATATGACTATTTTTAGGATCTCAATGGGTTGTCTCTTTTAAAACATTCTGAGAACAAGCCCCTTTTTAATATCAACAGAGATATTGAGTTGCAATGGCAAGAGGACCTACTTCAAATACTTCAGGCTATTTTGCCTTATCTTTTTTGACGCTAAGAACCCAAGTGGGAAAGAGGGAAGCATTTGGAAATATAAGAAAAAATGTTTTTAGCTCGAGAAAAAAAATATTCAAATAAAAATGAAATGTTTTTAACTTCGCAAACCTTTAATACAAAATATTAAAAATATATGTAGTATAAAAATAAATAATTAATATACTCCTGAAATTTAATTTTAATTTTATATGAATACATGTATTTTAAGAAGTTCTAAGAACAAACACCTCTTTAGAAAATGCAAAATAACTAGCACTATTAGGGTTCAGTAACCTAAAAGCCAATTACAATTGTCATCATTTGAGCTCTTTCTTTCTAAAAAAAAATATTATAATAATGTCATAAAAAAGTAGAAAATCTTGCATAATCACAAATTTCAATTAGAGAAGCGCCAAAACCTTATTTAATCTTGAACTGAAAAACAACCTCCGAGGTAAGATATAGGTTTCGAATAGTCTAATATATTCATTTACTTGCTGATTCCATTGTTGTACTCCTTTATTTACACATGCAAATAGATTCCATCATCATAGAGTTGACACCGAGGAATGAGAATTAATTAATTCAAAATTGGATTCTGGAATTCTTTCATTTCTATTTTCGGTGCACCAAATGAGTTTGCCGAGTTAATTTCTACGTCATAATATACCAAAGATCCAAGTGCTAATTAAAGTTTCTATTTTACATATGAAAAAATGTTCGGAATATGTCGGTGTGTTTGTTTGACAAACACTTAATTGAAAAATAACTTATTCGGGGTAAAATGTAGCTAGAAAGTGAAAGTTACAATTAATGTAGAAAATCCTAATTTTTCTTTATTATAAGTGACAACCAAATTATAATTAATTAACATTAATAAATATAAAAAGTTCAACAATTTAAACGGCTTATTGAACATCAAATTTTATACATAAAGAATTAGGGTCTCACAAAAACTGAAATAATCACTTTTATTGTTACTTGTTATTGTTAACTTACTGGAATTAGTGTATGCTCGCATAAGAGTTCATATTATTCAACAATGTATTCTGTTTTTTTAAACTGAATTTCACAAAACATCGGTTCATTATTGATCTTACACCACCAATCATATTTTTAAGATATATCAATGTAATTATTGATAACAATTTAAATTTTGACAACAGTATAATTTTTGATAACAATTTCCATCCACTCCACATTATTTTGAAACCAACTCTGACATGTTAACTGGTGCAACAGAGCTGTTATCATCTTTAGGATCTTCTTCACTTCTCTTTTTCGAATTATTACAAGTTTGACTAAATACACCAATTTTAAAATAAGAAATTGTGATGCATAGTACCTGGTACATGAATATTAAATTCGAAATAAGCATTCAACAGGCTTTGATTATTCACAAAAAGATAGTATAATTACGTTGCTCAATTATATTCAGATTGTAAATTGTTATGTTGTTGACTTTAGCTCATGAATATTTTATTAAAATTTAAATTGCACAAAAAGCTCGTTTTTTCGTTTAGTGTTAAAATAGCAAAATTTAACATTTATTTACAAGTAAATTTTATTTTGTGACGAGCTAATAAAACATTATGTGGGTTTTAATTGATTACTTTTTCTTTAAGTTTTTATAAATTAATCTAAAATTGTTCATAAATATTTTCATAAACATGTCATTTTCTATTGTTAGTTATGATACGAAAAAAAGTTCTAAACGGTGATTTTTTTTATAATAACGTATTTTCGATATAATACTACTTAAGTTCATCGAATTCTTAATAGTTTAACTGTCTCTAATTGTATGAAATTTATTTTTTACAATATTTTTAAGTCAATTTTTGTATAATAAATGAATATTTTAAAAGTATTAAATTTAGTCTTATCTAAAATATTTTACTTTTACGCAGTAAACCCTGAGTTAACACAAAATATATATCTAGTTTAGCAGCAAGAATTAAATATTCCATATTTTAATCTAGCATATTGATTACTTTAATTAAAAAAATAATAAAAGACTTAATAAAATAATAAAAGACTTAATAAAATGCGCATACAACAAGTAAATAGTTTTATCAGTAGGTAAGTTATTTTTAAAATGCCAAATTTTACGTTTACCCTCAAAATAAACTTTATTTTTAGAGCTAACAAAATAAAAAATATTAACTCTATTTTAGTGTATTTTTTTTCTTTAAATAAATAAAATATTGATTTCTTTTCTAATTTTACATTACTTTTTTGGAAAAGAACTAAAGCCAGCAGACCCAAAAATACTAATTCAGCTAAGTCAAAACCCTTATTTTCTTTAAAATTTATCTTATGTTTATGTGCGGGTAACTTTTTTCCAGACTTTAAAGTTACCCCTTTACCACACACGGAAATTTCTCCTTGAAGTTCAAGGACTTTTAGTTGGACCACCCTATTCTCTTGATGAAATCGATCAAAAAGTTAAGGATGTTAAATAAAAGAATATTGCATTTTTTTTAGTTTAAAAGTTCAGTTAGTCCTGTATTTCGATGTGTTGAAATATTTGTTTTTCCTCTTATTGTTGGCTCTCTAATTATCATAGTGTATTGAAATCTTGTAATTTTGTTTTAATGAACTGTAACGTTATTTAAAAAAGATAATATATTAAAATTTTATTTTCTACGTCTGTTGTGCTACAAATATAATTAAAATATTGCGTGATATCTTAGGCGGAAACTATTGGCATATCTAGTTTAAATTAAATTATTCACATACCGAAATAATACAAAGATTTTAATTCTTATTTTCACTATAAAACCTCAATGTGGTTTCCATATAATTTAAGATACCGAGCTGAATGTATGGATACTAAACTCATCTTACAGAGGAACCCAATAAGGGATGGTGGAAGTTAAATTCATTCCTTGTTCAAATCCCATGCTAGTATTTAAGAAAAGTACTATATCAGGTAGGGTATTGACATGGTCACCTGAAATGGATTCAAACGAAGCCAAATAACATCTACAAAAAGCTCCTCTTCTTACAAATAACGCACATGTTATCTTGGGTGTTGTTTCGATTTCATGCGGGCTTTGCGACCTAGCCAGAACTTAAATATGACCGATGTTAAAAGACATTCGACTGCACATTTGCCCTTTTTATACCAAGAAACATAAATATAGGAATAACGGATTAAGGAAGGTTTGTGGACAAAAAATGTCCTAACAAGGAATGAGGAACAATATAGAAAAGTCAATTGCTTCTTCTTTATAGTTTCGAAGTAGCAATTGGAAAAAAACGACATCTGTTTGACACTAGTCAAGAGGTAATTCTTGAAAAGTTGTTTTGAATGGAAGTGTGTATGTTGTAGGGGCATTGATCTGAAATTGAGGTATTTCGAATTTCTAAAATGTATGAAATTGACATGATTGTTTATTTTGTACAGGTGGAATTTTCAACATTGTTTTTTGAGGAAAGAGATAATAATATCAATTAAACAGAATTTGATTTGATATTTTTTTTATACCTTTCGGTTGTTTTGTTTATAAATTTTCAAAAACAATTGTTGAGGTTTATAGTTTATAAGACCCGAGTATGAAAGGTCGAAGCTTATTTCGACGAAAACAATATAACTTTAGCGAGAAGTTATTGGTCTAAAATTATTTTGTTAATGCGCATCTTCATTTGATTTTGACTATGCGTTTAATCACTAGCAATTTCAAATTTGATATTGTGTCGATAAAACACTTTAATAGGTAGGGTTGTTTTTGTCTTTAATAAGAAAAATCCTTTATTTTTAAACACTTTCTACATCTAGCTATTTTTCATTATTTTTTTTATAGAAACATCGAATTTTTTTAAAATTTCATATGCATTCAGAGTTCAAACGAATCTACCGAATTTCAATTTCATTCTCCCTCCTCCCATCCTTTTATCATCTCTGTCTTATCCTATCGCCATCTTATCCCCATCTCCACGATTATCACGAAGAGAAGGAGAATCTTCAAGCGCGATTAAAACTCCCGAAAAGCAGCTCCAGAGAGATTATTACAAGGTGGGGTCTTATCAAAATAGGCTGTCTCCCTTCCTAAGCAAAATGGGTTAGCTGCGAACAAAGTGCCTATGTAGAACAATCTCCCTTTGATAAATAGCGCATGATTCCGAAGCCTTCTATAGGGAAATTCATGCGGGTTTTTGAGCAGTTGCTCTTTGTAAAAGATTTTACTGGTTATTTTGACCCTCGATTAAAATAAGATCTGATCAGGAACGCTGATAGTGGCAATCAGGGTTTGACCACCTTCATTTCATTATTTAAAGTGGTCTTCATCATTTCAACAACAGTTTCGCCATATTTGGCGAAAATCAACAGATTTTGAGAGAATTTTGATTCAGAAGCAGAGTTAAAGCTTAAATAATTTAGTAGAATGTATTTCAATAATATTTAATTACATTTTCGATTAAAACTTGCTTTGTATTATGGTTTTAGCAATAATTTTTCGTAAAATAACATTAGATTATTTTAGCATTTAAACGAAATCGATGTATATTTTTTTTCAAATTTATTATGTATTCAGAAAAAGAAAGTTTAGTTGATTACTTTACCGAATTCATTAGGTGAAAAATAGTAATGGATGTACCGTAAGATACAAAAAAAAACATATTTCACTCTTTTGTCGCTATCTTTTTGCATGCAATATTTTAAAAGTAAAGTTTTAACAAAAGATATTTCGTATAATTTTTGAAATGGGTTTAACATAATATCCTTAGTTAATATTCAATGCTCCTTCTAAATTCTCAATTCAAGACGAGTTTCAAATTGTTTAGGTATGTTTAAAGAGCAAAATGTTTTATGTGTGTTTGGCGAATGCAAATATCTAGAACCAGCAGCCCTAGCTAAAGCAACTTGTTAACCTAAAAGGATGGTGTCATGAGTAATTGCTCACTAAACTTTCATTCATCCCACCCTGGTTCAGTTTATAATAGAGGCACATTTAAAAATACTGTTTCTCTTTTTATTAAGTAATTATAAAACTGTTTAGATATAAAGTATGTAGATGAGATTCAAATTATTATCTTTCGATAATACTTTTCGTATCAACGTTTTTCACTTTCAATGTAGGGCGCTCATCTTTCTCGAACAATTTATTTTGTTTTAATGTGCAAGATTAATTAGGCGATTTTATGAAATAGGTAAAAATATTTCAGATTATGTATTTTTGTTGCATTCTGAATATTTACATAATGTATCAAAATACGCATGTTTGTAAAAAAACACCCCACTAATTCTGTATTTTACACACTGTGTACTTAATTTTCGGTAGAAATACTTATTATATCGGAAAACACAGGGGGGAGACCGGGACTAATTTTCCCGTGGGGTAAGTTTTCCACCAGGCCTTATGTTGGAAACCAGACCTAGGTATAATTCTGGGTATAATATTTTTGGCTATTTTAGTTTATAATAAAATGTACATAGAAAAACAATGTTTTTAAGCGTATTAAATCATTATAAGAATAGTTGGAAAATTTGACCCATCCATTTTTGGCAGTATGGGAAAATGTACCCCGTATACGGGGCACGTATTCCAGCTCAACGTGCTTGCATTTAACTATTCGCTGTCAAAAAGTGTATTTACTTTTTAGAAAAGTAGTAATGCTAGTTTGTAGATAACCATGTAAGGAAAGCAATATGATATCTTATTTTACTCAAAATAAGTAAAAGTAAAACATATACAATCCAAAAGAAAAATATGGAAAACTAGCCCCTATCCCCTGTTCTTTTTCAACTCGAAAAAATATATAATTGAAATATTACTTATAAATTATAATAAAATTGTCATGACCTGAGCATTCATTTCCTGTTTATTTCAAATAAATATATTGTGATACGTTTATTTAGGTTTGGTTTGTCCCATTTAATGGATACATATTGATATCAATATGTATTCATTACTCAAAATGGAGGGAGGGAATCGTTTTAGTAATAAAACTACAACTTATTTTTTTAATTTATTATATACAAAATTGGGAATTTTGTTGGATATTTGATAGTGGTTTGCTTGACATTAATATAATACTTGAACATACTAGATTAAAATGATAACAAATTCCTCGGTTAATAAGAAAAGTTAATAAAACGAACGAATATAAAGTTTTATATCTTTTTCTCGCATTCTTGTTCTATTTTAATCTTATTTAATATCCAAATTATGTTTAGTACTTGTTTTTAACAATGTTACGGATTTTATAACAGACATAAAACCTATTTGTGATTTGCTTCGAAAATGACTACCCAACCAATATTTTTATGTTTTCAATTCATTTAAAATATCCAGAAATGGAAACCCATCCCCTTAGGCCTAGTATTAGTAATCTTTAGTTTCCTACGACCTCCTTCCATTGTTTAAAATCAACATAATGTAACTAAACATCCATCTGTAAAACTGCAAAGGTACACGTAAAAGTGCCATTGGCGTAACAATATAGTTATTTAAGTCATTCGCTATTATTAATGTACGTTAATATTTTAAATGTTAATTTCCTGATGAAAATACTGTTTTTAACTCCATGTCTACCTGTGCTTTTTATCGTTGATATCTTTGAGCTGTCTGCTTAGTTAATGTGACGGAGATTTCATAATATATTTTTAAATGATTGATTTATGCTTTGATTTCCCCAACATTTCAAATAATAACTTTCCAATATACACCGAAAATTTTATTTAAATAACTCATTTTAAACTTTGACAACTGGTTTGGGACAAAGACATGATATGTCAATGGAAAATATAACTGTGTTCTTAAAAATATAAACTTTGGGTTCAATAAGGTCATAATAAAGAAGCCTTGTCATTTTAAATGTTATGTAACTAAAATAATACTATAATCAAATCTACCTTTACTTCCATTTTTACAATTTTTATTCAACATAATGAAATAGAATATGCATCCCGAAGTCCTATAAAATGCTGTTTTAAATAAATTTATGTTGTAACCTGTTGAAGAAATAATTAAACTCGCATTATACATACGTCTTCCTTAAATATAAAACTTTGAAACAAATTTATCTCAATAAGTTTATTGCCCCTTACAACTTTCTCAAATATGTCTAAATACGTTGGATCAACACTGTAAAAATTAGGTATTATGTTAGGATAGAATTTGTAATATAGACCGTGTAATGTGTTTTAACTATCAACTGTTACTAAAGTTGCAAAAAGTTAAAATATATTTTTGCAATTACAAAATTTGGATAATCCGAATTGTGGAACTACTATGACCAATTTATAATTTATCCAAATTATTGACATACTACAAAATCAATAAAAATACAATGTCTTAACACTGAAATATTATCCTGTATGTAGAAATTATGTTGGGTTATAATATGATGTTTGACCGTTCCTTGATAGTAGAAAACTTACTCTTAAAACTAACTTGCTTGACTTTGAGTAATGTCATCATTTTGGGACATGAAGCCTTTCAAATTCATATTCAAAAAGATACTGGTTTGAATGGAATGGTCTGGAGAGATTTAAAAAGGATAAAGTAAGGTTCGAATGAGTGTCTTAACTTCCTGACTCTATATAATAATTACCCCACTTGTATAACCAATCAATAAGATATAATTTTTTTTCTCGCATTTTTAGGATATATGATCATCATTAAAATGAAATAACTATTATTAACCATTATTATTTGCTTCTGGCAATAGTGAGGTTCGGTGAAAATAAATATCAGTCAATTCCAACTATTCATTGGTTAGACATGAGAGAAAGTTTCGTTTTTGTCCACCAATTGCCCCTAGATAACCTTCGAGGCAAGAACACTTATCAATGGCAAAACCTGTAGTCGCCTTACCTGTAATGGCATTTGTACTAGATTTCAGCTTCCTAATGTAAATTCTTAAACGGGTTCCCATTGACAAAATCAAGGGGCTTAACATTGCTAGATCAGCAAACTGTAGTTTTTCATTTTGCATAATATATTATTTTAAGTGTCTAGTATCTACTTCTTTTGATGTTATTTATTGTTTCTAACACTGTTAATAATAGTTTTAGGATATTTCGTAAACACGGTGCCAGCACCACCGTTTTAACTGAAAAATGAAACGTGATTATCTAGGTTCCATGAACAGCAAAAAAAAAAAACATTCCTAATGTTTTACTTATTTGTATTCGTAGATACCTATCACAGTATGCAGGATTACGCAGCTGCTTGAATATCATTTTTAGTTCATTCGCTTTCTGTGAAATCAGGAAAAAATACTTTTTTTCCCTGTGGAAATTTGCGTTTTTCCCTTGAAATAGTATTTTGCTCTTTTATTTTACAGTAAAAAAATGTTATATCAAACAGCCTGGAACTTTATTTTGGTAAATGCTAAAACAGTTCGGTAAATAACTCATTTGTCAAATTGAAAATTACAGTCGTAAATAGTGAAGATGTAATTGAGAAGCGCTTTGGAAAGTTATTCAAATTTCGGTTTTTGATGACAGTTTGATTCAGCCCTCATTAATCACGATTAAATTCAGACTTAATATTTTTTCTACTTTTGTATAGTCATTTTGGTTTAAATTATAAAAATGTAAGATTCGGAATTTTGCATAATCAAAAATTTTGATTTCTTTACTTTTGAATGATGGTAGTTATCAGTTTACTATTTTTTATATTAAGAATAAATTAAAAAAGTTTTTATACTTCAAATAGAAACTCTTTTGTTTTATAATTAGAAACTTAAATATATTAGTGTTATAGATTTTTTCAAACTTTATTTTGTTACTATATTTTAGATTCCACACTTTGTTTATGACGTAAAACGGGAATCTCTTATAAAGGCTATGTCTGCTTGCCCGTTACCCACTTTCGGAGAACGAACCACAAGTATCACAAATAAGTGTGATACGGCATATTGATAGATCGGCAAGATACGGCATATTGAAGCAATGAATCAGACAAAGCTATATCCCAAATTTGATTGGAAAATTTTAATTTAGAAGTATATTTAAAATTTAAATAGCTAAACATTTAAGCTACATATAAACAAATCAATTTCAATTTTTATTCAATATTTTAAATTGTTCGACAACCACACAGCAAATTTTATTTCGAATAAACTATAATGTATGTGATATAAATAATTTTGGAATGACACCTATATATCAATCACAATATATTTTATTTGATGGTGCATTATATGTGTATTAAGAAAGATGGAGAGATTTTATACTTTTTTTTGCACAAGAAAACTTAATTTAATTTTCAACGTTCATTAATGTATAATTGTTTAAAGACGTCAAAATAAGAATAACAGATTATTTGTTCGAAAATTGTAAATACTTCTTCTAAAAAAAGAATAATATAAAAAGAACGCGATTTTATGATTTTATTATTACTTCCCTAACTAAATATTTTTAAAAGCTGTAATGTTTTGAAATATATAAATAAACTATTCTATTTGTAAACGAGTATGTCTAAAAATATGAATAGTTGATTTAAGCTTAAAAAATATTTCTTGCATAATTCGCAATTTTCTTAAACTACAAACGCAACTCTTCGGTTTTTGAGTTTCTAAACATCTGTGCAATTCGTGTCAAGGAAGTTTTAATGAATTGAATTATTTCCATTGTGTTAATATTTTTACTTTATGGGTAAAATTTTATTAATTTACTATTGTGGTAGAATAAATGTTATAACACAATCTTAAAGTAATCCCGGTAGAGGTTTATAACATCTGGAGGATGTCAAACAAATATCCTGAGGATTATTTGATAGTTCATTTTGACCATATATTTAATTTTCTCGCTCACACTTTAAATAAAACGGAAGTTAAAATTCAAGTTAAGATCAGCCTATGATATTTTGGAATATATAATTAAACATCTCAATTAACGTATGTTAAAAACATTTATGAATAATTTGGTTAGTGTATTTTATTTAAAGTTTTCGTTTTTCACTCACCTAACCATTTGTGTGATCTATTTTCCATTTATGTGCTTTAACAGCAGATTTTTCGCAGTAGTTATGCCCAGGTGGTAACATAAAGTGTGAAATACAACCAGGTTAAGCATACGTCACTTTTTTATGTTTCAAGGCTGAAATAGTGCTCTGTCCGGTCGGTCGTGTTTACAGATAGGGTTGTTTCATTCGCTTCCTTATGTGATCTGTTTTTTAAACTATTTTTTTTTTGAGCGAATGCTTATTTTTTTTTGCAATCCAGGAAATGGATTTCCGCCTCAATATTTATCTTTATTCTACACATAAGACAGCCAAAGCACATCTCTGTGTTTGTTAAATAACTAAAAAGTGCAAATATTTGGCGATTTCCAATTTCATTCTAAAATTCTTTAAAGGTCTTTAACAAAATGTTCTGTTTCATTTGCTGAAAACGATAACCCTTTATCTTCTCATTCGTCATTCTCAAAGCGAGTAATACATCATAAAAACAATTTACAAAATAGTCGATTATAATCGCAGAAAACACCCAAGTTACTTTTTTTTATTCCTATATTAACTTTTATTCTAATTCGTGATTTTATCTTTTTAAAATTGCTTTAATGACTAGAAAAACTGTTAATAAGGCCGTTACACAATACATTGATAAACGTATATATATATTTCACTATTGCATTAACCATTGATTGATAAATATTAAAAAAAAGCGTTTCTGTCAAAATTATCGTTATCCATTAACGACCTATTTTTTCAATGCCATTAACCTTCCTAACCGAATGAGAACTTTCATTTTAAGGTTTTAAAATCCGTTTTTGTTGTAACTTATTTTTTTCCTGCATAAATTGTTCTGTACTATGGTCTTTACTTGTCTTAAATTTTGTTTAATCAGATACAAGTAATACAAACTTTCGTTTGGGAAATTTTCCTTCTAATTGTAGTTGATGGGGTAACATAAAAAAATAAATTATCGAATCAGTTCGAAGCTAACTATAAAAGTTATTTTCAAAAGCCAAATTCTTTACTTAACTTAAAAACTTAAGAACTTTTATTGCATTTTAGTTCCACTTTTATTATTTATATGCTGTTTCGAAACGTTTGTAGTTATAAAAATATTCCAGTATAAACTGTAGAAGATTTTCATATTTTTCCCAACGTGGAAGGGAAATTAAGAGGCGAACTACAACGCACCAAACAATAGGAAACAATTTTCGTTTTAGATTCATAAATGTGTATTCTCCTAAAATTTGGCGCTTCAAAAAAATTTCATTGTACTCTTAATGAAAAGATTTCCTAATAATTCATGTTGATATTGTAAAGAAGAACTTCAGAAAGACATTCTTGAGCAAATTGGCCAAAATTCTTGTGCATACTATCGCGAAATCACAGCATTTAAATGAAATGATCTATGTGTAATTTACAATGTTTATTAACTTCGATTTCCTAATTAGTATTGTATTGAAGATACATGAAAAATGCGTCTAAAATGGAAATTTTTTTATTATGATAAATTTCTATGTAATTAGAGATGGAGTGAGTTTTTAAATTGTATTGTGGGTGTTGCGGAACATATCGGGTGTCACCTATGTCTCATCCGAATACGATGCAATCTTACATAAGTATAATCATTTTAATGAAGTCATTAAGAAAGCGGTACGGCAAATTATAGTCATTAACTTGGTCTTAGTAATAACTTTGGCATAGATATACATGAATTTGTAAGTAATTGAATTCCTTTCTGCATTGTTTTTTTGTTTAACACGTCACAAATGTTTATTGTGAATGAAGACTGTATTTAAATATTTTTTGCCATCGCATTTAAATTGAAGCTTATTGTATGAATAACTAAAGATTGTATTTGTTTTTCTGTACAATTTTGAACTTTAGCACTTGGAAATATTTGTAGCTTCAGACTAAATGAAACTGTTTTCTATTTTCACTTTTTACTTCTCTGCACTTGTTCTAATGAGTTTAAAAATAATAAAAAAAATTAATTCAATGATCACATTAAATAATTCATCACTGAACTAGCAATTAACGTTAAGATAAGAAACATTATGTTGCAAGATATCGCTTTAACTTGCTTAAATTGGGTTGGCATTAAGCACATTTTGACATTGTTTAACTGCATTAGTATCAGTATTTCAAATTAAAAGATACTTCCAAGAAGAGTTTTCCAAACAAAATTATTAGTTTATTTTTGGATAATAAGTAATATAAACCAACGACTTTTTTTTTACGTGAATAAATAAAAAATCAGGGACTTGATAAAATTCATAAAATCTTGATAATTTGGTAGATCAAGTCAGCTGCAATCAATTTCGAACGGATTTTTACTTTCAATTTCCTAATTATAGAGTAACAATAAGGAAACGTATGTTTGTTTGCACCTTATAGACTCTCAAACTAGACATTTGCATCGTAACTTGGCACAAATGTGTACTTCATACTAAAGTTGCAATTTTTAAATCAAAAAGTTCAAAATATTCTATTTTTTAGAACACTTTTGATCAAACTCTATCATTTGTTATCTTACGCCATCAGCTGAAGAAATTTAACTGGACGCTTACAAATATAATAAAAATTTAAATTTTTAATTTTATTTTCATTACCTTCAGAAACTAAATTCCTTATTTGGGAAATAATTGGCATAACGTATTACCTTCCAGCTTTCAATCCAGGATTTTATTGATGTCAAAGCTGTATCATAGGCCTTCTGGCACTTTCAATTTTTTAGCCGTAAATATTTTTCGTTTGAACATTGGTCCATCTGACAGTGTTTGCCGTTCTTTCTCTCTGAAACCAGTCTACATCTCAAGCAAATAGACTTCAAATTTGGTAAACGAGTTCCAGTACCTGTCGGACGTCTTAAGGTTTTCGAGAAAACCGCGCATGCGCAAACGGGTAATCAGAAAACCTCTTGTACAAGTCTCTATAGTGTATTAAGTTTCTAATATTGAGTGGCAACTGAAAGTCGTGTGGTGTTACAGATCCCTAATTTTTTTACGAACATTTTTATTAGTTTACATGTTCTTTCTTTACATTTTTTACAAATGTGATACATAGCTGGATTTCATTTAAAGGCCGTTAAAATGTTTGATTTGTATAGATCTAAAAATCTTATGAACATATAGCATAAATACAATTATTTTTAGGAGTCATAAATGATGCTTATTTTAGCTACTTTTTACAATTTTCAAAAACCTATTTAGTAAGTTTGTTTCTAAGTTAGAACTTTATAATATAGTTTTGTAGATAAACAATGCTTTATGATATTTTATGGCTGTGAGCAAAAAATTATTTAATAAAATGAAACGTTATCTTGTAATATTTTTATCATCAAATATTTAAGACACGTCTGCAAAAAAAAAAAATTACCCAATTCAATCTTTATATGATTTAATATTCTCAAACTTCATAAATATTTAAAATTTTAATCTAGTTTCTAAACGGTATATCTAATAAGTTACGTGTAAAACACAATTCTTTACCCGGAAATGAGATTTTCCCAACATTTCAACTACAAACCTATTGCTTTTAATCCCGGTGTTTCTGAGTTTACAATGAACAAAAAGCACCGCTATCAATTTGGACAAACAAACTCGACTGAATGATGCCACTTCCGCTATAAAATCTTTCATTAAAAATACATTTACCCGTTTCTTAAAGAAATTTAAACTTATTTCATTTCCTTTCGGCTTTCCCTTTTAAAAATCATTAATGTTTTCTGTTCTGAATATTAAATTTTCAGTTAAATGCGCAGATTTTCTCATTCCCACGGGTTACAATTTTGTAGATTGTTTTATACACGCATCTTTTTTAAAAGCCGCTAACCGTAGTATTTTCATATCGACAAGTACTAAAATTGAAATTAAATTAAAATGATTTGTTTTTAATTTAAATTCAATTTTAGTTTTTGTCGACATCTTAAAATTAAAATTGAAATTAAAGTAAAATATCCTGCTTTTGTCGTAATGACTATAGTTTTTTTTTTATCAAATATTTTGTTTTTCGTATAAAAAGGGAAAATATTCAAGTATTCACAAATTTTACTTTTGACGTTCACTTGTATACTTGGATTAAAATATGAAGTTATTCAAATCATTGTAATGATAAAATTTTCAAATATGAACACCTTTGTTTATACAATATAAATTTTAATTTATTACAAAGCTTTACGATTTCGTTTTGAAAAGACCCATAATAGCCAACTTGGCGAATTTTTACTAACTTTGGCGATAGTGGCTCTTTTTCTCATAATCGACCGCGCCACTGATGGCAACGTACGGGATAAACATTTCGCCAGTCGACCAGTCGTTCTTAGATCGTTCGAAGTGGTTGATTCTGCGACAGGCTAAGTGTTTTCTGTTCCACGAGCTAACAACGCCTGACCGGCAAAATTTAAGTTCTTGTTTTCTGGGAAAACTTTTTTCGAACGATATTTCAAAAGGATATTTTGTGAGGGTTTTTTTTTCTATTGAACAGCATCGAAGAGGCAAATCATTATTTGTGTGAATTTTTTTCCATTGGATTAATTGACAGAGCGCCTAAAGGTAATTATTTTTTAAAAAAACTTGTATATATGAATATTTTACAATATGGAAAAATGCTCAATCCAAGGTTGTGACATTTTGCGCATAGCAATTTATGTAACTGAACATTTAATTTTAAATATTTTTATTATTATTGCGATTATTAATAATATATTTTTGTTATTTTATGTTGCATTTTTTCACAATTATAGGTAAAGTGACACAAGATTATCAAAACTAATAAATTAAAAAATATCAAAAGCTAAGGAAGGAAACGAGCCTGTTTTTTGTTATACACTAAATTTATTTGGATATTATAATGAATTGAACGCTTATTTAAACAGCTGCGTCAATATTGTGGGCGTATTTGTTTAGTACCTGCATGTGAAATTTTAATAGTATCTAGTTAAATTATCAAGTTTACTTTACATTGTTAACTCCAAGTAATATTCATTAGGCCAACAAAACAACCGTTATCCAAATTATTAAAATATCAATGTTTTACATTAATTATTTATAATCGTCTATCGTAACTAAATATTAATTGTTTATAGCCACTGTTTTAATTATTAATTGTTGATAAACGTGCTTAAAAATAAAACGTTTCATTTTTTTAAAATTGAAACGCCAATTATAATATTTGTCTTGGTTGACTTAAAGTCGCATTCTAGCTCTGTGCAGGGTTCAAGATGCTTTCTACTGTCTATTTCTATCTTCCAATAGAAACACATTAACGTAACATAACACTTGGTCAAGTGACGAGGGGGTGGAGGCCTGAAATGAAAATTAAAATCATGCTCAAACAACATATTATGTACATTAAAAAATTCATAGTTTTAAAGAAAACATTTTTTGGAAATTTAGCATTTTAAGTACGAGTATGTTTTTAAATATTACAAACTGAGTAAAATCACTTTAAAGAATTAAATGCTGGTGTGACACTCAATGAGAAGTTAAAATAAAAGGGCTTTTTATGCGGCGAATATTTTTTCAATTGTATTAAAACTTTTGGAAAACATTATAGAGTTGAAATAAAAATTTCCAAAACCGTCATCTTATCAAATAGTCTTATTTTCTCATATGCATCACAACTTCAATTATTTTTATTTATTTGAAAACGTCAAATTTAGCTTTTCCGTATTAATTAAAATTATATATTTTTATTTTTTTCAAATTTAAATGTAAATACTATGTGTGTTCATTGAAGAAAATATATTAATAAAGTATATTTTATTTAATAAAGAGTAATTAAAATTACTTCAAAATTTAGTAAACTGATGTGTTCAGTTACATAAAATTATTTTTTTTCCATTCGAGAAAAATATTTTTAACATCCAAAAAACTTTTCAGATTCTCAGACCAACAGTACGAAACATACTAAATATAGAACAGGCCAATAATTCCTACTGTAAATGAACTAAAATATCAATTCATTATAAAATATAAAACCTTAATTAGAAAAGAGCATAAACTTCACTCTTGAAGAATTCGGAATGTTAGTTGAGTGCAAAAACCTAAGAAAACATCAGAGATAATCGTATCACAACTTATCAGGTCCTTTGGCGGTGCCTTTGCTATAAGAAAACATAGCTACCTTATCAATACCAAACGTATTCACGTATGAATCAAATCACATATTAAGGACACTTAACTAATATCATACAAAATCCTATTGATATTCCTATATCCATTGTTTATATTGTTGTGATTTTAATGCATGCTTAACTCTAAAAGGTTATTTATCTAACATATAATAAAAGTAATTTGAAAAACGTACTATGATTTGGATGCTTAATGAAAATAAACCGTAGATGTTTATGCAGCAATTGGGTTCATACTGTTCCATTGTTTTATGAGTTTGTATCCAAGTGTTTTAAAATATCTTTGCATGCATGAAAACAAATTACTTATTCATTTGAATGAGTTTAAAAGGTTTTATGTGATTCTGCGGCCTTTAAAGATTTTTTTAAAAACAATCGACTTAGATGTTCGCTACTGTGCTTATTGTTTTTGTCACCATTGGCTTTAAATGCATAGTTCTTTAAATATATCTTTTACTTTTTTACTGTAATTGGGTTATTTATATTAGTGGATATATTATAAGGCTTTGAAGTATATAAAATTAATATTCTATTAACAATCGCATTTTAAAATTTTATTCAAAATAAGTTTTTTTACAAGATGTATATTCAAGCACATATATAACGAACGACGTTTATTTTATTTTTAATATTTTGGTTTAAAAAGGTCTTTCTTAGATTTAAAATGTGGACCATGTCTACAATCGAACAAATAACGCGTTTAATATTATTTTTCCAGAAGATTATCAAGTTTTATCTGTGGAAAGGCGATCAAATTATATCTCAATTGCTAAAGAGATTATTAATTGATGTATCTTAATATAGTTTACCTATAGTAATTTTTACTCCAAATATCATATGTATCAATTACGCCACTTTTTCGTAGACATTGTAATAAATGCCATAAAACATGTTTTAATTATATAACATAAATGGTGCAATAAAATACATTATTACGTTATGGATTCTAATAAAATTATAATTTAATCACTGCAAAAATAACTATTTTCGATAATTTTATGTTTAAACTCGTGTATTATATGCTAATTCATTCAGTAATATGCTTCAATTTTAAAAAATCTTTATGTAACTGTTAATTCCGTTTACAAATATACAATAAACTTAAGTAAATTTTATGAAGTGCAAATTACTATAAGTTTAAGGCAACATATATAAAAATTCTAAGTTTGTTGTTCCAAAGCCTTTTTCTTGCAATGCGATGAAAGATAAAATATTTTTGTCAAAGAAAGACTGTTCAAAATATTTCCGAAAAGCTCAGTCACTTGACACTGTGCGAAAGACACGCTTCGGTTTTTATGAATGGCCCACTGTTTACATCTCCCCCCGATTCTAAGATTTCCGGATACCGAGTTTTAAATTAAGTCACCATATGTAGAGATAGCACTAGGAAAGCTTAAGATAAGAGCTAGACATCCGCTGATAGAGATTACGGAGATTACATAAGTTGTCAGTACAAGTCCGGCGGGTCAAAACTTCATTGTCAGGAGAATAGTGTTACTATTTTAATACGTATCTGTTCTATTTTTAACACTTAACGTTTACGAATTTTTAAATTTTTCTTCAATGAATCAAAATTGAAGGAAATGTGGATTTTAGTTGAAGATAGAAATTGTTTTTAAGTTTTGGGAATTTTTGTCGTTTAAAAAATTACTATTTATTTAATAATTTTTAAATAATTTAATATTTAAAAAAAATCTTTTACTGAAATTTGAGTTTTAACTTTTACAAGCTTTTAATTAAATTATTTTATACGACAAAGTTTCCGGATTATTTTAATATTTATTTACTAACACACAAAAACTTTTTACGCTTTGTTAGACTTTTGCTCAAAAATTTAAAGATAATTTATTTTAATATATCTTCCATAGGGTAGCTCGGGTTAATTTTAAGACAATAAAGGACACTTTCCTTGTATCTTATAAATGAATGTTTGGAACTGAATGAATTTGTTTCCAGGGTACCCTACTATTGCTAGAATTACGTAGACTATTTTTTTCCAATTTAAGAAATTTAAATATCCTTAAAATTAAAAAAAAACGTATAATTTCTAAACATACAATAGTGGTGATTATTAGACAGTAAATAAACACTCATTCTAACTTTTTCATTTTTCATTAATATAATTCTTATATATTTCATTATATTTTTCTTAATTTTTTTCAGCTTTCCGTATTTTGTATGGTAGTATTCGAATACCAAATAACAATTCGATTGGTTTTATTTTATAAAGTATTTTAATAATTTTTAAAAGTTTTTATTTTTTTCTCAAAGACCAAGTAACTATCATTTACCCCAAAATACCCTGCAGTTTAGTTACGTAATTTTCTCTTTATTTTCCAAAATATTTATCGATAAAAGTTTTCTTTTAGACTCA
Organism: Oedothorax gibbosus; assembly: GCA_019343175.1. NCBI lineage: Eukaryota > Metazoa > Arthropoda > Arachnida > Araneae > Linyphiidae > Oedothorax > Oedothorax gibbosus. The sequence continues at coordinate 262,683 of JAFNEN010000181.1, forward strand.
AACTGATTAGCATAGGTTTTTTTTCCAAAAATAGCTAAGAGCTTTTTTTTCTTAACGAAATTGATTTGAAAAAATAGTACTTGCTACTCTCATGGGCCTAATAATCACTTATGTAAAATATGACTCCCGTAACAGAATCAACTCTTAGAAAATAGTTTTTCCAATATGGTTTGGCTCTTTAACGCAATCCAACTCATCCTCAATGAAGACTGACTTTACTCGGGTTCAGATTTTTCCACATTTTAAGCTTCTTGGGCGACAACCGTGCTAGGTCATACAAGGAGTCTTGTAATTCCTCCTCTCTTTCTGCCTCCGCGCCTATAATTTCCAGCTTCCGAGTGTCGTCACTTTCAAAGGATTGACCTTCTAATGGCTCGGAAATACTGCTGTAGTTATGATGACTGTTTGTGCGTGGCGGATTGGTAACGCTGTTTTAAGCGGTTGTTCTCACAACCGAGTTTAATTTCAATGTGCACCATATCTTAGTAGCTCAAATACTTGTAAAATGGGTCGTGAACGTTGGCGTTCAGTCAACTGGTCATTGAAGCAAAAAAAATTAATTCTTTACAAGTACTAAATGTTATATAATTATATTGTTAAAATATCTCCGAGAAAAAAATTACAATGATAAAATCGTCTACAACCATGAGTTTCTGACTGCAACACTGGCTTGCTGAGGAAATAAAATAATTTAAATGGGGTTTTTTTTTAACAACTTTCATAATTATAAATAAGGACTTACAATATAATAATTTATATGGTTAGAATCATTAAAATACTAATGAACAATAAAGTAAGTTTTAATTTATATTATGCATCTCTTAAAAAAATATTGTTTATGTATGAAGCTAAGAAAAATATTTTACGATATGTAAAATTAATTTCTTGTTCGGATTCATATCTTGGATATTCATATTTTGGATTTAATAAGGCGTCTAAATTCGTTTTTTAAATCTATAAAAGGTTTTGGAGTAGTGGATATTTATGAAACTTTCTTTATTATCTTGTCAAAATCCTCGGTATTTTTACCTAGGATTTTTGAAAAATAAAAAAACTTTAAGGTAAAAAAATTCCAATGTACAACTACTTAATGTAAGCATATATATAATGCTCACAATTTTCAATATACTGTCATCCACGGTGGTCTTAAACGTTATGTTGAGTTTAAACTCGTCACTAGTTTAAAATTATTTTATCCTAGTCATGTCACATCAATCTCTCAGAAATATCCTTTTAAGTAATGACCACGATATAAAAGTTATGTGTTTTGTAGGTGGTCTTTAAGGCGTGTTCCAAACTAGGCCAGTACTAAAAAACCCGAGCACTACTTCCCACACGTACGCAAGATCTCACCACAATCAAACTTTTCCAATTTTCGCATTTCAACTCCTCAAACTCACATTATACTATGATAGTTTGAAAGAATAGTAACTGTGGGATATTTATCTGAGTATAAGTAAAATTGGCTTGAAAATCAAAGCTATGGAAGAAAGCCTTAACTAAAGAAAAATATAATTTTATCCACCTAGTGTTTTATTTCGTTATTTTAGCTAAATAGAACTACCGTACTGTCGGATATTAATAAATGTTTTCAGGAACGCAAACACGGGGTACAGTTTTTAGGGTCACACTCCCTCCCCCCCTTCACCAGGACCAATATTGTAGTCATTTTTCATAGTTAAAGCTACAAAAAAGTGTAAAATTAAACATATATTACAATTATTCATTAATGATCAATTCCAATAATTATAGAAATTATTATTATTTGAAAATATCAAATTTGCGACACAGCGAGCCGTAATCAATGCATACTTTGTTTATAAGAAATGATCAATATTTCTGGTCTGTGACTACTATGCTAATACATGTATATATTTAATGTCTAGAAAATGCTTGTGAAAGGGATTTATTAGCCTTATTCAAACGGCATATGGGCCGTATCAAAGTTTGTACATTTGCCATGAAGGTATATCATGTAACAATTTTAGCAAACCAACCGATTGGTTTCAAGACAAAAAGACTCCTTTCAATGACAAGATTGATCATCCCCATTTTAAAAAAAAATCCCAACCACGTTCCAATATCCGTGATTTGGTCCCGAAATTTCAAGTGGATTATCATTAAAGCTCAATACACTTTAGTGGCGATTCTTCCTCCAGTCCACCCCTTGTAAACGGTCGAGGCCCCGAACGGCCTTGTTATCACGTTACTTAATTGCAGACCTTTTCCTCGGTGAGATCTACTGCCACACGTTGAGCCCAGTAATCCGATATGACAGCAGAATGAGTTATATCCTTCTACAGAGTAACCAATATATGGGACATGGTGGGGCCCATATCAAGAGAAGAGTGTAAAACATCTTACTTTCAAAGTGGTCTAACCTTTATGGAAATGAAGGTCTTTCTTACTAAAAAGGTGTCTTCACTTAGGTGTCTACCTTTAGGTGTCTTCACTCAGAAGTGAAATTTAATTTGATGCAATTTGTCGTCTAAGACTGCATCATTCTGCGATTTTTTGTAAAGTTCTGGAAGGCTTTTTATCTTTGTACAGGGAAACATACCATTTTCTCAAGAAAATACAATCTCTTAAATAATTGGAGTAATATTAAAATATACTTCTCTTAGTACCATAAAATCCGTATTCAGACGAACCTAGTAACACCTTATCACATAATAGCATTTTCACATAATCGGATATCATTGTGGTATAGTGGTAACGAGAGTACGTGATCATACGATTTCCGATATCGATTGTATCCTCCCCCCCCCCCTCCTTATTTATAATATCATATATGGTTACATTTCGTGTGCTACTTAGAAAGGCATTAAAACATTTATCTATATATAGTATTTAAAATATTTTATAAAATTTTCTACTTCTAAAGAAATAGAATGGAGTTGGACCACTGTTAAGATAAGGTCTACTTCGACGACGATCAGCCCCCGTGACATTGCAAAACCAAATATTTTTATTGCTTGGACATATTCGGATTTATGATGGGCTGATACACATATATTTTATTTGTATGCTCGACATGGATATGTCTTGACAGATCAAGATGCCATTTAAGTTCAGCGATTTACTTTCTTATATGGGAGGATATATAATATTATATTAATGTGGCTCATCAAATTTAAAAGTAATATTTCCGATCGTATGTTGTTATTTAGTTTGTGTTTAAATTTAATTCTGTATAATGGTAGAGTTTTTAAAATAAAAATGTTTTTATTTGTCTAAATATAGAATATTTTTTATTACTGAGACATCTTATGATTTATGAAGGGCTACATCACATACATTTTATTCGTTCAGGATGACAAAGAGAAGTCTTGCCAACCGGGACAAGAGAATTCATGAAATTTAGGAAAATGCTTCCATCTAAAGGTTAAGATAAATGCTTCGTGTGCGTATAATTTTGTAATTTTACAGTTACTTTGTTATAAAAGATTCTTGATAAATTATAAAAAAACTAATTAAATTTTAAAAATTATATTTATAAACTTACGTGGCAATTTTTAAGGTTATATTAGAATAAAAATAAATATTTTGTAATTGATTTTTATTTTTAAAATAAAATATCTCTTTTAAAATATTCTATTATGTATGATGATTTTTTTTCTAAAGCAAGATCTACTACCTCACGCTGTGCCTAGTAATCCAATGAGACATTTTTATGAGATATTATATCCTTCTAGATGTAGTGCAGTCCATATTGAGGGCATTAAGGGGCCCATACCATAAGATTTATATAAAGCGGAAAAGACCCTCAAGTCACTGAAGTATAGATATTTTGCTTGCAGTGACATCTTCGAATTTATGATTAGCTACGTCGCATACTTTTTATACGTAAGATATCTGTGATGTTAAGACATTTGATGAAAGTACATTTTTATAAGGTTTTTAATGTTGATGTATCGTTTTTTTGGAAATAAAGAACATTTTTATGTGTCATTAGAGAAAGCACACGTATCATTTTGGCATGACATGATATATGCCACATAATGTAAATGAAAGTCTGTAACTTAGTTTTGATTTAACAAGGTCCATAAAACATTCATATGTTAAGTTCGTTTCAGCGACAATTTCTACAGTTGAGCTACCCCTCTCCCCCCAATTCAGGTGTCAGTACAATGAAACATTTAACTTAAACCCCGACTATCCCCGGTGTAACTGTTCTTTTTTATGCTATTACGACATCTAAAGAATAAAAATAAGTTGCACCACATACAGTTTTAATTGTAAGAGTTACGTGTAGACAATGGTGTCTACACGTAAGTCTAGACAGATTTAAAATGGGACAAGGAGATTTTTTTTGCAATCACATGACTATTCTATACAGCCCTGCATACGTATAATGTATACAGTGAAATGCTGTGTACTCTAAACTTAGTGAAAATAAATTTATTTTTAATTAAAATAAAATTTATAGAGGGCGTAACAATTTTAACTGGCGTGTTATATTGTGCTTTGAAATATACGCAATAAATATGGATTAAAAAAAATCTATATATTCTTAATAACCTTCCAACTACAAGTATAATCTTAAAAGCCTTTCATTATAATACATTGAATCTTTTTTTTTATTATTATTCGCTTTCTTCTTCTCACAGAACTATATTGTAATGTAGTTTAATTTTAAGGAAAACGCGTTGAAGTAAAGCCAACTTTAATTGCACCTTAGAGAAGTAGTACCTTAGTTTTCTCAAAAGAAAATTAAATTTGAAGAGAATTATTCCCGAATTAAATGTATAACTTTAAAAATTTCAAATTGTAGAGTTTAAATTATATTTTGAGATCCAATATGTTTCATGTAGAACTTTTATTTACATTAAATAATTATATACTATTTGCCTATAAAGATTTACAATCGAACTGTTTTTGTATTTCTTTTTTTTCATGACCTTTTGAAAAAAAATCCAAATATAGGTGAAGTTGTAAACTAGTGATGCAATATTTTGACAGTTTTCAGAAGTGGGTTTCTTTTGAAAGACGGAAACTAAGAAAATAAATGGTTCAAGGTAAAGATAAATGTACTTTTTTTTATCACCTTTGCGTTATTAGGACGGGATTTTATACTGAGTTGCTTAACTTGTATACAAATATAGTATCATTTGCAGTAAATTTCAATTTTGAAGAGTAAAACTTAATAGAATCCTCTGAATTATCATGTAGTTCGAATATTAATGTACTAACATCTACTAATTACTAACAATTAAAAAGATTCCAATCAAAACTGAGGTTCTCACAGCATTAAATTTGTCTAGAGATACGTCTCAATTAAAATAAAATAAAGCTTATACCAAAAGTTGTCGAAAAGGGAGAATTTAATTTTTTTGGGTTTTTCACTCCTTTTTATTTGTAAAACTTATTGTTTTGTTTTTTGAAAGTAAAAATCCTTAATCTTTTTTTAATAATATTTTTTTAAAATTAAGTTCTAATCTACATTTGCTTTAAAAAAACAAGTTTTAAATTAAAATCACTGACAAAATCTATCCGTTTATGCATTTTAGTATTCAAATAATAAAAGGAATTACTTTTTAAAACTTTCTTTAGTAACATTGTTCCTTAGTTGAACAACCTCTGTATATATTTAACGCCTTATGCTAGCACGCTTCTATTCAACTTTCCCTACTTTGCACACTAACCTTGGCCTGAGTTGCATTGTGAGCATTGATGGTTGTTTCTACAAATTATATTTAACCTTTTTAGTTAAAGACTAGAGTATAGTGATTAGCTATTTCACACAGTCATCATTTTGTAAAGTGAAACATTTGGTAACTTGAATGCAGTTTTCTTTTCGATTTGCCCGCTTGGCCATGACGAAAGATGAAACCTTGTATCTTAATGTGTTTTTTGACGATTTTAAATACTTTGAGTAGCTTTTAATTTTATTATTTTGTTCTATTTAACTATACTAACTTATTTATTGCATTAAGACGGTTCTCGTAATCGAGAGATGACTCGTTATTAGAATCTTACCTCACGGAGGAGTTTAATTTAGGGATTTAACTACAAAAATTCATAAGGAGAGTTACTTGACGCGTTGTCATTTTCAATCCTCAAAGTATAACGTCATAATAGACGTGACCTTTGATTTATTTTTACCCTCATACAAATTGAGTAATCTAGTAAGTAGCTGGGCTAGCTTGGTTAGTCAGTTTTGGTTTTGACTCATGTAAGTTAAGCAGTCAACTGAGTTATTTTGATTTGTCGTGACTCGTTTATATTATGTGTATATTTTTCGAGTCCATTTCGAAAAATTCGTTACTTCAACTAACTTTTGAACCATTCAAATTTCAAATTCTAAAAAAGAGGAACAAAAGCCACATTTTATTCAAAACCTTCAACCAGGATCTTTACAACCTCCAATTATTCAACGTATGATGTACGATCTCAAAGTGCTGCAGACTGGTGCGAAAAACGAGGGTGAAAAATGTCATAATTTCAAGACATAATTCTAAAGCCCCCGAGATTATTAGACTACGATCGGAGGGGGAGAGCAACCGGGATCTCTTATTACCTCAAAACGTGATCCCTGCATGCTTTGCTTTTATCTTGATGTAAGACCTTACTTTCCTCGTTAGAGGTTTCGAGGCTTTTTATATACTCTCCCCCACTCCCCGATTTCGTTTTAAAGATGCCGCAATTCGCATTTTTTTTCTCTCGTCAGGTTGCATCTAGGGGTTTCTTTATTGTGGGGATTCCGTGCACGTTTCCTTTTCCTTTTTTATGCCTGTGAGTTTATTCCACTCGCTACTTTGTTTATTATTTAAAAAAATACTGAATATTATATCAGTTAAGTCGGTAACTGACAAGTAACTATAAAAGCTGAAATCTATAGTAGTAGGTATTTACCGAAATATAAACTAGTAAATTTATTCGCATAATCGTTAGTGTTCACAAATGTGGAACACGTGTTTTAGTAAGTAAAAAAACTTATTTCATTATTTAACCTAATTAGTAAAAAACAATTTAAGTTCAAAAATATTTTAGCAATCAAAATAACGCAAATGTTATTTACGTTGTTTGTTCTTGAAAGAGGTTAAACATACTTTAATATTTATTACTTAGCTATCTTTCATCTTATAATAGTGTAACATTTAAAGTTTCTTTTTATTTCATATCAATTACAAATTTAATTAAAAACACAGTAAGACCTCGCATTCCATTTTAGATATTTCTGTTTTTTTTTAATTTTCTCTCTCATTCCCAACTCCCCGAATTCGTTTTAAAGATGCCGCAATTATCGTTTTTTTTATGCTGCATGAGGCATCTAGCGGTTTGCTTAATTAGTAGGGTTCGAATTTGTCATTCCGTGAGATTATTTTCCCAGTTTGATATTTTAGGCTTTTTTTTGAGATTTTGATACGTAGAATCTCCAGACATCGTAGGTAACATTTTTCTCCTTTACGTTTTCAGGCTGTTCAAAATGGCACTTTTCTTTATATTAGATTTTTTAAAATTTGTATCTTTTTAACAAAGCCAAAAATAATTTTTCTTTCTCTTTTATATGCTGTTTTTACAAAAACAATGCTAAAAAACTTTAGAATGATGATTTTTTTCAAGATTACGTCGTCAGCTATTTCTTAAAACAATTTTAATATAATAAGAATTAATTAGACTATTTCAATTTTAATATATCTAGACTTATTAAACACAAATATTTTTTTGTTTCCATGATGTTATTTATGGTTTAGTTTAGTTTGAGTTATCGTCGAACTAGAGCTACACGAGGGCTATGGGCGACGCTTCATAATTTAGAACCACAGTCAGGTGACGAGCCGACACCTGAGTAGGCACTCAACGCAACCTGTTATTTTTGTAATTAAATGTCTATTACACTTTAAAATTTTAAATTGTTTTTTCAAGATGGCGTCAGAGAAAGTAAATCCGTATAATGTTTAGTATTTTATTATTGTATATTGAAAACAAATAACAAAAGGAAAGTTTTTAACTTGTCTTACTTTCTACCTTTATAGAAGCCATTTCATTTTAGACTATTTTTCGTACATGCATGGTTTTGTAAACCACCATACCAATAATGTTTCTGCAATAAACTTAAAATATGCTTTAAATTCAGATATTTATCACATGACATATATTTATGTATAGCAATAATTAAATATACGGTGCACAATTACGTATCGAATTTTACGAATCATTGCTATGAATGTGTACACATAGTTCTTTACTTTTTACTTTCATCGTATAGAGAGTTTGAAGTAGACCCAAGACATGGACATGTTCGCTGATTTTCACATTTATTTATTTAAAACGCATCTTTAAGTGTAGCATTTGACAGTAAATTTATGGCAGTTATTTTTCAACTATCCATTGCCAATAAATTGGGTAATAGGATACCCATGGATTTTCGTACCCTTTTCAAATAATGCAACTCTCTTCAGTATTGTACTGTTACTGTTCTGAAAAGGTGCCATCGTAATTCCAGAATTCTCAAATACATTAGCCTCCAATGAATGTGCCAATATAGTTAATCAATCGAATACTGAAATGCAAATCTGGTAATGGATCCACATTATTCTGTTCGAGACATAGTAAATGTATTACATTATGAAAATATAAATCTTTCGCCGAAGACAAAAGCAATGTTCAATCCTAAATTAGCTCATTAACTTAAAGTTTTTTTTCTCTAATGGGGCTGCAATACTGGCGGTCAAGCCTTTTGCAGACTCGGCATATTCCCCAGAACTGAGAGCCATTTCTTTGTGGCACCATATAGACGACTCTCGCTACCAATTTTGACGCCCAGATTACAATGAATCTGAGCTCTCTGTGGATGTTAAAGTATGCCGAGATTTAATTTTGCCGAGAGAACCCAAGCCAAATGGACCCTCCAGGGATCTTTTACATGCCACATACCTTAACTTAAAGTAAAGGTCACCCTTAAAAAAAAAGATTTCTCGTCTCATCATCCACCACTGTATGCTTACAATGGTGGATGATTAGGCGATGATTAGGATTAGATGGATGATTATTATTAATTTTGAAATAATTAATAAACAATGAATTTCATTGATAATAACTAGTGTTCGATGTTCACTGCATCGTCCCACAACTTTAAATTTTCACTGTGTGACTAGAAACCAAGTAATTCAGCAGGACCAAAACAACGCACTCAACTGAGAAAATCTATCAAAATCAAATATGGTGGAAGATGAAATCGTGAAAAGATTTTTTTTGGAAACTTCAAGTACAGTGGCAAAAATTGATCTATCTACAACAAAATGAAAGTTATGTTTGTCACATAGTCCTGAAATATAAAAATTTACAAAAGTCATAATGGCCGACGACGTCTTCTTAAAAAAACTATTTTTAATTTTTAGTACTATATTTGTAAAAAATACACATAAAACAAAAATAAAAATTAATTTTGGTCAAGTTTTGGACAAAAAGTTTATAAAAAAAATATGGCAGATAAGATTTTGTGAACCTTATACTACCTTACAAACCTCGCATTAAAGAGAAGCCGACGTGTTAAAAAACGCCATCTTAAAAAAAATCGATTTAAAAAAACCTGTTCAGTTAAATGTAGTCAATACAACAAAATACATGAATTCTAAAAAGATAAATTGATTTTCGTTGGGTAGATCAAGAAATATTAAAGAAATAAAACTCCAATATGGAAGACGCAATCTTGAAAATCATCTCGAAATCGCGAACAGAAAAAAATGGCACCTAAGATTTTTGAAAACATCAAAATTTACAAAATCAAATTTGGCACAATAATTTCATAGGAGCTGTAGTTTGTGACAATTCAAATTTAATGATTCTCTTGGGATTCCGTGCCTGGTTGTTTTCTTTTTACTATTTGCATGCTTATATGAATCTTTCCCACTTTCTCCTGTACCGTAATTTTTTTTTGTTCTCGGAATAGCGCTAAATTTGTGCGTCTTGACTCGTTGCACTTGGTTAATGCAGCCTTAAAGCGAAACCTGTATACTTTTCTTTAAAAAAAAGCATGCTGTTTGTTGAGTTTGGATTTGATCTGGTTGTTGTAGTGTGAATTCATTTAATTTGTGATATTTTTTAAAGATTATTCAGTGATTCTCAACCTTTGAGGGGTAGAGCGAAACTATTAAAGAAGAAATATTCTTTAAAAAAATTGGTCAATTGACTGAAAAGAAAGCATACATATATATAGAAAAACATTTATATTTACATTTTATTGTATGGGAAGGGGGGAGGGTTGGGCGATAAAAATTATGGTTAAAAACTGGGACGCAAAATGCCGCGAAAAGTGAAAGTTTAAGAAAAGATTGCTCAATGTTTTACGGAATATATTTTTTTAAATATTCTTTTAAGCAATGTTAGAAATTTATGTCAAACTTAAAACATGATGTAGGAGGAATACAATTTCTCTTCAAGTATACACAGTGAAAGAAAATTGCAGCAGATTGTACAGAAATTATTTTACATACTTCGCAGTAGTTTATAAGAAATGTGAAAGAACGAAAAAAGTGCAAAGTGTGTCAATTTTGTTCAACCTTTTAGATAATTACGCTCATGTATGATAAAATTGTATTACAAGCATCCATTTTCGAGTCAGCCAGGCTATCATTCTTCAATAAATTTTTCTTTGTGAACCAACCCAATATGCTATCTACGGAACGTACTTGACAGAAGAGAAAATGTTGGCTAATGTACAAAAATTCCATCCATTGAAAAATAAATATTATAGTTGGGGGAGACCGTGGCCCCGAGCCAGTTTTCATTCTTAACCATAGGAATATTTCCGGCAGGTGAATTTATCTCTTGAATGGGATCCCCTCCTACTAGAAGAATGCAAACAAAAAATTGTGGAAATCGTAAAAAAAATATTTAAAAAAATGTTCTTTGACTAAAAGAGGGCGGAGTAGTGATGAATTTTGTATTTTATGTCCTTCTATACCCCAAAAGAAAACCGGCTCGCCTCCACCATTTTTTAATTGTGTTTTGGAACTTTTTTGTTACAAAAGCAGCAGGACATCGATGGAACGCGTGTGAACGTTTTATAGAAAAAAAAAGCTCAGGATTCTTTGAACCTCAATTGAAAATTGTGCCAAACTCTTCCTAGTTTTTTTCTTTGGTGGAAAAAATCTTGAAAATAATAATGTGAAGAATTAAGAAGTGTCCTAGGGCGAGTGGGTAATCGATTATCCATATGATTTAAGAGGAAGCTTATAAAATTGTCACCGACAAGAAGGCCAATAAAAGGATTTTAACGTTGGTGTTTAGACTTTGTCCTGTAATTTATATCATCTGTTTTTAGTAGGAATTTATTGTTCGATATCGTCTTTATTGTTAGTGTGGGCAACGTTTGTGGGTCGTTAGAACTATATCTATTTTTTTTATTGAACTTGTTTTTGAGAATCTTCAGAAACCGTATTTAAGAAGTAGGATGTTGATCTGATTCCAGCTGTGTCACATTTTCATTGTGATTATATTGTTTTTTGAAAATAATAACAGCGTGGGAAACTGCTCGGGAATTTTATTAAACAATGCGTTACAAATTAAGTGTGTTTCTAATTTTAGATTATATTTTAATCTAATAATTGTTTTATCCTATTATGATCGTTACAAGAACCATAATCTTGCCAAATAACGGGCTATTGCCATTACTAAAAACTTTTATGTCCTCAATACATTACAAACACTTTTGTAAAAGTCTCATATTTAGATACTGCACATAAATCATTGTTTTAAGTTAATGCACTGGTCTGAAGTTATGTTTTAATTAAAATAGTGCACTTATGGCAATTTAATCAAAATAAATTAAAATGATTAAATTAAAATTTAAACATCATTTTCATACCTATTTTAAAAATCTAATTTATTCCGCTGTATATAATAAATAAACGAATTTAGTCTAATGGCCGAAGCGTTCGATAAGAGTCCTTAAACAAAGTAAAACTGTTTACTTTACGACTTCCTGTCGCACTAAAATTAACAATTGAAATTGCGTAATCGTCTCGGGACAGTTTTTTCTGACCCATATCTTATCTCTTTAGGCACACATTTATCTTTGGCATCATTAGCATACAGTTAATGAGACAGGAATATCAGTGCATTAATCATTTTCAACCAAAGAAGCAATGGTGTCATCTGTTACACTAATATTAGTTTCAATGTCATGAACTTGCTTAGAACCAATTGATATCTAGTAATATAAATGAGTGTATAAGGTTTGTTCAAATAAAATTGTATTTTTTTTTTGTACAACCTAGCCTTAACAGTACCATATTAATGAGCCTGTTATTCTAATCGAAATTCTTCGTTGCGCGGATGTTATACTGACCAGCATTAATAATGTAATTTAATTACTTGGTAAATGATAGGGCTGAAATATAAATTTAGATTAAAGAAAATTTGGGGTTTCATTATAATACAGCATGGGAACTTGATTTAATTGCTTAAACATATTTTAAAATAAGCATGTAAGGTTTATATATCAGTATTATTCGTAATTTGTTTCGTGAAACTAGGTAAGGAGATTTTAATTAATAATTTAGTAAACTATTACTAAAGTATAGTATAGAATTCAGTTATACGCAATTTGAACTTCAAAATTAAAAAAAAATTCGTTAGATCTGTTTAGTAACAATATTGCTTAAAAATATGTTACACCTATATACTTACAGCAACGCCTTTTCACATAAAAGGCATTCGCTTATATTCTCTAGAAATCGGTCAAGGAAGAAACATCAACAATTTTTGTATACGTATTTGCCCAACCAAAACGCCATTCGCAAGTATCTGAGGTTCTCTATCTTTCACTTATTTGACTCCATTCCTTTGAAGAACAACCGACATGGAGATAATTCATTGTCAATTTCTCTTAAAAGATCCTTTCTAAAAGCGTTTATGTACAAACCTTGCTTCGTTTTTTGTATACAAGGGAAGTCTTTGTTTAATGTAAAAAGAAAGGCTCATAAAGGCTTAAGTTTCTTTAGCTTAGTAGAAAAAAAGGACAAATTCGTATGTCATAGCACAGGATATCGGCAGTTTTTCTACCAATGTATGCATGCATTGTGGTTCTCAATAGGGCTGAGATTGTGGTTCTCAATTGGAACAAATTTATTTAATGGAAACTCTTATTTTACTGCCCCTTTTATATCTGTCAATGTTTTAGATTATCTCAGGGGAAAACATACCCAGTCAACAACGTCGTTTATTTTCAAAGATTCATGGCTACTAATAAAAGCACATGCTAATCCCCACAGACATGTTTCTTGGTGACGTTAATTCCGTTTTTTTTTATTTAAAGTCAAACTTTAGTAGTATATTTTATGAAAACAAATTATCTCGTTGAAGGTATCTTGATTTTATTTTATTGACTAGAAACTCGTTTAATCTCTACCATTGTAAGTTAAATTAGTCTTCTCGAGTCTACTATCATGAGGGAGATGACCGTCTGCGTTTCTCTAGCCTTTGAGGCTGAGGTGCTAATACCAGCAATTGTCTATGCTGTGTAGCTAGTTTGACGATAAATATTTATAAACACTCATTAAACTTCCCAATCAAGCTTCAAATAAAAATGAATAACATTTTTTTTTCTATTTGTTAACAGCAAAATCAAACAGCGATATTTTTAAAATTAAATAAAATTAGGAAATACTATTAGAATCGAGTAGAGTAAAATCTTCGTTTTTTTTAGCTTGGTCAAATTTAAAGAAGCAAAAAAAATGATTCAAATTGTCTTGGTTCATGTGACGTATTTCCTTTCAGCTTTCAATCCTTTCCGCTAGTAAAAAATTAACAACGATCTCTTGAATTAAACCAAATTCTTAAATATTATTCAAATTAAATAGAGTAAATGGACAAAGCATTAAAAAACGAAAAAATGATAAAATCAAATCTCAATGTTCAAATTGCAATCTTATTAAATTCACTTTCTTGCTCGTACTTTTAATTCTCGCTTGCGCTGCAATTTCTTTTAAACAAATTTTAAAAAAATGTCACAAATCTTATATTATCCCAGGAGTAATCAGCTAAAGCTTTGCTTTCGTTTGAGTTCAAATTTTGAAAAAAAGCTTCTGAAATAACTCCTGTTAAACAAAAAGAATGAAATCCTAAAGTTTGGTATCTTTACCTCCAATAGTTTTGGTTGGTTGTTGATACGTGTGTGAATTCTTTATAGAGATAGATTCTTGTTGGTTTTATTTTCGTAAACAATTCGTTTTATCTTTTTTGAAATTTAATACATTCTCCTGTTCTAAAAACCAGACTAAATTGGGAAATATGATTGATTAAATTTGATGACTAAATTGGAAAAAGATAAATGCATATTAATACAATTAATCACTTTAAGAATATAAATGTAGAAAAGTGATAGAATTTATTTTCTGTGACAAACAACGAGAAATATTGCTTCTAGTTATATGCAAGATTAATGATACCCTGGTATCACATTAAAACATACGATTTCCTCTTGTTCACATGATAACAAAAAGTCAGAAATAAATTGGGATATAGAAGTATATCACAAGAAGGGTTGAGTGTGACTAGAAGTATTTATTATTATTTTAGCAACAGCACTTTCTTTTATTTCCATCTAAAATGACCCTCATATTGTAAATCAATGTCTAAAACCAAAATTGATGCAGTGTAGTGAAATACATTTTAATACTAATTTAAAGTCGGTCATGTTTTTCACACGACCGTTATGATATATAAGTTCAGCACACATAAAAGCTCAATTTATTTGTATCAACCCTATCTCGACCTGGTGCATTAAATCACTTACGAACTGCATCTACTAACTTCAAACTTTATTGTAAATGGGAAAAAAATATTCACTTATACGCGGAAGGACATTGTTATGTAAAGGTAAGTCATACATCACAACCGGCATTATTGATTAGCACCCATAAGGAAGTAAACAGCCAATACACAAATCAAGACACACGAAGTTGCCGCTTTTGATAAATGCTCTGCCTTAAACCCAAGCCCCACAGAGAAAAACTAGTTGTATATATCTATCTCTTCGGTTTATCTATATCTGTCGGTAAAGGATTCTATATAAATCGCTCTATTGGTTTCAATTTGTATCGGTAGCGTACTAAATCTCTCTTTGAGCTAATAAAGGGATAATAAAAATCAGTCGTGGTTGTTGAATAATTCATGAGTTTTAATAGGGGAATGGTTTGCCTAGGAGGCACGTGTTGCCACACCTTTGGTCTCCTATGCTGATGAGTTAGGGGTAGGGGAGAGGTGGTACTTCACCTGTCAGTTTTTAGCCTAAATATATATTATACTAAAATTAAAACTAGATATTGATAAAAATGTCATAAGTTTTTATACAATATAACAATTAATAAATTATTTTACTCTTCGTTTACACTTCATAAGTGACTGTGCATTTAATGTCATTTTTCATTAATTTATTTTTTAACTGAAATTATCCTTTACTGAAGCTTAAATTTTGGGCCAATTTTAGCGGTTGCTCAAATGATACAACTTAAGTTTTGTAAAATATTCAATACTTTCATTTATGGATATTTCACAATGTTTGGCATTTCAGTGGTTTTAGATGTAAAAATAATATTGAAAATACTTTTATAACGCCCTTCTTAGTGAATCACTAATGTTCTTAAGCTGATGTTGGGCCCCATACCTGTCAATTTCGAACTGTATATCTAAACAGATGCTTTATATTTGGAAGCTTGCATTTTTTTAGTTCTGAAAAATGTGATTGAAAATGATCGTCAGTCCTATAGACTTAAAGAATTATATCAAAGAATTGCTCTATTTAATGCATTTTTTATATATGGAAATGGAAATAATAGCAAGAATTTGAAGGAAAATATAATTTTTATTTTAATATTTTAAAATTAAACTTTTGATTATGGTGTCGACATTGGTCGATAAACTCATTTATAAACAATTAAATAAGAAGATGATAATGATGATTTATAGACCATGAAATGGTCTTTCATATTTGCTTTTGTTGTTATAACTATGTTCCTACCAGTTAAAGAAATGTTTGCATTTTAAAACAATAATTTGGATAAATTTTGTGCTCTTGAATATGATGCATTATGTGTACGGGACTGACGATCACTCTTAAAGACAATGGATATTCAAAGTGCAATGATGATTTTATGAAGATCGATACAGGTATAAACCCATCAGTGTAATATACAAACTCATTTAACAAGGTTACAATCGTTCATTTACTTAATATTGCCTCGATATTTTGATACTGGGCTTCGTATCGAACTTATCCCTGAATCTTTCATGTTAATAAGGAACATTTTCGCCCATTACCTGTCAGTTTCAACTCGGAAAATTCGTAGATGCCCATGGTTTGTCAGCTTTTGATTTTGGTTGGTTCTGAAAAATGCTGGTTGTCGAAGTCGTTTATATCTGGGGTGATATCGTAATCGGGTCGACCGATGTCAGATTCTAAAGCTTCATACATCTTTGGGGTTTAAGTTGAGAGGTCGTATCGAGTGTCTGATACGTGATTTGAAGATGCCGCTGTGTTTAATTTTTATTTTAGGTTAAAGGAATTTCGGTATTTTTAGTTTGTGTATTTTTGCCTGGTTTTATGTACACTGTGAAAAAAAGCAACATTTCTGAATATATAATGCAGCTACGGTGTGTGTAACTGTCAGATGTGTTTCCGAATATTTGGGAAACTTTCTTCTGTAATATTCATGAACTTTTTTTAAGCATCTAAAAAATATTTTCCAGCACATGTTTGATTTATAGGATGACTGGAAGCAGGTGGGATTCAAACCTCCACAATCCTGAAAAGGTTCAATCGCTGTGGATCTGGCAGCCACGCTTTGCACGTGCGAAATTTTCTCGAAATCTTACTGTGCGCGTACCATATTGGTCTTAAGCTATTGTAGCTCGAGCTGTAAAGTGGTTTCAGACACAGATTTGCTAACAGTATGACAGGAGAACCACTGTTCAAAAAACACTTTTTAACAATTAACAGCCTCCAAAACGTATAGAAAACACAATATCTGTTTCGGATTTTCAAACCCATAGCAATACGTTCATTACCTTTCAAATTATGTAAATTAAAGTAAAAAGAACAATACCATTTAATAATTTTTTAACAATACCATTTAATATTTGATTTTTTAACAATACCATTTAATATTTGATTTTTTAACAATACCATTTAATATTTGAGAAGCATTATATTTTTTTAACGTGGCTTTTTTTCAATAGTCATAGAAAAAGAATTTGGGAAATGAGTAAAAGACTAAAATTATACAATATTTATTTTCCGATTCTATTACATATTCCTTACAGAATGCTTTCGAACCATATATTTTTTTACATTCCAAACACGTACCACGAAAAACACGATAGAAGTATGTGCGAAATGTTCAATCTTCAAAGAATTTTTATCATCAATTGGTTTAAAACAGCTCCAGATGTAGAAATGCATTTATCATTGCCGTTTCCAAAATAGTATTTTCTTCTCCAATCATCAAGTTCAGCGGGTGGTAGTTGCAGCTATACTCTAAGTCTATATATTATGCTCTTCAGGTGCAAATTTTTTAAAACATTCCTTCGAATGTAAAGTTTTAACCTTCTCTGTGCCTTGATACGCCCCGCAGGTTTAATTCGGGGAAAAATCACTCACTTGATCTAAAAAAAAATGAGAAATATTTTAGAAAATAGATTTTTTGGTTATAATATTTATTAAAAATCGTATGTTTATTTTATGTCGGGACATAGTTAGTGGATTATGCTAGAGGTTTTGTACTACATAAATCATTGGCAACTTGTTTATCCTTCTCTGAGAGCAGAAAAAATATCTGATTTTTTGGGGAAAACTTTGTGGCGTATTTTGTTTTATAGCAATTTACCTTTTTACTTGTTTTTCGCTTTATAAGTATACCCTGAAGTCACTTTAAGAAATTTGCAACTGTACATAAGCCTATTATATTTATAAAATTTTATTTTTTCCAATCTATGACTTATTTCTGTAAACAACTATTATATTCAACAAACTTACCGTTCACAATATTAATTAAAAATATTATTCTTTATCAAGTGTAAGTAGGGGAAGTAATATGTACGAGAAACTAACCTGTGTATCTCTATTCGAATTAGACTAGCGACAACATGTATTAACTTTTAATAACTGGTTAAATTGATTAATTAGTTACTAATTCTAATACATTTTACTTGTTTTTTTACTCTTAAATTTTAATTATTCATAAGCGGAATCTGTTTCATGATTTCAAAATAATAATAATGACTATATTTTTTACATTAGCCAGTATTTATGTATATATTAACTAGACACCTGCATTTCTGCGTTGCATTGTAATTATTGGCGCGTATGACTAATTAAAGAATACGGAACTGGAAATGAATAAGCCTTAAAACCGCGTTTAATGTGCAACAGGTCCTCAGGCTAGACGACGCACACCAACCAACAATCACGCAAATGACATGACACTTTATTCATAGAAACACACGTTCTTTTTATAAGAATAGTAGATAATTGCTTCTGTTTTAAGTTTTTAAACCTCTGAATTGTACATTTAAGAGCTAATGAGATAATTTATCGATGATTTTTTAATAAAATTAAAAAAATACAATTTTACAACTTAACTTCATTAAAATACACTTATTATTAAACTAATCTATTTATTTAAAATGTATTTTGGAAGTTTCTCCACAAAAACATAATTAAAAAATTTAGATTGTCTATTTGTGAGATTAATAGTCATTCATCAACCAATTGAGGCTCTAGATTTTATTCCAATTCAATTGTAATGCAAAAGCCATTAACGTGTCTCCACTGTTAAAAATTTTACGCTAGGTTTCACCAAAAAATGGTTCATTGGAGCTACAATGGATATGTAGTGAAATATATCACCATATTTTTAGAATTCGGTTGAACCAATTTTTCAGGTTCTTGAAACTAAAACCTCAAAAATGGTTCGACCTAATTCCAAAAATATGGTGAAACATTTCACCACACAGCCATTGCAGCTACTGCTACTAGGAACCATTAAAAAAAATGGTAAAACCAAGTACGAAATTTCTAACAGTATCGATTAAAAGGAAATACTTGGTCTGAGATGCATAAAACATCAAGGTAATAAGCACAGTATAATCTTTATTTTACATCCCCCACAGCACTTCATTTAACAGCTACCGCAAGATTATTTTATGTCACTCCCTTTCCAGAATATAATGCTCTTTTAACATAAAATTTTTCCCGGTTTGTATTTTTAGATTAGGTTTGTAAGTCTCCGATTGTTTCTTTAAGGAAACATATTTGATTGGTATTTAAATTATTGATTTTCGTAAAGGTGGTCCGCGTCAAGTAATTGGGAAATGAAACACTTTAATCTATATTATAGTGTATACTTTGTTAATATAATAGTCTTGCAGTTAAAATAATTATACTTTAATGAAATTTATAGATAAATTAAAGTTTATTTTTACAAATAATAAGACATTTACAAGGTAAGAATAAATATTATTTTAAAACTGATATCTGGTAACATTATCGTGTTTTCTGTATAAAATATAGATTAGCGTCCTAAATAAGCAACTTTTATATCTGTAATAGTATTTTACTTATTGTATAGCGCTTTGTCATTCAAACTGTTGTTAAAGATATTTTAAAAAGAGTTAACCTGATTTTTGTTTATGATTTAGCCTGTTAAAATGTTTTATTGTTCTCATAAGAAAACAAAACTAAATGTGCCGTATTTTTATTGCGTTAAATTAATGTGGCCCATTAGATTATTGGTTTCGAACGCCCAATTTAGGAGACGTTTTGTTCATACATCTTTGGTTTTTTCTCATTAAAAATTTCACTTTAAGTTGTATAAACACATTACTTTTCCATTGCTCTTTTTATCGCATTATAGTATTATTCCAACTTTCTTAGTTGAACTCTTCACCACCAACTGATATGTCTCAAATTGTTATAACGTCTACATATCACCCACACATACAATGCCACATTCTTCTGTTAGATATGATGTATTATGTGCCTTTCTTCGCTGCTTAAAATGCGTTTGCCGGCACTTTCTGTCACGTGTACACTTTTTTATTTCCTTAGAGGCATACATCATCGTTACTATTTCTTTTGATGCTACGCGGTACAATCGCCAACGCCATATGCGCTGAAATGAAAACCGTATGCTTTCAATCAAATATACGTGAGCATTTCATGTTTTGTTTCTGCGATTCTTAACTTTTTTGGCCATCTAAAAACAGTTAAAGAATACGGCTATGGTTATCACGATTTTTTTAATGTTACGTTATACCAAATAAGCTGACTAAACCAATTAATGGGAGATACTTTTCACAAAATATTTTAACAAGTACGGTAGACCGGGGGAATCGCGCCACCTTAAGGGAAATGAATTTACATGCAGAGTTGTGTTATAATAATTGTAAATTGTAACAAACATAGCATACTACATTTCATAACCTATCTTGTTGTGATTTTTTAAACCTGAAATCTTCAATAGAAACTGAATAAAATTGTTTTTTTCTAAAAGCTTGCAGAGTGGTGGTATTACCCCGGTACCTGGGGTTATGCCGCCATACCATCAAAACACAGCAAATAATCTATGAATAATGGAAAAGGATGTAATAAAGCATAGCATATAGCACTAAAATAGCTTTATTTAAATGAAGACATTAATTAAGAAGTTTAGCAAAAATCACACGCGTAGTAAATAGCTATTACTTGTCGCTGCTATGGTCTATTCCATAGTCTTACTATTCTTAAAGTAAAACGTGTAATGAATGACCATTAGTTAGTCTATGCCATGCTATTCTTTAAATAAAAATTGTGTTGACCTAGTAAATGGCTAATAAGCCTCTGTAGTTCTAATCTGAGCAAAAATCTGAAAGAAAAGGATGGCTGCATAACCTCGGAGTGAAGTGGCGGCATAACCCCGGTAAGACAAAATGGCGTAGACGGCTTGTTTAGGGGAAGGTAGATTGCCTAGCGTCCAAACTAACCACGTGATAACATAGCCAAATTATTGCTCTTTTCAATGATATATAACTTATTTATCAAACTTAGGGATAACAGTCACATGGGCAATACTACGATAATTTTTAATTTTATGTTCCTTGGGCATAACTTTTGAAAAAATTAATATTTCTTTTCAATTTTTTTTCTTATTATACTAATAGACTGGTCCTTATATAATTGCAAAAGGGAATTTTAAAGCAAAGAAACTCCAAAAAAAAAATTAGGACTAAAAACGATGCAGAAAATTCTTTACCGTCACATGTCCCGAATGTCAAATTTTTAGTTTAGTGCTCCAACTAACACATTTTTGAGCTAAAAATTACATTCATTTGGATTTTAAATTGAACTAATGCTTTATTTTAATAAATTCCTTCCATAAAATTTTGGCTTTTAATATTTATAATGTGTATTTCTCTTCTCGTAACTTTGTCCCTGGGTTTTGGTACATTCACTGACATCATTGCTAAAGTGGTGAAGAAAGGTACTGGATGGAGCTACAGTGATTCTTCAATCATGAAAACTGTATTGCAGAAAACTCACATTTCAGTTAGTAGCCGCATTTTTTTGCCATACTTCACTAATAAGTCCAAAAGTTTTAAATAAACCCAGTAAAATGAGCTGCGTGGCTTTATTGCTTTCCTTACAGTCGCCCAGGGTTAAGGTTAATTTTTGCTTGATAATTAGATTTTTTTCTATAAATATGTTTAAGTGGAGTATAAGAAGTAAAAAAATCAATTTTTATTAAATTGGAGTTAGTTTCAACACAAAAAGACCGGAAAACATCGTGATTTTCCTAACCGTCCGTTTCTTACCTTCCGTTCCTTACCATCACAATGATCTATGGATGGAAAACCGAAACCGGTTTTAAGACTAACCGGTTTTTTCGTGACTTCGGTTTCATTGAAAGTTATTTTAATAAGGCCAGTTTAAACCGGTTTCTTTGATGCCATTTTTAAAAAAAAAATCATCCCTAATTTTTTTTTTAAATTTCAAATGAGCCTTTCTGAACTTTTTTTGTAATTCTAGAACCCTTATAAACCTTTTTACAAACATTTAAAGTGATTTTGAAAAAATAAATTTCTCAAGTTTTTTATACCTGAAATTAAAAAGTATGGTAGAACTGCCCACTTATCTCTTAAATTCAGAAGACTCAAAATTAGATGAATTTCACTAAAAAATTTATTTTTTATAACTTTACACCAACACACCGTATGGCCATAAGCCTCTCTACTACTGATGCCCGTGTTTCCTGCTACAGGTCAGAGCTTGTCAGGCCCCTCCACACACACCTGGCGAGATACAGGGGGTGGCAGCATTGCCCAGGGTGGCAGCATTGCCCAGGGTGGCGATTCCCTCGGTCTCCTTTAACTACACATAAATACCATGCACTCAAAATACTTCAGTTAAAGTTTTCTTTTATCAACAAACTTTAGCATTTTGCCTGGTTGTCAAAGTATACACCGAAAGGCATTATTCTTGAATCCACTAATTATATTCTTTTAAAAACGTGTACAGTATGTGTTTCAAAACAACCGTAAAATAATATATTTACAGATAATTGTGTTAAAATAAACTAACTTTTGAATTTAGAATTTTTGTGAATGAAAAGAATTTGATTTGAAAAAATATATATTCTGTGAAATTTAAAAGGATTAGTTTAGTTTAAGTCCGTCCGAGCAACTGGTCAATAAGGCAATGTTCATCTCCGTTTCTGTAGCCTTTTGGCGGGAGGTTCTAAAAAATTAAAATACACTTTGTTACTAACTTTACATTTTATTAATATGCATGCATCCCATAACAATAACCAAACTACTAAACATTTCATATAGCCTACGAGCAATGCTGTTGAAGTTTATCAAACCTAAACTAATAAACATATATTTTTAATCGAATAGATATGCAGTTAAAACCAATGTTAAACTAAGTAAATAAATTGTTTTTTCTCTTTAAAAATATTTAATTTATTAAATAATTTAAAACTAGGTATATTCATATGTATTTCCTATTATCATTTACTATGTTTAACTTGAATTATTGTGTGATTGAATTATTTAAAAATTTCCCATTTAAATAACAAGATAGAATCTACTGATTACTAATAGCAATATTTCATGATAAGTATTATCGGTGGTATTCATAGCCCTCATTTAAAATAAATAAAAAAAATAAGTACAACTACTTCATTCCGTAAATGGGTTTCTTCAATTACTGTAAACTTCTTTGACTCAATAGCTTGTCACACTATCACTTAGGTTTTTTTTCTTCCATTCTTTAAAATGTATAATTAGTGGCTTTTTTTGCTCCTTTTCAATCTCTGAACATTAGTAGTAAAAGGTTCGATATCGTGTATTACAAGCATTGGATCTTAGTCCTTTTTTTCTAAGGTACAAATTTAAGAACATAAAAAACTGAGTCGAATCAGAAAAGAAAGCGGGACACACACATTGCATTATTACTACTGTGTAGCTGTTAATGAACTTTCTTACTTTTTTTAGTACTTAACATGCTATGTTACCTCGTTTATTGCTATCATTTTATTATCTTCATAGTAGATATAAGAATAAAACTTTTGCCCTTCAACTACAAAGTAACTCTTTAAGTAAATATATATTGTCTGTGTGTAAATAGAATTTGGAACATTAAAACATCCCATGAAGCACCCTAACATGAGATCCGTATGAGCCCATTTGGGTTATGTGAGCTGGCACAATCCATATGAGCTCCAGAAAGAAGCTACTCCCTTTATTTTTGGTCAAACCACATGGGCCCACCTGGGCTACCCCACGTAAGCCTATTTACAATGATGTCTCATTTACAATTACATCTAAGAAAATTATTAAAAGTAAGGAAACAGTTAAAGTTAAAAGAATGGCAGTTTACTGACATTAATGATGAAACACATTTTAAAATTAAAATTATAATTATTTTATCTAAATAATAACATAACTAACAATTGCCCTAGATAACTCCTTTCAATGACATGGACATTATATGGGTAGCAATTAAAAATTTTATCGTTTGTAAACTCCGTCCCAATTGTAATATGTTAATCTATATAATTTCATTTGTGCGATAAAAATCGTAAATTTAATTCACATAGGCTGGTGATGAGCAGGCAATAAAGACTAATATGACCTACTGATATAAAGTCAGTATTATCAAAAAGAGTCATCTATTACAGTGTTAATTATTATTTGGATAGAGTAGTTATAATTTAAATGTAAAATTAGGTTTTATTATTACTTTTAAAACATTGTACGGAAATATTTAACTTTCTTATTTTGATTTAACTTGGTGATTAATTTTGATTAAAACCTGTCATTATTTACTACGACTTACATACTTTGGAGGCTAGATGTGAATTTGAATAATCTATATCTTTTAATACCCAATTTTTTACAATAAATATTAATTTTGGTCTTTTAGTTCAAATTAATTCATTAAAATTATAAATTTTTTACTGATAACCTAAAATCATGCATCAATACCTAATAACAATTTGGCAGAATAACAACGTGTTTGTTAAGATTGTTCAACAATGTTTATGTAAGATTATAAAAGTTACGAAACTTTTTCTGTATAATAAAATATAAAAACAACCTAAAGGTAAAATAAACTGCTTTCAAATGCTACATTAAAAAACACATAGTTTAGATAGTATTTATGTTTTAGTTAATTTGCTTATAATTTATGAGCATTCTAGTTCTAAAACAATTTTGAATGTATATAATATTTTAATGACGGAAATTGTGTCAAACATTACATTTTATTACTTTAACCTAACCAAATGTTCTTCTCTTTTTCGTGAGAAAGAGGCCAATTGAAAAGTTTCTTGAAATGATAACAAGCTTGGTGAAATATTATTGAAAATAACACTCAGTTTTAAAGTTTATTTTATAAATTGAAAGTATAATATCGTGGCGTGAATACTGCAACTAAGTGACTACATTTCAGTTGTTATGAGGAAATTCAATTTAGTGTTTTTCCACGTTCTATGGTTCTATGTAATATTTTGCGTTTAAATTTTAAGTAGCTACTCTAAATAAAAACAAACAGTTATACATAATTGATGTGAGTTGTAGACCTCACATAATGGAACTTTTCTTTGCAAGCGTTTTTGACTATCGCACTTGCCAATTACAATAGCAAAAACTGAAGTTACCTATTTGTAAAACTCACACGACGATACATTTAGAAATGGTGTGTTTGAATTTTTTTTTATTTAACACAAAATCACAGATTTCAGAAATCTTTTGTTACAAACAAAACTTAAAATAATTGTTGTTTGACGCAAATTCATGTAAAAGTACTCTATAATGAGGTATTTGTTACGGGCTTTTCTACTACTTTAACCTAAACTATTTTGTCGAGTTGAACTAAAATCCTTTTATTACTCTTAATTTACACAAATTAGAGATTCTAACTGCTAGGAAAAGAATTTTATTTAGGATGAGGTAACTTAATTACCTTATTTTAATAGCTATAACTTAAAATACTTATGTTTAATGAAAATATCTTACTCAGAACTAACATTTTGATTCACCAACAAAATAACGTTTCCAATTAGTTTCTCAGATTATATAAACTTTTTACTATTTCTTGTTAGAAAACAATCTGATCAATTACCCAATATTTTTTTTTATCTAATTTGTTTTAATACTCTTGCTAATGCAAAATATGTCGATATTTTTTAAAAATTGAGGAAGTCGTATTAATAGTTTTATTTAATAAATTACATCCATTCATATTTGCATTTATTTGTGGAATGAATGCATGACGCGAACTCAAATTATGTGGTAAAAAGACCTTAACCACGTTTTAGGGTCCAAACAGTATATCGGTGCATAACTTGCCAATAGTTGTTAACTAATCCACAAAGATAAATTAAAATATGTGTGCTATACTTTGAAACTTATCGGTAAACAGGTACACCAATCTACAAATACTACATTCGATGTAGAATATCAACATAAATACCCTTTATTCCAATATTTTTCCAAACTCACTTCCGCACACACGAATATCCTCTGGCTACTGAATCCAAAATACCCCATTTATTTCAATCTACGTCCAGCATCGAGACAGCTTCCCCCTTTTATAACGGAACATTTATTTCATTCCCTAGAAATATATGGACATCTTTGCGTGTTTGGCCACTGCCCGGGAACACGTCATTATTTGGGATGTCAACGCACTGTGGCACCCACTGCTCGCCACTGCTGTTTGACAAAGCTATAACTGACGTGAAACCAATTTCGAAGCAAATGCATTTGAAATTGTTCATTATCGTGCAGTCACATTTACTACTGGTGATAAGGACATATGATTCCTGATAATTAGTCAACATTTATTTACCTGAAACCATAGCACTATAGATGAAGGAATTAACGCAAATGCACCAAAGAGCCTGAAAACCACAGCACACGTTTTTCAATGTACATAACTACCCTTGGTTTTTTTTTGTTTGTTTAATTGTTTTTCAAACATGTTCAGTATTTTGTACACATGAGTTACACTAAAAGATCTAAAAGGCTCATTAAGTGAAATAAAGACTCAAAACCTTGTGTGACAATTGGAAATGGTACAAAAGTGAATTTCGCAACCTGAAAGCAGTGTTAGCGTATTTCATATACAGCGTTATAAAATTATTTCTACTATCAATTTAACCATCAAAATTATGTATTGTATATTAATAAAAATGTGTTAGACATAATTTAAAGTCGATTAGCAATAATATCCAACTTTTCAAAATGAGCACACTTCTGGGATCGTTCAATTTCGAAACCAATTTTTTCGGTACCACTTAAACGGAGCATGGTGCTTAAAGTCTCAATAGCCATTTTGAAATACCTCCAAAACTACGTTTCCGATAAATAAACGTCTCCTGTACATGAACATAATACCTTAAGTAAAATGAATCTCATTAAAAAAAAACTTCACTCCCGTTTTTTGTCAAACCAATGAGAGTTCTAAACGGTTTTGTATCTCTTCCATCCATCCCAAAAAGAAACAATGCGAATTGTTTTTCCTCAATTAATGTCTTAAGGCTTCCTCCCGAGATTGTTTGGTCTCCGATTAACGCAACGTTAAGAGGCGGTGCGCTTCTGCTATTTTACCTTCTAGTTAATGAGTTCTGCTACGAAGGGAGAAAGTAGTATGTGATTATATGTTAATAGCAACTTAAGCCAGTTTAATGATGAATAAAGGGAGTTTATTATTTAATATTAATGGTCCTAATTTTGTACATACATCTTAACTTCTAAAAATCATTAAGCACTAATTTGAATGTAACTTATTTCACTAATTTTTTTTAATTTTATGAATCAAAGGAATCGTATGATACTTAATGTTGCATATATTAATCACTTCATTATACTGAAATATGAAGATTTATATTTTTGAAATCGGAAGTTTTTTTTACGTCAAATTCAGACATTTATAAGTTTAAGAAGAACAGCACTAATTGGATTCAAATAAAGAATCTTTTTCAAAATTTTATAAATTACATAAAACACTCACAGTTTTAGGTAACTTACAAACGGTTAATTTGGTAGCAAACTCCGGTTTGCTTGTTGCACGTATTGAATAAACTACAATAACCTTCTAAATAGTTTCTTAGTTGAATAGTCACATTGATAATCCTTATTGACCCGTACTTTTTTAATGTTATAATAACACAGTGGCTGTACTATATTTCAAAACAACAACTTGTCGAAAGCACATTAATTTGGCGAAACGGCCACTCTTAATACTACCCCTTTACATAATCTTTTAATTGAATTACTATAACTATCGAACAAAGGATTATATTTTCCAACATGTTGAAACAAATTGTTTTGATTTGAAAACTGGTTTCAATATGTTTTCTTTGATAGTAAACAGTATTATTAAGCTCAACATAAGTAAAAAAGTAATAACTTTGAGGCAAAAATGAAGAGTTGCTTTTGGTTTGATACTTTAACAAGACCTTTTTTTATGCAGGATTGTGTAAATTTGTTTTATTGAGTGTGTTTAAAGTAGACTATTTAAATTTATAGCTTTTATCAAAGGAAGTTACTTAATTAAAATCATCTAAACACAATCTTAAAATTACTTGTTTATGTATTAATAATTTAAACGATTTTTTTATTTCAGACTCAAAGCTCATGCAAGTCAGCCAATCATTTTTTGTGCGTTAAGGCTTGGGAGGATAACGTAAGTACATACCTCTTTATCTAAGAGAAAGTAATTATACAAAAATTACTATTGTTACTTTAAAATATGTAAAATCACCATCTGTAGAAAGAAACTTATTAAGATACTTCAATATTACTCAACATATTATTTTACATTAAAAAATAGTTTTATCTGGGTCACACATCAAATATCCGCCCACAGAAACCAACCATCTGTCTCATTTCTGAATACCATAGTCAAAGAGACGTAATTTCGCTTATCAAAGAAATAAGTAGGAGCATAAAAATGTATTATTTACTTTCAATTACCTAATATGAAATATAAGGTATTGAAAGTATTGCGATGGGGTCAAAAATCCGAGCTGGAAATTTTGTGTTTTCTACACGCTTTGAAGAGTACTGATTCGAAACAAGTAGGTTTGTAACAGAATCTGTCACTTAACCCGCTTCCACACAACAGTTGTGTTTAACAGGTAAAAAGGCGCCAAACACAACATTAATTCGATATTAAACATTTACATGCTAAATTTTGCTAGTTTCATTTATATTATTTCGATAAATATGTAATATTCCTCGCTTTTAAATAGAATAAAAACATTTCATATTAACATAAAAGAATCTCGTAGTGAAATATATTTGACGTCATCTCAAACTGATCGATGTTGCAAAAATAAATTTATTTTAATTTATTGTCTAAAAGAATTAAAGTTTCTCGAGTGATTGTTGCGGAGGGCAATGGTTATTCTATTGTAATAAAAATGGCTTCCTATGCTTTTTAAATGAACATTTAATTTTGAAGTTTTTTAAATAATTGAAGTACTTTGAATTCGAATTCTTTTCTGAAATTTTCAATGTATTCTAATTTCGATGCGCTGAATTTTATGACGTATCGCACTTGTATGTAGCATTTGTAGTTTAGGCTATGAAAGTGGGTAACAGACAGACGGACTGAACGATTATAATACCTTCCACTTTTTACGTTATAAACGTAGTGTGGAAGCTAAAAAGTGGTTTTCGAACATTGATCCGTCCACCGGTCAGTCTGTATGAAACCACTCTACAAGTTGTACTAAAGGAGCTATGGACTTCAAATTTAGTACATGAGTTCTTAGTATCTGTCGGACGTCATAATAAGGTTTTCGAGAAAAATTCTCATATGCAAGAGGTAGCTTCCATAGAACTTTTTTTGGTTTTAAAATTATTAAAATTGCATTATAAGGTACATAAGTACATTTTACATGTGTGTGTATTGATTTATTGATTATTATTACTTGAATATATATAATATCGCAACTTATGCTGATATTATAATTGACGCATCGTCAAGCATTATTTGTTTCAGAAAATATTGTTACGTTTTCAATTTGTGTTCATTTCTCTGATTCAAAATTAATGAATCTGCTTATTGCAGCCATTACTTGTGCCTTAATAATTTAAATATATACATTCTTGTAAAAGTCCATACCCTATAAATGGAATTAGGAGGGATGACAGTGTTACTATTTCAAAGATCGGATGTGAATTCTTAAAATTTAAGAAGTGTCTGAGACCAAAGAAATTTGACAACGAATGACAAGTTTTGGCTAAGATTGAATTAAACTGTAAAACGGTGATTTTATAACTTACGCCACTTTTGCTTAGAGTTTCTCATTTTGTCTATTCACGGGAGCGGGAACTACCCACATCAAATAGGTACAGAGAAATCCTTCAAAAACTGCTTCCTACGGAGACAATCCTTCGATTTCAATTGCATTCCAACTCCCTGCCACCTGTCGATCTTTTAAAAATAGGGTCTCTATCACAGCGATGCTTTATTTAGGCTACACTTCTGCTAGAACAATGACCGAAACGGGAGCGCGTCTCGTTAGGTGCAGCCGATTCCATTTTGTTCGAAACAATCAGTTTCTGATTGATTGCCATCTATCCATGAGGCGGTGTTCAATATGTATGGGGAAGTGATCGGTTTAGGTATTTTAAAAGCATTTGGTTTTATCTACTCAGTACCTGTTTAGAGGTGGTAAGAAAACTCGACTGGCTTTCACGTTTTCTGTAAAAGGGATGAGCTTAGGCTTGATTAAAATAACTCTGTAAGATGAAGTTAAAAGTTGTTAAATATGATTATAAAACATAAAAGTAAGCATGCAAAGTGAATTGTAAAATACAATAGTTTATAATTTACAACTAAACATCATATAAAAGTGCTATTTCTCTTAATTATTAAATTATCGTATAAAATTGAAAAAAAAACTAATCGTTTTTTGAAGTGTATCATTATTTTTTCAAATAAACTAAGTTACACTCTCTTCTAGTCTTTTTCCCATACAAAGGAACTTTAATTGTCAAGTTTACTAATAGTATAGCCTTCTACAACTATCTTGATACTAAACTTATTTTTGAAAAATACTTAGCAGATGAACTACATTTCAATGAACTACATGTAGTTAAATACAAAGGAATTATATTTGAAAGTATCAAAACATTTTATGAATAAGCACAATATCGATGGTTCAAATAACTTTTAAAAATTCTTAGAATTACACTTACACACACAGCTATTCTCTTTAGAACATAATTTATTGCACTTCCGCAACAAATGTTTTTATAGTGAAATAAGTTCCTTTTATGTAGGACGTCATTAGAAAAATTTATAAGAACTTTGAGTTTCTCACAATAATTTATCTCTATGTATGAAAATAATAATATAACAGTAGACATTAGTTTAAAAATATTTTTTAAATGCACTTTGTTAATATCCATAAGTGAGTTTCAAAAGTTTATATAAGATTTCGATAAATATCATATTAAAATACTATTCCTTAAACAAATATTTATTTTTTAAAATATCATGAAAATAACACTACATTTATTCATCAAGAGAAAATATACATTTCGTCCAGTCAACAATATAGTTTCATGCTTTTGCTAAGTTCAATAACTTTTTGAAACGTTAGCGACTAATTATTAAACAATTCAAATACCGGAATAACTCAAATTTCTATAGCTACACATTTTGAATGGGCAATAACAACGCATATGCCTGAGTAAAATTAACTATTTATGTCCTTAAATGGAAACAAAGCCGGCAATTCAGATATTCTTGAATTAACTATTCAGACTATATCTTTCCATCTTAACTTTTTATGAACAAGAGGAAAATTGACAACAACGTTTCCACATCTCCATTGTTTTTCTACCCCCAAATTAGATTACTTTTATGCAAATTGGGATAATTTCTCAACTTCAGTTACCATTAATTTTATTGAACAGACGATCTGGTTCTCTATTTTTATGGCATTTAAATGTCTGCATTAGGTCATGAGTACAAATAGTGAGGGATAGGGTATTAGTGTGTGTTAAAAATAGAAACCACTATTCCGATAAAACAAAGAAAGTTAACCGTCGGAAGTACATTTATAGGGATTTCCATTCAAAACAAAAATACACTGTTAAATATTTGGCACTTGGTCTCAACAAACATACAGTCCCTGGACAAATTAGACGCACTGCAAGATTTCATGTAAAATATTAATTACCGGGTGATATTGTACCGTTTTATTATTTTAAATTGATTTGTTTTTTATATTATGTAAACAATTACCGATTTATTTGACATAAATAAAACAGCATTAATTTAGAAAAGCATAAGTTTATTAAGTTTTAAAGAAAAGTTAAATTGATGTTAGTAAAAGTCAATATTTAGTTGAGCCACCTTTAGCCGCTATCAAAGCTTTAATTCTGCGCGGCATGCTATCAATGCAAGACTATACTGTTTCCTGCATTTGAGGATGATGATTCCACACATAAATAATAATATAATAATATATAAATAATTAATAATATATAAATAAATGTTGCCATATGTTAAAAATAAATACAAATATATAGTCTACAACAATTCTTTTAAATAAAAATCAATAATAGTGTAGTTTAAATATACCATTATTGCATAAAAACTCTTAAGAAACATAAAATTACTAAAAAAATACAGTGCGTCTAATAATTTGTCCAGAGACTGTATGGTTGTTAAAAGCTGAAACTGATGCGTGGTGAAATGTTTCACCATATTTTTGGTATTCGATAGAACCATTTCTCATGTTTTCTATTTCAAATATCTGAAAAATGATTCAACCAAATACCAAAAATATGGTGAGAATTTCACCACAATACCGTTGCAGCTACTAAAAACCATTATGCTGAAACCAAGAACATAATATTTTACAGTGTAAAAATAAGAATTATTATTAGTCTGCTAGACGTGGGATTCAAACGTTCAAACATTTTTACAGATAGTGTAACTAATAAACATCCTGAGCCGGCATTTTTATATGAATTTTAATTACTTTAGGAAATATATTTTTTTAATTGCCGTTTCAGGTATTTCCAGTACAACTGTGGTTAATATTTTACCTTATATCACTTAAAAATGAGCATTTAAACTATTTTTAAAGTCAAAATGCTTAGCATAGGTACCAAATAAACTAGAAACTTTTGTATCTGCTATGAATGTTTTTATCCATTCGGAATAGACTTTTCGGAATCGAACTACTTTTTTTGTGTGCCAAAACCAGACATTAAAGCTATCAAATAAACAAAACCTATTCCAAAAAATCTACAATAGAATTCAACTATTAGATTAAAATAAGTTATCTTCCTCCCCTATCAAGAGATAATTGCTTGTGTAGTTATAAGGTTATTTATGCTATTTTCAACAACCCCTCTCTTCGGAATATTAAAGTTGGATTTTACCTGTCACAAGGAATGTAAACCCTCTTGTGAGAGTTGAAATTAGAAAACAACTCTCTCTATATATAATTTGTTGATTCCTGAACTAGAATGAGTGAATAAAAATTTTTGGTGATACATTGTTTTAGCTAAAAAGATAGCGGATGTTTTAAAATTATTCAAGTGTGTAAATTAAATTTATACAATAAGCTTTTTAATCTTCAAATCCCTAATTTGATTATTACTAATTTATTTAAATTTAGTTCAATCGAATTGGTGAAAGAATTTTTTCAAAAAAAAGTTTGAATAGATTCTAACTTTAAATTCAGTTATGAATTCTAGTAGATATTATTTTAGTTAACGCTTCATTTGTCCTCTTTTTTTTTTAAATTCTACTAAAATAATATTAATCAAATTATTTAAGAAGTAAAATGTAAGATATTTTAATAGCTTTTAACAATTTGCTTCTATAAATCATCATTTCATGAGAAAATGAAATATTGAAAAAGCAATGTTTGATCATGAAACTAAACCCATCATAAACATAGCCATATCTATGCGATTTCAAAACAAAAACAATATTTCCACAATACCAAATAACTTTTCCTCTGAGCATTTATACAATGCCACTTTAAATAAATCGCAACCATGGTTTAGTGGAAAAGAGTCAATAACAACATAAAACCAAGGTAGCAGATGTGGCTGTTCGGTAATAATCATTTCGAAGTAACGCCATGCATGAAAAATGAAGGGTGGCATGTTAAAGTCACTCCTATAACTGCAACTGACAAAAAAACTGTTTCGCCGAATCAGCACTTTTGCTTGGAGAAGTGGAAAAGGGTGATGAAAATGTTTCGGTAAAAATGACGTAATGAAGGACTGCAATCCCATTGGAGTGTGAAAAGAAGTGTTTTCTCCCCTCTTCCACCTATTTCATTATTTGAGGTCTGCCGCCTCCGCTTTGGTGGAAAAGTTTGAATTTGAAATACGGAACGCAAATAGCTCTATTTTGAGTTTTGTTCATCCCTGATCCCGTTGTTTACATGTCGCCCTTGTAGTATAACGGTTATTGCTCTAGACTGCAGAACTGGGGGTCTGAGTTCGATTCCCTGGTAAGACTTGGTTATAAATTGTACCTTCTCACCAAGTCTTTTAATTTAGTGGAAACCTGTTAGGCTGTGTGCAATAATAAATTATTAGTATTATTAAATGCTAATAAATCTATTTAGGTCCTCAGATCGGAGACATTTTCAACGACAAAAATTATAAGGCAGACCGTACTTGAACAGTACAATTTATAGTTAGTAAAAAAATTAATTTTAAATTTTATAAAAATAGCAGAGGTTAGTGACAACGTGAATCAAATAAGAAATTTTCAACGCATTTTATAGAATCGGACCAATACCAAGATTTCAATTTGCAACACAACACAAATATCTATAGAAATTATCATATCTAACAAGATGTTAAGTTTCAGACGCTTTACTAACGAATAAGTTGATGAATCTATCATATAGTTTCAATAAAGTCAACATTTTATCTGAACTCTACTATTCATGGAAATGGTCTGCCAGAGCCTAGGGAGGTTGGACTTGTTTGCCTGTAGTCGTTAGCTGAGCATAATGGAACGGCCTTCACGCCTTGGGTGACAGGAGAAATGCCTGCCTGCGACTCTCATGGACACGACAAAAAAAATCTGAAATTTAACAATAGTTAATAAAGGAATACAACTTAAAAGGGTTTATTATTTTGAGAAAAATTATGTACAAAATGGATTTTTAACCAAACGAATGAAAAAAAAGTGTTCAAAGTGTTACATTATAATATCACTTAAATATTTTTACTGGATCAGTTGATTTTTCAAGTTTATTTGTATTATAAATCATAGGGAAGTTTCAATAAATAATAAAAATAACCAACTAAATTTATTCTAGTACCTTTATTTATAAAAAGCTATTTGTAGAAAAGTCATAATATTGGTTTTTAAACAAAATTAAAGTGTGCGTAGTCCATGTACACTTTTGAAACTTACATTTAAAATGGTATTTATTGATATTTCATTAAAAGCACTTTGATTTTTTAAAACTGTTGATTGCAACACGAAATATATATTTATTTATGAAAAATGACATTGCGATGAAATTTTGTATTTGTTAAGAAAGTCAAATTTAGTGGTTTTAAAATCGCGAAACAGACCGTACTAAAGAACTGGTAAAAATGATTTTCATTTTTACTCCTTCACATCCCAAGTATGGGGTTTTGGTTGTGGATTGGCTCCTAGGGTGCTTTAATAATTTAACAGATTTTTCAACATCTGTAAAAAATGGATGTTATGAAAAAAAATGGTTAGGGAAATCATCCAATATTAGGTTCCATCTTCTCCATAAAAAAGAAAATCTTTCAGATTTGTTGATTTGATATCTGTTTTTATATCAATCGAAGTTAACGAATTTGAAATCCAAGTATTGATTGATATATTAATAGTTATTATTTCATCTAAAACGAGTACTCAAATGTCTTTAATGACACCATAAAATACGCAAGTTAATACATATTTTTTTGAAACCAAGCCATAATTTAAAATACTGTGAGGACAAATCGTTTAGGTTTATGAGCTCTCTACGGACATAAATTTAAACACTCATTTATCTATAGTTCTGGAGATAAATCAAGTATCAAGTTGAGGTTGAAACTTCTCTTAAAATAACTGTTCCTCAAAAGAGTTCTAAAATTGACTTCTCTGTAAGAACGGACGGGGTAGTGTTTGATAAAAGGTACTTTACAATAGTTTTATTACTGTGTGAAAAATAAGAACATGTTATTTTAAGAAAAATATGAACTATTTTATTAAGTAAAAACAAAAAATGGAAAAGTTTAGGGTTTTTGTGACTCGGGGCCCTATTAAGTAAAATAAACCGAAAATCAAAACTTGTTATTGAAATATATAATGGAAACTTTTTATTCAGTTTTACTCGGAATGTGTATATTCCAAATATTTTATTATTATATATTAAAAATATAAGTCGAATTACATCCAACTTTGTTATCCATAAAATATTACAAGCATGTAATTACAAAGATCAAATTGGTACTTTTTTGCTTTATAAAAATCCAATTCATTTTTTTAAATTAATGTACTTCCATATGCACGAAAAAAATATAAAACAAGTAGTACTCATTAGGAGAGGAAATTATAGTTATTAACTTTTTGCATGGCTATATTCGGAATAAAACTACATTCCATTTTCTTTCAAAGGTTTTCAATGACCATGTTTTCATCGTTTTTTAGTTATTTGCAAACATTTTTATTTTTAATTTGCAGTTAGCGTACCAATATTATCAATAGTTTTTAAATTCTCCAAGAAATACCAAAACAACAGTTGAAAAAAGGGAACATGCCTCCCAAACAAAACTATTACATAAACGTGCCTTCATGTATTAGCGAACTCGAAGGGTAAAAAAGAAATCCATGGAAAACATAAAATTTTGGGCTTAGAAAACATTTTTAAATTTCGAACTTCATCGGAACGTTCACTTTTTCTTTCTTTATTCTAAATAACTCTTTCTTTCGAATCTACTCTACCCAATGGCCCTTTATGAAAGTATTTCAGAAGAATTGACGTCAGTTTCTTTTGATTTCTCAATTGGAAGCCGAAGTGCGCACATATCAATTGAAAGGAAAAGTACTCCGAACTCACGTGCTGAGTAATACATTTTACCTTGACCATAATAATATTCCGTTGTTGATATATTTTCATTGAATTTGTTTCAAATAGTTTTCCTCTAAAATTTGTAAATTGTGGCCGTTCATTTCTGCACTCACTGTTATTATGGTAGAGAAGCAGGAACTTTATTGTATGAATACATATTTCCTGATTATAGTGCAGAACCACTTTGTAGATGTTTAGTAGTTGAGAAAATTTTCACTGTTTGACAACTTTTCCAAATGGTGAAATTTAATGTTTTGGTTATCTCTTTTTTCTGTATCCTTAGTATGCAAATAACAAACTATAATCAAGCGAACAACTATTTCTTTAATTGAGAGGTATATATTAAGAAATTCAAGAGTAGACGACCACCAAAGTAAATGTTTTTTAGATAAAAACTTACAGTATTTATTTAATTGCTTTATCAAGAGCAGGATATAATTGACTAAAAAAGTTCATAAGTTCTTATAAAATAAAATAAAAATTGGTTACGTTAAAAAGTTTAAAAGAAAATACGATATCATATTTAATTTTTTACTACTTTTTTATTGGTATTTTTGTTTATTCGTTGATGCTAAAGGATTTTTTTATCACGTATATGAGTTTTATTATTTTATGTGTAAAATTACATACACCGTATTTATATTATTCGTACACTTAATAATAAAAAAATACTTTTGTAAACAGTTGGTTTTAAAAGGGTGCACGGTACCACTTTCAAAAAAAGTTTTAATTTTGGCATATTCACTATACAATTTGTTTTATTAGTTCAACCTATATTTAAAAATAATATATGACAAAAAAAATTAATAATTCATTTAATTTTTAAGTTATTTAAAAAAAAATATTTTTTTTAACTTTTTTAAAATACTATTTTTTAAATACAAATATTTTAACCCATTTTTTCATCATGTACTTTAAACTGTTTTACATAAGAATTGGCATCCAAATTTGATTTATCTTCAGTAGTTATTTTATAAAAAAAATATTTATGTAGAAAATCCCAATTTTTTTTAGCATATTTGGAAAATTTCGAATTTGGTATTTTTTTATGAAAAAAGTATTGCTTTTGAAAAAAGTTTTAATGCCAATTCTTAATGTCAAGATATTTGAGAGACTGCATACAAAATTGCTTAGACTTTTATAAATAATTAAAAAAGCCTTAGCGGTTTGAAAAACTTGTCATCAAGGAAAAATGAACATCGCGAAAAACGCTTTTAAAGTTTTCATTCGTTTTCGTTTTTATCCTACCTTTCCGTATAAAAAGTGGAATAACTTTTTGAAAAATATACCTACACTTTTAAAATTTGGTAGACTTATTTAGAAGGTTCCAAACTTTAATTTTGGCAAGTACAAAAAAAATCGCAATTTTTGCCATTTTTGAGGTACTGCGTCCCCTTAACATTTAATAAGGTATACCAGATCTTTTTTAATATTCAAATAGTAGATTATATTAATTTATTTGGAGGCTGCATATTAATTTGTAGTAATCTATTATATTCTTATTGCTTATAAGTTTCAGTAAAAGATTTTCAGAAATCATTTAAAAATTTACTCTGAAATAGTGTATTTTATCGATATTTACTTTACTCAAATAATAACAAGCTTGTCTGCACATAAATATTTTATTCATTTTGACAAACAAGCTCGTTATATTATCAGAAACTAGTAAAAAAATAAAATATAAACTTTCAACTATAGTTATTATATAAAACCAGGATGTTTGGTTCGTACATTTCAAAGGGAAATTTTCTACATTCACAAAAAATATCCATATTTTCAGCAATCATATGATTGCCTTTCAAAACTCAACAAAAACTGAAAATGACAAGCATAAATGGGTTACTCGTCTCAGCGTACGGGTAGCAATTTTCGCGTACGGCTAAGATCTTTTTCGGTTCTGACCTGTGAAATTTCACCTTCTGTTGTAAAGACGTTGTAGGTTCTTCACCTTTTTTAGTCACGTTAATCACGATTGCTGATTGTGAGCTTTAAGAGACTCGAGCTTTTTGAAAGAGACGTCGAGTCTAATAGTAGTTTATGGAGTGATGTCTCGTTTTCCCTTTCTTTGGTGACTCAGGCTCAGCAAAAGCTTTAAGTGGTACGAGCTTTCTCTCAAAATACTTGCGGTGACATGCGTATTTGTAAATGATCATGAAAAAACTACAGTAATTTATTTAAAGGTATATAATAATTCATATATCTATGATGCTGAAGACTTATATTCTTTAATTTTTAATGACATTTAAGTATCATAGAGAAGGTTTTTAAAAAAATGCATTTGGTTGCAAGATAATGGGGATAAAATTATATATACCAATATAATTTTAAAGTGGGCAACAAAATCTGGTTCTAATTGATTTAGTAGTAATAACAACTGCAATAACAAACTGCCAATGTTTGGTTTTTTCAAATGCATCAACACTTTACTCGGGACTAAACGCGGTTCATAAGAGCTGCAGTACAGTGCTTAAACTAAATTAAAAATTCAACTTTAAAAAAAAAATTGCAATTTTTATTCTACAAAAAGAAATCCGTGGAAAAAATAAAAAATAAAATTATATATTTTACAATTTTCAGTTTACTTCTTACCATTAACTAGATTAAAACTTAGATAACATACAATCCTTAACTCTTCCCTGACTTTTACCACCCTAACAACTTCCATTTTATTTTTCTTGACAACCATGAAAACAAATTCGAAAGAAAGGATTGAAATTATCTTGTAGTATACATGTTATCACACGGGTTTCTCCCTTCGTCTCCGACAACAACCCCTGGAGTGCACGGGCACCTTTGATCCTTCTCTCCTATTCACAGCAAACCTGACACATATTCTGTTTCCTGATGCCCATTCATCGGGGAGCCTTTTAACACTATCATTGGGACATCAACGAGTGACGAGTGGTCAAGGGGATTTTAAAGTCAATATTCTGCTGGGAATAGCTTTTATCGGTTCTTGTTTTTTGTTATCATGCAATGTACTTTTTATGTTAAAATTGGTCTGAAATTTGTTGTCGTCCTTTGTTTTGTTGGGATTATTAACTTTTATTTGTTTAAAATTTGATTAGTTTTCCCAATTAGTTGTTATGCATTATTAGATATTACTATTTGAATTGATGACTGATTTTAATGATTGGGAATTTTCTTTGCAACATATCAGATTAACAGATTATATTTTTCCATACTTTTGATTATTAATTTTAATTTATTATCATTTATTAATTACGTTAATGTTTCTAAAATATATATTAATTCTTAAATATTAATATTATACATTTAATGTCTTCTACAATACATTTTGATTATGGGCGATGAATTATAACGTGTATAGGAAGTACGCTATTTTCTATGGTATAATTTAATTATAGGTAGATAAATTTTATAGAATGTTTTCTAAAGAAAGCAACTTATTTTTATGGGATGCTTTACACAAGTTTCGTGGAATGATTTTTAATTTCATTACAGTGTAATTTCATTTGTAGTGTCAAACACTTCAACTTCAGGAATATTCGTACATTTTAAATGTCGAAGTATTAAAATATCTGACTGTGTACATTGTATGATTTATAATTTTTAAGCATTGGAAACAAATAAGTTTTTAGGATCTGTTTTTTTAACAATCTTATTGAGCAATTTTTTTCATTTAATTTTAAAATTTTATACAAATTTGTTTATTGTATGTTATAATAAAATGAGAGGAATAAACTCACATGCGGTTAACCAGTTAAGATTTATTCATATTGACACAAGTAAAAACACTGCTTTTTTTAAAAGAATTTTTATAATACAGTATTATTAAGAGAATTTTACAGTTATTAGGATAATCGGATTGCTTTAAAATCAAACAACCATTCTGTTATAAAATAATTTGTAAAACTTGTGAACAAAAACAGATTATTATTTCTTTAACACCTCTTTGACGTATTTTAAGGAATGCCCTTTCGGTGTTAGTATACTGTAAGAAACTTTTACAACTTGTAATTGGCTTCAGATCCTTTTCTTTGAATGGCCTTTCCCACGTCGGGATTTCTCTTCTTGTGAAAATAAAGAAAAGTACTTATCGGCTCATCTGGGTTTCGGTTTTAATGTGGATATTTTGAGATAAGTAGGACGCCTCGCTTTGTAAATCTGCTCATTTTAAATGTGTGTTTGGATTCATTAAAAGTTGTAACATAAGTTACTTCTTATGTTACAACTTTAATGTGTGTTATACTCAACTTAATATGTGTCAAATGTATTTGGGACGCAATTTGAAACGTAAAAAATAACAACATAGATAACACATTAAAGATCAAGCAAATAATAAACTATTTAAAATTTCACACGATTTAATATATTATATTGTGCTATTTATGCATAATAAATACCTTTTAACAACACTTTCGACACTTTAAACAATCAGTCTTAATATTCCTTAATGCAGAAACAGTTATGATGTTTAAATTCATATTTTGTGTTTTTATTTGTTTATATATATTTGATGTTTGCAAGAAAACTCAAATGTATAAGGTAAACAGTTATAAAAATTTATGACCTAAAATTTATTAATTTGATTTCATACCGTGAATCTTCGAACAGATTTTTTTAAATAAAAAGATAATAACTTTTGAATACTCTAAGTTAATAAGACGCTAAACAAATTACATTTAAACAGTAAGTTATTCTCCTATCTTCAAACATTTGGCGTAATTCTCTTTATTTCATTACAAAAAAGCAATTACTTTTTTAGAAAGAGAATCTATTTCTTCCATTATCTTATCATTTCCTTCTAAAAAAACTAATATCTGCCAATGCCTCTACACGAATGTAGGCCGGAAAAACTCCAGATTCTTAAGTTGTACTTCCCATGAATTAACCTTTGCACCTGTTTGAAAACCATCAGGTTAAATGTCTGCCTTAATAAGAAGTTGATGATGGTTTACGGAAGTGGTTTTTAACAGAATTATTGGAAGCAGTAAAAGAAATAGAAAAAGAAAGTTAGCTTCTAAACTTCAAATGAAAGCTATTTGTTTGTGTGAAATAGGTTTTCACTGTATTCAGTATTGTTCACTGTCTGAGCTGCCACACCTTAACCACATTATTGGTTAAATAGTCCAGGCAACGAAGGCTAAAAAAAGGGTATAGTGGGAAAGTTTTGGAACACAATTTTTGACTTTGTAACTTTGTTTGGACTAGTTAGGAGGTGAACATATCAAAAGTCCCCGCCCCTAGCCCCTGAGCCGAAGGGAGGTAGGTAACATTTTCGTTTCAAATTTGTTTCATTTCGATGTTAAGTTGATTCCCGTACCTAGGGAAAAAGGGTTAACATGGCAAAGCATACTTCTGCGGAAGTTGTGATTCCAAAACTAATGCATTAGCTCTATTTAAATGATAATCCCTTTTATGTACACTTATTCTGTACTGAACGTCTGAATAACACAGATACTCATTTTGTAGGCGCGCTGTTACTTTAATATTTTATCTATTTTCATATTCTATTTTATCTATTTCATTTCATTTCATTCTTCGGACCCCAGTAGGAAAACGGTCAGATGATCCCTCCTGTTCTTCTTTATCTTCGGAGTCAACTTGAGAGACCCCATTGAGGCAAGTCCCCTGGCAATTTTGGCATGCTGAGGAACATTTGAGACTTGCTTTTTTGCAGCTACACTTTGAGCTGGCACAGTCTCATCAACATACATAAGGTGAAGCTAGAGCACAATTGCATCAAGTTAGATGCGACTGTGGAAATGTCGAAACCAACAGCTGTCGGTATTGTAGGTGAAGATGTCGACCTCATAGTCCTCTTGATGGCTAAAGCTGATGCTCATAACGACATTACTTTCATAAAGCCTGCACGTGGGAAGACACGAGATTTTTTTCTTCTCGTCCCAAGACCTTCAGCAACTGGGTTTAAAGGATGTGCTATTTTTGCACGCATTTACTGGATGCGACACTACATCTTCCGCTTTTCGAAAAAGCAAGGTCGCATTTGCGAAGCTGTATCTGAAGTCGCCAGAGGTCCAGAAAACAGCAGCGGCCTTTACGGACCTTTCCTCAAACACTGATCAGGTTCAAAATGCAGGCGAAACCTGCATCTTGAGGTGGTATGGGGCTCAAACGAAAGAGGCCTCCCTCAATGCCTACAGGTATAAGTCATTCTTAAGATCCGTGGCCACCATCAAGCCTAATATCTCTTGTCTACCTCGAACCGAGGGAGCAGTAAAACAGCATTCCCTCCGAACATTCCACCAAGTTCAACTGTGGCTGGGAAATGACCTGCCTCCTCAGATGTATTAGTGGAAGATTGAGAATAACTGCCTGGTCCCAGTGCACAGTGAGTTAGCAGCAGCACCTGACGATATTCTGAAAATAATTTTCTGCAGATGCATGAAAGACTGTGCCAGCTCAATGTGTAACTACAAAAAAGCAAGTCTCAAATGATCCTCAGCATGCCAAAATTGCCAGGGGACTTGCCTCAATGGGGTCTCTCAAGTTGACTCCAAAACTGAAGAAGAACAGGAGGATCATCTGACCATTTCCCTACGTCCGACGAATGAATTGAAATAGATAAAATGGAATATGAAAGTAGATAAAATACTAAAGTAACAGCGTGCCTACAAAATGAGTATCTGTGTTATTTAGACATTCAGTGTAGAATAAGTGTACATAAGAGGGATTGTCAGTTCCATAGAGCTAATGCATTAGTTTTGGAATCACAACTTCCGCAGGTGTATTGCTTTGCCATGTGAGCCCTTTTTCCCCAGGTTCGGGAATCAACATAACATCGAAATGAAACAAATTTGAAACGAAAATGTTACCTAGTTATTAAATTATATATTTTTGAAATTTTAAAATGCCAAAAATATACAGCAGATGGCGACACTATTTTAAAACTTTATCAATTAATAATTAAATAACCGGATGTTATTTTCTTTTCAATTTTATTTTAAATTGATATTATGAT
The DNA here is from genome assembly GCA_019343175.1 of Oedothorax gibbosus. Taxonomy (NCBI): domain Eukaryota; kingdom Metazoa; phylum Arthropoda; class Arachnida; order Araneae; family Linyphiidae; genus Oedothorax; species Oedothorax gibbosus. The sequence continues at coordinate 306,219 of JAFNEN010000181.1, forward strand.
GATTCCCATACTTGGTGAAAATTTGATAACATGACAAAGTAATTTTTTTGCAAAAGTTGTGATTTCAAAACTAATGCATTAGCTCTATGGGACTGACAGTCCCTTTTCGCTCAATACTGAAACTGCTTTAAAATTTGAAGGAAAATAGATAAAATAGTAAAGTAAAATATATTATTGAAAAGAGTTAAATTTTCTACCACTCTAGGGTAAATATGTAGTGTATCGGTGCATTATTGAAGAGTTATCCGGTCAAAAAAGAGGAAAAATGTGGGAAATTTTTTTTCTCCAAAATTAGACTTTCAAGAGCGGATATCTCGAAAACTATACAAGACATTAAAAAACTTCAGGGGTGAAAAATGTATCGAATTTAATCAGCTTTCATTTTGTGTATTACAATTATATCGGTAGGACGTATGTCGTAGAGTTTTCGAGATATAAGCAAAAATGGGACATTCAACCCCCCCCCCCCCTTTCGGGGCTCAGGGGCTAGGGGTGAGGACTTTTGATATGTTCACCTCCTAACTAGTCCAAACAAAGTTACGAAGTCAAAAATTGGGTTCCAAAACTTTCCCTCTATAACTCTTCGTTGCGTGGACTAAAAGGAAAAATAAGAATGCATTAAATATATTTGGTATTGCAGACTTTAAATTAATATTTATCTATTTCATTGTTTATGAAAGATAAGTAATTTTTTTGTGTCCATCTTATTAAATATAGATATTACGTTATTAAAGATATTTAACGATAATGTTTAAAATGTTAAATGAAAGCAAAATGTACTTAATTTGAATTGGCTATAAAGTACTTTATGAATACATAAACATGTATACATGTATTAGTTTATGTATGCTTAAACATGTAGCCATAAAATGATTATCCCTTATAACTTATTACGTTAAAATAGTGCTATTTCAAACTATGGTGTTGATAGAACACTGTTAAAATTTTGTGCTTGGTTTCACCATAATACTGGTTATTAGTAGCTGCAACGGTTTGTGGTGAAATATTTAATAGCTAGCCAGCGCAATTTTACATGATTAGAATAAGACACTTGATGACCTGGTCTGTGTGTCATAATTTGTATTTGTATACGCTGATTAAATACTTTTTAAGCTCTTTGAGTTAAGAACTATGATAAATTACTAATGTTTAGAATTACATTAAGGTTGGTCCTTGAATAGATTTTGTTTTTGAGAAAATCTGAAATTTTTTCAATTTATTTTATAGAAATGGATTTTTTACGATATTGAAAATATAATTTTAAATCTTTGAGACGTATCTGCAGTGCATGATATTAAAACTCACATTCTCATATAACTAGATAAAGGGTCGGTTTGCAATTACATCCTTAATGATGTGTTACTGTGCCAAATTTACTCATATTTTAAATTTTTCCACTAAAAAAACTAAAACTTATAATCTTGAAATAATGTTCCATTGTACTGCAAATAGTTTTTTGATATCAAAAATAAGTTATTACAAGTGCTTGAGACCAGTCTATAACTCATGCAATGATATTAATAAACTCCTGACCTTCTATCTCTTAATGTAAATGAAACTAAATCAGAAGGGCCGATTTGCAATTATAGCATTCCTTCATAATAAAATACGTGGTTTAACCTTTTTCAGTGTTGTCACGATGAATTTGATCCATATTTAAATTTTCTCTAATAAAACTATAATCGATTTTTGCTTAAATAAGTGTGATCACTGTGAATATACGTCATTTATCTGAATGAAAAAAGTAACAAGGTGCCGAGTCTATTGTACTCATTTCAATGGATTTTTACGGCCTTGACCTTGCTATGTCTTTTAAGTGTAAGGTGAAACAATCAGAAGGAATTTGGTTGATGCTTTCTCTAAAAAATTGGGTTTATACACTTTTCATTTGACGATGATCGCAATTCGGGAGATATGTTTTTCTAGAATTGGATCACGATATGGTCATTATCCTGAAGAGAAAAATATGGCGGATGACAATGTTTGTTTTAGTTGTTAACTTTCATCCTTTTGTAGAACATGCGAGTTTCATCAAGCATGAAGATAAAAATGCTACACATTAGTGTAAACTGATCATTTGGGTTTGTGACACACATTTTTTAAGTGTTAAAAAAATTAAATGTGCCATTTTTTTCATTATGATTATCTTGAAAGAATATTTTCTAACATCATTTGTATTTTGATTTTATTTTTCATAATTTTAAGATTTATTTTCCTTATTTTATCCAAAATAATTTTAGCGCATATATAAAAGTATACATGAATATAACTTTCAAACAGATGATAATTTAAACATGTTTTGTAGATTAATCAATGTAGTCTCACTCCTTTTTAAAAACTACTTTCAATTGAAAACAAAATTAACTTAAGGAATATAAGATCAAAGACATATATTTTGTTTTAGTGCTATATAAGATACGCAAAAATATGAGCATGAGTTCAATTCAATCACTATTATTTTATGTCTTAAGAATATTAAGAATTACATATTTATCTTTGTTTGAATGAATCTTCACTTTTGTTTGATGCAACTTTCAAGCGAACAAAGTTTTATAACCGATTTTTTTAAAATAATCATTAATTTGTCCATTAATTTCTTTTTAAAAAAACGTCAAATTTTTTTTGTGTTAACAAAAAGCTCAAATGACAAAGCCTTGGCATAAAATTAAATACTAAATAAAAGTGCCAATTATGACATTATAACAAAAACACGACAATTACTTCTATCACAAAAAAAACTCGCCTCATTAGTTTAAAACAAAGTAATTCTTAGTTGTAAACGATTTTTTTCATTAATGCAATATTCCTAATGTAATAAATTATCATAGCTAACAACCCATTCCTAATTTGTGGTTTTTGTTTTTTTTTAGAAATTTTATAGCCTCATAATGCAATAATAGTTCTTCTGACCCAGTCAAAGCCTTTAAAAATAATTGTGATCAAAATCTCGCTGTTTGATACACAACACCGATTAGGTGGATAAAATCTCTTTTTATAGTTGATCTACTGCTCTCCTCTGATGTTATCGTACTCAAAGAAAATATTACGAGGAAAAGCATACACAATTTTAGGTTTCACAGGGTGCTAATACAAAAACACATATTGCGTTAGTAAACAAAAGTTTATTTTTAAACAGTATTTTCTTCTTCTACACAACTAAATTCAGTTTGCCGTAAAAAGTCGCCTCAAATTGTCTTTGTATTGTAGAGGAGAGGAGGTTATTATGGAGTAGTCGGGAAATATGGAATACTGAAGTTTTAGACCTCTCTCTTGCTGCCATTACGTGGAAATGCCATAAAAGACCTAAGAAATCCTTCATGATGCAGTGAACTAAGAGTTAACTTCTTATTACTGTGTCGTTACAGTCGCTGCAAAACGAAGTGTGTTTTCGTATTTTTAAAATTTTTGTCGGAAAGTGTTCAAACATTTTAATCTGCTATTAATCAGGAGACTTTAATTTTGTTGTTAAGTATAATGTATACTAACAGAATAGTGGTTTGTTATGCTGTGGTCGTTTTTTAGCCATCAATGTTTTATCCGTCAGTAACATGCCTCATAATCCAAAATGGTGTGTCGGGTAATATGGAATACATATCATCCGAAATTGCCTTCATGCAATCAAGTAAAGAACCGGTAAACGAAGTTGCTGAATGTATCTTTTGTAACTGAAAATTTTCTGTGTGTGAAGATCAATAAAATTTGGATTTAACACATTAGCTGTTCTTTATGGGCTCATTTTGACTACTGAAGCAGAGAAAGAAGATTGTTTGTGATTTTTGTAAATAGACTTAATAACAAAACAGAGCGTAAATTTTCAAATGTTGTTTTTTAGTTAAAATTAACTATGTTATGTGAAGTATAATTAAATTTTCAATAATTGTAAACAACTATTCCATATTACCCGACAATCCCATATTACCCTCCACTTGTAACTTTTTTTAAAGTACACTTTTTCATAACAAAAATACTGTTTTGTTTCACCATTGGCACTTCATTACCGTTAGTTATAGTATGTACTGAAAATGATTGTGGATTTTTATTTTAAACCAAAAGAGTTATTCTTAAAAATATAAATGGTATTACATAATACCCTCCTCTCTTCTTTTGAAAATACTTTACTTAAATTGTTTTATATGAAAATTGTTAAACTGGCCAATTAAAAAAAATCACTTTATATAAAAGTCAAAAACTTGATAATTTTAGTTTTTAGTAGCAGTAAATATATCTTTTTACTTAAATTACTTGAATAGGAATTTTCTTTCATTAATTATTTTTTAAAAACTTGCAATTTTTTTATCGAACTTTACTCTGTATTTTTCCCATTATGTAAAAAGAACTTTTTCCTTTATTCCAGTGTACAAACACAAAACTAAAAAATCTCAATAAATATAGATAAGAATATTTTCCTTAGTTATAAGTATTTAAATAAATGTGAACCCTAAAATTCACAAATATTTTTTAAAGAAAAAAAAACGTTATCCTTATAACAAAATCAAATATGACACGCTGGTACACAACTGCCAAGCAATATTATTGTTGATGTTTAAAAGAAAAAACATTACAGCGACTACTTTATATTCCATCATATAAAGCGCAAATGGCACTTGTTTGCATATGAAACTGCACGCATCATACACTATGCAACAACACAAACCCTTTAGCACAAACAAAAAGAAAAATGTGCTCTTGCTCATACCTTTCTTAAAAATTCAGTAATTCAGAGCCATATAGTCTACGTCAAAATTGACAGTGTTACTTGTTTATACATACGAAGTGGATTTACATTTTAGATTTCAGTCATAATGAATAATTTGAACTTTAATTTTGAATATGACTGTGAAATAATTTTTGGGATACAACTTCATTCAAATTTGGTTTTCTACAATAAAAAAAATCTAGCATATTGTCTAAAAGTATTTTTAATGCATGCATGTTAGATGCAGCTTCAACACTTCATTGTATTCTTTAGCGACATACCAATTATGTGTAAAGGCTATGCTGCTCAAATATAAAAAATTTACAAAAAATGTATCTCTTTTTCCCTCCTTTTTAAAAGGTGGGGTTGCATCATTGCAAGGATAACAGGCGTAGTTGAACGAAAACAGCAAGGCCTGAGACATAAGCTTAAACATTTATTTTCGGAGAACAAATATTATTGGCATATGTTATGTTTTTCTAATAAAAATATTTAATTTCTTAAATTTTTTCGCTGTAGGATGTTTAAAAAAATTACATTTTTAATAGACGAGAATTGAAAAAAATCACACAAAATCATGATTTTCATTTGTTAATTCTACAGCTAAAACTACTCAATAAGTAAATTTTAAATGGTTATTTTCATATTTCCCATTCCTCTATGTTCCATCGTTCTTCATAGACGCCCCCGTCATTTCCCTTAAATGACAGCTTAAGGGAAATGAAATCAAAGGGCGGAACCACGAAAGAACGCACCCCACAAGATGAATGGAACGTCAATCAGAAAAAAAAAACTATTTAACTACTGGGGTTTTCTCTACTGTGTTAAGGTCTATTGTTTTATCTAAAAGTGCCATCTTTGGGCGGCTGCTATTTTTAATAATGACTCGGCTTAAAAAGCGAGTTACACGTGATGTTTTTGATGTTGGAGTACTTGCGATTCGGTTCGAAGAGGAAAATGTAGATGAATTAAGTTTTTATCAGATGTAGAGTTTTGTAGATTGTAGCTTTTTATTTGATGGGTGATCTGTAACTGTATGGAATTTCATGGGTGGCTTTGAAATGTAGTCTCTAAATAAATCTACATTGGCTTAGATGCCTTTCGTAAAAGTATTAAATAAAACTAAAACATGAATTACTGCAAAATATCAATGTGTAACACATTTGATTAACATATCAATATATATATATGTATTTTATGCATCGATGAATATTACCATTTCTATTTGATTACTTTTTCCTGTTAGAAGTTAAATTATATTGCTGTACTAAATTAGCCATGAAAAAGTTTTTTAAAAAAATAACTGACTTTTTAGCCTACTTTTCTTTTTTTAATTCGAAAGAATTAAAAAAAATGAAAAAGTAGGTATTGATATGCGGTCGATGTCCGTCTGTCCGTCCGTACCCCCCTTCCAAAATCGGTTCTATCAATCGGATCTTAAAAATTCTTTTTTGTTAGAAAGCTATGACCTCAGAGACCCAACTTTCATACTTTTTGTCCGCCTGTCTGTACGTCCGGACGGACATAAATCAACTATCTGTCGGCGAATTTCCCATTGAATTAGCATTGAAATTCAATTTTGAGTCATTTAAATCACTGTTGCCAAATCAACAATGGCATTAGAAACTTTATTTAAAAGTATTTGAAGCAAAATAATTTTTTCATGAATGAATCATTTCGGAATGACGTCATAAAATGTAGCACAATGTGATTCTTTGATTGTTCATTAATTGTTTACCAAGAAAGCGGCAAGGCATATTTTTTGCATACAATTCTGCTTAGTTTTAATTTACATTTTTTAATGCAGTTTGTAGTAGTTTCATTATTTTTGTTATTAATAAATATTTAATTATTCTTCGAACTACAAATAAATCGAGCAGAAGATAAATAATACTAAGTTATTTGTGAAAGAATATTAAGGAAAATAGTTGATTTTGGCTTTTAGAATTTTAAATTATAGCTGGATGCTGTGTTGAGCGATTTTTTTTTCCAAAAAGTGTAAATCTAGTGTAGAAATCTAGTGTGATGATATTTACTGTTATGAACCTAGTTGTTTCCCGATTAGAATTTCAGTAAGTATTTAAGTAACAGGAAAGTAGGCTATTTTAGTTCTTTAAGAACTTCTTGTTTAAATCATGATTTTGAATTTAAACTGATTTTTAAAAAAATTATTAAATTTTAATTACTATTCTTAATTTAATGGAATTTTTTGGTTAACAACGTATAACTAATTAAAATATTAAATTATGCTCTTATACATTTATTTATACGAAAAAAGTACTATCCCGAGTTACCTGATTTTTAAACATACGAAAACTAAACGAATTAAAAGATTTATTAATTAAAATAAAATTTAACAATAGTGTTCATTGTGGTATCTAAATTTACTAGCATGCATTAAAACAAAGCTTTTAAATTGTTGTTGCAGCATTTGAAAACTTTGAATCAATCATCAACGGTTTATATAACTCCTATATTAACGTTAGTAAAAATGAATTCAATAAAGGTGTGAAAGTAAAATCGTGATTTTTTTTAAGTAAAAGCCAACGATCGATTTCTTCACAAAAATTGCATTACTTCATAGCGAAGTTTAACATCATTGCTGTAATATAACATTATATCATCATTCCTTTGATTTATAGTTACGTAACCTAAAATTACGTGGTATAAAACTAGAGCACAAATAATCTAATTCATCGATCTATCTACAGATTTCGTCGGCAGCAATTTTCGTTAAGTTAACTCTCACCTGGTGTTTTACAATTTTCTAGAAGTGTAACCAAAATGTGTTAGAGTTACTTATTCTATATAAGATAAGATGTTCATAAGCAATTTATAAAAGACTTGTGTTTTGTTTTACAAGTGTTTAAGCATTTTTTATTTAAAGGTATAATACAAATATCGTAACGCAATATTTTTAATTGCCTAAATTGTATTCTTGTTACTATTTTCATCCCAGCTTTTTAAGAACAATTATAAACCTTATACTACGCAGATAAACTTTTACGAAAGTTAATCGACGGTATTTTATTCTATGTATAACATACATTATTACACAAATTGAAAAGCATCCTTTATACCTGAAGGTTACAAATTTAGTAAACTGAAGAAACGTAAACGTTTATCTTAAAATAAGAAAAATCATAAGGAAAATATATTTAATGTTGAAATTGGATATACTGCCTTGGTATTATCAGTAATATATTATTTTTAAGATAATTATAATAAAGTTATTCTTTGTTATAAAACTGAAAATAAAAGAAGTAGCATTGATTTTATCGAAACAAATGTTGCTCATAATATGCTAATCGTGTTTCCACCCCACCCCACATAACATTTTACTTTGCAGCATTGAGCTAACATGCATCATAAAAGAAGTGTATAGAAAAAATGCAATATTTGCTTTTATCTTCTCATCTTTCCTAAAAGGCATTTTTAAAAATGCAGAACAAAACAGTAAAAAATATCTCTACCAGATGCATTAAATGTAACATTACTTTTAAAAAAGAAAGTGCTGGGATTCGGTTTCATGGTAAAGTTTCAAAAAATTTCGATGCTTAATTATGATGCGTATACATTTAAAATATCACCAGTAGAAAACAAATATATCTTTAAATGAAATTTTAAAAAATAGGCTTTGTTAAAATAGTTTACTCATACGTAACTAAACAAATAACTTTTTTAAAGACTGATTTATAATGTAAAATATTTTTTAAGTATTCTTTTTTATACAAACCCACTTCATTACATTTTAAAAGAAAGAAAGAAACTATTCTAAAATGATTCCTTCTAAAATAGCATTAAATATAATATGGATGATAAAGGGAAGCGAGAGTTATATTTAATTTATTTCCAAAAATATCTAACTCTCTTGGTGTCTTGCAGTTTTATTTTTTTTATAATCCACATATCCTAGGCTACTTTTCCCAAAAGGTATTTAACAAACTTATTTTTAGTTCAAAGTTAATACCCGTGAAAAACAAATATAATTTTCTATGTTATTTTATAACTTTCCCATGCTATTTTTCGCCCTTTTGCGGTTCTTTATTTTATATTAGTCCTTTAACAAAACATTCATCGCCAAGGTTGCCATAATATCAATTTGACGGGATTACCAGATTTGGCGAAAAAATGTCGGACATGCTCCTTTAGGTTAACCTAACATGCATAATATTAGGGACGTGTAATGTATGAAAATTTAAATTATAATTTCGATCGACTGAACTACTAAACACTATTGTTAATAAAAAAACACGCGTAATTCACGTTGTTTGCTGAAATCCAGTTACGTCAATATATTTGTTCACGTTATTTCATAGTTGAAAAAATAAAATTCAAATTGTTTTAAACTAATCCAAAGGGAACTGCGCAAGCAGTTCTCGGGGGTTGGCGAGCGATAGCGTGAAGGAGGCGTGCCCCTAGTATATAAATATAACCCACGGTAAAGATAAAACAGAAACATTCATAATATCTTATATCAACATAACACTTTTCTTAGTGCCTATAGTCCTAAATACTGAACCCCATTCATTCTCCCAAGAAACTGAGAAAAGATTTTCTTCGCAATTGGACGCCAAGGAGAGCATTTACGTGTCTTATTTTAGCTTCCACACTACGTTCATAACGTAAAAAGTGGAAGGTATTATAATCGTTCAGTCCGTCTTTCTGTCCGTCCGTCCATATGTCTGTCACCCACTTTCATAGCCCAAACTACAAATGCTACGGACAAGTATGATACGTCAAAACATTCAGCGCATCGAAATTAGAATACATTGAAAATTTCAGAAAAAATTCGAATTCGAAGTACTTCAATTATTTAAAAAAAAACTGCAAAATGTAATGATCATTTAAAAAGCATAGGAAGTCATTATTTTTATTAGAATTAAATCACCATTGCCATTCGCAACAATCGCTCGAGAAACTTTAATTCTTTTATACAATAAATTAAAATAAATATATTTTTGCGACATCGATCAGTTTGAAATGACGTCAAATATATTTCACTACGAGATTCTTTGTTCGTTGATATGAAATATTTTAATTATATTTAAAAGCGAGGAATATTACATATTTATTCTTTGAAATATAAATTAATTTTTGCAAACGATAAGTAATAAATATTGAATTTTCGAAATAAAATAAATGAAACTAGCCAAATTTAGCATGTAAATGTTTAATATAGAATTAATGCTGTGTTTGGCGCCTTTTTACCTGTTAAACACAACTGTTGTGTGGAAGCGGGTTAAGTGACAGATTCTGTTACAAACCTACTTGTTTTCTTTTACTGTGTCTTTCGATACTTATTATTTTTTTGTATATTTCGTATAAAAATAAATAACCAATTAACCTTTGTAAAAAAAAATTAAGTAAAAGAAACAAATAAACAAGAATATCAGATTACAATTTGAACCAAAATTAAATATTTTTAACAATTTAAAAAATCTGATTCGGTCATTTCTTTGATCGAGAAGATTACAGATAAATGTCTTTAACCTTAAGTTTGTAACTATTACAAAATTAAATAAACTATTCATATCTGAATTAAATAATCTGAACATTCAGTTAGATTGTTCTCTGAAATACAATACTTACTGTACTGTAGAAACCCCCGACTTGTCTCCAATTTGATGTATCATTTTTGGGTGAGAGGTTGATCTTGAACGTATCCAATTAGGTCATCCACTTTAAACGGCTCACTGACAAGGTCGCTTGGCTTGGGCTTGTCGGTATTTGATGCGCAATTAACTGCTAACGTCTCGAAATAGTATCGTAATTTGATCGTTAAGGTCGTTTCGATTGTCATAGTTTTATTCGGTATCGATCCATCGTGATGAGCGTTTTAAAAACGATTAATTCCACCCACTTAATTGTAGTTAATTAAATGGTAGTTTTAACGTGACTCAAAATAACTCGGAGAAAGTAGATTTGCAGCTTTTAGATTGCTTCATATTTTTAGTTTGAAATCTGTCTTATAAAGAAGTACATTTACTGTTACCGAAATTTCCCGCCATTTCGACGGTTTAAAATCTGTTTGCTTACTTAATAGTTTTGAACCGTTTTCTGAAACTTATTTACAGTTTACAACCGTTTTCTCCAAAATTTTCTCTAAATTGCATTCATTTGGAATCGATTTAGTATCAACCATTTTTCTTATTTTATCTTAATTTTCCGTCGAAATATTGGGTGGCTGAGTTGATATGACGTTTCACTTGTAGCCTAAAAGTCACTGGTTTGGATTTCACCTGACGTCAAACCATATCTCAATTTTAAAAAGAGCATCTGGGTATTTCACGGGACAAAACCTTATTTTGAATGTAATTTCAATCTTTCGCTCTCTCTCACGTCACTCTTTTAATAAGATGACAACATTCCAAGTAAAATTTCTATTTCATAATATTCATAAAATCCAGAGATTTATTGATCTGCTTTATTTAAAAATATTATGCGCGTGATTTATTTTTGAACCAATGATATTTTTTTTCACGTAATAATAAAAAAATAGTGTATGCATCGCTTGTGAAAAGTAAACTTTTTAAAACTCGTGTCATTAAATCCACTCGTTTTAAAAAGTATTACTTTTCACACTTGTTGCATAAATAACTATTGCACTTAAGCACTGTCTACGAATTCGAAATTCTGATGAAGTAATATAATGTATTTTACGTAAGCAAGTTTTTATTAGAAAACAAATATGTATGGTCGATCGATTTGTTTTAGTGATTAATAAGCACCAAACTTGTATTATAAGTTTTTAATGTAAAAAATTAGCATTCAAATTGCAAACTTTGCAAAAATACAACTTTTAACACTTAATTCCCAATACGATGAACCGCAACTGTGTCAATATCCTTTTTTCAACGGATAATATGCAAATTTACACACAATTGAGGAATCTCCTTTAAAGTATGTTTTTTCTTAAATATATTAGCCTGTTTAACAAGATATATTTATAATAGAGTAAAAAAAACTATAACGACTCTCATCATTAACATTAACCTTCAATTTTTCACTCGTGTTGAACTGGGGCAATGTCGTTCATGAAGTTTCATAGGAAAATATGCACCCCGAATTTCGCAAACGTGTTTTGGTTGGAATAAAACGATAATAGACACTTAAAGTTTCGTGTTGTGTATGCTAATGCTATGTTATACATTATTTGACGCATAATCTTGATTGATTGTTTTCTATATTTAGTTTAACATCTTTAGGTAAATGCTTTTTAAGTAAATAAGGAATGAAACATGTAGCTCTTGTAAAAGAAATCTCTAAAGGTAGTTTTATGTAAAAAGATTTAAAATAGGTTTTTAAAGCTAAAACGTAAAAAACTAAATTAGTTGGTAGTAATATGTAAAACATCATGAAGCATGTACTGGTATAATTTTCTCCTATAATATACTAGCTTTATAAACCCGGAGCTACACAGTTAATAACCATAATTAGTAGTTTTTTTATGTAAACTTTTATTTTATACCGAGTGATCCCCTCTCCACTGGTCCACTCAATATTACAAGGCCAGTCGCCAATTACCCGTATGATGCACTAATATCCATTCTTTAACTAAATAAAATCAATCAACTCGTAAATTCTTTTAACAACAAACCTTAAGAAATTCATTCGTTGAATTAGTAAAACATAACCCTTCCACTTGTAAAGAGAACGTTTAAATCTTATTCATCTCAATTTAAAAGTGTTCTGCAAAATAACTTTTTACATTTGTTTACCAAACAAAATGAATGGACATAAGATATATATTCATAGCAATTTAAGTGATGAAAATACCTGCTCCCAAATGGAAGGAATAAAATTAAAGCTCTTATAGACAAAACAAACTACTGACAATTGTTCACGAAACCCTAGATCGGCATCCTATTCCGTCAACACCATAAAAAGGCAACTCTTCGATAGAGAACCATTAAATCCTTTAATCGGGCAGCTCACCCAGTAAACTCCGACTCCCGATATTACACTTTTTATGCCTATGAACCAGTTATGCCATTGACCGAACCCATCCGTTTGATTTTTGATGGAAGAGAAGCGTCAATTTATCATCTTTTTGACTATGTCCCTCAATGATGAGCATCATCTTTTTAAATCTAGGCTTCATTTGTCATGAATGATGTCTGAAAAGCAGTTGTTATTCGGTGAAATTTTAGTTAGATTTTTTATAAACCTTCATAGAGTTTGTTTTTTGGTTGGTGCCTTCTAATTAGGTACGCGATTTGCAAATGTATTATATAAAAATACCCGCAAATATCTTTTTGTTTGTAGTAATTTTCAATTCAAATCATGCACACAAATGCATATTCTTTATCATTAAATTTAGAAAATCGAGAGAATCTAAAGATTTATTTACCAATTAACGACGATTGCTAAAAGAATTTGCGTTGTGAAAATGATCTTTCTGGTTAAGTTTATCTAAATATACACAAAATATACATCAAATTAAGACAATATTCCAGAAAAGTTTACGCATGACAAATTAAGTTACACGAAAATTGAATTAAAAAAACTATTTTTATGGAAAAGGTGTTAATGCTATTTCCAAAGTCACCGTTGATGGTTTAATATCTCTTTATAAACACGAATTTTTTTTAATTATTAACGAAAAAAGATTTTTTAAAATATATTCTGTATTTAATAGTATTTTAAAGAAATATATATTTAGCACACGGCTTTCCCTTTTCATAATTTTATTTTAGCACATGAAATTGGTGGCAAGAAAGTCAAATAATAAGGATAAAAAATATAGGGTGTCCGTAAAAGAATGTCCGAGTTTTAATGGTATATTACCGGGGAGTTTATTTTATACTAAATATAACAAATCATTCATGAAATTGAAGGAAAACTAACCTAGTTTTTTCTATAAGTGCTCAATGTGTGCGCCTTTAGTGATACGGCACACATCCAAACGAAAATGCAATTCTTCCCATACTGTCTGCAGCATGTCCGGAGTGATGGAAGCAACAGCCTGTGCAACTGTGAAAACGATGTAGCGGTACAAGCGCATACGCTTATCTGAAACTGTTGGAGTTATTCTTTATTCGTTACCTTCAACAACATTACAATTACACTTCAACCACAATACTATTACAATTTGAAACTCTGACATTCTTTTACGGACACCCTGTATATCTGGACCTACTATATAGAAAGAAATTAACTTTTAATTTGACCTTTAAAATATTAAATTGGTTTACAGATTGGTTTACAACTTTTCGATTAAATTCAACAAAATATAAAACAATGATATAAAAAGACTCCTTACTTTCATTTACGACTTTCACGGTCAGCTGCTCTTCAAGAATGTTAATGTTTCGGGAGCTCTTTTCTATCTGAAAACCAACAAAGCTGATTTTTCATATCCTTTGACCGATTTTTGCAATTTCTAAGAACTTTCGTTTTTCTTTTTTTTTTCTTTTCGATATTCATCACTGGCCTGGCTCAAACTAGTGAAATTGTGCTTGTTTTTAAATTTATTTTTTGTTCTTAGTTGTAGAAAGTTATCGTGTTTTTTTTTCTGTCGTCATGTTCAATCAAATTTCTTGGAAAGTGATTTGTTTTGGTCGGGAAGTTGGAAGTCACTTACCATAAACTTCAAAAAAGTATAAACTATAATTTATATCGTATGGTTTAAGATTGATTTTTTTCTGCAAAACATATTCTAGAAAAGTTTAAAAATTTGCGTTGTCATGTGACTTGAAAATAATACTGACCCAACGCAAACTGGCATATGGTATGCAAGCATAAAGATATTAAACCTTGAGAGTTAATGTGAGGTATCCTCCAATACTCCTTTTCATTTCTTTCTCCTTAGTATTTTTTATGTCACATTACTTTTATAGGATAGCTGTGTGGAAGACCGTAATGACTTTATTGGAAAATGTTCGTATTGTTTTAATAAAGCTTGGTAGTGTTTTAATAAATGTAATGTATTGAAAGGTAAAATGCATATTTCTAAAAGTGTGTTTAAACATAATATGCAGTGGAAATTTTTTATTTATTGTGACATTAACAGCTTTGATTTTGCTTGAAGATTGTAAATATTTGTCATGCAATCTGATATGTATTATTTTTTTAAGCATATAAAAACAATTATATACCTTTCAAAAAGTGTTAATTTTTACTAGTACAACTATGTGTTTATTAACATTAATTTCAACCTCTGTTACTGAGTTAGTAAATTAAAATATATTTAAAAGTACATTAAAATATATTTATTTCACCATGTGTTGTGAAAATATTTAATGTTACAGTAACTTTCAAAAAAACATCGAAAATATTTAGCAATTAATTTACTCAATTAAAAGCAGTTCATTTCGCAAATTGACCTAAAAAGTTACTCCTCGATAAAATAGAGAAGTTGATAAAAGTAAAATTTATGGGCTCATTTTGACTTGTTAATTGCACAACGAGGAAATTGTTCAAGGCCTTAACTGCACAAAGGTCAAATGAATCCGGTAGACTAGGTCATTTTAATTGACCTTCTTTTCTTTAAGTTTTTAAACCTCATAAAACAGGTGATAACATCATTTTGAAAATAAGGGATGTCTATTTCAAAATGATAACAGAATATTTTATAGCATTTACTTGTTCTGCAGGTAATAAGAAAGGTTTAGAAGTTTCTTTAAAATTTAGTACGTACTGTAAATGAGGGGGGGGGGGACTTACATAGACGAAATTTAAATGTACACTTTATAAATAATAATAAGACTCGTAAGAATGAAGAAGTTTTGGGGGATTCAATTTTTAGTGTGCATACTGCATATCGCACCGTACGCAGAAAAGAGACCTATCGACCAAAATTGACTTTTTAAGATAACATTACTATAGGATGCAAAATTTTGATATCTTTCGATTGGTGCAATCGGCAAGGCGATCCGAGCCCTAGTTCGTCTGCAATTAATAGATAGGTATTTCTTTCGCGTTCGTTTTTTTATGAAAATGAGCGGGACGGAAAGACCTATCGCACCTGGCGTTTTTTCGTTATGCGTTTTGCAGCTGCGGCGGCGATGAAGTTAAGTTTGAAGTGCTTAAATGGAAAGGTTGAAGTCGGTTATTTATTTTCTTTGTTTCTTTATTTGAAATACTCATTCAAAAGCTCTGTTTTGTGGTATTTAGTACAATAAATATACACATATAAAAAAATTCATGTAATATGTGTAGATTGCAAAATGATATGTCAATATGTATAGATATATATTTTTCAAATTAATATTTTAGCAAACGATAAATTGTTTTAAATCGTTTTCAACGTCGGTATTTTACTATAAATCTAAACTCAATTGCTACAACTTGACAGTTTGCGATATAAAGTCAGAGAATTCAACTGACTTAAGATATGAAGTATCCTTACAACTTACTTTTAAAATTTAAAACTTTTTTTTATATTTTCATGAATTTTAAAATGATTTTAAAATTTTAATAATGTTTCAAAATTTATTTTGGTTTTAATTTTAAACATGATACATACTAAAAATTTAGATTGAAAGGTTTTTTTAGAAAAATGTGGATATCATTTCTTATATCTTGTAAGTCCTGATTTTGTAAACGTGATTCGTTTCATAACACCTATTTTGTTTATATAAACAAACTATTATGATTTCAATCATTGAATATATTAAGTTATAAAAATAAAGATTTTAAAATAATATCGTAATTACATAAGAGATAAACCTTATTACATAAACTTCATTAAATTGGTTAAACAAGCTTTTTGTTAAAATTAATTTTAAAAAACATATATTCTAATTGTTGATCAATATATTATGAAAATGCATTAAGTAAATGAGTATTCTTCATAAGTATGTTTCCTTAATATTTAGAATGAATTTAGCAGCAAACTTTTTAGGACCGGTCTTCATAAGAGCCGTTTAAAGTTTTGGTAAAAATTCGAATTATCACAAAATCGTTCCAAATCAACGTAGAACAAAAAATATTTGGCATGGATATCAGTTGTATGAGTATCAAAAGGTATGCATAGTCATTTTTTACTTTAAATTTGCCTTTGCTGAGATATTTTCAGATAGGTCTTTATTTCGCGAACAAAATCGTTCAAATTTGTACGCGAAAGAAAGACCTATCTAAAAATATCTCAACAAAGGCAAATTTAAAGTGAAAAATGACTATGCATAACTTTTGATACTCATAAAACGGATATCCATGCCAAAAATTTTTGATCTAGGTTCATTTGGAACGATTTTGTGATAATTTGAAATTTTACTAAAACTTTAATCGGCTCTCCTGAAGAATGGTCTTTTTCGCGATAGGTCTCTTTTCCGCGTACGGTGCGATATATGCTTAGATTCTTAGAATTTACTAAGAATATTTATACTCTGTTTTATATAAGTTATTCCTGCTGCTCTTCAATATTTTTTTTTAATTTTAACAAATTCATTCAAAGTATTTTTTTATTATATTCATTTTATCAAATTTTGAAAGTTGCAACAAAACAAGAAGTTCATAAAGAACTAAAATAGCCTACTTTAATGTTACTTAAATACTTACTGAAGTTCTAATCGGGAAAAAACTATGTTCCCAACAGTAAATATCATCAACAACCATTTCTACACTAGATTTATACACATTAGAAAAAAATCGAAACACAGCATCCAGATTATAATTTAAACTTCTAAAAGCCAAAATAAACTATTTTCCTTAATATTCTTTTGCAAATTAACTTAATATTATTTATCGTCTGCTCGATTTATTTGTAGTTCGAAGAATAATTAAATATTTATTAATAACAAAAGTAATGAAACTACTCCAAACTGCATTAAAAATAAAAAATGTAAATTAAAGCTAAGCATAATTGTATGCAGAAATATGCGTTGCCGCTTTCTTGGTAAACAATTAATGAACAATCAAAGAATTAAATTGCGCTACATTTTATGACGTCATTCCAAACTGATTCTTGAAAATATTATTTTGCTTCACATATATTTAAATAAATAAAATATCTCGTGTCATTGTTGATTTGGCGACAGTGATTTAAATGACTCAAAATTGAATTTCAATGCTAAATCAATGGGAAATTCGCTGACAGATAGTAGATTTATGTCCGTCCGGACGTACAGACAGACGGACAAAAAGTATGAAAGTTGGGTCTCTGAGGTCATAGCTTTCTAACAAAAAAAGAATTTTTAAGATCCGATAGATATAACCGATTTTGGAAGGGGGGTACGGACGGACAGACAGACGGACATCGACCGCATGTCAATACCTACTTTTTCATTTTTTTAATTCTTTCGAATTAAAAAAAGAAAAGTAGGCTAAAAATGGTATTGTGTTGTTATTGTTTTAAAGTAGCATTTTGCTAACATAGGGTACACCATTTGATAGTCTATATCAAAAGAAAATATTTGTTACGACTTTAGCCTTTGTACAAGTATTTTTAAAATTCGAAGCATGATAACGGTATATTACGCTTAAGAAAATATTTTAATCCAATTTATTTAAGTTTTAAAAAAAATCGCTAAATAACAGTACATTTCAACAAAACTAATATTCAATGATTTTATTAACATTTGTAACCCATATTGTTTTACAATTTAACATAATTAATGTGTGTTTAATGTAATTTTTCCCCAACCATCCCCAGTTTAGTCTTAATATACTTAGCTATACAAAAAGCGTTGTTTTTTAAAACTAGCCTTGCGTATATTAAAACAATATAAGATTTAAATGTTTTTATTGGCATATTTGGGTATATTTTTATTGGCATATATAGGCGTGCACTAAAAATAAGGGACATTAATATTTTATGGTTTTTTTCCCCACTGTTGACCTGTTTACGTTTAAAGCCCTGTCCTCGATTAAATGACATTTCCTACGACTTCCTTACGCCATTCTGTTAAGTACCCCTTGAACTTGATATCTTCTGTAGATTTTTGTCGCGGCCTATAACTCAAATCCCTCCCACGGCCCAGTGCTCAAGAACAGTTAATTGGAAAAGGGGTTAAAATATACAAAGTTGACAAGACAATAAAGGACAGTCCAGAATCTCACCGGAATCAGAAGTCGCAAAGGAAGTTTGGACCCCATTGTGACACGTGATTAATTCGATTTGAAGATTTACGAGGGGATGGTGGAGATAGAAATCAATCATGCTTCTTATTTTAAGAACTGCGTATCATGGATGAAGAGGAAATGAATGAACATTTATTTTCTACTTGTTTCTTAAATGTAGTTTGAGAAACTGTATGTTCTTCGGTTAACAAAGCATTCCTTTTTTTAGTTCGTGATTTTAAGTTGTGTGTGTTAAAAAAAAGTCTTCATTATATTTTACAACACAGAAAAAACTAAAATACAATTGATTTTTCAAAATATTGGATGCTAGTTAACTTGAATTCGGATTTTTTTACAGTATCGGCTTTTGTCCAAATGTATACAATTTCAAGTTGTTAAAATTTTATTAAAAGACTGTTGACGAATTAACGAGCCAATTTTTTAAAGACTATAAACATAGCATGTAGCGGAAAATTGGTGTTCCGATTGCCCTGCTGATGTTGGCCAGTTTAAAGGAACGTGATACTTATGATACGTAAAAACATAAAACTAACTAAACATAAACATAAACTACTTCTAATTTCTGAAAATAAACAATAACAAAGATTAAATGTTTTTAAAAAGTACAATTATTAAACACCTTTTGTTTTATATCATTTCCCACAAAACAACCGAATCTCATTGGTATTCGATCAGTCCGAGTCGAATCGTCACGACACGTCTGTCGTTGGAAGGTAGACTGCAGTTTCTACAACAATGAATTGGACCATTTTTATCCTGAAATAACCAGTCCTTTAGTAGTTTTCTTATGACGTCGTAGTCCTAGAGTGCTTACAACAATGGCATAAGTCATTGTTGTATATACCGTAGTTTACCTGTCCATGGCTGATGTCCTACCAGGTGACCTCTTCCAGCAGCTCAAAACAATGCAGGACAGAACTGGCCAATTTGTTGTGGGTGATCGGGAGAAGGTTCGATATATATTCGAAGCAATGACCGGAACGGAGACTTCCGGACAATTGTCAGCCTTGAGAAGGCCGAAATTGAATACAAAATGGGAAAGATTGTGGACGGTTGTTGACCCCCATATGAAAGAGGCACACGTGGAGGTCTCAATTGTGATGGTCACACCTTCGACGGATGTGTGTATAAGTTCCCTCATTTGTAGCAGATACTAGGTAAAGATGTTGGTAAATGAGATTACTGCCTCGATGTTACAAGCCGAATGATATTCTTTTAAAAATGTGTTGTGGGTCTTGGGAATATTGGGGCAATCGGATAATTATTTCCGTATTAGGTCATTCGTGGGATATTTATCCTTTATAAAACCAAATCCATGAAGATTAAATAATTAATCATACGATTCTATAGAATAGCTTATTATATTTTTATTATTTTCGTTTATTTTTTATTCTTCGAATATTATAACGCTAATTTGGATCTCTTACATTGTTTTCAACCTTCAATAAGCGATTGCAAGCGCTGTTTATGAAAAATATCCAACGGTTTTCAACAAAAGAAACACAATTTAATGAAAGAGTGCTTTTAAATGGTCACAAACACAATTTTGACGCGAAGAAAATTTCTTGACAATCACCCATTATACGCCGTGGTTCTGACACTACAATTAATGGAAAAACAAGGTCTACTTTTGGCACAAAAGGTGCACTTATGTTTTAGGCTCATTTGAGTTCGTGATACATACATATACCACCAGGAAAGAACTTGCGAATGTTGTGAGAAAGGGGAGCAGGCATATTTTGGAAAGGCTCTCTTTTAAAAGAAAAGAAGCCCAAAAAAAAAACTTTTGTAAAACAAAACTGGCAGTCTATTTTAAAAATGGAATTTGTGAAATATGACTAAAATTAATTTTAAGGTTGACAGGGAAGTGGTAATTATGCATTTTTTTAAAAGTATTTAAAAGTATTTTTTTAGCAACGTGAATTAGTGAAAATACAAGTAATAATATCCTTTCGGAGTTTATATTATTATAATTTAATCTAAAAGGTTAATTTCTAAGTTTGAAAACTCCTTGTATTAAAACATGGTTTTATATAAACATTATATATTAATTGTATTGGTATTGAATTCAGTATCTAAAAGGATTGATTGTTTCCGTTTGTTTTAGTGGAACATTGTACTAATTATAAAACTATCACTTGTTTTATTAGGAGTAGTAGTTCTGTAAAATTTCACCGATTTTCTGGATTCTTTAACTATCTATTATAAAATATTCTAAAGATGTCTAACAAGCTTTTTTAGTATTTAAGTTGAAGGGGGTTATACCTGTAATTATAAATCTGATTCTAAAACGTTATGGTTTTATATAAACTTATATAAGTATGGTATGAATTCAGTACTAAAAGATTGTTTCTGTTTTAGTGAACATTGTTAAAACTATCACTTGTATAAGGAGTTCTGTAAAATTTGATTTGGATCTTTTACACTATAAAATATTCTAAAGATGATCTAAAAACTTCCAATTTAATTAATCTAGTTAATTAGCTGTGTTAAAACTGCAGATAACAGTATGGTTTATATAAATCTTAATAAAGATGTGATTCATAACTTTTGTCGTATTGTTTATGGTACCTTGTAAACTAGTACTTGCTAATTAGGTAATACCTATGTAAAATTACGATTTAGGAGTCTATTATCCACCTAATATCTAAAATAATCTAAACTTTAATATAGACATCATTGATTTAGCTGAATTTTAGACTCACAACTTTTTGTATTAATGTTTTATTCCGCGATTGAAATATTGTCTCTAGTGCTTGCTTTAGATTAAAATTCTGTATTAGCATTCTCTTAATGAATATAAACTTACTCTCTTTTTTAACGGATTCTGAACATCCAATATCGTCTAGAGTCACTTTATATTTCATGATTTTTTTAATATCGATTTTGAGGCATCTGTCCCAATGTAAATACAGTCTCTTTTTCTTGGAACACGTTTTTCTTGCCCAATAATTCGTGAAGTCAACATAAGTTTTTTCCTCCGTACACAATGCCGTAAGAAATTTAAAAGACATTATGTTCGTCTTACTTGTTAAGTAACATAAAATAGTCGTTACACTATGCAAAATATCGATTTTTAAAAAAAAAAATTATATTTTTGCTTTAAATTCTCTTTGATAAGATACTGAATACAATGGTAAACAGCAATAATATGAATGAAATTTTTAATTTAAGCAGCCATTTATTCTATGTTTAAACTATGATATGAATCTTTTCATCAAAAGTGTCATTCGAATTGCAAATAAAAGAACTGTTATTTCATTATAATTTTTTATTTATAACATGTTTTTAAATTTTAAACACACAATATCAAACCTGTTTTTTATAAGAACGGTTTTAATGGTTAAAAAAATGTTTAAAATAACATTTAACTAATATTTTTATAGAAAGTTCCTCAACTGAAATCAGTAATTTCTATTTTTGAAATGTTTTCCAATCTTTAGATATACTTGGAAATAATTACAATAAGCGCTCTTTTAACAAAGAGCGTCAAAGTCAACTGTCGCCGTATATGATTTGAGAGAACATGAACAGAAACAAAATACTCTTGGGAAAAGAACGAATCTTCCTCATTCCTACCATGATGATGATTCAGAGAAGATGACGGTTATAAGAAGAGATTTACCGGACAATCGGTTGGGTTGTCCTTGAATCTCCGTCTGACCTTGGAGAAAATAAGCCACATCCCGCATCCACGCGTGCCCATACCTCCCTCAAACAATCGGGAAACGGTCCTCGGAATTTCGTGGCCAAGCGGCAAATCCGTTTGCCCCGCAACACGAAAAAGGCATTACTCCATTTGATGAGTGCTTTTTGTGCCTTAACGGTCCATTATGTCGTAAGACCCTGCTTTTTTGCTATTTTGACAGTTGTTTGATAATGAAAGTTGAAAGTGCAGAGTCATTTCACGTGAATGTTTCTTCATATTGGCTTACAAAAGAAAGATATTCTTTGTTATAGGAAAAGTTTTGGGGGGTAAAGGTTGTTTCATCCGAAAGTCCGATATAAATGTTATAAAGTCACTAAAACGTAGATAAAAGAACAAACAATGATGGAGGTCATTTTATACTATGTTATCATTTTCTACTAAAAACGCAATACTTTAACCCTAGAACTACAAACCGGTATATAAATTTACTCCAGGTAGATTTGTATTTCTACGGTTAAGCTAGTGACATTATGGACTACTATTTTAATCGATTTTTTTACGAACCAAACTTTAGAAAAACTAAATTTGCTTCTCAAAATTCTCTTCGGTAAGAAGAAACAAAAAATTATGTACTTAATGATTTTAGGCATTTTGTCCTTCCTTTTCCAGTCTTATAGAGTTCAAGAATTATTTTACGAATCGTGCAGTTCATATCAGCTATTTTTTTTAGTTCTATACAGAATTGTGTATTACATTACAGTATGCTAGATATACATATTTCAATAAATTCGGATGAATATACTGTTTTATACAAAGGTGTCCGATGCCTTACGGTTCAAAGGATGTATCTGGTATATATCAACAGTCTCTAATGTAGTTATATATAATCCACATATATGAATATTTTAATAGTATAAAATAAAGATGTGACATTTTCAAAGTCCATACATAATTTCACTAAAACGGATTTCGTAGTTACATACTAATGTTTATTTCATTTGGATATCATAATTTCACGCATAACTCTTTCAAAATTTATCAGAATTAAGCTTTCAATTTAATCAATTTTTTCTAAATTCTATACGGCCCTGCAATATTTTATTTCATACCTAAATTGGTGTTACATCGCATACATTTGACAGTGCAACATTTCGCAGTGATTGCATTCTATGAAGACAGATAATTGCTTACATCTCTCATATCACTAATCTCTACTAATTTACTACATCTCTACTAATTTATTATGTTAACATTATCAAAAATTTAAAAAAAAAACGAAATTAATATTTGCTTTCAAATGGGATTTTTGGGGCTAATTTATGCATAAAATACTGATTGTGTAGTTTTTCTCGGGCATTGACGATCAAATATCCGCATTTATATGCTAACTTTAATACAATAAACTAATTCGCAGAAATCTAAATGTCATAAACCCTAATAACAAATGGCCATTGGCCATCCTAACCTTATTCCTCATGAGTGTTAGTGCATAATAATTTGCGTCGTCAAAAGTTCACACTGCGACTCTGGGCCAAGAAGGCGTGTGTGCACATATAGCAGTCTCTGGAATTCGAACACTTCATAATTAAAGTCTTGCTGTAATAGACAATTCCTAGCAAATATGCCAATCCCACCTAAAAAATCTGGTGGGAAAATCGTGTGGGCGACTCCAATTGGACTATTAATTTTTATTTCGTATGATTTATTAGGGTTGTGTATCGTATTGGTAATCTTTTCGAATTTGAAAATAATTAGCTATTTTCTACATTTCTGTTTTAGTGTATAGGCTTTACAGTTTAACAAATATGAGTTTTAACAACATATGAGCGTTGTTTTACTTCACAGATAAACGCTTTAAAAAAAGTTGTTTTTAATAAATTAAAATTAGTTTAATTAATAAAACTTAGTGTAAACGTTAAATAAAAGATTTAAATTCCTATACATAGAAACAGCAACAAAATAATACATTTTAAGGAAACAAATAACTCTAATTTTGTCTCAAAATAAGGAAATAATACCTCATCGTTCTGCCAGTTTACTATGTGAAAAACTACCCGTAATTAATATAAATAGTATTTTAAAAAAAAGTTGAATGCAAAAAAAAATTGAAAACCGAAGCAAGCGCCAAAGGACTATAGTCGAGTTAGTATTTACATTATATGTAATTTTAAGTAGAATTATAAATAAAACGTAATAAAAATACAGCCTTAACATGGACTCTTATCATAAATTACATGCATAAAACCTCTTAAACTACATTTGTATTGCATATTTTTGACATGAACGCAATCAATGGTTGATAGCTGTTTTTATTTGCACTAAAATAACTAGCTAATTTCTTTACTTCTAAAATTGGATTAGTATTTTGAGAAGCTCCAAACTTATTTCATCCTTATTTGCATTTGTAATGATATATAGCAATTGATAAAATGCGAACTCAATCCGAAACAATGACGTGGGAATGAAATCTATCCAACAAATGTTTTTTATATTTTAGAAATAAACACCTAAGTATATATGCTTCTTCTATCATTTATTTAGAATATATTTTCGAACAAACACTTGTAATGAAATTATGTGAAGTTATTGTGTACATCAATTAAAGATTTTCAATATCAAGTCAAATCTGGTTCTAAAATGCGATGTTTATAAAAGATGGAGAACTTCATTCCATTATATATGCCTTGCAATGTAAATCTCTATGACACATTATTCTCTATTCACGCACACATATACATGCACTCAAGACCTAGGTATCACTATAAAGGCTCTGGTGGCTATGCAGGCTCTATCGTTGACCTCATGGCTTTTGTTGAACTCCTAAAATGAAAATGCTTTGTCACAATGAAATATTTAGCATTTCCCTTCTGAAGTACTTATTTACTATTTTTCTCATAAAACAATGATAAGCCAGCTTAAATTATTTGATGCATTTGTAACTTATCCTAACATTGTGTTCTTTTCAGGTTTGGAGCAGTCTCAGCAGACAGCAATCCTCAATCCTATTGGTGATCCCCGATCAGCTTGTTTTGTGGGTCCGGGACCGCCGAAGCCTCAATGCGCTGGGACTTGCGTCCATGGACTGGATGCAGGCACTCGGGTCGGACGTCATGATCACAGACGATCAGCTCACCAATGCCCTGCAAACCCTGCTCGTGTCCGTAGAGAAAGGTGAGTTGTGCATTTTTACTGTGAACTTAAAAAAAAAGTAGCACACAACGGATTAACCAAACTGGTTGAATTCTTCGCAATTCCGTAATCGTTGCAGAAAATTTCATATTAAGTAAAAAAAAATTGGCTTTGAGTTTTTTTTTGGGGGGGGCGCCAGTTAAATAAAACTGCGTTGCTGTTCCTTTGAAAAGTGGTAAAAAAAGTAAAACTTTAGCTTCCACACTACGTTTTTGACGTAAAAAGTGAAAAAATTTATACAAGCTATGTCTCTGTCCGTCATCCACCCAAACTACAAATGCCACACCAAGTGTGATACTTCAAAATATTAAGCGCATTTGAAAATAGAAGGAAACTTAAAATCTCAGAAAAAAAAATCGAATCCGAAGTACTTTAACTATAAAAAAAAACTGCACAATTTAATACGCAATTAAAAAAACATACGGACGCTTATTTAGAGGCATGGGGAATTTTGTGTGGAAGCAGTTCTAAATGACAGTTTCATTTACTTAATACTTGTTTTAAATTGAAAAGATTAATTGTTTTATTTTTTGTACGCCTACATGGATTAGATCCGAACCTTTACCACCCGTAGATCTAACCTTTTTATGTATTGGTATTTTGGTATTAGAAAGCATTATTAGAATAGGCTTATTGGTTTTCAAAATATTTCCATATTTGCGACATATCTATTATTTTTTTAGTTCATATTTTCAATTTCTTTGATAATTTTGTTTCAACTCGTACGAGTTAAAAAGTGCCCAAATAATAAATTCATAATATCTTTTAGATAAAAAAAATATTTTCTCAATTTCAAGATGATGAATCTGCAATAAAATGATGACTCATCATTTAAAGTCAATGTGTTGTCAATCAATCTATTCGACAATAGGAAATACTGTGCAGCTATTAGAACGAAGGCTTCCAGCATTTTATTCGGTCTATAAAATTGCTTTTCCTGCATATAGCTCGTAACGTACAAGGAAAAACTTTTTAATACGTAAAGCTTCCAAACTTTTAACTTTTTATTGCGAAAAATTGTTGAATTTTTACACAGTTTACCAATACCTCTTAAGATTCTACTTTAACTTAATTCATTGAATTTTCAATACTGAAACCACCATCTCGTCCACAGGAATCGAACGTCTAGAATGGAACGGCGTCCCCAAACCCAGGCCAACCCCAGTCGCCATTGAATCTCAGCCCTCATTCCCCAGGTGCTGCCATGCCGGGGCGCACCCAGTGGATACGAGGGAAACCTCAGTGCAGACTTCTCCAGAGGATGAAGACAATCTTCTCCAGGAAGATGAGACCCAAGATACCGCGGAGTCTGATGAGGGAACGGCTGTCGCCAAGGGCTTCGCTTACGACAGTGAAGTCGTGTCAGTCGTGAGAAAGAGCTACGTTCCGACCACAGAGAGCATCGCTACGCAGACGTCTGTTGGGATGTGTAAGTGTTTTGTTTATATTAAAGGTTGTAAAAAAAAGATAAACTTAATAATATTATTGGAAGAAACCATGGTCTACTCAACTTTAAGGCCACAAAAGCTCTTAGTGACGTCACGCTATCCGTCCGGTTTGGATTGTCGGCTTTTAAAAAAAAAATAATAAGTACGAAACCTATTCGAATACCGGCCGACTATACTTTTCAGGTTCCGAATAGGTTTCGTTCCTCTTTTTTATAACAGCCGACAACCAGAACCGGACGGTTAGTGTGGCGTCACAGAGATCTTCTTTAACCTCATTAGTTGAGTCGCCTTGAGAAAACCGTAAAAGTACATCAACTCGTGTACGTAAAATATATGGAAGCAAACTGGAAAACGGTTGCTGCGGTAGCGGATCCGTGATTTTCCGACCAAACAAGGAACCCATTAATATCAGCAGAAGGACACCGAACCACAGTTCAAGCTATAGAGCTGAACTATTCGCTATTCTTGATTCCCTCAGAGTTATAGAAAACGATGAAAGGGAGGTGTGGTTAATGACCGATAGCCTTAGTGCCTTACAGTATTTGAAGAATTTCTATGAGGTCAGAGGAACCACAGCTGTGGCGATCATCGAGGAGCTCGATAGACTTTCGCGTTTTTTCCCAGTGCATTTAGTTTGGATACCATCTCATGTCGGTTTAGCTGGGAATGAACTGGCTGACGGACTTGCAAGGGCAGGCTGTGACCAGATCTTAGAGGGTGACAACCTGTTGACTTATTCTGAAATTGGCTCCATTTACAAAAAGACAGCAATAGACTGGAGTCCCCCTCAGCACTCGTGGTATGGCGCTGGGAAACCAGGCGAAATTTCTAAATTGCAACTATGTAGGCAAGACCAAACTGCTCTCTCCAGATTCAGGACGGGACACACAAAGAGTTTGAAGTTTGAGGCCGGAACCAAGCTGTTCCCAGACTGCCCCAACTGTCGTGGAGGTGCTCAAGCCAGTCCCGAACACATACTCCATTGCCTCGGTTTGACGTGGAAGGACATCTACGACGACCCACTTTTATTTTTGGACTTTCTCAGGGTCGCAAACATCATGGAACTGGTCTAATTTTGACCCAGGGATATGTAAAAAAAACCTCTTGTACGTTATTTAAAATCACAAAAATAGATAGTGTGGCGAAAGTTCAACCTCAACCAAATCGAAGGAGTCCATTTTGAATGTATTTCTTCTTCAATTAAAGCAATTGATCATATAAATTATAAAATATTAAATCGTTTAGACTTTTACATTAAGACTGGTGTAAAGAAAGAACAATCTTTTAGATTACGCTGCATATGACTGATTAATTGAAACATACAATTTTTCAGAACAATCGTTCAAATTTCTGTACGGTACTTAGTTGAAAATTTAACAGATTTTATAGAAGTAGTGTAGGTTGTAATGTAGATACTTCACTTAAAAATTATTTCAATATTTATATCCTTAAAACCGTTGCTTTGTATATGGTTAGACTCAAAAATATCAATGTTATCAGTTACGTCACTTCTCCCCATGTTGTGTGCTATAATCTTCAGTAGCAAACAATAATATTCCTAACTTATCATACAAGTGCCAATTTCAAAGAGATTCAACTGAGCTAACAGTTCTTTATGATGAGGTCAACACTGATCTATTCCATTCTCCTTTCCAAGTTTCCACCATCATTTGTTAGGCACGAGTTACGATGGTTCCAAAAGGGAAAACCCGGCACCCGAATCTTCGCCTCAATTGTCTGTCTGCTCTCTAACTATTATTCCCTTTCTTGTAGACATCTATTTTTCATCTTGCTTTTCGATTCCTTATCTTACTGCCTAGAAATAACTATAACTTCTTAAGCTCATTGACTGCAGACACATTGGCTGCAGTCAATGTTTCCGATTGTTGCCTCGGATTTAATCCCTTTGTTCGAAACTTAAGGTTTCTCAAATCGTTAGGTAATAAAGTTCGTGATGCGGAAATAAAGACTGAACGAATGTTGGATATGAATCAGTGATGGCGATTCTCAAAGATATTACAATGTTATCGATATTCTTTCTAGTTAAAAATTTCTAGTTATCTAAAACAAAATGATAATAAATAACTTTGAACTCTAAAACCGAAATTGATTGAGCCAATGTTAAAATACATTTCAATTAAATCCATGCCATGTATAGTCTACGTACAAAACTAGTTTAATTTAAAACTATTATATTTATGTGCGTATGATGCAAACTTACTATCACAATTCTTTTGCTGTGTCTACATGAATACAATATTGAAATGGGTAAATTAAAGCATGACTTTATACACATTTGTTTGTTCAATTCCTATTTAATCTATACAAATTGTCTAAGTGTTCAATTGAGTTTATTTAATGTAAGATTTTAACATATTATAAGCTTTGCGAAATTTACTTGGTAAAAATTAAACTGTAATTTTACCCTGCCTGGGAATTTATTTTTACCAGGGAATAAAAGAATAGTAATTCAACTTCGCGCTCTTGCAAATGTCTTCCGCAATGCTTCCCCCACACGAACTTTTGTATACAAGTTGTTCTATAGTTATAAAACAACCATACTTAAGATAACTAACACTGCCTATTGTTAGAGGTTTCAAAACTTACGTTGCTCGAATTTTCAAATTTTTCTGTGTTTACTCAATTTTGGTGGTCCCACTCAATATATATTTACTTTTAGTGCCCTTTTCATCCGTTGAGACCTCACATCAACAATTTTAAGTCTTGTGTTGTTATTTTTTCCTGCTTATTTTTCAAACTAGAACTAAAAAGCATGCCATTTTCTAAGAATCAGAAAAAGCCACCAATTATAACCTTGGCTTTTGTGCCCAACTTTTAAAAGTTGAAAAGCTAAAATTATCTCTCTGTGTTCCTTAAACCAGGAAGTACTTCCGAAAATTGAAATGTTTTCAATTATTGCACTTTTTACACTTAAAAATATACAATTTACAGTTACAATAACTACTTATTATTTTTGTGCACACTTGCCCAGTTTAAATTTTTTAATTAAAAAGCATTTAATTCTGCTCAGCGTAAAATTTCACATCTTAACAAAGTTTTACGTATGTAACCATAATATAATAAACGAAGCAAAGATAGATTTTGATAGAAGTTGTGATAATTTTAGTAGGTACAATTTTTCTATAACATAGTTTTTAAAGGTATAGGCAATTCCAAATGGGCTTGTTTCAACACTTTGTGTAAGAAAATAAAACAACTAATGAAATCGCAGTATGGAGAGCGTGACATCATAACAAATATTCCCATTTGTTGCTGGATTAGCAATATCAACTAATATTTAAAAAAAATTATATTTATCGACAATTTATAAATTATATTAATGTTTGATGCCTTTTGAAGTTTTCTTCTTTCAAAGTAAAACTTTTTTTCGTAACAGATATACACTATTAACCACTCCACTAAATTATTTTTCCTTTTAACTTAAGAGAAGGTAAAATAGTAACTAAATTCTAGATTATAAATAAAAAGGTTTCAACACTACTTCATACAAAATCGATTTAATTTTAATACGCGTAAGAGTTATATTTACAATAAAAATGAAATTACTAGGTTAAATGGGTTAATGAAGCGAAAAGTAGTTAAAAATAAGAAAGTTAAATTAATACTTTTTTATTCGTTCACAATAATTTTTTTGCATAACAGATATGAAAATTATTGCAAATATGCTTTTTTAATGATAGAAAAATTACTGCAGTTTTTTAACATTAAAAACTTATTTTGGCAGGAAAATCTAATGAAAAGCTATGTTTAAAAACAAAGGATATTTTATCGTAATTATTTTGTCGTTACGGATTAGCGTTCATATCTTAAGATATTATTTTTAAACATATTTTCCTTCTGGTCTTGTTACGATCGCGTGACTTATAAAAGGGCTTAAAAAGATTAAGAAAATTAAGTGTTCGACATTAATTACATTTTCAGCTCCAAACTAGTGAAACAAGTTATCACCATTTAACCATTACATTTATATATCTATAATAAGGACGGCAACTCAGGGTTTTATTTATGATTACATCAGGCACACGGATGACTAAAGAACACGCTACAGTTTGTCAGAAATTAGGAACAAAAAAATTTCATATATGAAAATCATTTGGCACAATTTTTCATTAGAACCCATATTCTTTACTTCCCTTCTTTTTCAGAAGAAAGTTACACACTTTGCTAAATTGCACCATTATTTAACGAATGACCCTAACAAAAAAATTGAAAATTTTATTTTCAATGCCAACAGCGTAGTGAGTTCAATATACTGCAATTTCACAGTTTATATTTTAGCCCAATACCCAATCACGGGACTCATTTCATTTTTGACATATAAATTAATGTCTTGAAGGGTAGTCACCGTCCGTCTGACGCGACCGGTATTTTATGTCGAGGCTTCCCTTTTTATGGCTGCTCTTGGTTCAATGAATTTTCGCCGAAATCGTATATCCGCAAACAGCCACAGCTACACAGAAATTTTATTTACTATTTGATTCCAGTGTGTAAAGGAGGGGTCGATAGAGGAAGCTTAGATTTGTGTTTCTACTGAAAACTGTTTTCATGTTTTGTGTGTTTTGTTAACGAAAAATTTCATATAAAAAAACACTTTGTCTGGAATGTGTATAGTTTTGCAGATTATCATTTGTATTGTTGATTGTCTAGTCTATTGTCACTAATCCAAATTAAAGTAATAAGGTGAATAAGATTTTATAAGTCAATAATTTTGAAACAAAAAAGCTTTTATGAGAATAATAAATCGGTAAAAACTTACTCAATGATGCATTTAATTTTTAAAAATACATTTATACTTTGTATGTTAAGTTGTGACAAATATTCAATGATAAGGGGTTCTATGTTTGTATTATTAGTTGTCTTCAAAAATTCAACACTTCGATATTTTTTTACCCATTGTAATCCCAAATGAGTTCCTCAACACTTGTTAATCCATAAAATGCAGACTGTGCATGTTTGTTGTAGAATTTTGTACGTTTAATATCCATGCTGCAATAACTTTTATAAAAAATAGAGATGTAACAATATGAAATTTGATTTTCTAAAATTTCTATTGTCAGATCATTTAATAAATCTAAATTTTTAGTAATAATCATTACATATTTTATATACCATAATTTTTAAGTAATTTAAAGCATAATGACGCAGAGGTTAAGACCAGTTAAACAATTTTTTAAAAAAAATTCTTAAATTGTTATTTTAAGACTTTGGATTACAAGATTTTAGATTTTTAGATAATTTTCAGTCTAAAAATAATTATAAAATAATAATTGTTTTTAAGAAACAATCAAATTCGTCATTCACATAAGACATACATGAAGCCAAAGAAAACATTTCCTTGTAGCTAGAAACAAGTGAAAAATCGTTGTTCCAGCTTTATATTCTTATCACCGTTTGAGCGTAAGATGAAAAATAAAAATAAAAAAGAATTCTTATGAGTCTATACACCTGGAGAGCTAAGTAGACCATCCTAATAGGAATAGACAGATCATTTAGAATCTTTTTCTGCGACATCATTGACCGCGACCAAAGTTGTTAAAGAGATTACGCAATTTAACTACTTTGAGTAGTTCAGATTAATACAGTCTTCTGTATTTAACAATTTTTTTGCAATTTGTAGAGTCGCTTTAATTAGTATAGCATTTAAACCTTAAAAGTCCGAAAAAGAAAGTATTACATTAATTTATTGAGATACATAATAGATATATAATTTGCTTTAAATTAATTTGAGCTGACTTTTTTAAGATAGCTTTTTCCATTTTTAATTCTGGCATGATTATTTTTTTACTTAAAATTATTCTGTGTTTGATTTGAACATTCTTCATTTAAAGTTATTTTTGAAATATATTTCATTACAAGCCCAAGTTGGGTAATTAAATGGAAAATTACTGGGTAATCTTCATATCTTATGTAACTAAAATGAAAGAAAAAAATAGTTAAATTGACTGTTAAATTATTTTTCCACCTCTACCCGTGCAACGTCGGGTATAACAGCTAGTATATAATATAGGTGACCAGCAAAAACCATCAGGGTGTAATTATTATAATGACTTACAATCAGGCTACAGGCATGACTAGATTAGCTCCTATACACGTCTATGTTTGACAGAAATTAAGGTAATTACAAATATAAAAATTTCAATATATGTATAAATCAGTTTGCACAAGTTTTCATTACTAAACCCTGAATAGTTCTTTACTTGCCGTTCTTCTTATTCAAGAAGAATTAGTTGACAATATCTGCTAATTGTCACCAAAATATTTAACGAATGACCCTAACAAAATAAATTCGAAAATTTTATTTTCCAAATGCCAACAGCGCTAGTGAGTTCATATATACTGCACATTTCACCAGTTTATATTTAGCCCCAAATACCCCAATCACGGGACTTCCTTTCAATTTTTTGTACATATAAATTTAATGTCACTGAAGGGTAGTCACCGTTCCGCGACGCGACGGATATTTTATGTACGAAAGGCTTCCCTCTTTTATGGCTGCTCTCTGGGAGTTCAAGAGCAAATTTCGCCGAAATCGTATATCCGGCCACAACAGCCACAGGCTACACACGGAAATGTTTATTTATTATTTTTCCACGTGTGTAAGAGGAGGAGGTCGATTAGAGGAAGCTTAGAATTTGTGTTTCATACTGAAAACTGTTTTACTATGTTATTGTGGTTTTAGTTAAGAAAAATTTTCATATAAAAAAAAACACTTGTGTCTGGAATGTTGTTATAGTTTTGCAGATGTATCATTTGTATTGTTGATTGTCTAGTGTAGTTGTCATAAGTCAAATAAAGATAATAAGTGAATAAGATTTTATAAGTCAATTATTTTAAAACAAAAAAAAGCTTTTCTGAGAAGAAAGAAATCGGAGTAGAAAAGCTTAAATCAAGACTGCATTTAATTTTTTTTAAAAATACATTTTCTTTTGTATGTTATAGTTGTGACAAATATTCAATGACTGAGGGGTTCTATCGTTTGTATTATATAGTTGTCAATAATCAAAAATTCAAAACACTTCGATATTTCTACCCTTGTAATCCCACAAATGCAGTTCCCCAACACTTGTAATCCCATGAAAATCAGACTGTGCCACTGTTGTTGAATACAAGCATTTTGGTAACAGATGTTAAATATCCATGCTGCAATAACTTTTTATGAAAAAATAGAGATGTTAATACAATAGGAAATTTTGATTCTCTTAAGAATTTCTATTGTCAGATCATTTAATAAAATCTAAATATTAGTAATAATCATTAAAATATTTTATATACCAATAATTTTCATAAAGTAATTTAAAAGTAATAATGAACGCAGAGTAAGAACCAGGTAAACAATTTTTTTAAAAAAAATTCCTTAAAATGTATTCTTAAAAGACTTTGACGATTACAAATTTTGATTTCTTAGACTAATTTTTAGTCTACAAAATAATTATAAAAACATAATAAATTGTTTTTAATGAAACAATCAAATTCTCATTCGCATAAGAACATACATGAAGCCAAAAACAAACATTTCCTTGTACGCCCTACGAAACAAGTGACCAAAATCAGTTGTTCCATCTTTTTTATTCTTATCACCGTCCTTGAGGCGTAAGATGAAATAATAAAAATAAAAAAGAATTCTTATGAGTCATACACCTGAAGAGACCAGAGGAAGACCACCTAATAGGAATAAGGAAGATCATTTGAGGATCTTTTCTCTGCGACATCATTAGGACCGCGACGCACGTTGTTAAAGAAATACGCAATTGAGTACTTTGCGTAGTTGCGGTGTACTTTAATAAGTCTTCGTGTATTTAACAAATCGTATTGTATGCGGAGATTTCGTAAGAGTCGTTTGAAGTTTAGTATAGCATTTTATCCGTTAAAAAGTAACCGGATATTAAAATTGTATATCAAGGGACATATCAATATTCGATTATATCGTTCAAGAATTGCACGATACATAATAGATATATAAATTTTGCTTTTATAATTATTTTATTTGAAAAGCTGAATTTTTAAGATAATTTCCCGTGGGAAGTCCAAAATTTAATTAGGATTCTGGGCGCATAGGGATTTTTTTTTTGTTATAAGAGGGAATTTATTCTGTAGGGTATAATGATGGTATGAAAACAATTCATTCATCTCTATAAAGTTAACCTTTTTAAACATTATTTTCATTACAAGCACCATGTACAAGCTTTATCTGCAGTTTTCTCAGTCTTTGCGCATAATTGATGGCCTTTAATAAAATTGTTAGTTTAAAAATTAAGTTATTTTACTGATTGGTTTCTTATACTTTATCAAAAAATGGGGAAAACGACCTAATTCATTGAAGTTTTTAAAACTTTCTACAGATAAAACAATTTGACGCTATTAATATTGTCTTATAAGCACAAGAAGGAAATACAGTTGGCTTTTTGTGAAAAAGAACTATTTAAATGGGAAAAGTAATATTTAAATATTAAGGAGCGAGTTAAATCAAAACATTTAATTAATATTATATTATTGTATCAAGAAAAGCAAATAGTTTATATTTTTTTGAAGTAACCATGCCAACACTAGCGTTAACATAATATTATAATGAACGTATAAAGGACTATATTATATTTAATCTTCAAAGACATTTAGAATTTTAAGATTTATTTAAGTAATTTGGTAAGATTTTTGGATTTACGTTGCTTTCAAACATGTGTTTTTAATACTTTTTTTTATTTTAACTTGGAAATTTTACTTTTTATGTTGTGACTGCATAAACTTTTAAAAAATTCTTCCAAACATATCAGTTACAATTACCTTAAAACACTTTACGAGAACGCTTAATTGTAAATTTCAATAATCATTACATCTCTTTTTATTTGATAGTGAATTGATAGTCAAATTTAATAGTCGAACAATTTTTTTTTAAATATATGGAACTATTTAATTTTTTTTAGGTTACTAATAGCTTTTTAAAATTTAATTACATAAATTTCCGAAATATAAATGTTTTTTTAATGTATAAAGACTACTTTAAACGGATTACGAAACAAATCATCTTGCTAAACAGTCACGAGTTAAGCAAATGCAATTATCGGTTTACAAAACATTGAAAAATCTCGTAATTCAAATTAGATTTCTTAAAGGAAATGGTTTATTTTTTCTTTTATCGTTATAATGACTCCGGTAATGGAATAACCTGGCAAGTTACTCCCTTTCTTTGAAACAAACGTAGAATTAAGTTCTCTATGCTTCCTAATTTAAGGTGATCCCCGTTCAAGCCATTCTATGGACATCACGACTTTCATTAAAAGTTTGTCTGAGTTCATGGTCAAGTCAGTATACAAAAGCATCGTCTATTAAATCTGTGTCTTTACCTTATAATACACTTTTTTGGACTGATAGGGGTATAATAAATGAAAAGTTATATTATATGAGATGCCATATTATATGACGATATGGGAAGTATGTAAGTTAAATTTAGAACTCCCGTCTTCCGAACTTTGATTACACGAACTCCAGTTATCCGATTGTAATACAATATTGGCAAGGTAATGATTCTGTCTACTAGCGCAATTCCTTTTTCCCCATAAACATGCGTAACATCATTAGGAATTTGAGTCACCGTATCAAATTGCAGTTATATTACTGGCTGTCGTATCCTTTGCCAGGTTTGAATCCTTTTATCCGAATTTTTGATTTTTCTAATGTTTTTCGGTATCTTTTCATTCGGATATTTGGAGTTCTGCTGTGCGTATTTTTTGTTATCTTACTTACAGCTAGTATTTCACAACTTATTTGTTTTCAATCACATTCGATTCCTACCACCAGTAATCCTTTAATAATGATTTTTTTTATCTTTTCATATTCAGACGATGCATCTCTTACTTAGAGTTTTTCATCCTGGCAACACGAACATTAAGCAAATCTTATAAATGGAATGTTTTTTAATATTAAGGCAGTAAACGAGTTGTTTAACATCGAGAAGACTACAGCTACAATTTATTTTCCAGCTCCTGCCAAAGTCCCTGTTGTGGACAAACCCCCAGAAGAGATGTTCGTTCTTCCACCCCTTGCCACCCGTGAAGAAGACCCGGACGATGGGTACTGCGAGCATGTCCTGACCCATCCGGCCACTATAAGTCAAGTGGACCCCGATCTCATGCATTCCGGAGTAGCCATGCTGCCAGGTAACTTGTCCTAATCACAATGCATGACGGCTACGATTGCAAAAGTCACAGTCTTTAACTTTAGTTTTTAAAACAGCTCTGGTATATAGGGTCCGTCTCATATTGGAGAGTTGTTGAGAAGTAACTTAAACGCCGGAATTCGGTAAACATTCCAGTTTAATTTCGACTTGAAAGATGTAGCAGTTTATCGTTTATTTTTTTGTTTATTATAGCTAATAGTCAAAGAAATGGGTCCTATATTATAGCTGTATCTCGGTCAAAATTTGAAAAAGGGTTTGCAAATAAAAGCCACCAAATATCTAATTAAATATCATACAGCGGAAAATACCATACTTTTCTGAAGCAATCTAAATAAAAATCCAAATGCATTTTCTATGTTTTTGTCTTTTTTATTATTTTTAAGAAACACTCGATTCATACAACTTATATATTATTAAATAGATACGCTGTGTGTCTAGCCTTTCGAATGGCCTGGAAATGGGCAAAATTGTGTAGTTGTTTTCTCTGCATTGTTTTTTTGAAAATAAATTTCTTAATGTAATATATATTTGTTTCGGAAATCAGAATCATGTTTATTTTTTTAAATATTACCATTTTCAATTGAAGAAAGTAAAATGCTATTAAAATTATTTATAAAAATTTTAACTTTATATTTATTGCAAGTAAAACCGTTGCATAAATTACGTAAAAATTGTAGTCCAACGCTCAGAAAGCAATATCAAAATGGAATTCAATGGAGAACATATGGGAATTAGAATAAGGAAGATTTAAATGGAATTATAGAACATAAAAAACATAAAATACAACCAATGTCGATAGAAAACTTTTTGCGTGTGTTTTTGACATTTAAAAAATTGCAAATACGCTGAAAATAACCTTTAACTCTGTTTTTAGCATACTTTCATAAAACTACTTCCTTTATATAATAGCAGCGTTTTGAAAGATAACGATGCTATAAAAAAACAAAATATGTGTAGGGTACTTTCTTATACTTTCTCTCGTCAACCGATTCTAAGAAATGTCTATATTTTATGTTTCTGAAACCAACCATGCATTTTATGGACTACTCTTTCACGATAAGTAGTATTCTGCTCTGTGAGCATGGGCTTGACCGTGTCTCATACAAAAACTAAAAGCTTATTTTACTTTTTTGGATGTTTTCTTGAAAACGAAAGTAGTAAATTATCATTTTATACCATTATCTTATACTTATGAAATTCTGAAAACTGGAATAAGAAACATGTACTATCAATGCGCATAGTGGCGAACAATGAGTTTTATTCTTCGAAGTAAATTTATATCTTAACACTTTAACGTTTAAACTTGTAGCTACACTGTTAAAACTAAAGGTGACACTTGGCACCCCCAGGGGTGAATGGTGGAGTCCCGTCAGCGGGACCGTTAGGGGTGCCGCCAAGCTCCATTGACCCAAAGCGATTTAAAGCCTTGAAGTGCCAAATGGGACCGCCTTTTCACCAAGTGGTGAAAAATTTCATTAATTTGTCACC
Organism: Oedothorax gibbosus; assembly: GCA_019343175.1. NCBI lineage: Eukaryota > Metazoa > Arthropoda > Arachnida > Araneae > Linyphiidae > Oedothorax > Oedothorax gibbosus. The sequence goes on from JAFNEN010000181.1 coordinate 344,906, forward strand.
TCCAGTTTTAACAGTGTATTGATACTTCTTAGAGATATTAATAACGCAAAAGTTTCGAAACCTAATATTCTTAATAATTTGAAATAATCATATTTGACCTATATGATATCAGTTTTTTTAAGTGAGTTGCGAGTGCTCCATGAATCCATGAAATCACTTTTGGGCAACGCATACCTCAAAAATTACATTTCAAATAATAGACTACTTATCACATAGAAAACATTTACAGACAGAATGACATTACTTTTATTAAAAAAATTACTTTGATTTCATATTAACTTTTAGTCATGCTCATGCTTCATCTTCAGACACAAATTATCACTAAACTCCCATATAAAAAATTCAGATAACAATTATATCGAACATAAAAATGAAGGATAGCCTTACATCCCAAGATTGAAAATTGCCCATCTTGAATTAATATAAACTACTGCCCCAGTTCCATTTATTACCGTTTAAATTTTACACTTTCCGTTTGCGTGGAAGCGTAAGTGTTCAGAACATTCGACCCCTTAATTATAGTGTAGAGGGGTATTATCTGGGAGGATGAGACAGTTAACGATGCGCCTGTTGATACCTTAAGGGGAAGATGAAGAAAATTTTCTTCAAAATAATTCACAATCATAATGTCACTGTATCCGCTTGTAAGATTTCCCTTTCATATCATCACGTCTGACCCGAATTCTTGTTGAAATTAGAACAAATTGATAGCTCATATCGAATTCTGTGGCTACTATATTTTTACGATACAGGAGGTTTTTCTGAATATTTTAAAACTAAACCTTATTATATTACAAAAAAATATCCTTAATGCTAAGAGTGGGAAATAAGTTAGATTGTTATAGATTTTTCATTAACAGAGCAATATAAAAAAATAGTCGTACATAAAAATTTTCTCCATTGCTGGTTACGTTAAATAAAGAAGTGAACCCATGACGCTTATACACTCTTTGACATAAGAGCCTCCATACACCAAGGAAGTAATTTGTATATTTCATTTTTTTTAATCGAAACATATATTATGTGTTTTAATAGGTGCAATCTGTAACAATTTGTTACATGTTTTATCTGTCTTTTGTAAAATTAAGATGTAATTTTACAGTAAATTTCAGTAGTTTCGAACAACACAAAAACAGAATTTCTGTGGGATTTTCTTACAGTGTAGATTTAAGCAGTATGGTAAAGTTCCTTAGGGTGTTGGTTTTAATTCACCTTTTAAGCAATATAAAGGGTGCTCGTAAATGTTAGGAATTAGTCAAGTTGCAAGTATTGGTATCACTATTTCTCGTACAGCAAGAAAAAACTGTATTGGTCATGATTTACAGTTAATATTCAAACTTTAGCACAATTTTTACAATTATCTAACATTTTTCAATCTGAAGGAACATCTGTATCTGTGAGCAGATGTTATTCCAGGGCCATATTTCTAAATAGGTCAAGTAGGCTGAGGGATAAGTAAATTGGCTGAAGTATAAACTTATTTTAACTGCATGAAAATTGAAATTTTCTTGAATTTAAAATAAAAATCGATTTTTGTAACAGATGATTATAAATGATTTCTCCATTCTTCAAATTAAAGTATTTTAAAAATAATTTAATTATAATTTTTAAAAAATTGTTTGTTGCTGAAACACCTGTCTGTCGTGTGACGGGTTTATACGGTACGGAAGGCTAGAGTAGAAAATTTTGAAAAGATGTAGCAATTAATCCAACAGTTAAATTTATTTTAATTTAACGCATGTTTATTAGTTTTATTGAAATAAACTTTATGTTTATAATAGTGAAAAAAACTAATGGAACCTATCATTTTGTTGTATAAAACAAATGTAGTAAACAAATATGAACTATAAGAGGGGTTGGAGGAAAGACAATTGGTCCCAATGATAATTTGGCATAATTGTAGAAAAAAAATTCTGATCTTCTATAGCCATTTATGATATCAAAAGCACATCATTCGATTCTTCAAACTTTTTTCTAATAGAAAATATTTTTTATTAATCCAATAGATGTCATCCCTATTATTTTTTTAATTATGATCAGAAACATGATGATGCCAAATGGCATCATTAGGACTGAAAGGGTCAAATAAAATACGTATTCCAAAAATAGGGAAGAAAAAAAAATTCTTCACTAGTTAAAAAACTTTCCTAAAGTTAAAGTTAAGAAAGTTTAGATGTGCCCCTCTTTCTCTGAAGTAAGGAAATGTTAGTTACTTGTCATAAAATATTTTAAAGAGGAATAGAGTCAATATTGACACTTGGGTGTAACCTCTCTTCCCTACTGTAGTATTATTTGCTGGAGAGGCTGCATAAATCCCAAAGGTCACTTCTAATATTGGTTTAAGGCAACTGTTGCTCCGAACTGTGTTCACTCATAGTTATGCTTAGTATAAATATGTACCTTATTTTTTTTAAAAAAATAATAATGCCATATTTTATGACACTGGAGATAGGCTTTCTTTTCAACTTTGGAAACTTAAATAGTTTTGGGTTTTCATTATGCATCTTGTTTTATTTTTTAAAGTTGTTAAATTTAATGTGTTAAGTCCGTTATTAAAAATATAAAATAATTAAAATTTTATTTATCAATTTTTGACGAATTAATTTAAGATTTTCAAATAAGAATTTTGCATTAAAAAATATATATTGAAATGTTTGTTTTATTCACTAACTCCAGATTTACTTTAAACTAGCAATTTTAGCAAACGCATTTATGAAAAATTATTCTTATCTAATTCTCAATTTATTTTAAGAAAAAATATCATTTATATTTATATTATTAGCGGTTACACATTCTATGTTATTAAACATCACATTTTCAAGAGTATTTTCTAGTTTCAATTATTATTATTCCAGTTCGTCTCACTATATTTTTATTCATTTCCATATTTAGATCCAACTAATTATGTCGCCACGTTCTTAATCTACTTTACATGTCCGGATATAATAATGAGCCTTGCAATTATCTCTCTGTAGAGTTGCATTGCGTCGCTTAATCCAAAAGTACCAACAAAAGGATTGTCATTAGCTGCAAATGCAGCTTACAACCGGATACTTCTGCCTAACAAACTGTTTCTTATGTATGACAAAACAGTAACTACCATTTTACTAATTTTAAATAATGCTTGTTTACAAAAACATGACAAACCTTTTAACATTTGAATGTAGACCTATTGTGTGGGAAATATGAAATCCCTTATATCTTGTATCTTTCTTCTTAGGTATAAAATTGAATTTTTTTTTACTTAAAATTTATTTTTAAGGGGATGATATTCAACTCAACGACCTAAAATGTTTACTTTAAATTAAAAAATACAGTCAAAATATCAATCTGATATATTCTAGTTATTTAAACTAATTTTTTTTATATTTATACTAATTGCTCATTGATCGTATTTTTTTGTAAATTGTAAGTTAATTTGTTTACTTTAATTTATTTATTGGTATCAAAGTAATTAAAGTAAACATATATTAACAATTAAGAACCTACAAGTAACAATATTTTTGTTTCTTTCTAATTATTCATATTAATAATTTACGTTCATTCATTAATACATGCTACGAATGCGTTCTGGTTATTTCATAAAACTAATTTTTTATTTGTGTTTTTCTAAATTGTCCTACATCGTTGGAATTTTTTATTCTGCTATTTTTAAGTTTTCGAGTGTAACCTTGATACGAACAATGATAAACTTACTTTTAAGCAAAAAGAGCAGATACAAAACTGCCAAACCACTAAATAAAACGTTCATCAACAAAGTTTTGAGCACAGAAATTTCATTTTAATACCAAGAAGAACTCGCATACACAGAGGCAGCCTACTTAAGATTTGAAAACCCGAACTTGAATTATAATTTCAACTTATATAAAACTCTAAAAACATTTTTTGACCCTAAATAGCTCTCTTTAGCACGTCTTTCCGCTTTTAATAACAAAAGACTATAGCTGGAATTTCAGATTAAATTAGCTTCGAGAAAATTAAATGTCTGTCATGTCACGTTTGGTTTGTATCAGAATGTTTTGATGTTTTTGAAGTTTCTTTGAACAACTAGTTCGTATGTATATTATTAGTATTCTTAGGTAATTTGGGTTGTTCTGTATGTTTAATTCGCAAATACCAAAGCCATACGATAAGCGATAGTAAGACTGTGTGCTGATTTTATGTTCTACTAATGTCTAAAGGCGTCAAAAAAGATGTCATCAGGATGTTTGATTCTTAACTTGTTTTTGGTACAGACATTTCTATTCAGTAAAAAATAATAATAAACTGCTTTATTTTCAGAAATATAAGAGGTTACAATTCACTTATGACCAAAAATTAGGGGGTTTTTTTACTATGTCGGTTGATTTGAGGTTCGTTCGTTTTAACGTTCACTGAAGAATAAATAAATTAGTTTAAATGTTTCCCAATAGATAGTATTGGGGTCAATCATCTCTCAAATAGAGGGCGCAGCTCTCTAATTATGTAACTTTTTTATTTTAAGATTTAAAAAAAAGGTTCCAAAAAAATAATGCTTAAAAAAATGCTGCGTAACAACCAACAATTTTATTAGAATATTTACATGCAAAAAAGTAAAGTTACTGATATATTCTAATAACACTTACTTGTAATAATTAGGCTATTTAGTTCCCAAAATTTTTCATGGACGTTCATGATTTTTTTTACAGTGTAGCAACCACGTTTAGTTTGTTCAATTTAGATTCTGTTAGTTCACCCTGAATATTTAAAAAAATACGCTTCGATATTTTTGCAAACTATTATACCAAAATTTAAAAGTTGTAAAAAAAAAACTAGGTCCATGGTGACTATTTACTATTGTTGATAGGCTATTGAGGCAGGGAAAAAATATCCTACCACGCACAGTTGGAAAAGCAAAGGCCGTTCCTTTCTCGTGGCTTCACAATACATCTCCGGTTGCAAAGAACTTGAATCTTCAAAGCTTTGGAGACCGAGGCTCAGATTTCGACCTTTAATAACTGCATATTCTGTATCGCGAAAAGATATGCCGCATTTCCTTGGTAGACCAAAAGGTGTAGGACAATGACAACGGGATGACAATACACTGGTTGGTTTGACAACTTTTTAACTTACACTTATTTTAAGCAAACTGATTTTAAAACTAAGACTTTTGACGAAGTTCTATGGAGCAAAAACATTATTTGATTATTTAACCATTTTTATTTATAAATAACTGCCGATTAGGGTTTATTTAAAAGCAGAGGCGTATTTCTAAATAGGCTAAGTAGGCTGCAGTCTAGAGTTGCAAATTTTCAGAGGATTCATATTAGAAATAAGGCAATTTATTAGAAAGTTAAGCTGAGTTAATCATTAACATTATAGTTTTATCTAAACAAACTTAACGTTTAAAAAAATGAACTTTAATCTTTTTGTTGAAATAAACAAAGATATTAAGCAAATATCCCGGTGAACAAATACTAAGCGAATACCGGGCACATACACTTATAGGTATAATTCCGACCCTGATTAAACACGCATATTGATTCGTTTCGTTTACAATACTTTTCCAGTTCCTTAATTTTAAGTTTCTACTAATTTTTAACAAAGTACTCTGTAAAAATACAGCAACTGTGCCCAGCAGAATGAGCTGCGAATTCTGCTTTATTTTTGATTGCAAATTGAACAAAAATATAACACAATAAACACAATTATACAGAACTTTGCTGTAGTTTCTTAGCTTGTCCAAATGCCCATACTCATCACGCGGTGACCTTGGTCCGTGTTCTATTTCCACCAATATAGGGGAGTACTAGGGAGCTCAGTCGGTAAGGCGGGCACTTGCTTTGCATGCGAAAGGTACCGAGTACGGGCCCGAGCATTTCGAAAATAACAACTGCCGATCTATAAACGGGCTGTGCATTGTGCAACCATAAGTCCGACGGATAATAACACGTATAAAGTTTATATTGCACGTTAATATGTTTAAAAGTCCCAACGACTTGTACGATGTCTCCTTTAAAAATTCCGTTGGGTGTCTACTCGAGTCGACACGCCACTTGACTGTGGTTCTAAATTAGGACGCCCATCCCCAATAGCCCTAGAGTAGCTAGCTCTAGTGGGACGAAATTCAGCCTAACCCTACCAAACGGGGAATTCAAATTAGATCGTGTCCTATTCTCATGTGTTTGAGAATTATAGCACACATCATTTGTTATGACAAGAAGTTTAACGGATTTTTTTTATCTATTTCCTTCATTTTCATTTAATACACCCATCATCTCCCCAATAGTGCAATTAGTTTAGAGTATACGCCTCCTTTTTTTCATAGTTTTGTGCAGTATACCTTATGCTACCCTTAGAAATGCGTTTTTGATTTAGTACCTCTGTAACTTTCCTTCCAGGCTGCAGAGACATAAAGGGCCGGAGTGTGGTCATCATAGGAAATGAAGCAGTTAAAGATGGATTCCAAATTTCGTCTTGTCATCTAGCACAGCTTCTTCTCTACTTCCATACCATTCCTAAGTAAGTCATGTTTGACAACACATGGCAATGAACACATAAAAGTGCCAAAAATAAAGTTTGGTGTTAAAATTAATAAAACAAATTCAAACATTATTACTCATTCTACATTTCATAATTTGCTTTGTAGTGTCAGTCAGTATACTGTTTATTGTATCGATTAATGGAATGTTAAAATTGTGTGCATGAAATAAAGTTCATAGATGTATAAATGATGATTAAAATATTTAGAATCTTTGCAACCACATCCTACTTTATAACGCTTAAAAAGACCGCTTAAAGTAGCAAAAATTTTATTATTTGCCTATGTGAAACTTACACTTCAATCAGCGTGATTTTTTTTTTCTAAAAATATAAAATCCCAATTAATTCTTGAATCTTAATGCTAAATAAAAACACAATTTTTTGATTCATGTATCCTGAATACTAAGTATGGTTAACAGCTACTATATATTAAACTATAATTAAAACTATACAATTACAACTATATTAATATTTATTACAACTATAATTAAAAATTTAGAATGTTTGCAAATCGGTTAAGCTTTAAGCGGTTTTTAAACGTTGTAAAGTAGCAAGAATATTATTTTCCAAAGTGAAACTTACACTTAAATCAGGGTAAAAATAAATTTCCAGAAATATAAGAACACAATTTTTTAATTCATGAATACTTATTACTAAATATAGTTATGCATAAAACTTGTAATACAATTAAATCCTATTTTTAGTTACTTAAAACTGGTTAAGGTGAACAGAAATATAGCGTGCGAAAACTAATCCGACTATTTAAATTAAAGCAAAAATGCACTTAATAATACCCTTTACCATCGACTTCACTTAATAAACCTATTGTCTTACATATTCACCTTGAATGAAATACCCATAACAATGCCTATTTTTTATACACTACAACACAAAAAAATAGCCCCCAATCCTTTCGCACGACTCTTCCGCACTGGCCTTCTGTCAAACCCCAACCGCAGAAGAAGAAACCCGCCCCGAAAATATCACGATCTGACGTTTCTGATCGAAACGGGACCCGAGACTCAATGTATAAACATTTTGTTTTTTTGGTCATGCTCTTAAACGTAAATAACTTTCCAAATGCACAATGATCTTCGAGTGTTTTCGTTAACTGTTCTTGATACTATGAGCCTCAAACATATATTATTTAATAGTTTGTCATTTTGAATTCTTGGTATAGTAGATCTAAAATATTTTTGTCAAGAAATTTTTATTGCAACGCTATAACTTTTGGTATGTTGCACATGGTTCAAAAGAAATGTAAAGCCCGTCATAAAAATAGAGCTGTACCAGACTTTTGATATTTCCTTGCATGCACCACTTCTTTGAAGGCTGCTACGTCATCTGGTACAGCTCGGTTATAAATATTAATGCAGACTGAAATTTTGAGTTTAATAGATAAAATTATCATAATTACAATATTAAATTAATTTATGTAATCAAATTGATAACTTATATGATTTTTACATTGACGAATAAACATAAATTCCCAGTCACACCTACACACACTTCTCTAACTTATCGTCCTTGAGACTATTTTTATTGATCCCAGAGCGTATCTATGTACACGAAAGCTTTTGACAGTTAAGGGTTTTAAGAAATATCGAGTTGACCACATAACTTTCAAAAAATGTAATTACAATACATACATATATTAAATAATCAGCAAACCTAGGCGATCTTTAAAAAAATATTTAAAAAAAACTCTCTTAATAAAACGCAATTGTTTTCTGGAAATGAAAACTTGACAACAAATTGTTAAAAAATAGCAGGTGCAGAAAACACTGTCTTTTGAAAAAGAACGTGCTGTGCACATCAATTGAGAAAAGATCGCGACCCCTGCATATCTCATTGACTTGAATCCTGAGACAACCTTTTAATCCTTTTTTTTTTTAACTCCTTAACGGTCAGCGGTCGAGTAAATATAGCTTTGAGAACATTCCATGGCGGGTGTGCCTAACCGGCTACTGACATTGATCTGCGAGAGATCGCCTGTCAGTCAAAGGGAAACAATGCGCGAAATGAATATTGTTTTTTAACACGCCCCTTAATTTACGTGTTCCCCCTTTGGGTACTTCCGTGGTTAGATGATGGGAATGTGAAATTTACATAGATGAGAGCTTGAGATTAGGTGTTAAGGGTAAGGGTGTTACACCCTTAACCGGAGTTGTGGTGAGATAGAAATCTGATTGTAATTCAAATTCGTTTAAAACAAGTATAATATCAGACGTTATTATGAGAATGGCTGGTTGGTTTGTGTCGTGTCCGTGGGGAGAACTACCCTAACAGCCATGTGACGAGTATGTGACGAAAAGCGATATCACATACAAGTCACTGAAGATCGCTGTGATACATAATATTGTAGCAATGTCGCATTGCGACTTGTATGTGACATAACTGACTTCTGCGACCAGTATGTGATTTACCCAGCTAAAAATAAACTGCAGTAAAATTTTTCAGGTGGCGCCATCTAGTGAAATGTTTTTAAATCTCATAAAGATAAATAAAAATAATCATCAGGAAGTTGAGTTGTGTTTATACAAAAGTAGGAAGGCAGGAGCACGGGATTTGATCTAGGGGTATTTGTGTAGCTGTTCAGCGCGCTACCAACTGCGCTATTGGAGCTTGCAAATTGGAGCGCGTTTTAAAATTAGGAATGGTATATCTTATAATTAGAACATACAAAAATACACACTCCATGGATTCGATTATAGTCAATAAATTTGATTCATGATTTTGCGTACAATTTGTCTATGATTTTTATTTAAAAATATTTAAATTAGATTTAATTAATTGTTCTAAGGTGATAATAAATAAATTGAATGCAAATTTTGTGAGTTAGAAAAAAATATATCTTAAGAATTCCTTTAAGATTAATTTATTTTTAACATTTTCTATAAAAAGGTGAGAGCAAAGCTATTGAGCAAACTGAAATATTAAGCAAATAATTTTTAAATCTGCTTTTTTTTGTTTAAATTTTACTGTCTCTTTATATAGGTGGCATTATTTTCTTCTTTTTTGCAAAATCAAATCAAAAACGTCCATGGAAATTGCAAAAAAGAATTTGAATCGCCAATTATAGCTTTGATATCGTTTCTGAATTTTTAGAAGTTACAGATTAACAAAATCTAGATCTGCGATTTGAACTTAGCTAGATTACAAAAAAAAAACCTCATTACTAAATTTAATGTAATAAACTCATTTTAAATTTTCCTGGAAACTTAAGAATATTTTGCCAACACAGAAATATTTTTTTTTTGCAAACATTTTGTCCACAGGAAGGCACAACAAAAATGTACCCGTTTTACATGCGTAAAATATTAAGCTAATTTGCAAAAAAACTGCAAATGTTTACATTAAAAATTAAATGTTTTTCCGCGAAAAATTCCAACAATTTTTAGCTGGGATACAATTACTACAAGTGTAAAATATCAAAACTAATTTCAAAAATAAAGAGCAATTTTAAGATAAAGATTCACTACAAAAAAATTTACAGTATTTTGGGTTAACGCAAATTACAGTATTTGGGTTAACGCACACATTATTTTTAAAAATATTTTCAAATAAATTTTAGATTAGTTTTTAAAAAAAATAGCTGAAATACTTTAAGCCAAGATGAAACTACGAAAAATCTGCAGTATTTTTGCAGTTAACCAGCTTATATAATTTTTTAATAGATCACTTCAAATCACCTTTTGATAAGTTAAAGTATTTAAAATCAAGAGGGCCCTTCAAACAATCTACAGTATTTTTGCAGTTAACAGCCCACAGTAACCTTTGAAATAAATCACTTCAAATTAACTTTAGATTTTATTGCAAAATAACTGTTTTTTTACAGTCGACATTCTTCTACAGAAAATCTGCAGTTGACTGTAGAAATACTTCAAAATCACTTCGCTTATGTAGAAAAACTGCAGTTTATTTTTAGCTGGGTATAGTGATGAACATAATATTGCAGCAATGTCGCATTGCGACTTGTATGCGACCTAGGTGACTTGCGTGGCGAATTAGCGACGAACTTAACATCGCAGCAAGGTCACATAGATCATGTTGCAGCCATATTGGTATGAGACAAAAATGGGATATCGCATACAAGTCACAACACAATGCCACTGGAATATCACATTGTGATATCACTGGAATATCACATACAAGTCACATTGTGACGGAAATTAAAGCGACATCGCTGTGTCATCACATGTCACAATGTAATGTCACTACAAGAGCAAATTGCGACATCTGTGGGATATCCCCATTGTGACTGGGATTTAGATGACATCACTGCGATATCACATACAAGTCACAATATGATGTCACTGCAAGATCGCATAGTGACATCCTTTTGATATCGCATACCAGTCACATTGTGACGGTGACTTACGCGATATCACTGTGATGTCACATACTTGAACTGTGACAAACCTGGCTTATAGGGTATAGATATCCATGAGAATGGTGCGCAATTTGTTAGAAACACTAGTGGGACAGTCTCTTTTTTTTCCGAGGAATAATGAGGCAATGAAGCTGTTGCTAAAGACAATAAGATCACAAGTTTATAAAAAACTACCATGAGATTTGGCCAAAACTGACACGTATTAGTTTCCACAGATCGTATGAATAAAAAATAAATGCATAGAATACAATTTTCTGAAAACTAATTATATCCTAGCTATAATATTACTTGCACCTTTCGGGCTATTTATGGCTAACTTCATTAAAAAATAATTTATAAGCTACACACTCTCCTCTTACCTTTTCTCATACATTCGTTATAAAGTTCCTTTTAGAAAACTCATATTACAACAAAGCTCTGACATATACATAATTAATGAAGTCATGTAATACAATGTTGACAACTCAATTTACTGTAATTGAATATTTGCCCATGGCACTTTCTTATCATAGCAAATAAACAGCTATATTTGTGACATTTATGATTTTGCCGGTCTTCTGATATTCCAACTGCATTCTAAATATCTCAAAAAGTTGTTTCTGCTTTCAAATATAATCTTTAAGAACAGCTAAAAGAGTTTTCGCCGTGGGACATTATTATTTTCATTAATTTTTTTAAGCGAATAGTTGTTTTTTTTAGTTTCTGTATTGAAGTTATTGAATATAGTACTTTCTTTTGCACTTTTGTTTGTAGAAAAGTATTATTTAAAATAATTGATAATAAAATGTCAAATTAAAAATCTGAAAATTGTTTTAAATGCAACTTAATAAAATAGCTAAACATGCTTTAAAAAATTAAACAAGAATAAAGCAATATATTTTTTAATTTTTAAAATATAAAATGTATTTAAATTCTAGACCAAATTTTTTTTTAAAGTAGTGTTAAAAAAATAAGTGGTTAATTCACATTTCTCTTGACGACGTTTTATACTATTTAAAAAAAATTCTTAAATCCATAATTATCTACAAAATTTTTGTAATATAATAATCCATGGTTATCTGCAAAATAATTGTTCAATATATCTCTCAATAAAGCTCCGGTAATATTAGTTTTAAAAGGTAATTTTAAATTAAGTATAACCTGTACAATGTACACGCCTCAATTATTATCTAATAATTGTTTTACAATAACACTCTTCTGAAAAAAAAAGACGAATAACTAAAAAAAAACATTTTAAGTTTATTTTAAAATAAGCTAGTGGAAATGAACAAGCCTATTTCAAAACATAACTTCTCCCTCTTGTATTGTATTCTATCTCCAAAATGGACACGGTTCGAATGACCAAGTAACTAGCTACTAAAAAAATTAAAACTTTATTTTCCCTTCGCTGGACATGAACCCGTGTGTGGTCTCGTCTTGGAGATGTTCATCTTGTCATAAAAAACAAACGTCAATGGAAAGTAGGGAAATGAAGTAGGGGAAACACCAAAAAAGTTGGAAAGTAGTTAACTCATGCATAGAGGATCGAATTCCCTTCGGATACATCTTGGTGTTGGTTTGGCAAAGCCGTAAGCCACATTTTTGACTAAAAGTTTTGCATTATAATTTTAAAGTTAAAATGTTTGGTAATCATTAATATTAAAGAAAGACTTTGAATGAAGGGATGTTTTAATATCAGTTGGGCACCATAATGTGTGTATCTTATTTTAAAACAAAGTTTGGTATTGCGTTTGTTTCCGGCTGATTATTTCTATTACGTTTTTCAGAGCATTATAACAGATACTTTTCAATCTAACTTACCCTATGTATTAAATTGTTAGCTATTATTTTCAGTAAAATACATTAGGCACAAATAACTGAATTTCCCTATATTATTAAGGCGCTATCATCAACAATATTTTCAAACAAAATGTCCAAATGATAAGTTTCCTTTTATTATATTTTCCAAAGTTTTAAAGGCAGCCTGCGTATTGTATTTTATGTCCCTGGTGAAGTGACAAAGTTGATTGCTCAACTGTCATCTCACGCAAACCAAATAAGCATTAGGACTTCGGACAACCAACAAATTTACGTACTCGAATACCTTAAGCATATAGCTAATTCATTTGCTGGTTTGTCAAGCTATAAGTAGAATGGCTAAGACGGGGCTCGAACTCACACTTTATCAACTGTAGCTTAACGCACTTATACCAACTGAAAAAATTTCCTCAAAATCAAACAACAATGAATTACAAGTTTATAAAACTAACGTAGGGAAATATATGATAATAAACTACACATTTCAAAGAAGTAGGCCGCTTTCCCGTTAGGGAAATGGATATGATTACAAGGGTGGGAGGCTGTTCTTCTTTACGAATCGTCCGTTCGACATACATGTGCATTTTACATGTAATTTGGGCTGTTAGTTAAGACGTGGAGCTATTCTTAGAGTACACCTGGATGAGATACCAGCTTTGTTATTGCTTAAGATAAAGCTTCTTATGTACTTTTTGGGAATGATAGATATTCCACTAAGGCTGATTAATATTCGTAATATGTTACGCAGTTAAGTCAATCGGGTTACTCAGATATATGGCATACTATCTTGTTCTATAGATTAGATTAGAATCCAGACGTGAATATTAACTACTTTCTGACATTCACAATTGAAAGTGATATTTTGTTGATAACAATAAAAAGTACGATATAATGCATCAAACTAAATTAAATTTGTGACTGAAAGGTGTATTTTGTGTAATGAATGCAATTTGTATAGAATTATGAACTATTCTTCGAGAATTTTTTTGATTTTCCTAATTTTATTTATATTTTAGCCAACGTTAAAAAATATTAAACAAAAAGATGCCCATTTGGTTATTATTTATGAACACAGACAATATTGAAACATTCATGAATCCTACGAATTATTGAGTTTCATTGGTAAAATGAAACTCAATAAGGAATTTTGAAAATCATTTATTTTATCAAAAATATTTTGTTTAATTTTTTTTTACTCTCTGAGGGATAAGCAAATTGGCTGATGTGTAAACTTTATTTGCTGCAGGAGTTTTAAATTAAAATTGTTAACTGAAAAATTAATTTCTTCTTAAAAAATTATATATCTGTCATAGATGGTTATAAATGACGCTTCCCTGTTTTTAAAATTAAAATATTTATCAAAATTTATAATTTTTTAAAAATTATGTGTTTTCCTGGAAAACTTGAAAGTCAGGAGACGGGTTTATACGTTTGTATCCCTCGGAGGATTAATTTGGATTACAATCTAATTACTTTATCATAAAAATTTAAATTAGGTCGATCCCATTAATCTTCTATTCTATTTTAAACAGTCGTCATCTAAAATTTAACTTCATTGCATTAAATATGTCGGTTTAACCGCTTATTCAACTGACATTAGAAAGCTTTAGCATTATATATGCCCTCAATCTATTTAAGAGCGTTTTACCTGAAGCATATGCGATGCTTCCGTACCAAAAAGAGTCATTTTTCATTTCTGAATTATCTCTGACACAAACATGACATTTCTTTTTAATAACTCTTTTCTTCAACACCTTTAGAACAGCAATTACACATAATTATTCCAACAATTAAGAAATTGAATGGAATACATGATTAATTGCTTCTAAAAGCACAAATGTATTTTATGCATGAAAAGAAAGTTGTACTCAAACTGTCTTTATTTTTTTCCTGCAGTTGAGTATGTCAAATAAGCCGTTAATAAGAAGAATCTAATCTAAATTTCCCATCGAATGATTTTTTATTCATTGTCACACGACAAGGCGTTTAAGAGTGGTCACGCCTATTTTTTCTACTTTCATTGATTCTCATTACTATTTAATGGCTGTTTAGACAAATAATCAATGTAAAAAGATTTTTTGCTTCAAATGTAGTTTTCACAACGTTTAAGTATTAACTGTTAGAAGCCTAAATAAAAGATAACTAAATTATTTGACTCTTTAATTCATTAAATTAAACTAGTGACAAGTTGTTTAAGTCGTCGACCACGCCTGTTTTTATACACTTCCATTTATTATCTTTTTCAATTACATTTTAGATAAATAAGCAATCTAAAAGCTTATTTATGAGCTTTACATGTAGTTTTTTGAATGTTTGAATAATTGCAATATATTTTATTGTGAATAAATACTGTGTATAATTATCCATTAATTCCTAAATAAACTGTACATACATTAATTTAGGCACTTCAAATATCGTAATTTTTTACGCATAGTGTGTAATAAAGAAATTTTACTTATTTTAAAAGTTTAAATTTTCATTTGAAACTCGTTTTATTTAAGTATTTTTTGAGCGAAAGCAATCTCTCATACACAGCTTAAAATAATAATTATTACAATAAAGTTTCACCTTAACTACATAACTATTTAAAATAAAATGCAAGCATTGTAAAGGTATATACAATTTTTTCAAACCTTAACTGGTAACTTACATTTTGTAAGATTTCATTTTTAAAAAATCTGACCGACTCAACTGAGTTTTTAACTTGCAACGATCTAACACTAATACCCCTCCATTAGTCGTCTTGCAGTATTGATTAAAATCACTCAAAGTGAAAGTATGTGACCTGTTTTACATATTTAACTCTTGTAGTAATCGCCAAAATGATTCGAGCTTCTGGAAACAAGCACTCTTTCATTAAGCTTGCAATTTTCGCGTGTGGAGAATCCTTAATGAAGGACGTTTTGCTTGTTTCTGTAGGTATTCCTATCTTTCTAGTTTTGAGGATGATATTAGCTTGATTAATTATTTGTACGGTTGCCCATTAATTGCTGGAGTACCTTCCGATGTAGCTTTCTGGCTTTGCTTTTTTTTTTTACAAAAGCGGGCTTAAATGGGATCGGTGGTATTACTTTTCCATTAAATAATGGCCCTCTTAAACTGCGGTCTTTAGAAATGTAATGGTATGTTTTAGGTTTAGAGATGCAAAGCATTAAAGGTTTTTGAAACGAAGTTGCATCCAGGGGTTCGTTAATAAAGATGTTTGAAGTATCTAATTTGCAGAAGGGAAATTCATTTTTAAAGATCCTGTCATAAAAGTTTAATTGAGCTAATATTAATTTTGGCAGCTACCACTTAATTTGTCATCTGAATTTCAATCTTTCTTATGAGAAATTTCTTTCTGTAAGGAAATATTTAGTTTTGTCTTTGATAAAAAAAAAAGCGTCATGTCGTACTTTTGTTGTTAATTTAATTTCTTACCTAATTAAATGGCTTTTGACAACCTAATACATACTCTTAATTTACTCTTAATTAACATCTTCTTTGATGACTCGAAATATAATTGCTTATTTGTAAAATTTAATAAAATACCGCTTTGTATTTGTTTGATGCTAGTTGTAATTTAAAAGGAAATTCATTTTTTTTTTAGTTCAATGAAATAGATTATGTAATAATTGACTCTTTTGGTGTATGTTTGTACAACCATATAATATTTATAAGGGAAATTATATTATCAATGCGATATGTTACTTGAAAAGCTAATAAGGATCTTAAAATGTAGTGCATTTTAACCAGCCAAGTTTCAAGTCAAAGATACTAAAACTTTCGAAATTGGAAATGATTGAAGCAACTCTTAAGCTGATCAGAAAAACCGTTGGGATAAAATTAACAAATCTTTAATTTTTCTATAATAAAATACATTGAAAAAGCTCAACTTCATACAATTGTATTTTTGCCGATACGCCACTGTTTCGCGCATGGTGCGTTATAATATTTGACCCTAGTTTTTTAATGCATGGATTTAGAAAGTTGACATTCAGAAGAGCTTTTGCTATTTTATAAGTATTCAAGTCGATAATAAGATTCATATATTAATTGAAAGACCACCCATAATGCGACCATAAATGAGACATTTCACTAATAAATTCTTCATAATTTATTATTCCTTAACGAAACTAGTCCTACGTCAAAACAGCCTTGTCCCAATCTTAATACGACTTCGTACAAATTGCTTTTAATTTAAGTTGGGCGTTTATGATAGTGTAATTGCTGGTTGCACCCGATAATTAAAAGTGATTGATATGATGGACAATTATGATACGTCAACGGCTTCTGAATCCTGCAGTGTTGAACGGAAATTGAATACTTACATGTGTCTTGCAGGAAAGAAGTTACTGTCAAAGGCTTTCTCGTTTTTATCGACGCTACAAAGCACACAGAGGATTTCTGGAGTGCTCTAGACGAAACATTCTGTCTAATTGAGGTAAGTAATAATTTTAAATAATTTAATAGTACAAAATGGGCTCCATGAATCTATAGGTCGGTAAAGTTCCGACTTGTTCCACTAATTTTTAAGGGGACCCCTAAATCTGCCCTTTAAAGTAAAATTAGAAAGAACTAGTGACACTACACACTGTTAAAAATTAAACTATCAAAAACGTGCACTAGGATGCACCCATTTTATTCTGAGAACAATATTCTCAAAAAATAAGTACATTGAAATCTCAAGTATGAGCACTATTAAAAATGAAACTCCTAAAAATCAGTATTGGGATGTTCCCATTTTATTGTGAGAACAATATTCCCAATTTTTTTTTAATTATCTGAGATAATACATCTTCAAATTTATCAACTTCAAATATCCTAAACACCCACTCGTTGTTGGCAATCGGATGGCGAAAATGGATTATACGCATTGTGCAAGGCTTAGTGCTGATCTGAACATGTGTTCGAGCCAACGTCAGATATATCAGGGTTGTTTTCTCAATCATTTGCATATATGAGAAAACACACGTTCTAAAAATTAAGAACAATGTATCCGGAGTTATTATTCTCAACAGATGTTCTCAAAAATTAGAAAATTGTTCTCAAGTTTGATAATATGTAATAATGTATTTCTATAAATATTTCTATTTTACTTTCATTTTCATAAATTTTATTAACAGTTCCGATTGCATTCATAATAGTTTCATGTTGTACAAATACCAATTTCTTTTATGTATAAAATTGCAGTATTGTGTGGAAACCCAGATAAAACGGTGTTAAAGCTATGCGTCCATAGACTGAATATCAGTTTTATAATTATGCTGATATTTAGAATGGTACTATAAAATTAAAGAAATTATTATGCTACTAAGAAAAAAATTAACCTATACTGTTCTACTAGCAAATAAATACCCGTTCTTTGCACGAACTAAAAGAATATCAAATCGATCCAAGTATATGTGTCATTTAATTTGCTATAGGATAATAAGCTTTGCCTTTATTCCCGTTCATTATAAAGAATAAAATCCCGTTACATATATTGCTTTAAAATTCCAATATAAAAATACATCACTATAAAATGCACATCCTCATATCACAAAAATCTTCCTCAATATGAACTTACTGTCATCGCAATTTTCCTGATAAATTTTTTAAAAAACTATAATTGTATAACAATGTTATTTCACGTCAAAACCTCCATTCTGAGTTTTAAAAAAAAACATTTTGCTCATTGGCACGTTTTTGGTAATCATTTGGCGAGAACATACTGTTACAAACACTAACATTATACAGCTCTATCGCGATGACCTCTTAAAACCAACCAACTAAATTATTTTTAAAAAAATACATTTTCCCATTTTGCGCGTTTTTAGGTAATAATTTGGAGAGTTTGGCGACGTATTTGGTGAAAAAGTGAAGACATAAAACCCTAATATGCAGCTCTAGTGCGATGGTCTTGAACAACCATCATAGTTATAATTCACCGTAATAGCTTAAACGTGGGTGCATGTAATAGATACGCATACATGCAGTCAACAGAACCATCAATGAAATCATCACCTATGCCCTCAATAAAATCCTGGAATGGAGTTCAGACGGAATTACGTCAACAAGTGCAATTATTTTCAAATCATTAATTTGTTTTGAAGGTAGAGGCAAGAAAATAAAAGCAATTTCAATTTTAATTAATTTTTGTGTTCATTTTAATTTTTTCTGTTCAATGGCAACACGAAAGGGGAAAAAAATGATCGGATTATTCGGATTTGATCGAAAGTGATGTATTTTTTCAGAAAATTAGAATTTTCTCTAAAAATGGAACAAATATGAAAAAACTAAGCCTCAGGTGCACACGTTGGTATTAAAGTTGGATAAAGAAGTCCGTCTGTCTGACCGTACTTCCCTGACAAAATAGGTTCTATCCGCCGAATCTTAGGAATTATTTTTGTTTTAGAAAGGTATGACTGCAGATACTCATTTTTCTTACTTTTTGTTCTTCTGTCTGTACGTCGGGACCAACATCTGTCCTCTTGTCAGTCGAACAATGACCCATTAAATTAGAATTAAAATTTAATTTTTAGTCATTTAAACTGCTGTTGCCACATCAACAATATCACGAGAAACCTTAATTAAAATAAAAATTTTAATGAATATTGATTTTTCCCATATAAATCGGTTTGGAATGACGTCATAAAATATAGCACAATGTGATTTTTTGAATGTTCAATATTTGTTTACTAAGAAAGCGGTTCACAGTGTTTAGCTACTTTTTTTTTGCTTAAAGAGCTTTATTGGTATTAATTTACATTTCTTCAATTATTAAAGCAATTTGGAGTTTTTTCATGTTTTATTACTAAATGTTTTGGAAATATCAGGTTTTTACAAATATTTCTGTTGTTGATACTTATTTAAGTATAAGAATCTTACGTCATTTAAGGCGAAATTTTCCAAACATTGACAAATGTCAAGGAAAGGATGCTATAGGATTTGACTCATTCAATTTTACATAATTATTCTTCAAACTTCAAATAAATTTAGCAAACGATAAAGATTATTTATTTGATTTGCGAAAGAAAATTAATAACAGTAGCCAATTTTTAGCGTTGAAAAGTTCAAATTGCAACTGAATTCTTGGTTTGTCTATACTTGTTCTAAGGTTATAAATCTTGTGCAGAAGTGGTTATAGGTGACAGTTACTGTTACTAATACATTTGTGTTTCGACGAAAATTTCATTCAAGCTTTTAAGTAACGGCAAGTGTAGGCTTTTTAATTCTTTTAGAACTTCTCGTTCTAATAACAAGTTTATTTCTGCAATATATAGTTCGAATATTTTAAGTTTATTAAGAAACAAATAGCAGAAAAAAAATCGTTGAATATCGTGAATCAACATAAAGACATCTGTTGTGTCATACTATATAATTTTCAAGGTCTTCATTTAAAATTTTCCTTTTTTTACAAGGTGGTGTTTGTTTATCAAGTTCATATTTAATCTCGTATACAACCCCCTAAGGGGTAATTAAAAAGTATTTTGGGATTTAATCAGCAAAATTATGGATCAAACATTTTAAAAATTGGGATTTCGCTTAAACTTTGTCTTAAATTCATTTCTCTAAAAATATTAAGGGGTTTCCATTCATAATTTTTTTAAAAATTAAAATAATAATTATTTTAAAATATAAAAATTGTTTTAAATACCCCAATAGTCTATGCATTTTGTTTGGGTTATTATAATTACTATTCAGTAAAAAATTCGTTTCATTGTCATAATTATTTATAGATTGGGATAGTTTTTTTATGTACAACACATTTAACATTACAGCCCCTAAACATTACACGTCTCTAACTCCACTAATAATGCTTTTAAAAACTAACAAAACTTGGTATTTCGTGTTAAGATATGTCATAAATTTGAAATATGGTCTCAAAAAGGGGTATTGCTATTGAACATTTTGAAGTTGGTAACATTTTTAATATGAAGACGGCCCCTTATGCAAATTTTATCATATGCAATCAACTCAAAATGTTATATATCCACTAAGTCAAAAAGGTTCGATTCTATAGGATGACTAACGGCCGAAATAATCACTAGTGGGTACTTTTTTTCCACAGCTGTACGTTTAAAGTTAAAATTAAATAATTTTAATTCTTTACTTCTTTAGGCTAATCTTGCAAATGGTATAAGTGAAGTTCTAATACTGTTTGATGAAAGTGAAGAAATACGGGATATTAGTAATTTGTTTCCTACAAGTAGGATACAGGTAAGGACGTAAATGAACTTCATCATAAAAGAATAAAATTAATGAATTATATATTATTTAATAAATGTTTAACTTAAGACTATTAGCTTAAAAATATTTAAAATGTTTATAAATTTAAAAAATTCCAGATTTATACATAAAGATTTAATTTTTTTTATCAGTTTTTAAATTATTAGAACTACGAATTTTTTCATTTTATATTTATAGTTATTAGAGTTGTTCAAATTAAAAATTTCTAAAAATAAAATTTTTACACAAAAAATAGCAAATTTAATTACTCATTAACCGAAAAGAACTTAATAAACAAGTATATTTTAAATCTTCCACACTTTTGACAATTTAATTTCAATAAAACCCATATTAATCTGAATAACAACCCGAAATTATGACAAGTTTTTTTTAAAGTTACATAATATAATAATTTTAATAGTATTATATTATTTATTATTTATTGAGAATTTAATGTTATGATGTGATAATTTAGTACTTTTTCCCACAATTTCTCTAGTTTGATGCTTTATACTCCCGTGATAAGCTTCTTTCCCTCATCCCAAAAGATCAATTACTATGCAAGTATGGGGGCAACTACACTTACGACCATCAAGAATGGATAAGTTTCAGAAAAGTAAAAACACATAAACCTCCTTCAACATAAACTTTAAGTTACATTAAGCTTTTTCATTTTTAAAACCAAATAATTTTATGAACTGTTCTGAAGTTTGTGTCTAAAAATTGTGCAGGTGATATAAAAACGAATTTTCGAAATTTAAAAGTGGAATAAAAAATATTTACACGCTACGTCTTAAGTTATACAATTCCATCAATAACAGTATTACAAAAAAAAATATTAATAGTTTTTTATCATACGTTACAAAGAGGTTTACTTAACTGGTTCTTTATGCCATCATGGTAAAATAATAGAAAATTACTTTCGTTTTAATAGTGCTGGTAATTCAAACACTTGACTATGAAAATTGAACAGCCTGGATGTTTTCTTCTCGCATTTCACTCGTTATGTTGATTATATTGTAGACTGACCATGCCTCCCTTCACTCAGAAAATATCTTGTGTTGATTTTCAACTCTTGATTGTCTACAAGTTGTGTTGAAACACAATTAAAAAATTTGTTGCGACCAGATAATAATGCATGATTTTTACCAAAAATGTGTTGAGGGCGCAGCACGCATGTATTCTTCCAAAATTCCTTTGCTGTTCAAGCCTTTAAGCCTTTAACCTGTTTAAGCCTTTGCTGTTCAGCCTTTGCTATTTAATGTTTCGGATAAATAGCTATACTAAAGCCTAAAATATATACATTACGGTACTTAAAAAAATGATTTTACTATTTTATTAAAGATATTTTCGAAAGCAATAAAGTTTACAGATTTTTTTTCACTCATGGATATAATAATCGTTTCTACTCCCGATCATCAGTTGTGTTGGAACAATACAAGTTTGTATTTTTTGTTATCAGCACGATTCTTGTATTGAAACAACACAATATTATATTGTTGCCATTTTTAAATAATGAAAAGTTGAGAAAATGAGATAGCACATGTGGGAACTTAAGTGACGATTTGTTAATTTAAAGCAAAATTAGAGTATGGCTAAGTAATTTTAAACCATAAACTACTTCTCAGTCTCTATACGTTCCTTTTTTTCAGTTCTTGGAGCCATTTATTTCTGGATGTCGTATGTCCGGCCGTCACCTCGTGTCGCTTCTGGAGAGCCTTAGAGGCAGCCGATTGCCATCATCTTCAGCCTTAACACACCAGATGATCGAGCAGCAAAAGAGGTCCGTGAAGAACGCGTTTCGAGACGAGCAACTAAGACACCTAGAGGAGGAAGGCGACTCCATACTCAGGGAACTGCAGGCATATGGCACAAAGTCAACCCACAACCACGACTACAGGTTACTATATGAGAGGTTTTATGTAAAAATTACTGTTTTTTCGGTATTCAATTATAGGTTGCACTGTTCCTGTTCAGATGCATAGCGACACAATCCTTGTTTCCTCTCCTTTTTAATCATATGAGAAACTGATGTGTTAGGATGTTAAACTTGCAAACTTATGGGTAGGTACAGTAAAAAAAAAGTTAGTGTCTGTATGGCACAAAAATAAATGAATTAATTAAGATTTTAATCAATATAAAGAAGAAAATTCACGTTAATTTAAATAAAAATTGAAGATAGTTAGCACTGGTATCGATACGAGTTCATCTACTCAGCAATTTCACGATTGAGTTAAGAAAACATAACTTTTACATTATCTTGTAATCAATTAATTTCTAAAACAGTGCAACCAACATATTTTAAAATGTTATATTGATTTTTAAATAGACATTTAAAACGTCAAATAAAAAAAATACATATCAGTAGATATTCCAGTACCCAATGGACTTTCATCTTATTTGCTACTGACAACGAGTGTGCAACTCAAACATAAGGATTTCGAAATAACTACTTTTAAGATATCCATATATAAAAAATAAGATGCCTTTTTCTTGGTAAAGTCTCAAAAATTATTTTTAAATTAAACAATAGCAATCTTACAACTCTTGTAAATAGTTTGAATTTTGCAGGGATAACTTGGAAAGAACAAACATTCTTTATGACGAGCTTCGAAAAGCAATGGGCAAATTGTCCAGATTAGCTGATAAACGATTAAATCGTTTAGAAGAATGTCTACAACTGAAAACTTTTCAAGAAGAATCTAGTCAAGTAAGATGTTCTTATCGTTATATAAAGATAAGTACCGTAAAAATTAGGTTTTGGAATAATGATACACATTTTCCCAAAAAATATTTTTGTGTGTACCTTTTTCAGTTATGAAAATCAATTTTTTAACTAATGCCTTGTATACTTTTAAATTTAAAATTTTGATGGTTTTGGAGTTTTTAGTTGCTTTTCACACGGGACATTTTTGTTATGCACTTATGCTTTATCTTACGACTCGTATTTCTCAGGTTGTTGTTTGAAGAAGACACATCACACATTATATTCTTTAAAAAGATAAAAATTTATTTTATATTCTTCTAGGGGTTTTGTAATAGTTAAAAACTAAATAAAAGTCTATATAGCAACTTAGCTGTACAATTTAAATAGTATATAGTTTAAATCTGATATAAAAGAAACAAAGGGTCTGAAGCAATGTATATCTATAGATCCTTCTATATAGCTATCCCATCTTTTCCAATATTTTCTATAAATATTTTCAAATGAGATCAGTAATCGATAGTCAGTTTAATAGATTTTTTTACTATAAAGAGAGAGAAAAAAATTCGTTGGCCTCCATCGGGTTCGGAACATGTAACCTCTTTTCTCATTTGACAACTTGATTCCTGTCGCCCCTGGTTAATTTTTATGTGACGACTTTGGTTTTTCACTTATCAAACGCAATGAAAAGGACGAAACTCTCTCATTGTCCAGAACCAACCTCTTTTTATTGAAACCTGCGAATTAAAAATTCGATACAATCGATTCAATTGTAGGCCATTGCTTTCATTTCGATGTGGAGGTTCGTTTTAGAGAACACATACCCTTGCTTATATTATTTGTTTATATTATTTTTAAATATACTTTTTTTTAAAAAAATTCCTTCAAACAAACTTATGTCTCAATAACTATAAAATACATACAACTTTTAAATAATATATATACATATTAAAAACACAAGCACTATAATTCTCTATAACAAAATTTTAGTTTGCAATAAATTAAAATTTTAAAAATTGCTATGAATTACCCTTTAACGCTTTTAATATTTGATGGATAATTTGAGGTAGGGTAGGGGAGTTTATTTTCCACCTTAAACATTAATTTCCGCTGTTGACACCTATGGTTCAACTAATTTCTGAAACTAAATGATATGAAAATTACTTTTTAGTGTTCAAATTTAACTTCCTCGCCTTAAATGATAGCTACTACAAACTAAAACTACTTATTTTATCTTTTATAAAAGTTTATTAACTCTAAAATAGTTGCAAGTATTTAAGAGTTCTCTTTTTAACGAAACTAAATATTTTTTAACAACTGCTAAATGCTAAAAGAGCGAATAAAAAAAATTCTCTTTGTTTAAAAAAATTGCACTAAATTTTGTATAGATATAAAAAATTTATTTTCTCTATTTTTTTATCATTTGAGGTATTTTTTTACTATTAAAAAGCGATATATAGTAATTTTAAGTAAAAAAAGCAAGTGAATAATAAAGAATTGTTCTATTTTTTAACATCACTAGGCCGCACGCAAGGTCAGTGTGTGAATAACACCTGTTACACACAGCAACACAGTCGTGAAAAAAAACTTAAAGAACCGTATATCCTGAGGGCAGTGCTATCTTTTTTTATTAATTTCTGGTTCATTGTTAAGTATTTTCCGTTGCTATTAACCCTTTAAGGCACTTCAAAGAAGTGAAATAATTTTTTTATCGTCTTTTCTTGACAAGAAGTGTCTTGGTTTCTATTGTGAAGTGTGATTGGATGGTGTCCCACTAACAACGTAAAAAAAGAATCTAACTGAATGAAAAAAAAAATTATATTTCGGTTGCTATTCTTGAACACATGTGATTATTATTGATCGGAGTACTTAATAGACGTTTTCGAATTATTTCAGATTTTATTATGCACAAACAGTTATTAAAAAGTTATTTTTAAACTTTAAACAAAATATTATAATATGGAAATTTTGTTTACCCGTGTAAAATGTGAAAGCGTTTTTGCTTTAGTCTATTTCATACAAAATAATTTGTAGTTCAAAATAATTCTAATACTTTTCCAAAGAAAGTTTTGTTTCCCTGACAAAATTGTAGTTTACATTTTTTTTACAAATATAAATAATCTGTACAACTAATTTAAATTTATCATAAAAACAATTTTTAAACATTTATAATTTAATCAAACTCACCTAGGTTTATGCGAGAAAATTATTTTAAACTTGTTCGTATAAAATTTAGATTATATTATATACTTTAAATACCGATTACACATTGAATCATTTAGCTTACAATAAATTATAATTGTTTCATTATTTTTTAATTTAAATATTAATTAGCGTTTTAAAAGTACAGCATGAAAGTTTGTAAATTAGATTTTAATAAAATATAAGTGCTGGGAAAAACATCCTATGTACAGAATATTAAACGTGATGCTTTTATAGTAAATTGAAAAATTACATTTAATCTATATTGTTTTGACAACATAACACAATTGGTTTTGACATTTAATATTTTACGTACCATATAGCGATAATTATTTATTACTACGACTTTTAATAAAATAATCCTCTTTTGTTTTATATTCAATATTACAACTATATCAAAACTATTTGTGGACTTCCACGATATCTTTTCAAAAAAAATTAACACTTTTTTTTTATTTGACAAAATGTAATTTATAAAGATTTACCAAAAACTCAGTCACAAAAACTTACTTTGAACTTGATAATCCTTTATATGTTTTATAGTGGTACAAAAAGTTTCGAACAGAATTATCTTTGGTATCAAAAATTAACTTTTTGATCGCCATTAGGTTAAAAATTAATAATTGAACTACATTAGCTATGTTTAATTATCTTCCATTCTTCCAGTTATCTTATCCACCCCAATTACGCTCACTGACAATTTTCCATTGTTAAAATTATGTACGTCAATTTTTTTTCTAAACCAGCATTGACATGTATCCGATGTTGACTTATAGGCCATGATTTCATTAAAAAGTGAATCTTCATCATTTTTGCTTACATTGCTTAATGACCTTCCAAACCTAATTCTTCTTATTCACTCCAATTACACCTGTCCTATTGTTATAACTTACAGAAGAAAAAATCATTACAATATTAATGAACATTAATATTGAGCCTGTTCATTGGAGCAGAACGAGTAATGAAGACTAATCAAAGAATAGAATTTCTAGTTGGCCCGAAAGGGAATTTTATCTGGACTGAAAACGGGACTCATCCCTGTAAGTGAACGTCGACATAATTTCGGTGGTTTGGTTCGAGAAAGCTGTACTACTGTGATAAACATCTTTGACCAAAACAATACGCGATACTGAAATTATGCATTACGTACATTAATCTATAATTAATCTTGTGAGCAATAATCCAATGAGCAATAATGTTATATTATTGTAAATTTTAGCGTCAATTCACAAATTTCAATTATTAAATGTGTATTACATGTGTAACACTTTATCACTATACGTCCTTAACGTTAGAGTTGAAGTAATTTCAAAACTTTAATTTGTGAATTGACACTGATAAACACGCTCTTTAAACAAATAAACTTCGGTAGCTAATTGCAGAAAAGCGTGAACTACAAATATTTCCATTTGTCCATCCCCAAATCGCACTAAGCGCAAAAAGTGCCATAGCTTCCATATTGGACTGTTTGAATTAAACGTGCTAATAGAGTTTCAAGTTTAAGAGGCTCCAAAACGAATAACGAATTGCGTTTTGAGACATCTTTTCAATTTGCCACCCCACCATGTATCTTGAAAACTAAGGGTTTCATCAATTTATACAATTTTTATAGCGAATGGTACTGTACAACTGCTCAAAAAACAATATTCTGAGTTGAATGCATGGAACAAAATTTGCATAAAGGACCGTCTCCATATAAAAAGTTACAAACTTTAAATTTTCCAATAGCAACACCCAATTTTAATATCTTAGAAGTGTCCCTAAATCTGAGTAGTGTTACTTTTGGATGAAGATTTGACGGGTTATTTAATCAAATTACTTGATGACCTTTGTGGGACTATCTCCAATATTACTATAGTTTAATGGAGGTGGGAAGAGAAATAATTATATGGTTGAAGATCTTGAATCAGGAGTCCTGCAAGGGATGTGCAGTCAATCATGATGAAGCTATAAGACGAACTTCGTAACGTAAACGATAACTACGTATTTCGTAGTGAAATTTTTTATACATTTGAAATATAAACTCAAAATGGGGTGTTGTTATTAAAAATGTTTAATTTGGTATTGTTTTTAATATGAAGACAGCGCCTTATACAAATTTCGTGCCATGCAATCAACTCAAAATATTGTTGATGAACGAAAACAAAGAGGTCCTATCCTCTATGATGAACTATGTTCGAAAACATAACCTTTGATTGAACTTTTTTTGAGCAACCGTTGAACAAATCTCATATTTCCTAAAAATTAAATACCTATTATATTAAGCTCAAAACTTCAGGCAAATTTTTCTAAAAGATCGAGGGTTTTTTGCAGATCCGAAACTATTTCGCGTTTAGTGCGACATTTTCAAATTATTAACTTTTTGTAATCTACTATAAGCAGTAGGGAGTAGAGAAGTTATACTAACTCTCGTGTAATAAATAAGTATATCAAATAAATCTCAAATAAACCAACTACACTTAATCTTGATAATTTTCAAACTAATTTATTTATTGAAATTATTAAACTAATTATACTCGTCACTGTAACCACTGGTTTATTATAACTAGCTTTTGTGTGGAAAGCGTGTTTGTAAACTCAAATAAATCAAACCCTTGTACTTATAATATGTAAAGTGCCTTTTACAGTTTTATCAATCTACTGGTTGAATTCGTCTTCCACGACCCATTGTTTGAGTAAGCCATCGAAGCGTTAACAGACTCCGGGCTTTTATTGTGTCAACAGGATTCGTCAGGAAAGCGCCTTCATTCTTTGCCACTTGACTTAACTTTCCTTTGCTGTAGACGTCAACTTCTGCCCAATTTTCTACTTGTCATTCCTTTTTTTTGCAAAAAGAAATATTTAATTAATAATGCGCTTAAAGTGGAATGTGATGTTAGTTCCGAAAATAAAGATTGTTTGACTCGTTGGTAGTCGGTAATTGAAAAATTTTCATTTAATTCATTATGATTGAAGCAAACTCTGTCTTTATAAATAGAAATGCTCGATATATTTTTTATCATTTCCAGACGATGTATGTTTTTCCTGCTTAATTTATTAAGTAACGTTATTTTCGTAAATCAAATAATTTTTATATCGACTTCATTTATAACGTTATTACAGTGTTAACTATATTTTGATAATTATAATTTTTGAAGTAGTAGGATAGGACGTAAAACTAGAAAGAATTAAAAATAAAAGCGTTTTGATTAACCAAATAAAATGCTGAGTTTTTATCTTGCGTTAAATGTAGGCAGTGGATAAACTATTCATAAAACTGAAATAATTGTAAATAGCAGTTAATAAACTTAATATACTGTAAAAAACGAAATTAAATGATCTTGGCATAAACTAAAATTTACTTCTGAAATAGTTCGGTTTATTCGAAATTATGAATATTTAGTTGACATTCTACTGTTTAGAACTCATTTGGAAAGATATTGTCAGCACCTTGCCTCTTATTGTCAACATTTTTTTTCAACTTAACGGATTCCTAAACCGCCTGACTTCATCCGTAGAAAATTATCAACAACAGCAACATGTCTAATTATCGACTGTCATGCAAACAAAGAATGGTCAAAATCCCTCCATAATAATTGTTTTATTCATTTAAGTCTACTTGCAAAATTAGTTAAAGTGCCGATTGAATACAAATACATCATTCTAAAGCTCTTACTCTCACTCTACTCAAATTAAAAAGTAGCCTAAATGTGGTAAAATATTTGTAAAATTTTCCAGATTATTTCTTCCCTTATATTAATAACAAAACCATCGAATTTTTACGAATCGAATGTTTTGCACGTTTTGATCAGCTCGTGGCATTGCACTTTTATAATTCTTACAATTTACATATCAATTACGCTTAAAGAGTGTTTCAGACGATCTTAACCCCAAATAATTTAGATTTAGATAAGTCTAAGTATGTCTCGGTTAATCTTATGCAAATACTACTTGTATAATTACGAACAATTTCAGGCATCCAAGATTCTAACTCGTCCATTAATTAACAGTGACTTGTCTTTGACATTATTTACCAGTGTTTAGGTTCGAACAGGTATCAGTAGGTCTAAAACTGCCTTCTTAATTTCTCGATTATCTTGCGTATAATTTTCAAATATAAAAAATAAATCGTTTATTGTTTCAGATGAGCAAATTGAATTACTCTCTTGCAATAATTTTTGGTATTCTTACGCGAATTAAACTTTTTTTTCCCAACAGGCCTGCTAAATTTATGGTTAAGTCTTTGCAGACTAGGCATATTCCCCAAAACTAAGAGAAATGTTTTGTGGCACCATCTAGGTGACTCTCGCTACCAATTTTGACGCTCATATTACAATGAATCTGAGCTCTGTTTTTATGTCGAAGTATGCCGAGCTTAAATTTAGCCGAGAGAACCCAAGCCACAAATAGGTACTCAAGCGATCTTTTGCATGTCTCATAATCATATGACATGCGTGCCCACGATTTTCCCATCCAGAAAATCTGACTTCTCAGTCGGGGTTCGAACCCACAACTTTCGTCTTATGAGGCGGACACGTAATACCTCTCAGACACTGAGCCTCCTATGCGTATTAAACTCGGAATCTTTAAAAGAAACTTGAGTGCAGAGGGCTGGTCTCGTATAGGGTCGATGATCGTGCCTCCACCCAAGGCATATATTTACCTCGGGATCGTCCCGAGGTGACTAAGGGTCAACAAAATTCCTCCTTCACATCGTATAGAAGAGAAAGAAATAGAAGACGTGCATATAGCAAACAGTATTAAATAGGCTGGGAAAATTGCTGATTACAATAAAGCCATTGATTGAGAAAAAATTGAAGAAAGATTACAATGAAGTTTTGCAGTTGTTTCTTATAGGTGGTAAGGATTAATATTTAGAATGACTGTTAAACAATATTGAAAAATATCAAACTGGAAAACCAACGTTAAAATGGCAAATGAAATTTTAAAAATATACAAAGGAATAGCTCTTTTTTTACTTGAAACAATCCCCGTTAACTGTTCTAAACAAGTAGGATAGTATCAGTAACTGTCACTTAGATTCACAGCCACACAAGATATAAACAACTTATTTACAATATTCACCAAACGTGGTTTCTTTCTAATTAAGATTATTAAACGCCAAATATGCTATTATAAAACAAACGGGAGGATGAATACAACTAATTTTATAATATACTTACCACTTTTCATACTAAACGTAATGTGGAAGTTAAAACCACAAATAAAACAAAGGATATTTTATTATCTTTTACATTTCCTTTGCGGTTTCAACGTCGGTTTCCTTAGTACATTATATATCAACGCAAATTGGTTACGTCTTTTTGTATAATATTGAAGAGTTTTGAACTTCAACTTATATGCACCTTTAAAAAGGAAACTCTCAAAAACGAGTTCTTATTTTATTGTAAGAACAACATTCTGAAAGTCTTTGAAACCCCGAATTTGTGTGTGAGATCGAACATCTTAAAATGCAACAACCTAAACAAGCCTATCATTTTTTTTCTCAAATGAGAATATGCAGGTTCTCCAATTTGAAAACAATGTATTCGAAGCTATTATAAACCGATGCTGTTCCAAAAAATGAGATTATTATTCTCAAAATTGAGAGCCCACTATTAATAGTGTGATGTGGAAAAATCCTTATATTGAAACAAAAAAAATTGCGCGTAATGTTTTTTCTTATATACAGATTTCTTTCATCTGTCTCTCTCTCACACACACTTTTTTTGATTTGTCGAACTCAAATCTGCATAAAATTCTTTCTTGTCTCTGTTTATACGTTTGAGCAAAAACTTATTTAATTTAAAAACTCATAAAACATGCAAAATTTCCCCTTTCCAAAATTCCGCCATTAAAAAAACTGAAAACACCTGTGAGCTGAAGAATCTTCTAAGATTTTCAACCGCGTACTTAAGTTATTATTTATATTTTTTCATACTTATTTGTGGTTTTTAATTTCGCGATCTTAAAGAGAAAGTGGTGTGCGCTGTCATAAACTTTTTTGATAGATGATGCATCACCAGTACTCATCTTAAATTAAATCTTTTGAAGGGCAATTTAATAGAAACCATTTATGCTTAGCCCAACTTGACGCATTGATTAAAAATTACTTTTTCTTTCTTTGACAACTTAATTTCGTATATAAAAACGTACGTCAAAACGTAAAAGTTTACTGTTTGTTTCCGCGTTGATTCCATCTGTTAGCTCTATTTTAATATGCAGTGAACTTCAAAGAAAATTGTTTATGATTTAATATAGAAAAGTGCATTGGCAAATTGCATTTTATTAAATCATACTATAATTTAAAACTTGTTAAAAAAATATTACTTATATTTAACTTCTAAACTATAAAACATAATTTTTTATGTCTAACAAACAAAAGTATGTAACTACAGTAAGTAGGGCTTTAAAGCTTTCACCAAAAATCTTTCTAAAAATCACATTAAGAATTTGACAAGAAGTGATTTGACTAAAGTTTGTTAGAATGCATATGCGTCCATTTGTCTGAAAGTTCTTATTCTTTATAGTTGATCAAATAGACCAAACAAGAGAACCTTTGTATTTTGTTTACACGGAAACTCAAAGCAGCAATTTTGTATTTCGATTATTGATTTTAATTTTTTTAATTTATTTTTGATCCCGCGCTAATGTCTGTTACAAATTTGATCCAAGATGATTTGGTTGAAGTAAGTTCTTTTTTTATGCTTAAAAACAGATTTCTTCGATAAAATGCCATCACTACTCTCAATAAAGTTTATACATTCTACTTATACTACTTATTTCACTAAATATTTCGGAGGATTAGCTAACCTTAAACTATATGAAACTATAGGGGTCGATTTGTTTATTATGGACTTTGGCGATCGTGCAAAATTGACCTTGGTTTTCTATAATTATCAAGTTGTGTTAAAGTGGAATGTTTAGCAGATCTGTGTGGTTACACGGTTTAGCAATGTAAAACAAATCGTCCAATTAAGACCGGTTGCTATATCAATAACTATATATATGTTACCCTTTTTGTCTTGCGTCTTTTTTAATTATCTATTTATTTGCGAACATGGTCGAGAAGCTCGATCAGTTGAATTTTAAATAAACAAACAATTAATAGGTATAAATACTAAGTCTAGTAACTGGTTGAAAAATGGATCGCTCTGGATTTAAAGAAACAGTGAAAAAAATTCAAGATTAAAATAATCCAATTTATTCCAAAATTTCATTAAATACATTACATTTTTGTTGATGGAATATTCACATAGTTCAATAAACTTTTGACTTTCAGTTTATTTCGACTATGGAAATTTATATTAAAAATGATAACACTTAACTATCCGTAAAAGAGTGTTTATGAAACCTTTTTAAAATACTAGTTTATTTATACAAAATGATGGATTACACTTTTACATAGTAATTTGACTCAAATTAAATTGGTCCTTGAAATTAGATATGAAATGAGAATGCGGATGTTATTGACTCTTTAAAATTTTATTAATTTAACTTTCATTAAAATTTATACTATAATTTATATGCAATATTTGGACAAATCAAAAATAGTAATTTTATACTTGACAAGCATATTTGCAAAAAAAAATGTATGGTCTTTGGATTTTTAAAAGGACATTTAGTTTACGTCTTCAGTTCAAAAACAAGTCATTTAGAAATAGTATGAAGCCCAAATAACTATTTAAAACTATGCACAAATAAAAAAAAATTGCATTTAAATTCAGTTTCCACATGATAGAATGGTCAATCGCCCGTATACCCGAAATAATATGCATTAATTTATACATCCATAATAATGCCGTCGTTTGCCATTAAACTCGTATTCAAATAAAAAAAGTTTTTACCTAAATCAAAATAAAAATATTTTTGAAAAGTATAATTAATAAACTCAACATTATTCATAAATAAAAGGATATGTAATTATTTCTTTGTATAATTTGTATAATTAAATTTTATTTTACTTATACAAATATTATGTCATTGCATATAAATTTCAGTTTAAAATTTTTTTAATATTTTTTTTGTAATTAAGTATTCCCGTGTTAGACTCATTGTATGAGTAAGTATCTAGCCCTCTTAAGATTAGTTAGCATTGATTAACTTAATTATTGAAAGTCGGACTAGCCTTAGAAACCCAACTGTATGCTAGTTCAATTGTGATTAATTTTTTGTTAAGTCATTTACAAAGGTTCATGAAACAATTGAATGATATTCAGAGTTTTAAATGGAGGAAAGGGATGATACACATTAGAACAAAAAATTATTTAAGGGTGAATGGGCGCGCTGGACCGGGGGTCTCCAAAGCAAAGTGCCTCAGTGTTAATCCTATGGAGAAAAAAATATTTTCTCTGCCACATTTCTCCGGCTGTATTGAATATTTTTACAAGCGGTTTTTTTATGTGATAAATGTAGCTGACTTGCAGGTCCCGACCTTCCCACTTTTTGAAATTTGTACAAATATTTTTTTTTAATTTTCAATAAATTATTTTACACAAAATATTCGAAGCAATTTCAAAAAGTAGGAAGGTTGGGACCTGTAAGTCAGTTACATTTATTATTAAAAAAAAACTTTGTAAAAATATTCAATACAGCCGGAGAAATGTTTCAGAGAAAATAGTTTTTTCCCATTGGATTAACACTGATGCACTTGAGTTTGGAGACCCGCGGTCCAGCGCACCCATTCCCCCTTAAGATCCCAAATGGCTCCTCCAATATTTTCTTCAACGAATCAATTACCATGACAGGGAAAATCATTAAACAAACTACAGCGTCGTTGAAACAGTTGCAAATTACACAATGATGACCTAATATTCTTTAATATATCACCAAAATAACCACTCTTACTACAGGTTCACACCATCCTCCCAGCAATCATAAGTCGCAGCACGTAAGGCTACCGCCGTATGTCAAATAAAAATTACGGCAATTGAAAAATTAGAGGTGTCTAATGTCCCGCAGAGGTCTTTATGTTACGTAAGAAACCGGAACTATAGTTCATTCTTATTCAAGTTCACTTTGTGTCTCTGAGTTTGGGTACAGCCCTGACACATTTTTTAAATGAAATACGCTCGCAATGTGGTGATAACGATGCAGGGTATGGGCTTTATAATAACCCATGGCTAATTTTATCGTTTCTTGCGAAGGCATGGTTGTTCTCTTGGTTTATTTTATTAGTAACTACAGTTTAGAAATAAAAGCATAGCTTATATATATAATATTTTATTCATCAGTTATAAATGTAATATCAGTATTTGCTATGCATTGACGCAAAAAAATTTTCCTTTTCAAAGCTGGTACTTGTAATAATTTTGTGAGTTCTGCCAAATATTAAATCAGTCCACGTTATTAGTACTTAAAGGATCATTTAAAATAACTTAACGCTTATATTCTATTTGCAAAAATAACATTCCACTTTCACAACAAGTTCAAACCTTGAACTTCATTTCTACGAACAAAATTCGATCCCATTTCTTTATCAGTCAAAATCAATATAAAATTTCAACTCAATATCAAGGTCACCACACCTGTGCGTTTTACCTTAATAAGTCAGCATTCCTTTAGCCCTTCCATTAAAGCAATACAGCACGTGCATCTGTTGAAAAAACGTGAATTAGTTGGCATACATTATCACATAACCTCCATCGGAGATCTTTTAACCCTCAAAGTAATGCGTCTTTTCTCAGCTACCTCATCACGAGCCATCGAGAATTCAGTGTTTTCCACCGATTTGTATGATTGATTACTCTCGCAACATGGAACCTGTGGGATTAAATTAAAATCCCACTGTAATATCTAATTCCCTATCATTACATTCTCGTTTGACCATTTCACTTTGACCGCAAAAAGTTAATATTGCAAAATAAAAATAAAGTTGACTGTTTTCGTTAAATTTTTTGCATAAATAACACTAAAACAATGAGTTGAGTGAATTTTATTAAAATATGTTTGCCTGCCTTGAAATGTAAGACACTTCTGTTGATTATACATTGCTTCTAAAAGTCAAACTGTGGTAAAGTTTTTTTTTAAACGTCGCATGATATGGATTTTGTAGGTGAGAGACCACTCTTTTAAAATAGTCATATTTCAAAAACCTAGAATGTAACATAAATATTTCTCAATAATAGCTTGAAGTGAGGCGATCAAATTTTATAGCAAATCAAAATTTACTTGTGTCAGATTAAAAGTTTTGAACTCCGCAAATTTGTATCAAATCACTGTATCCCAACAACATGAAAAGACGTACTATAATATGACTCTTTAGTGGAATTGAAAATTAAACCATTTGACATCCCTTTAGCATGTATCCAATTGCAGTTTTGGCTTCATTCATTCTTTTTATTCCTCATATCGTTTTCCATTCAACGAGCTCATTTATCCTTTGTATTTTTGCATGCATCATTATTTTCAATGGCCTATACATCATATTTTCTTTTAGTCAGCATAATGGGCAAGTGTTATTTTACTAAGTGGTATAGATTTTTTTTTATGGAAAGAGTGGCAACCTTCAAGATATTATTGTGCAAGTTTTTATTTAAAAAAAAAACAATTAGTGGCATCGCTTAATACAAGGATAAAAAATTAGGGAATCATAAGAGCTTTTAATATTTCAATACTAAGTATAATAATTGTTTGAGTTGTTTTTGTGTGTAAGTGTTGAAAACCCAAAATAGGGATTTTGTGTTTTCCACCCAGTTTGGAGGTGCTGATTAAAAAGAAGTGATTTTTAAACGTTGGTCCGTCATTCTGCCATGCCATTCTTTGTGATTCTGCCTGCCTGAAATAACTCTACAACTCGAACTAAAAGAACTACGGATTTCAAATTTGGTATACGAATTGTAGTACCTGTCAGACGTCATGATTATGCGCAAAGCTATTTGAGAGCTCTCCCATTCAAAGATTAAGAGTTCTGTCCTGAGAGTCGAAAAAGTTTTTTTCCCTTCGTCGTGCTATAAGTTCCTTTCGTCTATCACAGGCGGTTCCTTACAATCGAGAAAACAGTATATCACAGTAAGAAGCAAAAACATTCAAAATAAATGTATTTACATTATGAAATAGATCCCTTTTTTCACTTGATACCCTTATGAACACCTAAATCACAGTTTTGTTTACTGTACACCTTAACAAAATGGCATAAGTTATTTTACAATGCTAACATATCATCTACAGTGGGTCACGAAGTATCACGTGATGATAGATTACCTCTCGACCTTAATGATACCTCTTGCATCGAACTGCATTAATAGGACATGTGAAAGAAAATATCGCTCATCTTTTTATTACATGTCCCTTAATTTAAAACCCTACAACCTGTTCATTAATTCATAAAAACTAGAAGTGTAGCACTACCAAACTTTCAACTATAGAATTCCTATATATAATACTTTATTTGAATTATCATATTATACTATATTAGAATTTATACTGCCTTCTAAATATAATACAATAGATATTTTTTTTATAATTTAGCACTATAAGTTAAAAAATCTACTTTTTGTATTCCTAACTTCATAAAAGAAAATTTCCCCGATGAAATTAAAGGTGGTGTGCAATTGCCAAAAAACATTTCACGACACTTAAGCAGTCACCATATTTTTTATCGAAAGACACAACCATTGTTAATTATTATTTTCAATTAAAATATGTAATCTAAAGAAATGAAAGCATTTCGATGTGGTCAAAATTCCGAAATTGAGATTTCGTGTTGTCTGCACGTTTTAAGGATTCCGAAAAAATTATTTTTGAACATTCGTCTGTCTTTCTGAAACCAGCTAACCCAAAAAGAGCGACAGACTTCAAATTTTGTACACGTGTTTCCAGTACCTGTTGGACGTCAGATAAATATTTTTCGAAGTTGTGCATGCAAATGGTAGCTGTCGTTAAACTTTTTAGGTTTTAAAATTATTGAAATTGCCTTATAGAATACATAATTACCTTTAAATGCATTCATTTATTGCGTGGTAATTGAGAATAGTGTAATGTTACGCACCACTAGTTTTTTTCGTGAAAAATGTTGCAAAAACTATTCTTAAAAGAGAGAGAAAAAAAGTTGCATAAAAACAAGGCCACAGAACAACTGTTGCCTGATAATAAGTATGCTTCACGTTCATCGTTTCGTGACTTTTCAGAGAGAGTTGCTTAACTTTCTTTTGAAAAAAAGTTAACATTATGTTCATTTTCAAAATGATTAACCTAAAGTGTTTTGAACCTCAGCATTAGCTTTGATTCATTAGTTTTGTCATTGTTTTAAGCTCATAATTGAAAGGTACGTTGATAAAAAATTCCTCCAATAATACTGTTATTTGTTTACATGCTCATTATATGGACATTGAACTTTTTCAAGTGAGAACATATTCACTTGAAAATATGATTGAAACTTTTTAATTTTGATTTAATACATTCATTTGAACAAAGTGTGTACCTTCACACTGTGAAAATCTGTTTTTCTGGCCCACCACCTGCCATTTTTTTTGTAAAAGACTTTTTTACAGTGCAGCCATTTAGTCATTTAAGTGAAACTCTTTTACTAATGATAACAGCTGCGTATTATTAACTTCATTTTATAAACATTATTTTAATAATTTTTATCAAAATCACAAAAAATCTATAGTAGTATCGAGTTCGTTTCCATTTTAATATTAACTCAACATAGAAAAAAATTAAAAATTCTAAATAGTATTAAAATTGCCAGTTTTCCGTTACATTCTGCATTTGTTTCATTTGCCCTAAATTTTGATTTTATTTGCCCATTTATTTTATTACGTTGCTGATATTTATATAAAACTTTTCAAAGAAATGTTAATTAGTGGTTAGGATGAAAATATTAATATTCTCATTTAACTATGAGATATTTCTTAAATGGCTCTCAGTTCTGGGGAATATGCTGAGTCTGCAAAGGCTTGCCCGCCAATATTGCAGCCCCATTGGAGAAAAAACAAAAATATATATATTTGTTATATTTTTTAACATTGTAATTTTTATGTTTTATGCTTAAAATTGCAAAATAATTTTGCAATAGCAAAGGAATTTTAAATATGCTAGTGGATATCAATTTAAATAGACAAATCGTCCAATGATTTTTTACTAAAACTTAAATGCAGTTTTTGTGAACTGTTTTTTAAGTTTGTTTGAAATTGTGTGTAGAAGTGGTTGCAAATGGTTGTTACTTTTATAAATCTATGGGGTGTTTTTTAATTATTCGGGAACTAATAATTTAACTCAACTGACTTTTTCTAGAAATAGTTTTTAATGATGGTAAAATAAAAATTTTGAAATGCTAAAATTGTTGAAATTTTAAATAACAAAAGGTAGTTTTTTGAAAGGAAATCCATTTTTATAAAAAAATACGTATTTTAGCAATACTATAAGTTTTTGTCTTTTTTAACTTTAATTTAACTAAAATTTATTATTTAATAAAACTTACGAGCTTAGTAGTGCAAATTTGGATATCTTTGTAATGGTTCAATGAACCAACATTATTTTCTTATTTAACTAAAATGTGAAGAATCTGACGAATGAAACAAGGTCAAGTAAAATCATATTATATAATGAAAGCTTTCGAATAGCTGTGCTTGTTTAAGTTTAATGTAATGTTTTAGATAACTGGAATTATAACTTTTTGAAAGCTCAATGCATCAAACTTAAAAGACCTAAATCAGTTTAAAATATCCATTTTAAAAAATGTTTAAGAATGGTGTCGATCTCATTTTTAAAAAATTATATATTCGTGACTTGGAGTCTACGATTGATTCTTCCTTTTCCTGATAATTATAATGTTTCTTTATATTATAGTGCAATTATTCTATAAAATTCATGTGAAATAGATGAATTAATTAAATATAGTATTGGCTAGTAGGAAATTTCTTAAAAGTTAAATTAAGATCATGTGCCTAATTACGTCAATGCGCCAATTTTGGTTTACTCGTGCTATTATTTTTTTAATTGCTTTGAAAACGTGGCATAAGAACAAAACACCAAAAAATTCAGTTTTAAGCGACAAGCTTATTTCAAATATTAAACAAAATTCATTCATTAATCCTTTATATTTATATCCTCCTTTTACTTAAAGAAATTAAAACAAGATCATTTTTACGGGATTTTTTCCTATGTAAAATACTCTGTAAATATTGTTTTTTCGAAAAACCA
The DNA here is from genome assembly GCA_019343175.1 of Oedothorax gibbosus. Classification (NCBI taxonomy): domain Eukaryota; kingdom Metazoa; phylum Arthropoda; class Arachnida; order Araneae; family Linyphiidae; genus Oedothorax; species Oedothorax gibbosus. The sequence goes on from JAFNEN010000181.1 coordinate 384,817, forward strand.
ACTGCAATTTTACATATTTGCTTATGTATTTAACGTATTTCATTCATGCGCATTAACTATGACAAAAAAAATATTTTTCATAAGAAAATATAGTGTAAAAAATTATCAAATATAAATCATCTACCAAAAATAGGTACTTTTGGTCACAGATGCCATAGTTCTTCCAACGACCTGATACTCTTTTTACGGAAGTTATAAAGCATCACACCCACAGGATAGCAGAACGCTGTAGTGTAGATCGCCCATAACCAGAGTCTATAATAGTTTAATAAAACTCTTGTCTGTAATAACAGTTGTGTATCGACTCATCTCCCTGACATAGAGGTTAAATTGCAATAAACATCTTCATGGCACCCGAGGCGAGGCTATGGATTCTTCCGGTCTTCCAATATCTTTGATGAAATTGAGATTGGAAGACTTTTCTGAGGCCTCCGGGGATAAAGAGTTGAGGGCGGACTAAGCAATTGGATACAGTGCCGCGTTGCGAAATGTGGATAACAATGTCTATTTAAGGTTTTTTTATGTTTAAGGGATAAAAAATATTGATATTTGTAACTTTTTTGACGTGATTGATAGAAAAGAAAAAAATCTAAAACTTATGCAGTAGGAATCAGAATTTTGAACTCCTTTTAGTAAGTTTTAAAGCTTATTAATAGTATACATACTTAGTTATATACCATTATTTGTAAATTACTTAATTCTGTTATTCAGTTAATAACCCTGTAATATCCTAAAAAAATAAAATAATTTTCCGCATTGTAATTATTATATTCTCAAAATAAACAACCATTCTTCAGTAATATTGCATTTGTGTAGCTCAATTTAAATCGATTAATAAAAATGTATATACTAGATCGTATTCAAAGTGAAAGACAAATTTAAAAGCTATTTTATTTATCGTCCAATAGGTATTCTGTTTCTCAAGTATAAGCCGTTTTATAAATGTACAGGAGTTAGGCGATCGTAACTTCTACTTTTAATTTCACTATTCACAAAATTAATATAAAATATTTAATCCACGAGTATTACCACTTCCAACTTTACAAAAGTTGCGATATTAGAGCTATTTGCGAACTAATTTTGCATCCAAAAAATTTTTACCTTAAATTATGTTTATATGTACCCGGGGGTAATTTTTTTTATAAGAATCTTGTTTCTTCGTTTTGCCTCAGAGCAAGTTCATTTGCGACTATGTCTGCAATTCGAGGCGTGCTTTGATAGCCAACCCACACGTCTCTATATAGATGATGGAATGAATCTCTGCCAGTCTCACTGTATCAGAGGTGAAAATGGTCGTGAAAAAAGTCAGGATCGGGTCATGGGAGTGGAGTAACCGTCTTAACAGGGGTGTGTTGGGTTTTGTTTCCGCAGTTCCATCACGAGTTTCCTTTGGAAACTTCACTTTTTCTCTTGTTCATCTTAAAGAACACTTGGTTTCTCTTCTTGCTTCTAAGAACTATTCTTTAAAATCTTTTTAAAAGTTTTACGTGCCTTTTTTGATTTGCCAAACAATGTATACATTTCAATATTTGTATATCACTTTAATCGATAAACCAACACGGTTTGATTACTGAACTATCTAAAAATAAAAGCAACAAATTTAAGTTGTTTACTAAGTGTATAAAGGTGTTCACGATGCATGAAACTCATAGATATGTGGATTTCTTAATTTTAAAAGAAATTATAAACTTCAATTAGTTATATTATGTAGAAAATATTAAAAATTTACCTGACAAATAAACAAAACGTGAAATCAACAGATTACGTCTGTTCATGTTATATAACAAGTAAAAAATATCATTTTATTCTTTTACCACATCTCTAGTTTGTTTTTTGGTGGTTTAATGAATACTCCACTCTATACACTTTCCAGGTCAGACGAGCCGTTCTAATGGCCCTTTTCCCTAGCTACAACCCTTTTTTTAGTTCATCTAGGTTGAACTTTATTTCCGAAATAAAACTTTTTTTCTAGTTAAAAAGCAATTGTGTTGAACCTTGTTTCAAGGGTGAAGCCTTTAACACTTGCGCTATTGAATCGTGTTTCAAGTCATTTATCATCTTAATTTTAAAATTATACCATTAGGTGCCCAATGAATAAAGTTTGACCGGGAAATTTCACCTTTGAGTTCAAGTGGTCTTCAATACTCAATTGGGTTGGAATTTTCATTTATAAGTGTTATAAGATCGAGATGTGTGGAATTTTTATTTTGTCAATGGAAAGTAAGCATTATTAAAACTCTTTTGTCTTCGGGTATTTTTGTGTAAATTTCTCTGGGAAAAAATCTTCAAGATAGAACCTTTCTATATCAATTAGGGTGTTTCCGTAGAACACTTCAGAAGTTCCTACATCACGCACCCAATTTATCACAATTTATATGAAATGTATCATTTCAGTTTCAAAGATAATAACGGTTTACTTTAAACTCTTACCGATCCAATTCTGCACGGTTTTATTTTTTGAAGTCTCAAAAGGTTAAAATGCTAAGTGTATAATTTTAAGGCTAAAGGTTGTAAACTATATATTTAACCTTTTTGTATATCAATGTAAGCCAATGTGTTACTGAACCAACTTAACCCGTTACAAGTTTTAGTAAAAGTGTTTTATACTTTTTTTTTATTTATCTTAATAGGATATGACAATAAGTTTAATTTGTTTACTCTATTATTTGATAAATTTCTTGTTATTAGGTTAATAAAACTTTTACTAGAATGGAAACACTGAATGAATATAATTAATTTTTAATTTAAAGATTATTTCCTCTTGTTAAACAATGGTTAAAGAGTTCAATGTTTTTATAACAACTATTTTAAAATTTATATATAAAATTATCATACACTCTTACGTTTAATCATTATATTTTTAAGATTTACAAACTGGCGAGAAGGAATGTTTTATTATTCAACGAACGTGACCCTAACATTTTTTAATACCTTGCTTAAACTTAATTTTAAATAAGTTATACAGATAATTATACTTAAAAAAACGACGAAGGAGCTTACAAGCTTATAATGTACGCCTAATGTAGTAAGTTTATAATATACATGCTTATAATGTAATACTTCACACAGATAATTGTAATTTAAGAAAACGACACGTAGTTTTACCCCCCCCCACTTGCAAAGAAGTTGACTTTTGGCCCAACAAATGTTGCATCCTATTCCTTAAATTCTTTTAGTGGTCTTTTGAATCTCCACTTGACATTTACATATGTGAGCTTCTCCTTATGGCTTCAAAGGACTTTAAAGTTTTATATGAACTGAGAGTTCTGCATGGTAATGAGGTCTTGGTTATGTGCTCTTGAACTTACACCGACTTTGCACGGTGCACATCCATTCACTGAAATCGGCAATAAAAAAACCCACCGCAGTAAAAGGCATTTGTTTAAATGGAGATATAGGGTTATGTTTGTACGTCTGGCTTATTTGGTTATAAAGTGGGAATTACAGAAACGATAGTTGCACTGTTCAAGGTATCTTCTTACTAAGTAAATAAGTATTTTAACCTCATTCAGTAGAACTGCTGAAATGCAAATATTCATATCTGAAAAAAAGTTGAACTATTTTGCAGTATTGGATTCGGAATAAACGTTTTCAATATTTTATTAACTAACCACAAAAGGGTTTAACATTTATTAATATGCGTGTATAGTAGCTGGTTTACGACTAAAAATTAAGAATATCTAATAAAGCTAAACAATCATACAATGATTTACATAGTTATAATTATCATGAACAAATACAATTATTATTCACTTATAAATATGCTATATATTTCACAATAAATGTAAACAATAAGATTAATGCTTCAATATTTTTAAAAAGGGCTGAGGTTTTGTGTGGATAACTTCTTAAAAAAAGTTGTACTAACTCATTACTTGTTCATGCTACTGAATAAAAGAAATGTAAATACAAGATGCGTGCTGTTTTGAAACGCAAATTTCACAAAGCACCTTGAGTGACTTGCCAAACAGCGTAAAATACTAGCAGGGAGTCTTCAGCGAACCGGTCACGAAGATCTTCTAATTTACTACCACATTAAAAAATCAAGGTTTACAATTAGTTACGGCTTGCTACCTTTTCATCAAGACTTTCATACATTTTTTAAATAAAACTTCGATGCTTTATTAGTTTTATAAATTATTTTAAATAAATTTAACACTTTAATCTAGAACTTAATGGTAATCTTGTTTGTAATACAAAAAATCTGCTAATGATTTCAGTGCTTGATACTTTGCCTATGATGTATCGATGTGTTTGCCTAGCTCATTAAAAAGTTTATGAATTTTAAAGTTCTACGATAACTGGATGTTTTATAGGTCAATCCTCTGCTAATATATTGCTTATTATTAAAATATACTGCCATTTTTTCTCTCGTTATAAACTAAAGATACATAAGAATTTTCTCACCGACTTCTCCATAAATAAAGGCCAAACAATGAAGGATCGAACGCAATTAGGTAAGAACAATTAAAAATCAAGACTTTAGCCATATACCGTTCACTAAGACACAAAAAAAAACGTGAATGGCGTAATCTAATTCAATCACAAGTCTGCAGCTGTGTTTGACATCAGTGTAATTTTGTAACTTTAACACTATACGCTGATTTCTATTGTAATATAAGTTTGTAATTAAGACACAAGATTAATCTATAGATGTGTACAAATGCTAATGTTTAAAATTCCCTTTTTAATACGCTTAAGAATTCTGAAGCTTGTTCATTTGAAATAGCGTGTTCAATAGTTTAGTATAAAACTATGGCAAAGACATCTTATAAACTTTTATCCAACTAACTTGTATATGTGTCTGCAGGCTAACTTATTTTTCAATTAACAAGAATGGATCAAATTGGTATAGATTTTCTCACATGCTGTCAATGTTTATTCTAATAAAATATTCCTTTGTTTAAAAAACAACGACTTGTTTGAACAAAACTTTAGCCTTGATTGGGTTAAAGATTTCTATTAAAAAAGATATTGATAGGTTTAAATTAGGAAAAGTGGAGATAAACGATATTATTGTGCTTCACTTTGCAACTGATCTCAGTGATAAGAAGATCAAATAGGAACCGATGATGAGTGCTGCGTTGTGTTAATGAATGCTTTGAATTATAAATTTTATATAATTATGCGTCACGTAAGTACGAATATTTTCTTATTCTAATGCTTTTTGGGAGTTAATTTGAACTGGATAATATTTTAAATATAATATTATATCGTAATTATTCATTAAAGTACATTAATTGATCGTATAATTCCATTGTCTTTGGTGAACATTGTCTTTGTTTATGTAAGCAACAATTTGGTTAAATTTACTCCATTCTGTTAACTTTCTATTAAGATGTTTGCTATTGTTGTAGTTTTATTGGACACAAATCAAATTAAAACATTTATTTCCAAAATTCTTGAATACAGAAATGCAAACCATTTGTACTTGTGGCTTTGCCTGCACAACTACAGTATTTATAGGGCAGTAGATGTAGTGGCTACATCAAAGCTACATACAAGCCATCAATATAACTTTACCATAGTGGAAAAAGGACCTATTTCTCATTTTAAAACATTATACTTTGTTCTTTATTGTCCTAAAGCAATACTATGAGTCACCCCTTTTTACTATAAGTTACGATATTCAGGTTCAGCCCTCATAGGGTCCGCTCAGCATGTTTCTTGTACGCCATCATCTTTAATGAGCGTCAATCGCTGCCTTCTCGGGAAGTTTTTCTAATGATCGACTGCCGTGTCATTTACATACGTATTTTTCCTGCTGTTGTTTGATGCACTCCGATTAGTGATTGCCAATGTGCTAGTTCCACCGAATTTGTGAAATTGCTGTTAGGTGAATCACCAGTTCATTTCCGAAAGCTCTTCTGAGATGGTGCCCAATTTTGGGCCATGTGTCGACTGTCCAGGTTTCTCTTACAATCAGAAAATGGGAAATCCTTTGATGGATTTATTTTGCCAGATGACCAGGTCAGTTGCTGTAGTTTAGAGTATATTGATGTCATGGAATTTGCAGATATTGATTGTAACTCTTAAATTACTTTAACAGTAACATGGTTCAAATTAAATATGAAAAAATATGTAATTAATTTTATTAAAATTTCATTTTTGAACTTTATATTTAAAGGTATAGAACAGCGAGGTTCATAAAAATGTATTTGTGTTATTGAAAGGATTTGAGACATCTTTAAATAGAAACTTTTGTATGTCATAGGCGATCTCTCTTTCTTGAAATTTCTCTCACTTAAACATAAGCTTTAACGTGAATAATTCCAAATTATACCTAGTAAAGCGTCAAAGAATATCGGGAATCTAAAAATTAATACATTTGCTAGGTAGGCATTGGTTTTATAGTTTTCATTAATAAGTTACTTCTCATTATTTTGAATATTTAAATATTCATGAGGGTTCATATAGATATATGTAGATTAAACTGATTTATGCAAAATAAAAATAATTAAAAGACAAATTTTAATCAATCATCACTTCCTCAACCTGAAAATTAAAGCCGTTATTTTCACACTATAGACAAGATCTCATCGTTAGTAGTTACTAAGGTTCAGTGCCTGAAACATAAAGAAAACTTGCTGTAAAAACTACTTACACCGTTAAAAAAACGAATGAATAGTTTCAATCAACGTAGTTGAGGTGCTCAATTAAAATAACTATTCACGCTTTATCGACGGACAGCATCACGCCTGATATCATCTGCTCACAACACCCTGTTATGAGCATGTCCGTCTGTCCATTCCTCGTGAGCCAGAACGTTGAACTTTCTGGACATCGTTAAATGGGAGCATATGAAAGATTAAATAGCTACTAAAAAAACACAATGGGTGATTGGTTATCGCCTGGCTAAACGGCTTCTCGTTTTAGAAAGTAAGATTTTACCTTTTGAAAAGTGACGATAGATTCCATTAAGATTTTTTTTTATGATATTTCGGTAATTTTTTTCCCCTCGTCAACACGAGATAGAAGTGTTTTTTGCATCAGTCAATGGTCTTTGTTTCACAGCACCTGCCCTTGAAGATTTAAATGCCAAACAATTATTCATCACCAAATTTTTGTTTTCAGTCATCAAGTGTAAAGTAGAATACGGTGTTAACAGTAGCTTTGATGAAGATAATCCAACATTTTTAAAGACTATTTTTTGTCTTTTTTTAACGGGATGTAAATATAAAGGGAAACATAATTTCAGCATGTTATCGAATAAATCTACTACAACAGAACTTACTTAAATAAAGTATTTAAATTAAATAAATCTATGAATGCAGTGTAATATATTCATTGACACGAATCAAAATACCACTAACAAGTTATATATATGTAAAAAAAATAGTGGTAGGATTCGCATGGGCTTGCTGTCTGTGGAAACGTGGTGAGTTACACAATATTTTTGTGGGACGTGCTACTCATTATTTTAAGTTTTGTCAGCTTACTCCATAGTTGCTTAGGAAAATAAAAACTCTGCACTTCACCATGATAATCCTATGAGGGTTAAATAGGAGGGTTTTTTTCGTAACTGTATACGCAACTACAATAGTAACTCTAAGCATTTATTTACACTGTATTTTTATAAACTGATTTCTTTGCTTGTTACGTTTATATTATAATTTATTTTTGGGAGGGGGGAAGACACCAATGTTTCATAATTCAAATGCCTTAATATTTGTTTAATGCGCTAGGAAATTGTATATTTCATTGATACATTAAGAAATATTTTTATTCTAGCTTTTAATGATTATGGGTTTATTCAAATTGATTTATTTACTTTTTTTCTGTTTAGGTTCTGTCCTGGTTGTGCAGAAAAGGACACGAGTCGTTGGAGAGACATCAAGCTGTCGCTGATTCTTTGGGCGCCATCAAGCAACAGGAAGAAGAATTTGAAAAGTTTTACTTTCTAGCCATGGTAAGTGCTTACTTTAACCTAAGACAAGGGTTTTCCTATTTTTAAGACCCATGGTACCTTAAGAAACCTTCTTTTCTAATCTGGAATGTTTTAATCTGGTACGTTATAATACTAATTCCCTAATTTGTATAATTTAATTTATAACAATGAGAACTTGGTTTTACATTGGTTTTAGACAAATTTCAATTCAACAAAAGTGACTAAGGTTTGGAACTTCTTGTTGACGTATGGAAACAATTTTTTATTTGTTTTCAAACTTTGCAGTGGCAAAAGAGTTATATTTTAAATAACTAAGGTTTAATAGTTTTGTTCACATTACTCGCTGTATTAGGCCTTACCGTAAACTTACCTACACAAGTTAACAATTTTGGAGTTTTAAACACTATATCGAAAATAGTTGTTCGGTATCATACATTTTGAAATTTGATTTGAAATCAAAACTTCACTCCCCCTGTAACTACATTTTTATTTTTAATTAGATCTCTGTCAGTTGACTTAAAATGGATTAATGACAAACGCAAAAATAACAGAATTTTGCAGAGTTTAGTGTATTATATGGTAGGCGTTAAAGGGATTGAACATATTCGTGTAAAATTTTAAAAAAATCTGTAAATAAGATTTCTTTTTTTATACAAGCTGTTTTATCAAATTATCTTAAACTACAATGATTTTATGTTAACTGAAATAGCATACAATACATTGCCAATATCATTTCTATAATCTTTCGATAAATTAATGGGAGTATTGTTTATTTAATAAAATCAATCCGAAATATTATATTTCCAACTTTAATGGTTTCTAATTTTGACAATAAACAATTTACGACCACCCAGCTTCTGAATTACACGACTTGATATGCATTATGACGTTCATTAAATAAAGAGCTCTTTTCAAGCCTCTTAATAAGGCCTTTGTTTCAAATCATGACCTTTATTGCAGTTGTCCTTTAAATTTCCAAAGGTTATCTTCATCCCATAGTCAAGTAGGCAAGGCGTCAAGTTTTCGTATCTGATCAGTTTACCAAAAATCTTAGTAGGCCATCATATACAACAAGTTTCTTTCATTATGTGCAATTGCATTCTTGCTTTTTGAGATATAGTGTTATCCTAAATGGTTATAAATGAGTGCCATTAACTTTCGTTTAGTGGTCTTGAATTCGATATTAACGCTTTGCACATTGTATTGCTTTATGTAAAATGTATTCACTGCCGTTAATCGTTGTCACTAGACCTTAAGAAAATGTCAGCAATATATTTCTGTTCTCTAAATGAGTTTAATTATTAATTTTCATTTACAATGATGTCAATTTATATTAACAAATTGCAACAAAAAATAATTAAATAATTTTCAGAGATTTTTTTTAATGAATTTCTTTATTGGATAACTATATTTTGATATCTTATGCTAAACTCAACAACCAATATGAGCCAATAGTGAGAAACATATTTTAATGAGACATAAGTTTTTAGGCCTAATCAATAAAACTTAAATTTTTATTATTTGATATTGATGGAATAGTTTTTAATGGATTAATGGATCTAATATCTTTTGAATGTTTACCTTTTAAGGCCCTAACACATATTTTATTGCCTTGCCGAATATATTGGTTATAGCTTCTTGTTAGAAAACTAGTGGTCAAACCTAAAAGTATTTATTTTTAGTTATTTTTTAATGTTTTTCTCAATTTCGCATAGCAACGTTTGCATGTTAAGTAACTTAAAAACACTAAATAAACATTCATTTACATGATTTAGCTATTCTGCAAGAGATTGAAACAAAAGAAGGTTCAGTATGTGGTCTCATTAGTAGAGCCCAAACACCCAATACATTAAATTAGTTTCTGTCCATTAAACACGTAAGGTACCACTGCACTAAATCAGAATATTCGACTATTTTGAACAACACCCTTCATCTTTCCAAGTGCATTTCTCCTAGTCTGTTCATTAGACGGCTGACCACTAGACGTCATTTCTAATAAACGACGTGACCACTCGCGGCGACGCTTGAAAGCCGATTCGAATCTTTGTGAGAAACGACTTCAAGGGGAGGGGTTCCTCTGGGATTTAAAAGCACTAGTGGATGCGGAAGATAAAATATTCTAATATTTTATACGTATTATTTAATATTCATATATTCAGTGCTACTATATTGTAGATAAATATGGTTTTTTATTTAATAAAAATCCCTTAAACATGGCGTGATTAGCACCTATATGTACGTTATTTCATTAAAATTCTTTTTAATAGACTTTGTCAATTCAATGGGGTTTTTTATATTTAGACACTTAATAGAGTCGCGGTGCGTGAAAAAGTGGCCTATTGGCAAAAAAAAACAATTGTCATCAGAATTGTATGAAGTTTAGCTTTTCTATTGCATTTCATTATAGAAATATAAATGATTTGCTAATTGCATGCATCCCAACTATTATACAAATCAATTTGAGATTTGCTTTAATCGCAAGACCTTTAAATTTCAAAAATGTTATTAATTTGTGATTCGAAAAGTAATTCGTCCGATACTTCACTTTTTCGCGCAAGGTTGTAATATGTTTGCAGAATGTTGCCTGCAATATCATTTTTTTATTGAATTGTAATTATATTGTCTCTTTTTTGTCATTCTTGAGAAACCCAGTTTAATCGTTTGAAATCGTAGAACTTTTTTTCAACCTTTGGTAATAGTGTACAGCCCAAAACGTTTGGATTCACTTTAGGAAGTGGCCAATGTTTAAGAAGATTTTATAACTCCAATTATAATAACACTATAATTAAATATTTTGGGTTCCCCTACTACGTTTTAATATCTTTATTATTTTAACATAATAAAAAGCAAATTTATTTTGTTGCATTACTTAAAAGCTAAGTAAAAATCTTTCTAAAAAAACCTGTTTGTTGAAAATACAAATTGAATGAAAGTTTTTTTTTGCTTGCCAAAGAACAATTTCAATAACAAACACAAATTTAGAAAACGTGTTCGTTGATAAATAACATACATTTTATGTTTCTTATGACCACTTCAGTCTAGGGCTTTTTCATTTTTCCTGTCATTTCTCTTTGTATCTTCCCCCCTTTTTCCATCTTTAGAACCATTTTTTGTTCGATTGAGGGGTCTTAATGTTCGAACCGCTGCTTTTCTTATCTTTTCTCTTTTCTGGGAATAACTATCTCGTAAATCTTGACATTTCTTCTGGGCTCTTTCAGATTAGAAATATGGCGCCCCTTTTTTTTCTGCTCTTACTTACCTGGATAGGAAGAAGAGTGGTTGTAATTATTTGAACTTTCTCCATGGAGGTCTGGAACTGCACATTAAATGTCAATATCCATGACTTAAAAAATAGCTTTTACCATTTCATTAAATAAAAGGTAGTTGGAATCAAAATAAAGGACATTATATTTCTTTAACAGTCATAGTGGTGCATAATTTGCTGTGAAGTTTTAATGGTTTTTTTTATTAAAAATGAAATACTTCTAAATCAGAGTAATCTCATGCCACGTTCATGTTGAACAGGTTTATGAATTTTTTTTAATAGTAATTTGTAAAATATCCTATTAGCGTTCTAAATATTTTATTGTGTTTTCTAAAAGAAAAACTGTAACCCTTTTTGCTTTCTTCTTTGAAGCCTTTTACGCGAAGTATTATTTAGTTCCGAGTGATCATTCAAAATGTTTTATATTTATAACATAAAACATTTTTATATGGTAATGGATATTTTTTAAAGCGGATTTTACACTAACTTAGTAAAAATGATGTGAGAAATTTTTTTAATTGTAAATTTTTTTAAGTATTAAAAACTTATTGTATTTAGAAAACTTATTTATCCTTTTGCAAGGCGGGTACGTAAAAAAAGCTTCAAACAATATACTTATTATTAACGCAAAACTGTCATAAATTTCCCTTTTGTAATAAAAAGTTATGAATTAACGCCAAACGGATTCTCTTTTCAAAACTTAATTTGATTAAAAACTGCAAGTGTTCGCTTTTAATAAAATCTCTGACACCGAGATGAACAATTGAACAAATTGAATAAGCACAATTATCGTTATTCGTCTTTACCTTTAGAAGGCACCCATTCTGCGAAGGAAGACTTCAAGAGAAGGTCGTAAATAACTCTCGCTTTCTGCGATTCTCCTCGCAGATAAACATTTCCTTGAGTTAGTGGCCTCTTACCTGTGATCAGCCCACCTGCGAAGCACTAAAGGGCACACAAATCCCCTACCCCAAAGGTTAGTCCCATTACTGACCCATAGAAGGCCTTCAGATTTTGGCGAGAGGTCGATATATTGGCGATGTTAAAAATAGTTTAAAATTATATTTATTCAATAATATAACGATTGTCATAATGAAAATATTTAAAATTAAAGTTCTAAGCAATTTATTGGTTTCAAAGCACTGCTGCGTTTGATCGGATTGAAAATAAAATTACAATTTTTTTCCTTAATTCATTTGTCTTTTTGAATAGAATATTATCAAATGGGGTTATAATGCTGCAGTAAAAAACTTTTGGGCAAATATGCGTGAAAAATATTCTTATTTTAATTATTATTTTTTTTAATTATGATAAAATCGTAGTTTCAATGTGTTCGTTAAAATATGGCTGCCACTGGTATTATTAATTAAATACATCAAACTGTTAAGTATAATAATATTTTTTTTAATTTAACATAAATTTGGCTATATAAAATAAATTTTGGATACAAGATGCTTATAACCCGATGTGAAAATTCCGTATATCAATTCCCTAGTACTAATTTCATTGAAACCTTTGCATATATTTTTTTAACTCCATATATCTAATATTTTTTTTTTCAAAAAAACGAAGTTGTAAACAAAAATATTATGCCGGTTCTATGTTTGGCGAGTTTTTTCAACTTAGTTGTTGGCAGTCCTGTATATTAGAGGGGTGGACTGGAATATCTCCGGGGGTGTTTGTGGAGGTTAAGACGGCTTGTCACGTACCCCTGCTTCTTTTCCCTCCGAATTCTGAGAACTGTTTTTATGACTTCTTTTTATTAGTTCTTCCTCGAATTTCACTCAGGTGCGGAGTTCCGCTTATAAATATGCAACCCCACAAACGCTGCTGCTTTCGAAAGGCGATTTTTATTGGGAAAATCGTAAAGATCAAAGCGTGATTTCCGACATTTGAGCGGAGTTATGGCTTGTAGATATTGGATGCTTTTAAACTTTGATATGAAACCAGATTAAATTGATAGTTCTTTTCCTTATTTAAACAAAGATATTGCGCAGTATTTTTGGTAAATGAGTGGTTTCTTTCTTTTAATTTAAAAGCTATGTTGTTGCTATGATCCCAAACTCTCACGCAACATAGATTTTGGATAATTGTGCAATATTAAATCAGAAAACTAGATACATAAAAATTTACATAGTTGAAACTTCTAATTAAAATAAACGCTTGTCTGAACAACTAAACAAAAACGGCTCCTCTTTCAAAATGTGGTGCTGCCATCTGTTGAAAAATGAGACAAACAGAAATACTGCTATTTTCTTCTGTTTTCCATCCTTACTTCATTTTTAATTTCATTCATTAAGATTATCTTTTATTGAAAGTATTTTCGTTATGCCACTCAACAGGGTGTTGTAAAAAAAATTGTCGAGTTTTGAATTTTAGTATTGGTCGTTTTTTTCCTTAATTTAATGGGCTTTTTCTTAAAGGGAGAGAGGGGGCTTAACACAAGTGATCAAATTTATGAATAGGAACATCAAAGAATTATCTTTGAACCCGAATAATAGAACAAAGAATTGGGTACTATGGAATCATATTTAACAAATCCCACTCTAAACAGGCTATAAAAAAAGAGTTGAAGAAAAAAGCGGCATGGCATCATATTTTTTGCATAAAATTCTGCTTAGTTTAATTTACATTTCTTATTTTTTTCGTGCAGTTTGGAGTTTCATATATTTTGTTATTAATAGAGGAGAGGAGGGTATTATGGATTAGTCAGGGAATATGGAATACTGAAGTTTCAGCCCTCTCTCGTGCTGTCATTACTTGGAAATGCCATGAAAGACCTAAGAAATCCCCCCATGATGCAGTGAACAAAGAGTTAACTTATTGTTACTGTCGTTACAGTCGGCGCAAAACCAAGTGTGTTTTCTGATTTTTTAAAGTTTTTGTCGGAAAGTGTACGAACATTTTAATCTACCAGTAATTATGAGACTTTAATTTTGTTGTTTGGAATAATGTATACTAAAAAATAGTAGTTTGTTATGCTGTAGTCGTTTTTCAGAAAATTAATGTTTTATTCACCAGTAAAATGGCTCATAGTCGAAAATGGTGTGTCGGGTAATATGGAATACATATCATTTGAAATTGCCTTCATGCCATCAACTAAAGAACCGGTAAACAAAGTTGCTGAATTTATCTTTTGTAACGGAAAATTTTCCGAAGATCAATGAAATATGGATTTAACACATTAGCTGTTCTTTATGGGCTTTTTAACTGTACTGGAGCAGAGAAAGAAGATTATGTTTGTGATTTTTGTAAATAAACTTAAAAACATCTATTTAGCCTAAATTTTCAAATATTGTTTCTTAGTTAAGATTAACTATGTTCTGTGAAGTATAATTAAATTTTCAATCATTGTAAACAACTATTCCATATTACCCTCCATTTGTAACTTTTTTTAAAGTACACTTTTTCATAACAAAAAAAATACTTTTTTGTTTTACCATTGGCACTTCATTAGCATTAGTTATAGTATGTACTGAAAATGATTGTGTGAGTTATTCTTAAAAATATAAATGCTATTCAATAATATCCTCCTCTCCTCTAAATATTTATTCTTCGAACTACAAATAAAGTAAGCAGAAGATAAATAATATTATTTATTTGTGAAAGAAATTTAATGAAAATAACTGATTTTGGTTTTTAGAAGTTTAAATTATAGCCGGATGCTTTGTATGCTGATTTTTTTTCTGGTGTTTATTAATCTTGTGTAGGAACGGTTGTATATCACATTTACTGTTACAAACCTACTTATTTTCCGATGGGAGTTCTAGTATTTATTTAAGTTACAGGAAAGTAGGCTATTTTAGTACTTTAGAACTTCTTGTTTAATCTAAAAAACCAGTTGAAACAAAATTAAAAAAAGTTATTCTAACAAAAGTGTTGGCATTTAAACGACAGCCAACAAAATGACCTTTAAATGAGAGTTCAAACCTCAACTAACTCTTTCTAAAATAAATACAATTACCATCTCGAAACGAAAACCACTGCTCCAAACCCAGTGTGGAAAGTCTTAAGAAAACAAATTTCACTGTCCCTTTCAAAAGTTTTTAAAAAAATGAGTTCGTGATTTGAAAAATACTAATCGTTTCCACCAATTATACAAAAATATTTTTTTCACTTCAGTTCCATGACCTTCCTTCTTTCACCAGGTTAGTGAGTGACAACTCAAAACTACTTTTTTTTTCGAAAGTTGTTTTCAAATTTCTAAAGTAAAAATGGCCGTTTTTTCTTCAAAATCAAATAATAAAAAGCGTTATGCTCTTGAAACCGGATTTAGGTTTTCTCGTGAATTTGAAAATAATGAATTATTCTCCGTGCATTCCAATAATAATGCATCTATCTACACCAACCTGCATTTAGAAATCAAATTATATCAAGCTCAGCAGGAATGCGGACGTTTCTTGGACTTTTATTAAATTTCAAGGTTGAACAGCAACTAAAAAATTGTTTAGTTTTCGAAAAAAATCTTACCGTGGTTAGATTTAAAGGGAAATTTCTATGGATGGAATGGCAACAGCACTATTTTTCAGTTCCCACTATTTTTGCTTATAACAACTGTTATTATTTAGTGAAACTGATTTCCTAAAATGCTAAATGAGAACTGATGCTCAAATTATTTTTTGTTTTGATATTTTAGACCTCCAAAAATGCAAATCATACAATCAGGTATGGGCATTTTTTATTTATAGTTTTATTTTTTGTGAACAATCCAATATTTCATTGCATAACTACAGCATTAAAATGTAACAACAAAACGTCAGGAAAATAAAAGTATGAAAAAATTCACATTCAGCCAAAAAGTTCTCAATAGTTTCTTAACATTTAATTTCTAAATAAACTGCATTAAATTTGCCCAACAATAGTACAACAATTGACAAGATAATAAATTAAAGATGGTATTTGATACAAGTTGATAAATTAAGTTACACGAAAAACGAATTTAAAAAAAAGTTTAAATTAACGTTTTTATTCGGAAAGGAAGGCGTTGATGGTAATTAAAAAATTTCCGAAAATTTGTATGCACAAAATGTCAACAGAACACTACAAAGTACATATATATAATACGAAAAAACTATTGATCTGCCTTTCCAAAAATAATACATTTATCAATCAGATCACGACCAAACGATTTCAACCCAAACCTACCTGTAATCAAATTGTCTCGCTCTCCAATTACCTCAACTCAAACGATCACCCGCATGGCAGTCTTCCCTGCACAAACTGGTCTTTCTCGGGGTCACCTGCCAGCAAAAGGTCGTCTGCAAATACGGGGGAGGGAGGAGGAATTCCATGAATGGAACACACCTGTGACTACATCGTCCCGAATCGTCGTCAAATATCGAACATTAGAACCCCTTGCCTGCACCTTCTCATTTTTTAGCACCTCAGAAGTAGAAAGTGGGGGGTGGTCGGTGTAAATGACTGATTTACGGTGAGAAATGTAGGGTTGAAGTGTATTGTGTTTGGCGCTTAATGATTTGTAACCTCTCCCCCCTCCCTACCGAAATGGTTTTTGTTATTAGTATTTTGTCTGGTGGTAGGGATGTGAGGTTTAGGTTTTTTATAATGTAATAGGTGATTTAGTTTAAGTTTTTTTTTATTCAAAACTGAATTTTAATATTAATCGAAATAACTATTTAAATTTTGGAGGAATACTTGGGATTAGAGAGTAAACTAAACGAATGTAGCAAACAGTACGGTATAACAAAAGTGTTCCTCAAATAACGTCAAATTTCATATTTTGAAGAAAAGGAAAGATATAAAAAGTTTTAAAATATGTAGATCATGAACAATTCTTAAAGAACATATTTTTATAGCTCGTAATGTTCGACATAGAATTAGCTTTTATAAATCGATGTAATAGTTGTTTTTATTGAGTTTTTTTTTTTTTTTTTTTTGGGGGGGGGGGGGTTGAATTTTAATCTTTCTATTAATATTTCGAAGATAAACACTTCATTAACATAGGGTAAATGCTTAGGATTGGCGTGCAAACTAAACAAATGTAGCAACAGTAAGTTATTGCAACATAAATTATTAATGTACTTGAAGAACTGTCTTAAAACAATTCTTCCTTTTGTGTGTCGTAATATTTTACATTCTTAAAAAACAGGAGTTTCAAAATATAAGACACTCCTATATAATATCGTTGAAACGTGTCAATGAACCATTTTGTCAATATTGATGCAGAACTGTTAATTATTTATATTTAAGTTCTTTATAAAACAGCAGATTATTAACAAAAAAATTCTGAAATTTATATGTTTACTAATCAATTGTCAATTAAAAACACATTCTTAAAATAACATATCTTAAAACACGGCCCTTTTAAAATTCGATTCTTGAATGTTAAGTTCTTTAAAGAAGAAGGTATAAAAACAACAATTTGTTATTTTATTATTTTATAACATCTCTTACTTGACTTTTGGCGTCGACCTTGCTGTGTGTAATTTGCCCTAGGAGTTATGTCTTGCTTTGTTAATTGGAAGCCGCCAAATACTAACTCTAGCTGAATCCACGAACTTAACAAAGTAAAAAAGATACTGAATGGGTGAAGTTTTTTGCTATTGAATAACTCGTTAAGACAGAAATCGGACTATTTCTTAAATTTATGGGTTTGCGATTTTAGAATTTCCAAGGAAATAGCTATAAAATTTATAATTTTACAAGTATATAAATTTATAAATTTACAAATTATATAAATTTACAAGCGCATAGATGAACTATAATAAAACAGACTGGTGTTTGTTATGCAAGTAACAGTTTAAAAGTTATGGTGTGAAATATGTGGATTTTTTTTATCATTGTAGAATAAAAAATTTCATCACTGTAAGTGAAGAAAAAAATATTTTAAAATTTATTTAAAAAATTATTTTTAAAAAATCTAGCAATGAGTTTTTTTTTAAGAGAATTAAGTTACATTAGACTACAGTAATAAATTCATTTCTGAAAAATCTCTAAATAAAGTTAATTAACCCTGAAGTGCATGATATTTATGTGTGCGTTAAAAAAATATTCAATATTCTTGGTTATCAACATTACTTGGAAAAGCATTTAAAAGAATTTATTTTATCTGTGTACCTTTTTTATTTATTAAGATTATTATACTCATTTCCTATAAATACGTTTTGCCAAAATAAAAACTAAACTCTAAAAAATATCTATCTGAACAAGATAAATGTAAATGAGTTCATGAGAAAGAACTCATTAATTTTCAACTAAATAAAAAATTCAGCTAAGCATGTTACTTGGATATCTTTTAGTAAAAAAAAGGAACTTCTCAACTTATTCGTTGAATTTATAACTGGCTGATATAAATGATGAAAATAGAAATTCAAAATATTTTGTAGCTCAAATAATTTCTTAACGATCAAAAATGTTTGTTTCGAGACAATAACTATCAACTGCTTCTTTACATTCTGTCATTTTTTCTCCTTAAAATATGTCTCGTAAAGGTACTTTATACTCCCATAACGACCTAAAGCAAAGGAGGAAGACTGAAACGGAGTCGTCATAAATGGTGTTCTCGAAGGTTAAAAAGCTCTGGCAATTTTATTATTAAACTTTTGACCCTTGGTAGGCAGACCTAACAGAAAAAAAAAGATAATATTAGTTGTAAGCTTAGGGTGTTCGTTTTGCTCAGGTTACTCGAGATTACTGCTGGCTAAGAAAGCAATCAAATCACTACAAATTGGTTATGAAATACAAGTTTATTTTGCTTTAGAGTGAGTGTTTCGAAATAAAAATATTTGTTTTTATTCTTCCAAAGTCAAAGCTACAAATCAGTCATTCTTTATATCAATAAAAAAATTAATTATTTGAAATTTAAGTTTGTGTGCAAATAGTGGGTTTTTTTTTATAATTTTACTTAAGTAGACAAGTTTTGTTTCAGTAATATTCAGAATTACTCCACATGACAGCTACAGCTAATAGAGAGTTTTTGTTTTAATTGAGTCCTTTTAAATATATTTGCATAGCTATAAATAAAAACCAAATTCACGCTTTAATGAAGAATATTTAATTTTAAAAATATTTTAATCAACAAAAAATTATGTGTGCCTATTAAAAAATTATCTTGTAATAAAAAGCTGAATAATAATAATTTCTAGCAGAGTTTGAATGCTATCAGGATAATAAGGAAATTTTATGCAGAATTTAAAAAAAAACAGCCAGTATCATTTAAAGACAAAGCACATCACTCATTTCATTCATATGCATAATTATATATTCTGCTGCATATTTATGTTTAAACTCTTTTCTTGTATTTTCAAGTATAATTTACTGTATTAAAGTTATTCCTACTGGAAATACTACTTTAAATGTTAACCCTATGAACAACCACGCGTAAAATATCCTTAAGATTAATTCATTACATGACTTAAAATTCTAAATTAACGGTTTTGTTTCTTGATCATTTAAATATTTTGATTTCTCATGAATAAAAAGTATTACAAAATCGTTTATAATACTTTTAATGAAGGGTTTTACAGGTGGAGCGTTTCAACTATGTCCTTGTATCTGCTGTCTAAATTGAGAAGATAGTTGAGTGGGCAATGATTTATTCAAAGAATAATTCAGTTGATATCAATAAAAAAGGCTTGGCTGGATTTACAATTTTGATTACCTTTTAATCTTATCGTTTATGAAAATTGTTTTTAATACGACAATATTACAAGCAAATAAAAGTCTAAATTGATTTTTTTTAATTAAATGCCACATGTTTAACGGGAGTTTGACACTGAAGTTTAGTATTACCAGTTTGTTTTCTAAAGTAGTCAGATAATCAAATATTTTTCATTAAAACTGTTTTCTGTTAAATATTCAATCATTTTATTTGAAATTAAATTATGTAAATTTTTTGCTGATAGTTTAATTTAAAACAGTAAGAGATGAGCTTAGTAATGGCAGTAGAATGAAATAAACATTTTCAATTTTAAATATTTTGTAAGTGTTTAATTTAATTTCTTCAGCTATGATGGCAACACAAAAAGATTGTATTTGAGTGAAAGTGGTATTTTCTTAAATAATTTGCATTTTCTTTAAAAATAGAACATTTTGAACTCAAGTTCAGTTCAAAAATCTTGACTTATGTATGTATTATACTTTTGTGCTAGTTACGAGTCAAACATGTGTCTAATTAATAAAATACAAACACAAACACTGACACATTCCCGTTTAATTTTTATTACATTATACTTATTATAAACCTTTTTTTTTTTGTCCATGAATATAAAAAAATATCGTACAAAACTTGATCAAACATCATTTATATTGTTTAAATTATTACTTGCTTCTCGCTAACTGGTATTCCCTTCATTAATTTTTTAAAAAAGTGTTTCTATACACATTCCATAAATAAATATATTTTGACCCTTTTAAGCACTTTTAAATTTCTATTTTTATAACCCCACTCCTTGAAAAAAAAAAGCACATCTACCGGTGAGTGACACGAGAAAAGCGGCATCTGGTGTCATTGTCACGACGACGCGACAGTTGCACAACGACCGTCGCACTCTCCGGTCCCTATTATATTCAAGAACTGAAACCCCAATGCAACAACTAAATATTGAAAAAAAATATCCTCTGTACTTGTACATTTCACGTCAGCCACTTGTAACAGATGCGAGGCGTGTGGGCTTTGTGTCGATTTTTAAATACGTGATTGAGTAACGAAAGGTTTTTGGCTCGCTCGGTTCGTACGCCCCTGCGGATAAGTGGTTTTAGTGTTTCTTATACGGAACGGCTAAGGTTTGGGAGTGTTTTTTTAGGACTGGTTCTATATGAGAGAACTATTTGACGGATACGGACTTATTAACCCGTCTAGAAACTGATAGTTTTTCCAAACCCTCACATAATTACTTTTGAATATTTAAAATGTAACCTTCAAACCTTAAAAAAATTACATTTTAAATTTTGTAAACATTCACAGAGCAATATAACTTTTTAAAAATTGTATTCCAATTTTTAAATTTTAATTTTTTTTTAATTCGAATATCATGCAGTGAAAACTAGTTAACACCTTTGTCCTAAATATATTATATTATTACTTGTGTACAGAGATATCATACTATGTATTATACATAACATTTATTCATTATGCAAAAATGCTCTTGCAAAATATGACATAGAAGTTTGCAAAAAAGAGTTGCCAGGAAAGCGTTTTGAAGCAATTTTCTTTTTCTTACATAAAAAAAGAACGTCCATAATAAAACATTTAAACAGAAGATCTTATTTTTCTACCAAATAACCAACATTCTTGAGGAATGTTTTATTCAAAGGTTCATTAGACTGAAAAACAAACATGCCTGTCAAAAAATTCATATCCATATGCTATACAGAAAAAACTAATAATGAGGGATACATTTTGTCTTATAAATTATGATTGACCAATATTATCTTTTCAAATGACTAGTCATTACGTGAAAGTCAGGGATATCAGAACATTCAAATTATTAGGCCCAAAAAAGTTGATTTTTTAATTTTTAAAGATTTGTTTTGTTGGATTATACATAGATTGGAGAAGGCAATTAGCGATGGTTAAAGATCTATAACAAGGAAGCAAAATACTTGTATAATTAAGAATCGATTTGCACAAATAAGACTGATTATTTTTAGAAAGAGTAAATGGAGAGCATTTAAAAAACAGTGAGAAAGTTTTAAATAGATATTTGCACTTTTAATCGCTGAGAGTAACGGAGTTGTAAGGGACCAAACTCAAAACCAAAACGTTTATTATTCATGCTAAGTAATATAATATATGCTATAGTATGGAGAGATCGTATAATAGTATGGTTCAACTGTACTACGTATATATACTATCAACCCTACTCATTCACACATACATCAAATTTGGCTTTCCCGCCACTAAGGTATAGATTGCTCATCCACCTTACTCAGAAGAACTCAATTACTTTTTTGATATCGATTTTATAACTCCATTCTGAATTCAAGAGGTATATGTATTTGCCATATTGAAAAAACACTAAACTATTCGGGAAATTTGCAGTCTTACTCCTGACTACATTCTGGCTCACAACATTTGGAGTGTTCAGAATCCATAGTGGATTTGGTTCACTTGTATTCTGTAAATAGCAGCCAACGGAAAACGTAAATGTATATCTTTTACATCCCTCACCTGCGAATATCAACCCGTCCAAAGTACCCTGCTCCCCACGCTCCAACTCAAGAAGCGTCAGCGCAAAAATCGCGTAGGCCCCTACTAGAGTTTTAAATGGGTTGTGTCAAATCAACAACGACCCAAGTCCAAATCTGACATAGGCCATTTTTCATTTTATTTTATATACTTTCTTATGTTCTTTAAGGTTTAAGTGTATCAGAGCAAAAAGGATTCGAGTCAAGAGTGGACTTGGGTCGTTGTTGCTTTGAGACGTCCTGTGTTGTGGTTTTCGTTACGCTGCGGGCATTCGGTTACCTTGTGTTGACAAAACAGCGTTGGCTGAGTTGGTAGTCGTTTCTCATTTCCACTATGAGATTTCATAGAGCATTTCGAAATTCCGCGGAGAATTATTAAAGTTGAAAGCAAACTGAAATCCTGATTGTATCAAAGATTTATAATTTTTTTTATAACTCTTTCTTGATTGTGTTAGTTTCGTGGGTTGACAGCAAAAACGTACACATAATTAGCTATGTTTACGATTCTGTTGATTCATGATTGGAAGTTTTTTATATTCTGTAGCTGGTTCATATACCAGATATATAATTTATATTTCCGCCTCATAACTCATAATAGTTGTCTATTTTTTTAATAAATTAGTTTGTTTAATTTTTTTAATATGCAGAAGCCATTACTCCTAATACGTTTGAAAAAAACTTAGGTTTTTATCAAATGTAAACGGATTGTATTATGTTTATCATACTAATGGCATTCTACTTTTTCTAGATATATTTAAAAATATATAGCAAAGCAATTTAAGAAAATTTCTTGCCCATTGTGTAGTAAATGCAATCTTATACTAAATGCAAAGTAACGTAAAAAAAATGTAATTGAACTCTAACAAATTATAAAAGTTATTGACAAAAAAAATTGCACGCAATAGTCTCATCTAATGAGCAGCATTGGCTTCCTCTTCTTACATAGACTAGGCTCATTTACAGTACAAGAATTCTCAAGTTTTAAGTTAGAAGTACAGTTAGAATACTCATGAAATAAACGATTGCTATTAAAAGTTTAGTAGTTGGTAAGATTGCGGTAGTTACCATAATTACTTTTTATGAATTCTTTATTTCAATCATGATATAAAAAAAATTCCTCTCCCCCACTTTGAGATAATTAGCATGAAAAATATTTTTTTTAAACAAAATACGCGCTTTTAAATTCAGAAGACTAAAAATGTGCATTCAAAAATAATATCTATAACTGCAACCATCTGAATGCATAGAAAACCAAATTTCAATATTACAAAAAAAAAACTTACGTATGTGGTATGATATTTTATATGGAATTTTTACTTTCATTTACCTAACATGAAATATAAGGTAATGAAAGTATTGTTATTATGTTGAATAGAGATTTTGTATTTCTACACGTTTCGTAGGGTACCGATTATGAAAAAGTGGGTTTTTTTTATATTAATCCATCCATGTCTGAAACCACTCCACAGAAAGAATCAGAAGTGGATTCAAATTTTAAAATTCTAAAAATTATAATTTTTTAAAACTTATGTTTGCTGCTGGGAAACCTGACAGTCAGTTGACGGGTTTATACGTCTGTATATTCTTCAGAGGTTTAAAGGCATTGCAAAAAAAAAGTTACAGGCTTCATATTTAGTACACGGGTTCTCAGTAACCGTTAGACGTCATAATAGGTTTACGAGAAAATCGCGTAACCGCAAAGAGTTGCTTCCATTTATATATTTTTTCGTTTTATAAGTATTTAAATTGCCTTGTAGGGGAAATAATTACCTTTTAAATGTATTAGTTTATTGAGTGGAAATTGTAAACATCGTGCAATGTTACACACCTCTACTTTTATAATAGAAATCAATGAAAATATGCACACAAGAACGCAAACGATACAACAATTTTAAATACGCTATCAAAAATAAAATACGAACAAAAAAATCTTTAAATCATTAAACAATTGCCTCAAAAAAATATCACTTTCCATACATTAAAATTCTCATATATTCACTCTACATACAAAATCCCTTCACACATATTCCCATCCGGTCCCAGCCTAAACTCGGCTAATTAACCTCCCAACCGAAACTCACTGAACTCCGATTGCTATCGCCCGCTGCCATGTGGGCTTTGCTGCCGACCCCCCTTCTCCTCGCCAAGGCTGCACGAGAGCGAAAAAAACGCACCAAAAACCCCAAAAAGAGATACGAGGTAGAAAGGAAAAGAGTGTTTTGTCGTTTTTCATGTGTTCTTTATGAGAAATTTGCAAGGAGTATGTGTTTATTGGAATAAAATATTAAATTTATATATTAATAAATTTTTATATAAAATAAAATGTAAAAATATTGGCGGCAGAATTATAGAAATATAGAAATATGTTGGTGCTATAAATCTTTTCATTTATTTTTTACGGTTTATAAATTTTTTTATTGGATAATACATGCGTGTTTAAGAGTTAATTTTTTGTAATTAGAAGCATTTGTTTAAATAATAGTAATTTGTTAAGTTGTAATTTGAACTAAAACTATATCTGTAACCAAAATTAGGCCGGAGGGTCGTGTACCTCCAATAAATTTTTTTCTCCAAAAAGTTCTCCTCCTATTATGATTGAATGACAGTTTGCATAGATTATGGAAATGCTGATAAATGTAATACAAATCTGGATATGAGGAATTCGATGTTATTTACGATTACACAGCTTCTGAATAAATAAAATTTCTGAAAAAGTTTGTTTTCAATTTTGTTTTCTCGACTCGGCTTCAAATGGGTTAATGATAATTCAATTATCATCCACTCTGCATCGCAATCTTATAAAATTAATAAGAAAATATATATTATAGTTTATGATACTTAAATGATTTTCAGAAATAAAACAATTAAATTTTTTTAACAGAAATAAAATATAGGTTTGCAAATTCGTCGAAAATATCACAACTTGATGGTTTAGTCATACAAATAAATAAAATATGTGGTCAAATACTATGAAAACTTCTCATTGTATGTTTGGAGCATTTTAAGTAAATAAAAAATTAAGCCACTAAAAGGAAATCACACATTTTACGTCTAGAAATGCATTCCTCAGTTTTAAAAATGTTAAGTATTAAATAAAGATTTACTAAATCAATATGTAAAAATCTGATTTATTTACGATCTAAATCTAAAATCGAGATTTTAAATAATAACAGTAACGTTTTAATTAAGAAGAAATATGTATTTGGTAAAATAAAAATAATTTTATTTCAAAAACAAATCCCAAAAACGTCTATATACATTATACATACATAAAGAATAACAGTTCGATGTAACTAACTTTCTCTGCCTCTGTTCGGGACTGCACCACAGCGATTCCCCCCTCGACCTATGCTTTTCCCCCACTAAACCGACATTGGCCGCCAAAACCATTTCCAACTTCGCAGATGCAGACTCGCACCACAAACTTCCGCTGCTTTCTCCGCCACAGTCGCGTTTTTCGTGTTGTTCTTGTCACTCCACCACGAGCAACTCGTGCACAGACAACTAGTTTTGTGGGCGACTGTTACATCGGATCTTTTCTTTTATTATCATCTTCACGTGTTGGCTTTGAGTAGATGAATGGATGAAGAAGATCTGGAAAGATGTTGCAGTGCGAAAGAGGATATGTTTTTTGGGATCAAGTGAACTTTGGATGGATTCGTTAGTGTTTACTAGTCTATGAAAAAAGATCTTTAATTTACAAGATATTGTCAGTTGAATCTGGAATAATTACGTTTAAATTGATATTGTTTTATTATTTTACTAAAAATCAACTAGTCTGCTAAATAGTCTATAGTATTTTTTTATTTTATATTTTGTTTAATTGATTTACTAGGTTGACCTTGTTTTATGCTTAATTATTTTTCTTATACCAAAAGTTTTATTTTAGAATGTCTTAGTATTCATTCTCAAACCCATTAATCGCCAAATTATCAAATATTAAATTTTATTGCAATACTTTTGTCAATTAAATTCTGACCAGATAACTTTCAAACGTTGTGTGTTTAAACTAAACAGTGAGTACATACATTGGTAAAATGGTGGTACTCGAAGAACAATCCGAAATTAACCAAGGAAAGGACATAAATAACGAAAGAACTCTCGCTTCTGCTCAGGATAGCCCTGAAGAAGTTCTTGCAGTTCAAGAAAATGAACAATCAGGAGAACACTTCATTTCAAACTCAACTATTGTAAAAATAAACGATTTCCCAACGGATAAAATGTGCTCAAACAGCAAAATTTCAAGTGAAGAATTAGAGAGTGCAGATAATGATAGTGTTCAATCCTCTACTCCATCTTCAGATAAGTGCCTAGACATTGAAAAACGTGATGATACTTACCATGGTTGCAGTGAAAGCGATAGTCAAAACTCAGTTTGCTTAGACATACAGTCATTGGCCTATTTGGATGATGAAGTATCGGATATTGAGTCTGATTCGGTGAGTAGTATTTTCAAATTTATTTATACCAAATCGCTACCGTTACTATCAAAACCCTACTCTAAAAAATAGTCCTCATTCTATTATTTTAAAATAATTTTCAACTTATAGTCTAACACAAAGTGAAAATAATTCTTTAAAAATAAAACCTATACCACATTATTACAAAAAATATCTTTTTTTCTGCCAAAATCTCTGGTTTTTAACATAAATTGAAAAATAAAATAATGAACTTTAAATATCATCACATAGATATTGGTATGTGAATGTTTAAATTTCATATTTATTATTGGGTATTTTCAATTTATGAAAGAACCAGACATAAATTGATAATTTTCTAAGAACCAGAAGAGTTTAACAAAATTATATTTTCTATCTTGTCTATATATTTATATATATTATACATATAAACTGAAATATCCTTGAAATAAGGAGTCATGCTCTTCTGACTTTGACCATGTATTTCTAGAGCGTTTTTTATCATTTTCTACTACGTGTTCTACTACGCATTTATAAATGACAAAGTATATAAATGTTTAGAAAATAGGATTTATACACGAAATTCATACAAAACCGAGTAAATAACTTTAAAAAATAATTATATCCTATTATTATCTAGCATTGCTTTTCACACCTGAATCGTCTCGTCTCAACAACAAATCCTAAAAAAATCTCAGGATAAGTCCACCATATAACAATTCTTTTAAAAAACGATTTAAGGTGCGCTCGCCCCTTCCAACGGAAGTCGAGTGTGGAACGGAAGCCGGCCGTTTTTCGAATATGTTATGGGGGTCGAACAAAAGGGCGCTGGTGCGTGGCCACCTCTCAAAGTGTGTACCTGCACAAAGGCCTTCCGCCTTCCCTTTTGTGGTACATCGTCTGTTTGGGGTCTGCAACATCAGACGATGCCGTCTACCAAACACCCTTCTCTGAAAATAGGCCTATTTGAAGGGAAATTGATGCGTTGAGAGAGAGATTGATGGCGATCCAATTGCTTGAAAATTGAGCCAAAAGACATGCTACAGAGTGGAGAGTGCCAACTTTACATGGGATATTTGGTTTGGTTAAAAATAAATTACGGTTTAGACTCTGAGGAGTTTCGATCGAGGGTTTGTAGTGTATCTGTCATTAGAACGGAAACCCGTTGAAATGTCTTAAAAATTTCATAACATATATACATAAACCGAGTGAGAGTATAAATCTTTCGAGTTTTCGCCTTATGGTAAATTGAACATCCGCAAATGTGTACGCTTAAATTTAATAGTACTATTTTCTTTAACGAGTAAGAAGAGATAAGTAAAATTTACAAAATACCCTAAAATTAAGTTAAAACTAAATTTTTAAGGTTTTTTACTTTGGATTTTTAAAGTCGAACATCTGTTAGCTGCTTTTTACAAATATATAATGATATTTGTATTAATTTAAAAAAAAGCCTACAATTCTGTGCATAATGCCTTATAAAGAAGATTTGTCTGTTTAATCGATACGTTTAGAAAATATAAGTCAAACAAATAAACAAATGCCACAAACATTTCAATTTATGCAAAAAGACATTCTTTACATTTTCTATTTTCCCAAATTTCAAATATTGCAATCCATGGTAATATTATAAATGCTCATTTAGGGTCGAATATACAGAGAGGGGCTTACTTTGCCTTAAATAAATTTATACTAATTTCAATGCACCCAACGTTTTTAAAAATCTTAGGTACCCCTATAATTTTTACTATATGGATTAAATACAGCATCAATTCAGTTTAAATAAATTTGAAATTTTCTTTAAAAAAATAATATGAAATATTTTTGTATGAATTGTCTAAAATTTGAATAATAATTTAGATATTTTAATGCTTCAAGTATTTTTTACGAAGTTTTTTTTTCTTACTTAAATAATAGAACTATTCCTCGACAAATATTTTTAACGAATCAATTATACGGTTACGGATTACTCTTTACAGTACATCCTCTAAAATAACAATCATATTTTATCTTTATTTTTCCTAATCAAGCTTTTTCCAAAATCAATCTCAATAAGAAAACATCATCCCAATACGAAACAATACCTAACATTTTCCAGATGTTCAAAGACTGTTGAATATACAAAGTATAGAAAAACTCTGTTCAGGTAACGTGTCTAAAATAAGTAGATTCAAGATATCAATATACCACACAAATCGCAACTAAGCCTCTAAGGTTGACATTTAATATGTGCGCTACTTTCAAACAACAACTAATCTTGGTTCATGCTCTTTTACTTATTGAGAAATTTTAAAGAATTTGTTAAAATTCATTAAAAAAATTAAATCCACTCGGGTGGACTTTTTTTCAACAAACTTTTTAATCAAATACTAGTAATAAATTAAATACATTGCAAAAACAAATAATTATTAAAACTTATAGTGATATACAGACCCCATTATTTGCAAAAATTTCATCATTCATGAAGCATAAGTTACAATTTTTGTTTGACGTTCAGTATTTATTAGTTTGCTTTTAATTATACTAAATTGAGAATTTATATTTTATTAGCTACTTTTAAAAAAAAGATCAAGTCCATAGGCCTTTCCATCACACATCGGCTTGGAACATCATAGTGGTAGAAAATGCTCTTTAAGAATCTTCCGGTAGATTGTCACACTTTCAACATTAAGTGATTCATTTCTTATTAATTTGTCGGGATTTCGTCGAAGGTAATAGTATTGTCTATTATGATTCTAGCTTTTTTTTAACGAAACTTTGTTTTTTCTTGTTGCGTTTGAATCCGCGGGATTACGGATGTTTTTATTTTGCCCTGTCGGGCTAATTGTGCTGTTTCTCCTGCCTTTTTACTCAGTTTTTTTATCACCTTTCATTACCAAATAGTATAATCCTGATTAGGCTTGAAAACCAAATAAAAAACATGTTATCACAGAAGTTTTTGATCTTAGCTTCCACGTCTCCAACGAGCCGTACCTACGAAACAAGTCTTGAATTCAAATAGCGCCGCATCCATTCTTGCTCCCAAGCCCAGGTATTCCTGGGCTAATAAATTCGACTCTTAACTTATTGTGCTGTCAACGCTTTATTCTACTAACTTTGAAACAGACATTTTAGATGGAAGACTCGTCCGCACCAATCCTGGGTTAAAACATATTATTTCCGCATTCTTTATGTTAGGGGTGAATAGGAGAGACTGTAAAGATCAGAAACTGCAAATTGCATGGAAAGTGGTTGTTATGACACTGAAAATTGAGGGCAATTAAACTAATTCAGGGTCAAATGTAAAATGACATTCGGAAATAGTAGTGAGATTTTGAAATCTTATGCTGAAGTCTTTTTGTACTTTTTCTTTGAATACATAATATTTTAGCCGCCTTTGAGGTAATAATGTAGAAATTACCGAAATTATTTCTTGTGGTATTTTTCCTTTTAGCATGCATACACGAGCTTCTTTCAGAGAAGATTTAAATTACTCTTTATTGTTAGATTAGGAAAAACTATTGTATTGTACAGACTAAAATTTCCCGTGGACTCCTTATTATTCCCAAGTGAAGCATGAAAATAAATTTGAAACTAAATGAAGAGTTGTTTTATCAAATATCTGCATTATAATTTTAAATTGTTCGTAATTTTCTTTCTTAAAATTATCAACATTTCGATAATTTTTTTATACTTTATTTCAATACGAAAAATAAAGTCGTAAAATTATATCATTATTAATTAGTTTAACGGAATGAATTTTAAATCTAATCATTTTACGAATGCTTTATTGTTGGTATTACATGCAACATATAAATCTCCATATTTATTGTATGTTATCATTTACTTCTGTTGCAATATTATTATTTAAGAATAAAAACCTGCACGACAAACTTATAAAAGTGCCTTTTCTAGAATTTTCTTTATCTGTTTACTTTGAATATCTAAGTATATAAGGATATCGACCCTTTAAAAAAATTGTAGGTTATTATAAGTTATTGAAAAATTATAAGTTTTCGTATGTTAACAAACCAATTTTCCTTTCAATATTTCAATGGGCTTGGGCACGTTTCAGGTCTTGAGTGGCAACAGAAATGCTCAATTAAAAAATTCTTTTTTGAACCTCTTTATGAATCAATGTTACGTGGGAATCACCAATCGAAGGAAGGAAAGCTGGAAGGAACTACGTCTTCTGAAACAAGACAACAACGCATTTATCTACGTATGAATAACTATTTCCCTTTGCAATAGCGATCTTTGGATTATGGATCTTTTTTTCTCTTTTGTGCGTTAATAGAAATGAAAATAAATTCTAAATAAATGTTTTACTCGACGCTCATACATATTATTTCTACGCGTGTGGCAAATTCATATATAAATTTTAAATATTACAGAAATTTAATAAAAATAAATTTACCATCTCAACACAACGAAGACACGATCTTATAAGTTACCTTAACTGGAAAATTATTCTATAGCATTCAGATGTATTTTTTCCGATTTCTGACCTTGGTTTTCATTATCCCTCATTGTTCTAAGCTTCATGCATGATGGCTTCGCACACGAAAAAAAAACTTCGCACGAAAAAAAATAAATTTTAAAACAATAGAAAAAGCGACGTCTGAACGTCACATCTGTTTTTCTGGATTCATTGGTTAAGTTTCAATAGCTCTATCAGCATTTCAATGTTTTGTTTTGGATCCGTCGTGATATCGAGTAACACTTTCATCGCTCGTCTATTTTTAGCTCATTGCATGAATATTGCGTATTTTTAAACAGTATTATCGATAAGACCTGTACCAGATTACGAATATCGATCAACTTCTTCAATTGTCTTCTTAATGTACTGCGTTATATTGATTGATATTTGGACTTGGAACTGTGAACTGTCAATATCTGATGAAAATTTATTTTGTTGGCTTACGACTAACAACGTGGTCTCTGACGTTCTATAGCGTGTTTTTATTCATTCAAACCTCCTGATTAAATTGTGGTCCTTTTCGAAGAATTAAATTTATTATATCCGTCTTTCCTAATGCTGACTTGAATGAAGACAGACGTGCATATTTAACTATCTTCGTTGCTTCACTGCCTTTATGATATTTAAAAAATATATAATTATTACTAAATCTCACATGCCATACAGCACTTACTTTAGACTTTTTCTTAACTCATCTCTACAATGGTAACATGACTTTTGGCTCTCCCAAAAATAGTCCTCGAACCTGAAAGTGAAAGTTCGCAACCCACGAATGTGAAAAAAAAATCCTCTTTGTTTGTAAGCAAAAGGTTTTCAAAGAAAATCCAACGAACAATGTATTTTTCAAAGAATAAAGAAGACGGCGAAACAAAGATGTCTAGATTTGCTATCGTGCCAATACTCCGTGGGAAAACTAATAGTGCTGTCAGCGATCGCCTCATTGCAGCACTGAAAAGTTCCAGCTTCTGTTCTTCGAACCCAATCATCAAGAAACTACTTCTTCAAAACGTGCATGTCTGGTGCATTGTCATCGAAACTTCAGGAACCCAGTCCATCAAAGTCATATGTGCTTCTGTTCCGTACCTTCTGAACTTGCTTTCAAGAGCTAATCCAAAATTCAAGCAGATCCTTGAAGATGAAAAAGTAGCTTCCTACCTCAAGTTCTTCCAGGAGACTGATATGGAATCAGTCCTAGCTTCCTTGTGTACCGCTACCGTCATAATCCAGAAGGGTATTCGAATGTGCCAACCAACGTTGTGTGTGCAGCTGAGCCGTGATGCCCTAATGTTTGGAAATACGACGTTAAAAGCAGTTCTTGAGGCTTTATACAATGGAATAATGTCCGCATTCCATTTTTTGTGGGAAGACTTAGGACCAGCATGCCACTCCTTTTGCTCACGAAATCGCGTATTTTTGAAATATATTGCAGCAAATTTGCCGGTTTTTGCTTTAGCCATTGCCAAGAGCCTGGTGCTTCTCAGTTTTTCTGTGCGTAGGATATTTCAAGTCGGATTGAAACTTGCTAAACGGTTTGGTAAATTTATTTATTACGAATTGAAAGAATCTTCGGTAGATATTGCACTAATTCAAATTTTTGGAAGGTTCAAAATGGCTCTGAAACACATTACAAATTCTATGCTGTCTAAAAATGCATATCTGTATTGCAAATGCATGTGCATATCGTCAGGCAAGTGGTGTGTAGAATGCATTAAGCGAATTATTCCCATGTTTTGGCAAAATATTATAAATTTTATAAACGATATTCTTCCATTTATGAAATATTACATTCGTTTTGCAATGCAGTCTTCTTCAACAGCAGCTCTCTTACTTGAAGAAAATGTTGTGTGGCTCATTAAACTATGTTACGATTCAAAATCTTCTTTTCAAAACTGTTTACCAATTGTCCAGTACTACCTTCTTGAGTTTTCCCAAGTATTGATAACATTGATTAGAAATATTGTAGGACTCGGGCAATTAACTGCGCCTTACATTTTAAAACTTGCAAAATATTTTTTAAAAACTGCTATTTGTTCGTGTATGAAACTGATTCAGATAACTAAGATTACTATTAATTATGTTTATAACTTAAAAACTAATATTCCCGAAATGTATCCTGTTCTAAATTATTTTTTGATAAATTTAATTGAATTTATTACAAGATTTTACGAACATCTTTATACTTATTTTCTGCGGGCAGCACCAACATTGTATCACAATGTACAACCCCTTGTCTTACCAGTAATGAAAGAAATTAAATCAGTTATAAGCACCTCTTCTAATGAAATCATTACAAAATCCTATTTTGGACTGAAAACAGTTGTGCCATCTTTGTGGCAGGCTTTCGTGACAGCATGTCCTCCAACATTCTATGCAACCCACGATATTTTTATCACTTCAACGAAAGCAGTTTACATAATCTACCCTACAATAGTTAATGCAATCTTTATCATTCACCCAGATGTGTCCAGAGCTGTAGTAATTGTTTTGAAGGACAGTAACAGGGCTTTTATAGAAGTTTCAGCTGTATCATATTCAGCTTCCAGTCAACTTTTTGTAGCAGCAAAAAGCTTTTCCAAACAAGCTCCAATAGCTCTTTATGCATTGAACAAGGTAGCTGTTGGAACTTCTAATGCCTTAATAGAAGTATCCTTAACCTCTATTAAAGCACATAATAGAATGTTAAAGGATTTTAAAAACGGAGCTCAAATTGTTAAGTCATCTATTAAATCTGCCGAATTAGAATTTGTTGCTGTAATTGACGAAGTTGTAGTTGAGATAAATGATACAGTTGCTGATTCTCCTGATTTGATTGCATTGGTAAGAGAAGGGTTAGTACTTAAGTCATACTTCCAGGAACGATTAAAAAGTATGTTGTGTGTTATTTATTATTTTATTTTAAAACAAGTTAAAAATGCATGCCAAATTCGTAAAAACTTCTATTACGCCTCAAAGAATCATATTTCAATATTTTTGACGAATTTTCTATTCGATTCTTCAGGCACAAATCCGGTTCCTTTTCTTGCTATTTTATACATTTATAAAGTAATTTATACAAATTTACACAATTTCTTTACAAATATTATGAACGAACTTCTAACTTTAAAAGTTTTTGTAAGTTTATTTTCTATGTTTTATAACCTTAGAGAAATAGTGTGTCTTAAATGGCGATATATTTTAGAACTTATTAAGAAGTATGCAAGTGATGCCAGTTCCGAAATCCTACACGCTGTTATACCTAAATCATGGAATTCATTCAAATGTATCATATCAAGTTTATGGGAGAAGTTTTGTAATTTAGCCAACAATGGATGGATTAAATTCGAAAAGCTTTCTATTAAAACATGGTATTTTATTTCTGAAAACTTTCCAGAGCTTTGGGCCAGTTTCAAAACTATCAGTGAATCTATGTGGAACAAATTGTGTGAATGTGCTCCTTCTGTTTGGGAATATACCTTAAAAACAGCACCAGTTATGTGGTCATACAACTGTTACCTAGTAAAGTCAGTGTGGAATTTGTATATTGAAACTTTCTCCCAAACGTGGAATCTTGCAGTGCCACTGTCGTCAAATTCTTGGTCGTATACTTTGGATAATTGTCCAAAAGTTTGGCTTACAATATCCGAAAATTCAAAAACGAATTGGGAACTATTTTGTTTTGCTGCGGAAAACAGCTGGGAATCAGTAACAGTTACCAGCTCCTCATCTTGGAGTTTACTTAACAAAATAGTTTCTAAATCATGGCACTGTGGGATTCGGCAAGTAACAACTTCAATGTGTTGTAGAACCAGCACAATGCTGGTTAACAGCCTTAAAATCTCGTACCGTATTTGTGCAAAAACAGGACGAGTTATGTATTTTCTCTTGGATGAACTATCTGGTGTAAACTACCCAATGATGAAATGCGAAGAAGATTCCACTGCGAGCCATGAAGAGTACCCATCGCTAGCTAAAGCAGCCATCGATTTTTCTTTTAAAAACAATTTAAAATTGGACTCTAAAATAAAACTTTTACGAAGTTCAATGAATATTTTAAGTAAAATTCCAATGCAAGTGTCAGAAATCTATTCTGAGTATTTAAAGCTTTGCAAAATGGTAGATGTTTGCACTATTTCAAAATTGTCCTTTCTACCTGTATCTTGCAGTTATGTTTTAGGCCAGGACCTAGTTAAAAAGTACTATTCTGTTTTTACTTCATTTAAAAATGTTTACTTTCCCGCAACTGAAGTGTTTCCAGCATTAATAACTTTTAATGTAGATTGAATTTGTGATTTCCCCTATTTCTTACAGAATTAGGTACGATAAGATGCAAACTCTAAATCTATTTACTTTATTTATTTAAATACTCATATTTATTAACTATATTAAATCCTATTTTTTTTTATAAAAGTATACATTTTTGTTTTGTAGACATGCCTATACTGTAGAAAAGGTGGTAGTATTGAGTATTGCAATAAAATTCTTTTTGATTGACTGTCACTGAAGACCTGATTTTCATAGTTATTTTAAACTGTATGCATTCTGCAAAACTTATAATGTAAACAGGTGTAAAAATCATTATAATAAGATTTTTTTTTAAATACTTTAGTTACTCAAAGGCACTATAAGAAAAGATTTTTAAATGAATTTGAATTTTGACTAAAAAAACTGCATGGTTCTTTAAACTGAATTATACAGATTTTACACACATTGGAATAATTTGTGTTAATATTTTTTTTAAAAATCTCCAAAAATTCATTATGGATGAAAATATTATTTTTTTATAAGTATATACATATATTCAGAAGTAAGTTAAGATATTTTACTTAAATATACATATTGTTACTGTTTAACCATACATTTATATAAAAATATATTAATGCATTCCTATAAAGAAGTTTATAATTTTATAAAAAAAATCATATTTTCAATTTTTATAGCACGTATTCATACTTTAATTAAATTTAGTTTGATTTTACAAGCTATACTTTTCCGTAATTTCTCGTCATTAAATTTATAAAAAAAGTGCAAATCTATTCTATTAAAATTTATTTTATTTATAAAATATAACATTATTGCAATTATTTTTTTTATAAAAATTAGAATTTTTATTGAACTTTCTAATAATCTTTCCTATCAATACATTTCAATCAAATCCTATAAAAGTGATACAAAAATCAAAGTCCTTTTCCTAAACAATCTTCAACGACAAATCTCGAAATATCTAATTCCACCCAGAGATAACTACCCCAGATAGGATGCGAGTCAGCTGTTGATAAACGCCAAAACGTGACGTACAGTGGCAGATGATGCCAGGGATTATTAATAACAGCGGTGTACAACTGTATAACGCACCCGGCACGTGACACACGACACCCCACATTTGCCATGTACCCCCTTGATGCACCCCACAGTACCCTCCAGCATCCGCTCCCGTTCCTCGAAGTTCGTCTAAGATTTAACGGTACACAGATCCTTTTACGTGTAGCCTTGTGCTTCAGAACAAAGCATTTGTGTTACTGAGAAGTTAGTTACGTGTTTAAAAAAATGTAGTGAATTTATTAACTGTGGAAAAGTGGACAAATTGAGGAAGGCAGGTTTATTTGTAGGTTTCTGTGAAACTTGTTATTCAAAAATTTATATTTATCTAAAACGTTTAAAAAAGTTTTCTGCAAAATTATGTTTATTGTATACACGAATGCATATAGTATGTTTTGTTTATTTAACTTTTGTTTATATAACTGTATTGTTTTATTTTAGTAAAAAAATATGGACACTATCAAATTCCAGTTGGTGAAAAGTTTAATACATTTTGCTGACTGTAGCACATTTAAAATACCTTGTTTAAACTTAATTTTATTTGCTTTGCAATTACTAAATATTTGGAATCCTAATATCCTTTTAAACGCCAAATTCCAGTGAACAATTTTCTGAAACTTTTATTGGAATAGTT
The DNA here is from genome assembly GCA_019343175.1 of Oedothorax gibbosus. NCBI lineage: Eukaryota > Metazoa > Arthropoda > Arachnida > Araneae > Linyphiidae > Oedothorax > Oedothorax gibbosus. Next base: position 421,924 of record JAFNEN010000181.1, read on the forward strand.
TTCTCAATAATATCGACAAATATATGCAGTCGATTTCTTAATATTTGAAAAGTAACAAAACTATTTAAGCACTCCATCCACAACTCATTTTTCTCTATATAACCATACAGACACAAGCTCTAATTATTCAGAAAACTACAACTGAACTGGATCCCTTCAAAAATCTTTCAAGGCCAAACATAAACGATCGACATCCACTGATGAAGGCATATTCACTTGCGTTCAAACAAAGCGTAAACAAACGTGCGATTGATCAGGTCCTTCAAGAAAGGCCTTTGTGGAAGGAAAACGTGATAAAGAACTGTTTGATTTCAGAAAAAGAAACGATATGGAAAAAAAGTCCAGTCGGTCTCGAGACCATGTATGGACAGACGAACAAGAGCATGTCCCCGTTGTGCTCAAATGGGCCAAGGCAGCGGGGTCAGATTAGCCGGGTCTATATCTCGATGGGTGCCCTGAGTTTCCTCTCAGGCAAGAGCAGGGAAAGGATAATGTATCTTATGAATTTTGTTATTTTGTTGCGCATTTTTGGTTTGGAGAACTTGCATATCGTGATGTGAAAGAATCGAAATCAATGTTCTTTATAAAACATTAACAAAACAAAAAGATGTTTGTTTACATTATCAAAAAGAGCCATGTTTAAAAGAGCTAAAATCTACATTCTAAACAGAAATTGGTTTTCTTTTATAACTTTTATTATAATTTAATAAACCATGACACACTTTTTTTTTCAATTAACAGTACTTTATATATTTATTGAAACGTTCCAAAAATATTATTCTTTCTTAGTTTTATTTATACATATGAACCTATGTTTATTATTATTGTCTGAAACGGGTTCTGAAATATATCTCATTTTGAATTTAAAAGGCGCCACAAGAAACTTGCACAAAATATTTTTTTAATGTTTTAGTATAATGAACGGGAATAAAATTAATTAAATCAGCATCCTAATATACTTTTCTTTAACAAGCAATTATTTATATGTATTCTCTCTTTTCTCATAATTATTTGCATAGTTATGAAAAGTTTTGCTTCTAAAAGAGTGAAAATTGGAAACTTTAAATGCAATACTTTTTTTTCCCGAAGAACACATTAATACTGGTAAATACACTGAGTCAAGCCTCAAACAGCACCCATCTGCTCTTTAAAAACATCATATTTGTTCGCATATCTCTTCATGAGCATCCGCATCTCTTGAGGAGGAAGTGAACTTGAGGGGATCAAAAGCACTTTCTGTTTAGTTTGGGTGTTTGTGAGGAGTCGTTATTGATGAGGCACCGCCGCCGTAGACATTGTCGGCCGCCTGCACCCACATACCACATATGACATTTGAGTTCAATGTTAAATGAAAGTAATGTTTGGAGTAATCCATTAACTCTCTGTTTCGAAAGTGTCTGAAACGTGAATTTCGGCGCTTGGTGAGGTGATTTATTGTAGTTAAGAATGTTTCTAAAACAAAGTTCAAAAGAAAATTCCAAAACGCATCAAATATTGTTCTGCAAGAGAGATAATACATATAAATTAGTAATATTTTTCTTTGTATAGTTTTTATAAATTGATTTTTTCCAATTTATAAATAAAAGCTAAAAAATAAAACGTTAATAAATTTAATGTACGCAATTCAAAGATTGAAAATTCAAAGTTTAGTTTATCTTGTCTCGGTAAAACTTGTTGAGTTATCAAAATTTTTGTTAAAACGATGGCACTTTAACTTGTCTGATTGGATCCAATGTATAGTTTTCAGGGTTATTTCCTTTTCAGTAACTCTTCCCTATAAGAACATAAGGAAATCAACTTGGTGAAGAGGTGATGAAAGGTATACTTAACACTTTTAACGCATCTAAATATTAAAACTTCCTCAAAGAGTTTGGTTATTGAAGCAGACAAATTGATATCTTTAGAAAAAATTATTGTAAATTATAGCGAATCTGGAGCTGCAGCATGACAGCAATCCAAAATTTATCCATATATTGAATATATTATTGCAAAGAATGTAATAGAACAGTAAAGGGAGACCCTTAAGGGGGTCCGGGACACCAAATTCGAAAATCTTTAATTTTAAAGGAATTTTACTAAATTATTTTGGGGAGGTATGTAACATAATTTGTAATTGGAAAAAAATGTTTTGTTTTTTAAAAAAAAATTATAAAATTTTAAAAATTCAAAAACATGAAAATTTTGATATTTGCAAAATTTGATATAACTTTAAATTTTATTATTCAAAACACTTTATTTTTTATTTACACGCTTCCTTTGAGTTCATTTTATAAATTGTCTTCGTGTTTTTTTATTATATTGAATATAATTTTTTTAAAAAAATATTTAGTTTGAAATCTACATAAAACTCATAGTATGCCAAGCAAAAATATATATATATACAAAAAATTAAAACCAATAACAACAATTCCCGAAGACAAATTAAAGATATATGTTTGAAAAATATGTGTGGAAAATTTTAACGCTCTATGATGAACACTCTATAATTTAAAAAAAAATTCCAAACAGTTTATTTTTGGCTTTATTAGTATTTTTTGGTTAATAAAAGCAGAAGTTTATAAATACTACTCCTCCTTTATTTTTATTTTTAATATATTTTTTTTATATTTTAAAATTATTTGACAGTGCCAAGTTATATTCTAAAGAATATCGGTTAGATTTTTTCATATTTTTTTTTTACATTTTTACCAAAAAAACTCTACATATTTATAAAACATATGCATTCAAGATATTGAAAATATAAACAAATACCCTTGAGAAAGGATATTAATGGGCATGAGCAGTTGGTACATCAATTTAATGTGTTTTTTCACTGATGCGGTAATTTTTTAAAACTGTTAAAAACTTGTGTTTTTTCGAATAATATGGTTAGATCTTACAGACGTTTGATAAAAAACATTAGAAGAAAGTTGCAATATATGTCTAAAATTGCCATTGTAATTTCAAAGACCATAAGAGTTCCTTATGGAATCGCATCATTATGGCTCATAGTCAAAAAACGTCACAAGTATGAAAATCTTCCATCTATCAGTGCAACTTTAAAAACTTTTTATTTGTATTTTTGAAATATGGATAGAAAATTTGAAGTGTAATATATACTTTTCTCTTTTTTCCTTATTTTCCAGAAGGAACATTATTTTTCCCCTTTAAAAATAAAATACATACTACGGTTTAAAAGAAGCGCATATGTGATTTACATAAAACAAAATTATAATTATAAGAACACTATACCGACTGAAATATTTTTTTCAAAGTGGTTCTTTATGCAGCATAAATATAGGGTAAAAAAAATGTTTACAACATACCACTAGAGACCTCCCACACTGAAAGATTTGCATTAAAGAAAAACGACACCATAAAATGTTCCAACCTGTTTCATAAAATACGATTACAACATAGCATAACATAATGTGAAATGTAATTTTACAAAAAAAAATACTAAAGAAACCATTTTTTTTTTAAATTTCAAAAGTAGGTGTATACTTTTTAAAGAAAAATTACTGATCTACGATATTGCATTATGAAAAGTTGCGGCGTATCTTTCTTTAAAATCCATAGCTAAAATGTAGCATAGAGGGAACGCGTTTTAAACACAAGATAGAAATCGTTTTACACATTGTAGCTTAATAAGTGATAATTTATACTAATGCGTTCAAAAAGTATTATTGTTACTTCCTTTCTTGATGACTAAATGAATACAATTACGAATATTTAAGTAGTATAATTAATAGTGTTATTAATTGCACCATTTCAAAAAGAATATATATAATGTGTGTTCTTTTATATATTAGCTAATATGTATACAGTCCCTGGACAAATTATTAGACGCACTGTATTTTTTTAGTAATTTTATGTTTCTTAAGAGTTTTTATGCAATAATGGTATATTTAAACTACAATATTATTGATTTTTATTTAAAAGAATTGTTGTAGACTACATATTTGTATTTATACAAATATGTAGGTACAATATCACCGGTAATTAATATTTTACATGAAATCTTGCAGTGCGTCTAATAATTTGTCCAGGGACTGTATATTGACTAAAACAAAACGGACAATTGTCAAATTTTATTAATTAAATGCTTGATAATTATTTTTTTGAATGTAATACGTTACACGAAGGGTGTGAAAACCAAATGATATAAATGGGTCATGTTTATTTAGTGTTAGCTTTTGTTTCAAACGCACGTTGGCGTTATATCGTTTCAATAATTCGAATCAAGGTACTTACCCTCATTTTATCTAACTGGTACAGTCCTCTATTCCCAAAGAAGCGTCTTAAGGAAAGAGTTAAAGCAAACATTCTCGAGAGCACTTGATGGTGAAATTTAAAACCTTTACCACTTTTTCTCGAAAATTATCTCCCCCTGTAGTGTTTCCAAGGGGCACACCTAACATAAAAGCATTGTGATTGATCTTTCCTCGTGATTCTTATGTGGATTAGAAACTTCTGTTTGGGTCAATTTCTAACTTTTTGGAAAGGATTAATTCTTTAAATAGGCGATTAGCCACTTGGTAGGTGTTCTTCCTTATTGAAAGTTTCGAAATATTGATTAGAGAAAGCCCCGACCCAAATTTCGTTTCCCAGAAATTGAAAGTAGTATTACTATTTTAAAAGCCTAGTAGTTTTCGATGTACAATTAAAGAGTTTATCCATTGTTAATAAATAGCATTTCATTTTCTCTACTAGATGTCAAAACATTTATCTTTAACTCAAAAATATAAGTCGGAAGGAACTCAATAGATAATTTCGTAATGGAAAAAACTGAAGCAGACAAAACGAAATAATCTCGCATCATGTTATAGAAATAGTTTCGTGATAAATTACTTGAATAATTTCAAAATGCTGATTAAAATCTGGATCCTTATTTTCTAAACTAACACGAATTATAGTGCTAAACTTCTGATAAGCAAGACTCGTTCTTGAAGTGTCTATAAAGCTGACAATATCTAAACATAACCATTACGATATCTTCCGGACATTAGATTTTTTTTCAGTCGTTTTATCTGCAGATGCTCTTTTACTTCGCAGTTAGAAATGTCGCATTTCTGGCAGAATAACGTCATAAACCAAGAATCTCGTCTAAAAAATCTTGTCTCGGGACACGAAAACCGCCGGATTAAATCTTGCAGTCATCTTGTCGCCCAACAAAAAACTTCAAGTTCAACTTTACTAAAACACGCACTTGTGACATCTTAAGAATTGAAGCACATTTTCCTGCAGTTTATTAAGTCGAGGCGTGACAGCAAAGAAAAGTCAAGATAAGTTATTTACAAAACACACAACGGGGGGGACAAGAAAAGGGAACCGTTTTCTCAGGTTAAACGAGATTAAAAATAAACGCGGGGTTGAGATATGGTGGAATTTATTACATCTACAAAGATTTCTTTATCACATCGAAAGACATCTTGTTTGGTTGCGGATTATTATGTTAATGTAAACATTGCAAATAAAGAACACGTCTCATCAAATACTTCGGTGCATTGAGGCCCCTTTAGGAACGAAACTGTGGTATTACAAACCGAATTATCATAGAGAACTTTATATGAATGAAGTTTTAAAAAATTTAAATTTAGGTTAAACGCTTGATGAATTCCAAATGAAGAGTGTACTACTTTTAACAAAGATCCATTCTCTTTCACATTAAAATGATGAAATGAAAGACAAATATCCTTATGAGATTAATTACAGACCAAAAGTAGGATATTTTTGTGCTGATGATTGGCAATAACTTTTCTGCTCACTATATTTTTCATCAATTCTTTTGTATGACCGTCCCCCATTGTCCATGAGTCGCAATAATTGTGTATAATAAACAGGTCTGTTTTTTTTAACATAATAAGTGGTTATTCTAACTGAGTCTTCACTTCCTGCATTGAATCTTCACTGTGAAAGTGTCAGAAACTGACACTGTGATGGATTGGAATAACTGTAACTAACACTCATCGGATTTTAAGTAAAATTTGTTTAAGAGAGTCAACAATCTGCATTTATGGTTGTAATCATTTGGGTTTCAAAATAAGAATTTTAATTTAGTTTTATAAAAAAGATGAAAAAGTAGTGTCTATTAAATAAGGTCTTCTTTTTTAATGTCTGTATGCAACTACATTATCAGAAATAAGTCTCACTTTTGAGGATTCTTCAATCATCCAAACATTCCGTCCCTTTTGACAGTCCTTTTTTTGGCAGTTTTTTTTTGACAGTCCCAATACGCATACTCTTAGACACACACAAAAATTTGACGAAGGGTTTACTCGGAACATTTTTCACGACATCGGCTGGTCAAAATTACGAAATTTTTATAAAATTGAAGCAATCATTTCTGAGAGCGTATGCAGTGTGGAAAAGCTTGGTGATATACTAATGAAACTTAAGTGTTTCAAAATTATATACATGTAGCTTTGGAATACTATTCTAGCAATGGAGTGCGAAGAAATTTGCTGAAATATAGCAAAGTAATGCAAAAATGTTGAATATGAATTCATTGACTATTGAAGCCTTTTATCTTAACTTAACGGAGAAAATGGATTTTTGGTCTTGCTACATTTCACCATGGTACTTTCCAAAGATACCCTCTCTGCGTTGCTACGTCATCCATAACTTTTCAAACTTTACCAATTAATTATTGCGTTTCCAGACAGCTTCGAAAGTTAGAAATATAAAATGTCTTTGCTCTCTCTCTCTCTCAGTATTTTATTTTCTAGTCAACATTTTCCTGTGTACATTTTTACTATAAATTGGCAATTGAAAAGATTAGTAGGCTTAATTATGTTTTGATACAAATACATAATTATTTGTTGCCAACAACGTCACATGCAATTTTGTCAAACTCGCATTGAGTTAGCGGTTATATTACCCTGTGACGTCATTGATAGGATAATGCATCTTAAGTAAGGTTTTTTCGGTGGAGATAAAAAGAAAGTTCGCTGACCTTAGCTCTGGAACATTTTGTTAATTGCAATTCCTCTTCATCTTTTAACTGACTTTTTAAAAAAAAACCTCCAAATTCCATTAACTGTTAAGACAGCTGAGGGGGGGAGGGGTCTAATTTCCTGTAATCAGCTGTAAATGTGATATTTATATTTATTAATTGATATATATTTTTTGTTGACCCTTAATTTAATTAACGGCTTGAGCTCCAAACTCTTTTATGTTAGATTTAAAGCATATAAATCCTATCGAGTGGGGTTTTTTTTACTTAAAATAGTTTTATAATTTTGGAGGGAAATTAGAAATCGTAAGCGTCATTGTTTATTATGAGATAAAATAATGAATAATAGAATAACTAAAAAATAAGAAAACTTAATCTCCTTGTTATTTTTTTAATATAAAGTACACATCCTATATTATCGGCAGATCTTGATTCAAAACATTCCCACAACCCCGCTAACATTTTAAACCCTTTGTGTTACCTACCTCCATGGGGTTTATCCCAACCCAAATACCCAAAGGAAATCAATTGCCCTGTCGACAATTTCATGTCGGGGGAGGATTAAACATTGGACCTTTTGTCCTATTCCCAAATGGCCTATGCCATGGCCAATTTTTAACCTCTGTGCAAACTGTGGGAATAGTCATCATACAGTTAACAGGCGTAATCCCTGCCCACCCATTGTAAAAGCGAAACACTTATTAGGGGGGTGAGAAACTGAACACTCAATCAAGTATAAAATTCAAATGAGATAGGGTTTTTGCGATTTCCCCTGTACTTCAAGCCATCTGGCATATTTTTGTCGAAATCTGTTACAGTCGGAGGATATAGGTCTTCTGTCATTTTTGTCATAAATATTGTAGAATTTTTGTCATAAAACGCGAATTATAACTGAATCATCGATTTGAAGAAGGTCACACTTTCTTTTGGAAAATGTATAATAATTTATTTCCTTTGTCCTGATTTAATTCTTAACGGATACTCAAAATGTCACTTTGTATCTAATAACCTCAGTGGTTTCGTATACGAGTCGGGTAGCTGGTCATTTGACAGCTCAACTTTTTATCGTCCATATGTATCGATAATTGAGTACCACGTTTGCTTGGTTAGTTAACTGCCTGGTTCAATCGTCAAACACCACACAACATTGAAAATTGCTAGTATAATAGCACCAAACAACAGAAACGGAGATGAGCACCGCTTAATTGGCCTAAATTAAAATTTTTCATTTTCAAACTTTTGTCTAGATCATATAAAAGACCAACGAATAACATCGTAAACTTGACATTCCAAAGAAGAAGAGGTTATGTAAGACAAAAAAATTCATTTATTGAATAATATGATAATAATTTTCTACAATCAACCTTATTTAAGTACATTTTTCGCTTCCTGATTCACTTTCAGATTTAAATTTTGTTCTAAAACAAATGTTTTTAATATAGCTAATTAATAACAATTGTTTCAAGGTCAACAAGTATACAAATAAGTATTCCTCACACGTTGCTTTCTAATACCTCTAAACCATGCACTACCTTCATTGGCGATCCACCACAAACCCGATCGAAGCTTACCTGAGCACCGACAAAGAATACTAAATCGGTGTCTTCCGCGCGAGAAGTCATCAATATGCCTGTTATGATCGGGGTGTATCCGACGTGCGCACGGCACGACTGCCACCATGTCGTTGGTTTGGCTTGACGACAGTGTAAGGAACAGTCCATTGAATTTGATTAAACTTTATATTAGAAAGCCCCAATGAAATCGAAATTTTTTATTCTAGCTAGATTGACAATGATAGTGCCCCAAAAGAATGGCTGACAGTTCTAGGGAAAATACAAAGTCTGCAAAGGGTTAGCCGCCAATACAAGCAGCGTCCGTTAGAAAAAAATATATTGAACGCGGTGTAGTATAAGATATTAGTGTTTATGTGCGCTTGGAAAGGACATGGATTGAACGTAAACAAATCGCAAATCGGCTTCAAATGTGAAAAATATATTTGGTTTGACGCTACCAGGCGGTAGATTTATCCAAATAAGTATTTTATGTCAAAAATAAATTCACTACAAATATTTGAATTTAGTATTAAGTTTTTCCCCTGTTCTGCTTATAATTGTACTACGCGATTACATTCACACCAAATATTTCTAGAAGGTTTTATTCGAAATTCCCCTTTAGAAATAAAAGAATTTGTGAAAGCATTTATATATTGTAACTTTGTGAATGTTTTTATTTTACTCAATTTTATGTTCTCAACTAGAACTAGAGAACCATTAAAGTTTTCTTTTATGTTTGCTAGACTGTCCTGAAGCTTCCCAATAAGTTGTGGTCATTTGGCAATTAGTACATTTATCCAATTTAGGGTTTTCCTAGGTTATGCCTATAAGGTTTTTCTAAGAAAGTTAACTTCATATTAGAATCTTGTCAAAACCGCAGCGATGTCTCGATGCATGTTTGAGAATCAAGCCGAGGTGTGTTCAAGACGTGACGCCTTGAAAAGACGAATGAGCATTGGTTTGTCACGCATTCGCTTTAGGGGACATTGTCAGATTATCTCCATGAAGAAAAGCAATCATTTGTTAAGATGGTTGATTATTTTCCGTCGTTTTCCAGTCTATAATTCATTTTTCTTATATTTATAGAGATTACTTTTACGGCAGATAGAAAGGATTAAGAACATCATTGCTCAAAAAGTATTTTAACACTTTCTGTTATTCAGTGATTTCAAAACTTTTATCTAGTTATAATACGTTCAGGGTCTACAGAACAGCTAAGCTTAAAAAATAACATTTCTTATTAAAGTATCAAGTAATGTAAATTGTTGATTCTATGATACGAAAACTAAAAACGTCTTAATCCTATCGTTGTAATTTGTTATATACATTTAGTTTATATTTTAAAATAAATGAATTTGGGAACGATACATTTTGAGTTTTGGTTGTTAATTTTCAAGACTTCCTTGATTAAGAATATAAACTACAGCTCGTTATTTTAACTCCAGACCAAATGCTTTCGGTATTCACCCTTACTCGACAACAGCACTTTCACACCCGTCTCTCGTAACCATAAATACACTACTTATGTCTAAAAATGCCAAAGAACGAGGTGTTCGGTGCATTCCACATTGTCTACTGTTCCTATTTTCAGATTTTTTTTCCGTCGTCGGCAGCTGATGCAGCTATTTTTAGGGAAATACGTTGAGGGGACGTTTTCTGGGATGGAAGGCAGTTGCTTTTTGTTAGCATCCCGTCTTCAGGAAATCAGCTCTTCCCCATCTGCTGCTGTGCATTATCCAGTTTAATTTAAGATGAACTAACAATTTGGATGTCCGATTGATGCGCTTTGATAATTGTCGTTTCGAATAGTTTTAATTTATTATAAGTTTTTTAATTAGATATTAAAGAAGGTGTTCCACTTTTAGAAATGATCCGTCAAAACTTTAGCATTGGGATATCGAACTAAATTAATTATAAATATTAAGGTCCTCCACAGTATGAAACCATTCATTGTTCAAATGCTCTAATATTTATAATCAATTTCAATCTGTACCGTGGAATTTAACTTTTTATGGACATCAAACTCCTTACCTGTAAATTAAGTAAAGCATCTTATCTTTTGGGTTCGTTGATTACAAACTGAACTTTAAAAAAAAAAACTGTCAGAGTACTAAATCCTGTCAAATAAAATGCTTTTTTTAAACATAAGCTTTCCGGCACAAAAATACTCTAGGAAGATTATCTCCTACTCACAATAATCGGAAGTTTTTCAGACAAAACAGGCAACTCACATTAGGTAACTCTTTATTAATTACATTTCATAAATGAATGAGTAACATAGTAAGTACTGACCAGAAAAGTGCCTCTTTGGCGCGTTCTTCGTTGTGTACCTGTCCTTGTGCGGCGCCGATAATGAGGTGTGGCGTGATTCATTCACAACCAGGTAGGCCGACGTCCCACACCATTTTAATAAATTTCAGGGACATGCAAAAGTGTGGGTGTCGCTGTCAGCAATGTGATGTCGACTTCTCTTGGAGTAAATAAAATTTCGAAAGTTCAACTCACTAAAACAGTTAGGGTTGGGAAACAGATTTTATCTGTTTTTATCATGTTAAGTGACGCTTAAGCCTTTTGTTTTTGGTGTGTCATCCTGCCGGAATGGTTTTATGACTGCTTCGGAATAAATTGTGAGTTCAAGTTCAGTAGTACGACTTAACGTGTTTCAGAAAACTGAGTGATTAATTTGTGAAATGAACGAAAAATAAATATTAAGAAACATTCTAGGCAATGTATACAATTTTCTATATACTACTAATTATTAAATACGGTGGAAATTTAATTTATCATTGTGTTTATCAATTTGTAATCATAAACACACCTAAGTACAAATACACCTTTCTGTGAAGTAAATTGTAAACGCAATAGATTTTTTTTTTTTTAATATTTGTACTTTAAACACATTTCCCACCTTGCATATCAACTTCACATTTTCAAGACAAATAGTTATTGTAACAGCATTTGGAATATCAATAAATTCTACTTTACCACCTGAATTTATTTAAAGAAGGAACCACAAATCGCCTGATCATACAAAGTTGTAAGGATATACGGGCTCATAAGCACGTGGGACAGGTGGCTGACATCCCTTTTATGGATTAACTCCTTTTCAAACCTTTATTTAGCCCCAAACACGTGTGCGCTCTCATATGTTTCCTTCCAATCTTTTCCGCTGTGTGTGCTTATCTCCTCCCCCATTTTTCCATACTTTCTATTTTGGTGAATAAAATTTTTGATTCTCACTAGGTAAAGATAAGGTTTTAAACTGAGATTTTCGTTAAAATTTCATTTTTAAGTTCTGAAGTATTTGATTTGTGAAAGAAAATCGATAAATATAGCCAACTTTGTGTGTGTGTGTTGTGTGAGTTTTAAAAAGATTAAATTACAAATAAATGCTGTGCTTAGCGGGGGGGGGGGGGTCCTATGGTTTATAAATCTTGTGTAGAAGCGGTTCTCTTCTATGTGACAGTTAATGTTACAAATTTAAGCATCAATTAAGGCTTCGATAATGAATTCTTATATGTTAAGCTTTCTTTCACGTCGTATAGATTTATATTTTATCGATTTATTTTTTTTTACCTTAAGACTTGATGTAAATACATTTACATATGCAATATTATACAAGCATTGGAGTGAAAATGATAACACTTTGATAAAGTTGTAAAACCAAGGCATACAAGCAGTGATGGATATAAAGTAAATTTTAAACAATTTTTAGCAAAATTTACATTATACATATACTTGATAAACAGCATTAAACAAATATATGACCCAAACTCATAATGCTTCTAACTTACATTTAATTCCTTGCTTGGAAACTCTCCGGCACTCCACCAAGCGACCAAGCTAATTCTAGTAACTTAGAACTATAAATTAATTAATAACGCACACAATTAGTATCTTCTCTTTCCGGTCGATAACGAGTAGAATTTTTTTATAAATATGTTTTATGGTGTTATTGATAACAAGTTACATAGTAGAATAAGGTTTTAAAAACAGCTCTAAAAATGAAGCAGCCAAATTTCCCTTTACTTGGGTGCTGACTGAAAATTCTTATCGAAAAACAAGTATATTTGTAACAGTAACTGGCACCTATAACCGCTTCCACACAAAGTTTATGCACCTTAGAAAAAGATACCGCAATGCATTAAGTTGTAATTTAAAATTTTAAAAGCCAAAATTGACTATTTTCATTAATTAACTTTCAGAAATTAAATTAATATTCTTTATCGCTTGAAAATTCTATTTGTAGTTCGAAGAATAATTATGTAAAATTGCTTGGGTCAAATCCTAGTATTCGTTTTGGCGACATTTAGCGCGATTGGAAAATTGTGGTAAACGCCTTAAATGACGCGAGTTTCTTTTTCTAAATAAGTAGCAATATAAAAATTTCTAAAAACTCGTTTTGGTTGCCAACAGTTTCCAGCTGTATTGTTTTCATTTTTGGTCCTTCTGGAATTACATTTTTGGACAAAACGATAATTCCTTACCTTACTGAAACAAATGTTATGTTCAAACTTTTCTTTCAATAGAACTAAAGCTTTTCTCTGTTCGTGAATCACGTTAAATTGTGGTCCCACAATTTCGCATTTTTTAAGCATAAGACAAAATATCATCTAAACCGAATTTTTCAAACATGACGCTTTGGTAATGCTTTGCACACTTGAAAATTAATTGAATTAAAACCAATAAAGTTTAATAAAAAGCATCAATAAAAACAAATTGCGCGTAAAGTAATCTAAAAATAGAACACATCAGACGAAACAAAGTGCATTTGGAGCGAAACTAAAACAACCGAAGAAATTGCGGAAATGCAAGATTGAAATTTGAAAAACGTCATCTTAAACAACCCAATTTGATAATGAACATGTAAATTAATTTGTCTCAAATGATACTTTTTATTGACAATTTTTAAAGTATTTTTTATTATCTCTTTACATTTCACTAATAAATAGCCTAATAGATATAAAGATTGAAAATAAAAATAATGATTCTCAAGCACCCAATCATTATGATAATGCTCAATGGAAAATGCAGATTTTGCTTGTGGAAAATTGGCAGCACTTTCTCTGTTTGGAAGGAAAACTTTTTAAAAGTGTCATTTTCGCAAGATCGCATCTTAAAAACATTTTTTAAAAAAGAGTGATGATCTGATATAAATTAGGTTGTTAAAAAGTATCGTAATATATGTTGACTACCAAGGTACAATTTTTTTTGTGTACATGTTTTTTGAAGGGTATAATAAAAGGTTTATACATCACGAGTCTTGTATTAGTTCTTTTTCCCGGTGCTGTTTGGTTTGAATTCCTATTTTAAATTCTTTTTGTTGTTAAGATCATATCGAAACATATTAAGTTTATGACCATCCAAATACTATTTTATAATTGCGTTTCATAATTTGATTGTTTAATATTTCCTGCAAAGTAGGTATAAGAAATCCGTGTCCTCTTGTCATGAATCTATCGTAGACGCCACCAAATGTGTCGTTTAAAGACTTCACTTAGAGCTGATTACTAAGAGATTAAATTTAAATTTGGGAATAAATTCAAAACATTTCAATTACATTGAAAACTGATAAGTTTAACAATTTTCTTTTTAGAGTTAGAATTTTAATTTTTGCTGCAAACTGTATTTTTGTTCTGATCATTTAAAGTTGTTACATCCTCTATTGCATCACTTTTAAATATGCATATTAACAATATAAAATAATGACATACTTCCATTTTATACATTAATTACGGAACATTTCTTAAGCCCAGCTTTGCATATTCAATGCCAACTTAAATAAATAAGATCACCAAGATTTTATTTAAAATTGAACATAACACCAGTAATTTTTTATGTTTTAAATCTCTCTATATTTCAATAATAAAGAATATATTGGGTTTCCAGATAAAATTCATCACTATTGACACATCAAAAGCTAAAGAAAATAAAACTAATTGTTCCCACAACAGGAAAAACTCTTACTACAACTTAGTATCTCAACAAAAATATACTTGTATATAAAATATTTGCTCAATCATAATATTGGCCTTTTCCTTGCAGAGACAAATCGAGAAAGGCAATGACTTGCTTGAGGAGGTTACCACATTCAGCCATGAGTCTTGTCTGCCCAACATTCAGGAGGAATCGCCTTCAGAAGCTATCAACGAGGGGGGAGTCCAAGAGTTGGCCACTTCACTCAGACAGCATCTTGGGTCTTTCTCAGAGAAGCTGGAAGGCACCAGGGAGAGGATCGAAGATACCGCAAAATGTTACCAGCTTATGGACAAGGTAAGCTTTCTATTATTACAAAGTATAATATTTCCTTTAAGATTTTTTTTATGAGTCCTTTACAGTTTTCATACCTTTTTTAGTTCCTTTACCTTTAGATTCTTTTATTATTCCTTATTTGTTAGCTAAGAAAGTGGCAAGCAGTATTCTATTTTTTTGCATAAAAAGCTTTTCAGTTTTAATTTACATTTTTCATATATTAATGCAATTTGAAGTTGTTACTAAATGTTTCTAAAATCGTTGGTTTTTATACATTTTTATGTTGATACTTATATAAAAATAAGAAGCTTGCATTATTTAGGCCTTGATGATATTTTCAAAATATGCCAAATTTCTGTATTAGGATTTGACTGAACCAATGTTACATAATTATTCTTTGAACTGCAAATTATTTAGCAAACATTAAGGAATATTAATTGAATTTGCGAAAGAAAATAAATTAAAAAAGCCAATTATTCTAAGGAGTATATTTCTTGTGTGGAAGTGGTTCTAGGTGACAGTTACTGTTTCAGACTTGCTTGTTTTTCTATAAAAAAATTTAAGTGTGTGTTAAAGAAACAGAAAAGTAGACTATTTTAGTAACTTTTAGAACTTGTTTGTTATGCAATTTCGATTAACTACTATTAACACATGAGAAAAACAATTTTTTCCCAGTATTTTTATGTGCATTTGTTTAAATTTCTAAAATACATACTAACTTATTCATATTTTTTTTAAAAAAATTATTTTAAAATTTAATTTTGAAAACAATCTAAATATTTTATTATAAATTTTTTGCTACATCAATCTTTATGAACTGTATAAAACATACAGATTTTATCTGTCTATTCTGTATTAAACCTTTCTAATAAAGTTTTTCTTTAATTTATAGTCTTATGAATGGGCCCTTGAAGCTATGAGATTTGTATCCAACATGGGCATTACTAACACAGAAAGTGCAGATGGCATTTTACGGCAAATTAGATGTCTACAGGATTACTCTGAGAATCACTTGCGTGTTCCTGAAGATACATTTACTGAGATGTTAGAATTGGCAACTAAATTAGGAAATGAGAAGCTCCTAGAGCAATGCAGGGTAATTATTTTGAACAAAAGTAATGTTGAACATAGCATGTTGAGTTTTGTGTATAATTAACAATTTTATTCACTTAACTGTTTGTTAATTAACTGTGGTCCTAAAAGCTGTTGTGCTGTAAAACCCAATCATCCATCCATACATGCACAGAGTACAAATAATTAATTGAAGTTAATGTTTTACCATCCGAACTGCCTAGAAATGGGCAAATATGTATGGTTGTTTTCACTGAATGAATTTTTGAATAAATTTTAAATTTACTTTTTCATTTGTAAATGTTTTTTAAGATCATTAACATAATGATTAAAAATTTATTAATTGTGCAATTTTAAAATTTAAAATTATTGTTAGAAAACGCTCGGATGGTTAAGAAGAAAGAATGTCATTTGAAAGAACCCTGAGCTAGGACGCATTCTGTTTTTTTAACTAAAAGTAATGAAATTATTTATTAATAGAAATACCTTGGTTTGAATATTATTGTGTATGTATTACATTTTCTTTTTTCCAATTTGCATTTTTTGTAAAACACAAAAAAAAATCCTGTTACTAATATCTATATTAAATATCAACTTTACAAGTAGTATAAAAAATCTATCTATTATATAATACGCACTTTTACTGGCTCTGCTTTCAACATGATTTCTATTACAACTGCAAGACACTTAACCTATCTTCATTTCCTACCTCCACCCTAGGTTGTAAAGCTACGCTGTGAGGAAACCGTCGAACTAATCAAAGCCCGCCAAGCCACCCTCCTCAAAGTCAGGTGCCAACTAGAATCGGACACTTTACACGGGCCCTGCTGGGAAGCCGAAGACGCGCCAACCCAGACCCCACGAACCATCCGGTCCCACTCGCAGCCCACAAACACATGGCTACCTCTTGGCACCAGCACCCCATATCCTAACTTCTCCTGCCACCAGCGAAGACGCTCCACCGGTGGGCCCACATCGCAGCGATACGGGTCACCTATTGGGTCCTACACCGCCTTTCCTAGTAGTTATTACCCTCCGGCAAAGGATTCTTATCATGTGGACAGTTATTGCCAGGAGAGGGAAGATAGGCTGTTGAATAACCAGCTGATTACGGAGGACTTGACAGCTCAAGGTCCGGTTGCGTCGATTTCGAAGACTTTTCTGGATGTTCGTTATAGAAGTGGTCATTCCTCGTCGTCGTCATCATCTTCTTCTACTAGTAGTAAGGTGTGTTGATGGATAGTTTGTCAGTATATTTTAATTTGTATTTTTTTTAATTAAGTAATGTTTTATAACTGACTTTAAACTTTTATCCACCTTGAGGATACAGTCATATCATCTTGTCTAGGGATTGCCAGATTGTGTATCAACACATTTAATTTTTATTAAATTATAAGTTTATAACTTAATTGAATTTGATTATTGAAAGTACAGAAAGGCTAACCAATAAAATTTGAAAATTAAAGAAAAATTTATTCTTTGACGATTTAAATGTCATACTGTCCTACATTAATTTTAAGGTTTTTATACAAATTTAATTTTGGAAGGAAAAATTTCAGTTTCATATATATATAAATATGTGATTTATCTTAATGTGTTTGTACATACCTAATTTAATTTTATATTTCTCATAGGATACTTACAGTGTTATTCGTAGATCTACCAGAAACTCTCCTCTCGGAACTGAAGAAACTCGTAAATCTTTAAAGAAGTTACCTAGAAGATGTCAAATGTGGCAACTGAGGGATGAAGCTCTTGAAAAAGCAAAGGCTGAAGTAAGGGAACAAACTGCCTTACTACGAGTTGAAAAGCTTCGTGATGAGTTCAATGAAAACAGGTAAGGAGTGAATATTGAAATCAGCTATGTACTTTTTTTTATTTCTAAAGCATGTAAAAACTGACTTCATTCTTATGTCTTAATAAATGATTACACACATATTTAAATAATTATTTTTGTACTAGCGTGTTTATTAAGTGTTATCAGAATTTAATTCTTTTACCCTAAAAGTAGCAATGTATTTTTCTGTGTTTGTTTTGTTTTAGTTGTTTATGTATTATTTATCTAGATACACTTCTATTATTTTCAGCCAAATTGTATTTTCTGTTTTTGTTGGCTAAACAATCCTGCTTATCTTAATTTGGCTTATTAAATGAGAGAAACAAATTATAATTTTTAATCCCTTGTTACGTAATGCTTTAATAATTCATTGTTATTCCTCTTTAAAATTCTCTACAAAGCATGAAGCATGCACTTGAGCACTGTCCAAATTATCCTAAACAATTTTGTATATTTTTATCAAATATCATTAACTACATAATTTAACATTTTTATTTTGAAACTTTAGATCTGAATCTCCTAGCTCTGACAATATATCAAGAAAATCCCTTCCTCAACCCAAAGGACCTGTACCTGTAAATACACACCTAATAACTCCTAGCACACCTTTAGATACTCCAGACTCTACCCTCAAAGAAGAAATTAGCGATGATGCAGAGGCTAAATCAAAGAAGTTAGTATTGTTTTGCAAGACCCAAAATGGATATGTGTGCTCACAATGTTGAAACCTGTAGATCATATTAATTAAGTTCCAATTTTTTGTTAACTTATTTATATGATTTATTGATGAATATAATTTAATGGCAATGCACTTTTCCCCCCAATTCTTTCCCCTTTTTGAAGAATGTTTAATTGTTGTTAGTTAAGACCACGCACATTAATATTGTTGTCTTTAACCTCTTCACTCCTGAAAAAAATCCTATGCATCTATTTTTTATCTAAACACATTTTATGTATTTAGAACAGGGTTCGTACGCCTCCTTGAAATTCCTGAAAAACTCCTGAATTTCATATTTTTTTTCTAAGGGCCCTTATAACTCCTGAAATTTGTATCTAAACTCATGATACTTTTCCCCCTCCTGAATTTTTAAAAATAGAGTTCAGGCATTGTGATAGTAGTTAATGTCCCAGAATGGACCGCACCGCTTTTTAAAAGATTTTTTTCTTCTGTTTCATCATTTGAAGTGCAGTGAAGTCACTAGATAAATACGATTATAAACAAACATGTTCAATTTTATTTCTCGTTACCTCCTGAATTTACGTTGCTGCACTCCTGAAAAACTCCTTAGAAATTCCTGAATTTCACTATTATAGGTAGAGTATGAACCCTGTTAGAAGTACGTTTTGCAAGTAATTTGAAGGAGAAAAAAAAATTGACATTTGCTGAGGGTCATGTCAATTTAGTGTAATTTGGGGTTTTGAGGGTTAAAAATGCAGTTTTAGTGTGCTATGAATAAACAAATAAGCTCTGTCAGTTTTGTTGTGATTATTAGACCATTTTAACTTTTGTTTTTATCCAAAGTGTCCGATAAATTAACCGCTGAAAAATCTGCTTGACGCTCTAGGTACATCATTTTTCAATGCAAGTAATAAATCAGCTGCTTTAGTATCAGTATTTTTTTAAGCTTGAACATTCTAGTTTATAACTAATAAAAATAGTTAGTATTAAGAAAAATGGTAAACTGAAGTAGTAAAGTGAATTCTACAAAGGTTTACGTATGTGTACCTCTGTAGGGAAGAGGCTAAAAGAAAAATTGTCTTGTCTAATTATTACATTTTAATATATAATTTCAGTTTTATTTTCTAAGTAAGCAAAGTATTTTATTTTTATAATAAATATCGCCGCTGGTTATATAATGTGTTAACATTACTAAAAAATAATTTTTTGTATGTCATTTGCTCCTTAAGTCATTTTTTGGTATCTTATAACTGTTATATTATTGTTGTAGTGAAGTTTTTGGCCCTTGTGTGTGGTTATATTTATATTAAAGTAATTGTCATTTGTTTTAGGACTCTAATGCTAATAATGAAAGAGCTAATTCAAACTGAAAGGGACTACGTAAAATCTCTGGAGTATATTATTGAGGTAAGATTTTGATTTATAATAACTTTTTAGTTGTTTTAAAGGATATTGAATAATTTCTACTTGTATTAGGAACTGAAGTCTTTTTTTAATGTTTAAGATATCAATCTAGTTTAATCCTTAAATTAGGGTTTTTCCTTATTACGTAACAACCAATAATTTTTTTGAAATATATATTCTTCTATACTAAATTTATAATACAAAACAATCAAAAACTTCTTAAATGTTATTAATATTCTAAGCATTTTAAATTTAACTTAATATCTATCCTATTAATTCGTCATTGCTAAATATTTAGTTTTATTCTATTTGTAGAATTATATACCAGAACTTCTCAGGGATGATATACCACAGGCATTAAGAGGTCAACGAAATGTTGTGTTTGGAAATATTGAAAAGATCTATGAATTTCACAATCAATATTTTCTACATGAATTAGAACATTGTGAAAGTTCACCTTTTACTGTAGGACAGTGTTTTCTAGATTTTGTAAGTTTACTTAATTTGTGTTTCTTTTACATGAATAATAGCTGATAGTATCCTATATTTGTGTTTTATGTTTATTATCATATGGCAATGATTGCTCTGTTACCAAACAGATTAATAATTCGAAACTAACTGTAAACTTCTTTCTATAACTATTAAAACAATTCATGGTTTAAGTTTCTACTTCTTTTAATGACAAATATTTACGTTTTTACAGTACTTAAATTTTTCATTATGATTTTATGGTTTGTACTGTATTTGCTTCACTTTTATCAGAGAATAATATAAGGAAATATTTTACATTTATCTTATGCTAATGAAATGTCTCTTATTATTTACAGCAACAGCAGTTCTATCTGTATGCTTTATATAATAAAAATAAACCAAAATCAGATGGACTTATGTCTGAATATGGAAACCCCTTCTTTAGAGTAAGTAATATCAAAAAACATATATGGAATTATTTCTTTTTCAATGTCCTTGTAACATAACAGGAAAACAAATTTTATGCATATATATTATATATTATAATGCATGTTATTTTTAAAGGGGGCCTGTTTTTGGTATGATTTTCACTCTTGTTAATTTCTAATACCTTCTGTTTATTTTTTTCAGAAAAAGCAGTTAGAACTTCAAGATAAAATGGATTTAGCTAGTTACTTATTGAAGCCTGTCCAAAGGATGGGAAAATATGCCCTTCTGTTAAAGCAGCTGCTAAAAGAATGTCCCAAAAGTGAAAAAGAACATAAGGCTTTGAAGGTATGTATGAAATTGTTTTTTTTTAATTAAGAAGAATTGATAAATTTCCAAATTATATATTTTCTTTTTATTATTAATAGGAGGCTGAAGAAATGGTTCGATTTCAACTTAGGCATGGTAATGATTTGTTGGCTATGGATGCACTTAAAGATTGTGATGTAAGTTACTTTTTCTTAAATTCAATGTGCTTTTTGTCCTTCTCTTAAACTGTTTATAAATGTGCTAAGTGTTGAAAACTTTAAAATAAATAAGATGTTTCAATGTTTTTACATAAGGCTCATTACAAGGCTAAATTTCTTTAAATATTTTCATGATAATATTCAGGTTATATGTCAATGCTACTCAACACTTTCGCTACGTAAGCACTTTGTTGCCGCTTAACTTGTTATAGGAATAGCATTATCGAACCCTTACTAGTACAACCGTCCAGGCCGTTTTAGAAGTTAAAGGGTTAATGGACATTCAAACTTGGACAGCAACATATTATTGAACAAAAATATTTGATGTACTCAATGATGATCCATAAATAATTCAAAATCAGTATATCTATGTTATCTCTATTCTATGGTAATTGAATTTTTATCATTCATGTATTAGTGTTTACATTCACAAATTATTAATTTTTTTTTTTTTAAATATCTTTTGTTTTGAAGGTTAATGTCAAAGAACAGGGACTACTTTTACGCCAAGATGAATTCATTGTTTGGCAAGGTCGATCCCGCAAATGTATGAGGCATGTGTTCCTATTTGAAGATCTCATACTCTTCAGTAAAGCTCGAAGGGACCCGCAGCGCAAAGGATATGAAATGTACCAATACAAACACAGCATTAAGGTATTTATTAAACTTAAGATTCATATTAAAACAAATTGATAAAATATTTGAAAAAGTTATGGATTTTAGTTAATATTTGTGATATAACATGTTTTCAATTCACTTTTAATTAGTCATATCGATTTCTTAGACTTTCTGTTTTGTGGAGTTTCTTGTTTGGGGTGGTTGTGACAGATATCACGGAGTGCCCTGTATTCTTGCTTCAGTTCCATAAATAATTTTGTAATAAGTGTTTACGCATACCTTTAAAAAATGTTTACGATTTATTTGTTTTGAATAATTGTTTCTTTGTGATTTTTTTCTCTTTCATACCTTAACTATTTAAAAATCATATTTTATCCTTTATGAGCTTCAAATTATACCTTGTTATATTTGTGTTAAAAATCTTTTATTTTTACTTTTCAGACTACCGACATGGGAATGACTGAGCAAATAGGAGATAGTCCTACGAAATTTGAAATCTGGTTTCGTAAAAGGAAACTAAATGATACCTATTTACTTCAAGCACCTAATCCTGAAGTGAAAGCTGCATGGGTATCTGAAATTCGTGGAATTCTATTTGACCAGGCAGTTAATAACAAAAGTAGGTGACAAGTTATATCAATATTTGTACCAAATTAATTTTAATTTCGTTTGGAAGTGTGGATAGTCATTTATTATTTTATAAGACATAATTAAACATAAAAAATGCCAATGTATTTGAATGGGAACTTATTGCAATATTTTCTGAAGTACTATCAAGGGTTTTAATTAGATTAATTACTCATCTCGAGTTCACATAAATTTTAAAATGCATATTTTTTAATGAAAAAAAGTTAGTACTCTAACTTGATATTCATTGGTATCTTATATTGTGTATTTTAATGTGATGCAATGTATTTTAAAACTTAGTTTGACTTAATTTAAGCCATAATTATGTATACTAAACAACTTACCAAAAATAATAATTTTTGTATTTGTTTGCAGAAAATCGTCTTGCTGAAATGTCATCAATGGGCATTGGAAATAAACCTTGTTTGGATATCAAACCCAGTGAAGATCAAATAAGCGATAGGTCCATCAGCATTCATCAATTAGCTAGAGGTAAAAATAAAATGTGTTTTCTTATATTTTATTTAAAGAAATCAATTTAGCTCTAAGCACTGCAAATAGCTTTACTACTAATAATACTAATTGAGATTGGTAATATGTGTACCTATATCTGTAACTGTCTGTTGCAGATTGCTGAAAAACTTTCTACTACAGGCATTCAAAGTAGAAAGAGTATTATACGAATTTAAATATTATTGTGCAATTTAAATCCTTAGGCATAGATACTTTTTTTTTAAATATGAGTTACATTTTTTATAAAAATAATTCTTAAGAAGAATAACAATATGTATTGTAGATGGTATTTCATAGATTTAGTGACTTCTCATGATAACTTATTTTATAAATGTCTAAAACAAAATTTTTAATTATATAGATAATCAAACCAGTATACATCAATATCAATTTTTACCCATCTTAAATTGCAATTCAATAGTACGTTCTGTATATTCCAGCCCCTCGTTTCCGCAACTCCATTGCTGTCTCGCCATATGACGTGAGGAACAATCGCAACTCGGTCATCTCAGTCACATCCTCCTCTTCCTCGGGCAGCAGCCAATCCTCATTCTCTTTTTATGGGGCTCTCAACCTGGGATTCGAACCTGGAGACAGTCCTAGGCCACTGCACAGGTCTCTCACGCAGCAGTCACAGTGTTCTACTGGTAAGCATTTGTCCAGGTTTAATTCCTTTCCAGTCTTGTACGCCTTTCTCATATTTATTTTTTTTAGTTTGGACTGTGATAGTCATTATTTGTAGCGAAGTAGGAGCAGTTGATTCTTGTTTGTGATGGTTTTTACAGATATCATAGTGCGCCTTGTTTTAATCTTTTAATCTGTTTTTGTAAATACTGCATTATTTTTCTCTCTAAGATATATTTTGTTTATCACTTGCATAAGCAGATTTAAATTAAACTGATGTTTTGATTAGATATGATAGTTCCCAATGTCTTGTAGGTAGCAGTGTCAAAAGTTAATGACTTTTAAAGGTTTCTTTAAATGTAACGTGCAGCTGTTTACCCAGTGAATTGTATTATTACAATATACATTGATATTTCAATATACTGACATGTTTTGATAACATAAAATATACCTTTTTAAAAGTATCTACTTAAATAGTTATAACTTATAAATATGGTATCATCAAGTATCACAAAATACTTGTCTAAATATTTTGTCCTAGACCCAATTCTTGTACATTATGTCATCGTTTTTGTAGTCATTGAGCATTTAAAAAAAATGGCCTTTGTCATTTTTGTAGATAGTACCAGTAATCTGCACAGAGCACAAAAGATATTCCTTGGTTGTTGTTTTTTTTAATAATAATGATTCCATTACTTATGTAATTTTCTAGAGAGTGGATTTTGCACTGATGTGAGCACAGCCGGTGACAGTCCAGAAAGCGAGCAGCCTCGACATAAGAGGGCAGAAAGAAGTGACAGTGTTTTGTCTAGTGACTCTTTAGCAACTAATGTATCACCAACGGAAATCCCATGTATTACTAAGTTGGAGCAATCCCTTGAAGAGGTAATTTAATGCAATATGATTGATTACAGTGATTTTTCCTTATAAAAAATTTTGTTGTAAACAGGTTTAGCTGTACTTAAAATGCTAGTTTAGGCTTTGAAGTTTGATGCTCCCAAATTCATAATCATTTATTGAAAGTCTATATTAGTCTAGAATTTAACTTGATGTGGGTTCTGCTTTAAAAAGTTGCCATTAACAATTTTTTTTTCGTTTCAGAATGTTACCACTTCCATGTAAAAGAATTAGATTTATTTATTTGGATTGATGATCTTGAACTTGATGTTTACTGAATTTCTTGACACCCGATGCAAGATGTTTGAGTGCCATAACGGATACCAAGAGCTTTAATGTACTCTAAACTTTTTTTCTCTATATAACATATAAAAAATATGCAAGAATCTTTAGAGCAAGCTTCTTAGCAAGAAATTTTATAAACTTAAAATAATTAGATATAAATAAATTAATTATTGCACTTTCACAATAATTAGAGCAAGGCATTTTTGGTGTATTTGCTGTGTGTTATGCTTTGTAACTACCTCGCAAATATTATGTTACTTACCTATGTAACTTTTATTTATTAGATTAAGTAAATATTCAGCAAAAGTTGCTGAAGCTAATTGTGTGTGAAAATTTACTGCTGGAATTGTGCGTGAAAATTTACTTTTACTCTTGATTTCATGTGTGCTAAATATTTTTCTTTTGAGAGTATAAAATATACATTGCTTACAGAAATCTTTTTTTGAACTCAGCAAAATTTTATTTACTTATTACAATACATTGTAAAATAAATATTTGCCTCATTTGTAAGAGTATTTTTGCAACTTGTTGCATCAATAACTATTTTTGTTTAAATAATTTTTAATAAAGGCACACAGATTATACTTTTATGTGCAATTTTATATTCTGTGAGTGTGCAATAAGCTTCTTAAAGACAATCTCAATGATAATGATATTTCTTATAGTATATTTTTTAAATACCTTTTGGTGCACTGGTTTTGTAAATACTTGTACAGAAGATCTGCTTGTTGTGCTCCTATATAAGTGCTGTGGTTAACTTTTATTTTTTAATTAGTGCCATTGTACTGTGCTATAATTTAACTATAATTAGTAGGGAGCTTTTTTAAGCTGTTGTTCCAGCTTTTTGTACATTGTTTTATGTAAGGAATTTCCTAAATAAAGCGTTTATTTGAAGTTTTGTTTATTGCTTTTTAACAAACCCACACATACTGTATGTCTACAGATGAGTCCTGAATAATGCATAAACATTGCACACATCATTAATAACTTAAGCACCAATACATATTACTCATTATATAAACTCGTATATAATTAAAATATTCTCATGTAAAATAATGCTTAATTTAATATATATTATTATAATTTTACTTTCTTTTTGAAGCACTTATAACACAATTTAAAGTTAAACAATTTTTCTGTTTTAAAACCCGAACTAAAAACTCTAATTTCAAGAATGTTTTAGTAAGCTTTTATCATTTTATTTGCAAATTATAATTAAATTTTCAATCATACTTGAAAATTCAAATTTTTATACAAAAAAAATTGATGCATTTTGATATTTTCACATACCTAAATAAAGTCGAAAATACCGATATTTTTTTAATAAATATCGGATATATATGATATATAACGATTAATATCTATTGTACGAATCCTAGTATGAAATACCTTATTAAATCGAGTACAAATGTTTTTTCCCTCCTAGCCATTCTTAATATTCTGTGACCTTCAATCTTCAGACAGACAGTACCATTCACATTATTTCACTGCAGTTAATGGAAAATTAATACATAATGTATTACATTGATACTTTCATTCTTTTCAGATGTACTGAAAAGTTAATAAAAGCTTTTCTGAAATAATAATACTATTATAGTTATAAATAATAATAAAAAAGACTTAGTAAATCAATACTTTTTAATCCTTTTGTGTTTTTTATTTAATTGTATTACATTTTAATATTTAAAATAAGCCAACGCTAATCTGGGACTGTGTCTGGTGTGTATCAGCTATAGTTTAATGTGGCTGATTTAGGATACCGTGCTCAATTTGACTCGTAATAAAATTTTGAAGTTTCAGATGTCTTTGTTTGAATTAAAAACCTACATTTAGATATACCTCTATTTTTTTTCTCGTTCAATCACTGTTTGATGATAAAAAATGCATTTTAACTAAAACTGTTCCCATTATTAACGACGACTTTGTGAATATCATTATCTCACCTTCATTTCCAAATAAAGTATTTGATGGTATATCACAAAAGAACTGCGAAAGACAGGCGGGAAATTTTGTTTTCTCAAAAATAAAAAAAAACACAGTACAAAACGCAGAAGATTCAAATAATTCACGAAAACTTCAAAAACGCTTATAAAAAATTTAAAACTCGAAAAAGGTTATATTTCAGAGAAAAATAATAAAGTTTTTTTAAAAGACGAGAGCGGGAATTGAACCTGGGAACTATTTTAGTCAAGATTGTAAACTCTAATAATAATTTTGCTTAACCTTTAACCTTAAAAATGCTAATAACTTAGCATCGCCGAGTTTTCACTAATAAAATTATAATAATTTTGCTTTTATGCAGTTTATATTGCACTACTACCTTTGATAAAGGAATCTACATTTGTATAAAATTAAAATAATTATTCATTTAAGTGGAAAATGGTTTTTTTTTCCCCTGCAGTAGCACTGCACAGTGCACACGACGCTTTAGCTTTTTTGGTGATAGTCGGTGCCAAATGTTGGCGTTCTACTGAAAGATATAAAAACTGAATGCCATTGCGTGTCACTCAATACTGGTCAATGGAATTTATCTTCATTTTTATTTCAAAACATATTTATACAAACGAGTAGCCCGGCTAAATATTAGCTTAATTTCCAGTTTAGCTAAAGCGCCTTTGAGCGATACTATTACTATTTGGCACAAACTGGGAAGAAGCTCGGAGAACCGGTTGCCAGTCTCCAGACATTGAAGGCACCCGTTATATACTTGTACAAAGTACTAGTTCGTATTTAATTTAGGTTCTCTAATCGCTAGACAGTGTTGATCATAAGCGGTTGGCTCAAGATTGTTCTAGTCATTTCTTCCAAACAAACCAAACTACGCAGGACCAGTTGGATTTACATTACATAAAAAAAATTGACTAGAAGTTATTTTTAAGAAAACAAATGAAATATTCTGGGTATTTTAAAATTAAAAAATACACTTTTTCATCTCACTCCCAGAAAAAAAAATTAGAAAAGAATTGCTAATCTTATATTAGCTGTGTCAAAACTTTTAACGAGGAAAGAAGTTTACAGCCGATAAAGTTACACATACTAAACAATTCGCAAGGAATTGGCGCGAATATAGGGCCAAGTTTCCAGACTGTTTAAAAAAGATTTATTTAAAATGGTTCCCGAAAGCAATGTCTCAGTTAACAGCATTTGTTACAAGCGACCTTCCTCCACTTATGTTAATAACAGTAAAAAATATCTAATCCCTGAACGAACATTTGAAAGGCAGTATGCTTCTTTGTATGCTTCAAGGCTTCGAATAACAACAGATTTGTTACTTTGCCAGATCCGCAGAAAATGGGGTGAGTTTAAGTAATTCCACATCAATTTAAACGTAAACAAAACAAGAACTGACACTTTTTTTGTTGTATGGAAAAGTGTGAATTCGAAAGTGCATCATGGATAGGACCTTAAATAAAGTTGTTTGCGGCTACAATATTTTCTGTTTTTGTAGGCCCAGCAGCCAATTTTAAACGGCTGTGTGATGTTGAGGGAGATGAAACAGCTGTAGTTGTGGGGACTATTTTCAAGCACATGGAACTGCATCCAAGTATATTAAAAGAAATCAGTGAAGAAGTTTGTATTCATTTATTTTTTACACTAATATGCATTAAGCTTAAAAATTAACCTTTGTTCTTGCATTGTGCCACTTTATATGCAGGGCTATATATACCTATACAATATGTGTAGTGTTACCAAAGATATTAAAACAACCTGTGTCCACCAAAAGATCTCAAGGTGAAAACGAAGTTGCTTGGAGCTTATATACTAAAATATTTGTTATAATCTAGGTGACTGGTAGTAAAGTAGTAGTAAATCACTGTGATCTAGCACTGGATGTTATTTGAGATTGGGTGCAACCCATCCGCTACAGCCCTCTTAATGTATGAAACTGTGCATAGGCTTCTTTTCTGTGTATTGTGGTTGTGTGTAGCGTTGAGTGCAGAGTGCATTAGCAGCTAGTGAGCAACTGTGGTTGAAAGCAAGTTGGTAGGAATCAGTAGGAGTGGATGACTAATTACGTTAGGGTCACCAACGTAGTGCTGACCCATGAAGGTACCTCAAGTTGAAGACCAAGTTGTTTAGGCCAGTGGTGGATCAGATTTACTGTACGGTCCCCTTTAGCGTGATTTTTTCGGATTTGGCGATAAATATTTTTTTCTGACAACCTGTCCTGTCTGACTTCGACTGAAGATTCGAATTCTATGACTTCGCACCGATGACGTTTTCCGGCAACCCTATCGGACCGTTGGTTGAGTTTTCATGAGAAATATTCCCATACGATCTTTTCTTTGAATCATGGTTTTTAAAAATTCTATTTTTCTATTTTATTTAAAAGTGACCGGATAATGCTTCTTTGGTTGCTTTTATAAACGATAAAACTGTTTTATAGTTACACTTTAACTCAAATTATGATTAGACATAACATGAAATTTTTTAATTGAACTAGTGAATGGTTTTAAAAAAATTACATCTGAAATATTATTCAAATTTTATAATGTATTACTATTCTTATAATACATGTATACAATTAGTAGTTCATTTGGAGTAGTACATACTATAGAAAAATTAGGATTTTTTTTAAGAAACAGCAATTGCATTAAAACTGGCAAATCATGATGGATCACATGATTTTCCCACAAGTAGAAGGAAGTTTATTTTTATAATATTTGTTTGATGTTTTTTTTATGTTTTGTTTCATTTGTTCTTCGAAACTTTGAATTACTTAAGGAGAAAAAATCAAATTTAAAATTTTTTGTTTCTGGTTAGGTGTTATTTCGCCTTTCGCAATTTCACGTTAATAGATTTTTCAGCATTAGCTCAAAGCTTTATAGGCCAGGGAAATGCTATCAGTTAGTCGTAGGCGAAATTTCGTGTTAAGTAAATTCGTGTTAAAGAGGTTCGACTGTAATTTTAAAGAGGTTTCCTGTTTTTTTCATAATAATGAAAATAAATAAATATTGTTTACTAATAATGGAACTAAACAATAGCTTACTCAAACGTTCATTGCCATTCCAATTTTAAAGTAATAAGTTATCAATATTATAATAATTATTTAATATTTTAGCAAAACTTGATCCCACAACCTGTGACAAATGTGTTTACAACAGAAGATGACTACTTAATCTTGGAAGATAATCTCCAACGTGTCGTGATTTGCGGGAACATCGACCCCCATGCCCATGTCACTGGTAAGACTTGTTTTTAGATAATTCTTATTATTTATTTTGAAATGCCCAATCACTTATGTACTTACATATCGGCTGTTGATTTTTAGCTTCACAACAGGGACCTGAAGGGAAAAAAATTTGTGGCTCCAGCTCCGCTCAAAGATAATAAGTTGTATCCGATTCAGGATAAAGTCCGGGCAATTTATAAATTTTAGCACGCTTTTGACTTGCATATTTCAATTTACAATTTGGTGGAACTTTAACACACATAAATCTTAAATTTCTTCCAGACAAGCTGATTTGTGCAACCACATGTAAACAATGAGCAGCCATATTTGTTTTTAAGTACTGTTGCTACTTAGCTCAAGAATTGTTGTGTGCTGCCATTTTTTAAGCCATTTGCTATATTTTGCTTTTATTTGATATACTTTACTTCCACACTGTATAACGGAAAATGTGGAAGGTACTAAAATCGTTCAGTCCATCTGTCTGTCACCCACTTTCACAGGACAAACTACAAATCTCACAGACATGTGTGGTATGACAAATTGAAGTAAAAAATTAGGCCAGACTATATTCCAAATTACCTTAAAAAAAATTATAATTAGAAGTATATTTAAAATTTAAAAAATAAAATATTCAATGCACATTGTCAGTTAAATAACATTTAGAATGCCATTTTTTATCACCTGACCATTGTCACTCAATAATAGCACGGGGCTGGGGAGCCCAGTCGGTTAGGCGCTCGCCTAGCATGCGAAAGGTCCCAGGTTCGGGTCAGGGCATCGCCAAAAAAGCTGACAACCTATAAACAGTCCGTGCAGCCAAAAATGTCCGACGAATAATACCCCGTGTAGAGGGTTTGCACGTTAAATATGCTCCAAAGTCCCAAAGCTGCGTACGATGTCGCCCTTAACGGTTGTGTTGGATGCCTACTCAGGTGCCGGCTCGTCACCTGACTGTGGTTCTAAAATATGACGCCCGTCGCCAATAGCCCTCGTGTAGCTCTAGTGCGACGATAATTCAAACTAAACTAAACTCAATAATAGCACAAGAAACTTTATTTCTTCAAAATAAAATTTTGAAGGAATATTTTTTTTTATATAAATCAAATCATTTTGGAAGGACCTCATAATATATATCCCAATAAAATTATTTGAAGGTTTGAATTTGCTTAGGAAGTGGCACAAGGCATTCTATTTTTTTAAATTTAAAAATGCAGATGTAATTGTTAATTCAGCGTTTATTACTGGATAATGAGGTCTTATTACAAATTATTCCTTTTGATGAAGATTTTTGTTGTTTTTTGTTTTTAAAATATTATTTAAAAATCATATTGTGGAGTAATGTTTAAAGATGAAAGATAGTTTCACTGTTGTTGTATGTTATGAAATGTTTTGCTTCTATTTTGGAGCAAGAAATATAACAGACTTATTGAAAATAGCTAACTTATCTTTAAATGTTTTATATAGAATTAAAATCTTTGTTTGGCACTTTTTGTTGTGAAATGCATGATTTTGTGTGGAAGCAGTTTTAGATGAAATATTTTTTAGATCCACAAGAACTCGTATAAACAATCATCCAATATAATAAGTTCAATGAAAGGTTTTTTGTTTCTTCTGGCCGTCCTTCAAAAGTTACTAAATTATTAATAATGCCAATTAATTTGTTATGATATATGTATATTTTTATGTATTTTAGGTGTGAATATTGCTTTGAAAGGACATACTGATGAAAGCGGCAAATTTTTCGTCGATGATTTTTGTTATCCTTATGCACATGATCCAGACCCCCTTCCTAGCTTGACAGAAGACAAGTAATTCAAAATATTTTTTAGCAAGGACTGCTTATTTTCTCATATTTTTTAAGCCAAATATCCAGAAATCTATTTGCAGAAAATTGAGTATGCTTTCAGACCCTTAATGAAAATCAAAATTCACCTTCATAAAATTTAAAAGATAAAAACCCTATAGATGTGCAAATTTTGACTTTCCGATCCTTAGTTTTGATATTTTAAAGTTTCAACAATTTTCCAATGTTTAAAGTTTCTCAATTTGCAGAATGCTTGAATCCCCCTTTAATCCACCCTTGGGACTATGTAATCTCATGACTTTTCCAATATTAGGATCACGGAAGTTTGCCTATTTTAGGACTACTGGAGTTTTTTTTTATCATGACATGGCCGGAGTTTAACCAATCTTCGAAATTAATCAATTATAGGATCACAAATCAAAATGCTTAATTTAATTAGTTTGTAATTAAAAAACAACTGAAATAATTGATTCAATTTTTTTTGCTGACCAAACATCTCTAATTTCACGGGGTAAAAATCTTGAATTTGAGAAACATTACAGGGATATCAGGTCTTTTGGAGATCTGCCATCCTGATATTTGAAAAAATAAGTTGAAATAATTTTTTTAAAAATTATTTTAGTAGCTTTTCCATTATAGTTTGATATTTAATAATGTTCAGGGGTATTACTGTTCTAAATTTTCGGGAAATTTTATTGATTCAGTTTCAGAAATTTAAATAGTTCCACTCTTTAGCAAATTTCCGTTTTCCCCAAATTATTGCGTTTTCCGATTTTCTTTATTTTTTTTTCTATAAAAAGGGTTTTTATTTAAATATTTTAATTTTCCCTTTTTTCACACATTTTTGTAATTTCCTTTTTTTCTTTTGGTCAATTCCATCCCTGATATAAAGTTTTGTATACTCTATTAATGCATTGTTAATAAACTAATTATTTTTTAATTCCTATTTATTTCAATTTTTTGTGTTTAGTTTTCTTATTTTTAGTATTATTTTTTTCGAAATATGGCTGTGGACTCTGCATTAGTCCATGTCTAATACAACTTGGGTTTTAACACTTTAAATTAATAGACAGATATTTTAATTGACAATTTATTGACTGACTTGGGAGTTTTTCATGTCTTTTTAAAAATTTTATTGCCACGAATTTTGTTGTCTTTTTTTTATTTGTTTCACTCGAATTCATGTTAAAATATTTAAATGAAAATGTATTTTCAGGTATGTTCTACTTGTCTCAGGACTAACTGTAGGTAATGCCAGTGCAGCCTTTCCCCTTCAAATGTTGATTGATCTGATTAAAGGTGACCTTGGAGAAGAGAAAGACCTGCAAAAGTTTTCTCGCCTTGTCCGTGTAATTATTGCAGGGAATAGCATTAATCATGATGAAGCAGAGCTCTTTAAGGTAAGAGCAGTTTTTAATTTTTATGTTTAAATTTTTTTAATTTTAATTTTTTCCTATTTTATACATTTATTAGAACAACAACTTTGACTTGAATAGCTAAATGTAACTTAAAATGGAATAGATTATGCCTTCTTTAATGCGTAAATGATAGTTTTACTTATAATAAAAGTTTGATTTTGTCTGATTTTTTCTACCAGTGATGCTTATATTGAAATAATTTTTGTGCTTCGTATTTAAAAATTCAAATAATTTAACTTTTGATGTACGATAATGTTGGTGAAAAAATAATATAACTTGTTTCTAATACATAAATAAAAAAAATTCATTTTATTCTTGCATAAAGTTCTGATGTGTAATTGACGTCAAGAAATGATTTTTTCAAATTTTTGTTGAAATACATTGTCAATGTTTCTGCACATTATGCATTTATTTTCTAGGGGAGATTTCTAGCCAGAAAGACTAGACCAGCCACAATCGACAATGTTAAGGAGCTTGATAATTTCATTTCGCAAATAGTTGTAAGTTTTTTTTATTAATGTGCTAACAATTAAATTATTTACTTGCAATAAAATGTATAATCAAATAAAAACCTGTTATATAAAATTATCCATTGTTCTGAAAATAATATTTCAAATACCTACTTAATAATAGGGGGGAGAGTGGGGGCTTTTGGGACAAATTTTTATTAACCTCTGTATTTCAGCAAAAATACAAGAATTTTAATTTCTTTTTTTTTACAAGCTCATAAACTGAACATTCGTTTACTTAAAAAGTCATTCAACAGATGTTAAAACATTACCGTATTTTAGTTGCTGAGCATTTTAAACAAACATGTAAATGTCCCATTAGCCCTCATATGCAGGGTCTAATGGTACAGGGTGCAGGGCTAATGGGACATGGTAAATGTTGCCTTAATTAAAATTTCAAAAAATTGAAAAGGAATCAGAAAATAACATGAAAATAAAATTTTATAGCAAACACCATTTACATAATGTATACATAATGAAATTTATTTTTTTAAAACAATTATTTCCCATTGACAGGTGAAATATCAAAGTTAAAACTCAAAATTGAAGATACTCCCATAATTTTTGTTGAATCACTGGAAAGGATAGTTTTGTAACTAAATCTTCTAAAATATATCCTAAACTTGTCCTCTGTTTCAGGGTACATGAATTTAAAAAGACCGTCTTTATCTTCAAATAGCTTACCCGGAGTTCATCGCTTTCTATTTCAGAAATCAATCCAACGTAATAAAGAATAGTTTGCTTTCTAGCAAATTTTTAAAT
This sequence comes from Oedothorax gibbosus, assembly GCA_019343175.1. Classification (NCBI taxonomy): domain Eukaryota; kingdom Metazoa; phylum Arthropoda; class Arachnida; order Araneae; family Linyphiidae; genus Oedothorax; species Oedothorax gibbosus. The sequence continues at coordinate 456,308 of JAFNEN010000181.1, forward strand.
TTTTACCCAGCAACAAATTATTTATCTTCACCAAGCTCTGTTCAGATGTAACTAATGAAATTGCAGGTGGAAAAATGTCCACCAATAAAGCTTCTTGAACTTTCACTTATTATATGACGAAAAAAGTTCAAAAAGTTTAAAATTAAAGTTTTAAAAAGTTTTTGGCAACTTGACTGAATAAGATATTAGAGATTTATATAGATTCTTCAAGAGAAGCATACAAAGCTAGGTTTATTCGTGTCTCATTTGACCCTACAGTTTCTGCCCCATTAGACCCCACAGTGCTGTTTTTTATAAATGATCTAACACAGAAGTATGTGTATTTCACCACAGTATTTGACATATAATATCTTAATCTATGATATGTCATCTACCTAAAACTATATTTTAATTCATAGAAAGTTTTGATTTAATACTTTAAAAGTGAAAAAAAAAAAGATACACTTCTAACTAACTTTGTATTCTCCAAAACAATAATTCTTCCCTCCACTTCAACACATGCTGTTAATGGCTGATATTTGGTTGTTAAAATGTGAAGTCTAACTGTTACAATGCTGTAGTGCAGAAATATTTGTAAAAAAAGTATATTTTCCCCCGTTTTAGGCCCCTTGCCCCATTAGCCCTGCGTCCCATTAGCCCCCACTCTCCCCTACTTATTTTACTTTCTATCATCAACTTTCTATAAAGAGAAAGAGAAAAAAAGTGTAATTTTATATTAAAATTCAAAACTTATTATACCAGAAAATATTCATTTATCTTTTCCCCTGCTATAATATTTTTCATTGACAAACCTTGTAAATAAGATGAAGTCTGAGTATGTCAGTCTGACCAACTGACCAAAACATGTGCTGTAATGCAACTCTCTTCCAGGTCTGGTAAACTGCAACAGGCACATCAGACCTTTGCTCCCTATGGGCCGCAGTACAACTGAATTTAATTTATTGAAATTACTTATATTTCTTTTAGGAAACGGTAGATGTGGACTTGATGCCAGGGGAGTTTGATCCCTCCAATCACCTGCTGCCTCAACAGCCCCTTCATCCATGCATGTTTCCTAAGTCTGCAGCTTTCTCCACATTCCACGTGGTCACAAATCCATATGATTCCACAATTGATGGCGTAAAGTAAGTGACATTCTTTTTGCGAGATGTTAACATTCTTGTCAGTTATCTTCAAAAAAGAAAATGTATTCTTTAGGAGTAACTGGTCCAAGCATAAAGCACTTTTAGTAGCTATTTTATCTTTGACAAACTTTGTACTGTTAAGACATTACTAATTTAAAATGCCATAGACATTTTAACTAAGTGTGGTTAGGTTAACCCTCTGAAGGACAAGCAAATTGGATGAGGTGTAAACTTGTTTTCACTGCATGAGAATAAAATTTAAATTTTAACATAACATTTATTTCCTTTTTAAATTATATTTCCGTAGCATATGATTATAACTACGTACTTCAAATTTTGAAATTTAATAAAATTATAAAATGAATAAATTTTTACAAATATGTGTTGCTGAAAAACCTGACTGTCAGGTGACATGTTTATACGTCTGTATCTCTTAGAGCAGGGGTTCCCAACCGGTGGTACGTGGGAAAATTTCAGGTGGTACGCGTGAGTGATGTGAGCAACAAGTTCCTATTAATAACTTCTGTACGAATGAGTTGCGAGCACGCAAACATATTACTCATATTTGCAATATTAACATTATTATAAAGAGAAATCTTAACTTCTGATCGGATGTAAAACTAGTACCCTTTTATCTTCCGGAAGCTCTGCTATTTTAGAGCCATTGTTACGAGTTACTTGTGTGAGACTTGAGAGGGATTTCGTTTTAATCACGGCAACAACAATTTCTCACTAAAGACTATAAAGTATATTTTGTATGCTGATTAATTTTTTGCTGAGTTTGTACGATTTTTTTATTTGTATGTTCTAGAACTATGAATAATAAATAAAACGGTAAATTAATACTATTTTAAACTTTTTGTTTCTCCGTTATTATTAGCATATTATAAATAAACAAATATCTAACTATTAAATATGAAGTTTTCTCAGGAATTTAATTCAAAAAGCCTTTGAACACTTTTAAAAGAGTAAATATTATGCATTTATTCTAGTGGTTCGCCAAAATTTCTTAAAAAGTCAAGTGGTACACAGGTGCAAAAAGGTTGGGAACCCCTGTCTTAGAGCATTAATAAAGAGTTTTTTTTTATTTTTTTTAAAACTTTCTACCAAAGTTACTCTTGTGGGGTAAAAGTTGGCTCCATTGAACAAACTGGAAATAAATATGGATGTTTTCTTGGTCTTGAAAATTCTAAGACTCATTGAAAGTTTATTTGTATTTTCTATCTTTAAAAAATTGAGAATACTCTTGAAACATAGTTTAAAAGATTTTCAATAACAAGATGTAGCAGTCAGATACGCTGTAACATTCATATTAATTTCATTTTTCTGTATTATAAAGACCGTAAGATATATTTACCGTAAGAAAGATATATTTAACAATTCACAAGCACCTAATTGAAAGGATTCTTTGTTTCAGGCACACAAAATGTTTATGTCAAAACTTGGGGATGTGCTCACAATAGTGGCACATTATATTTGTAAGATATATGTTTTGCAAGACATACAGTACATTAAGTGTCAAATGATTAAGCTTTTTGGGTAAAACTGAAACTCCATGAACATCAATAGTCTCTGTAAAGACGCAAAATCATATAAATCTTTTAGTGGCCTCCTAAGTAGACCTTTAGTTAATCACGAAAAATAATAGAGACTTTGTATAATACCTTAAAAAAAAGTGACGACATATTTTTTGTATGATAAATAACCTAGTTTATCTTTGTTTTTAAACTTTTATTTAACATAACTAAGTATTTCAAGTAATATTAATCAATTATGTCAGTTTTACTTTGCAAAAAAAGGGTTAAAAATATGTTGTTAATACTGCTGTAATCATGTCTTTGGAAAGCCCTTAAAAAATCTTTTATATATTTAAAGTTTTGAGTAGAGAGCTTTTAAGACTAAACAGATAAATTTAACTGTATTTGTATTCAGGTGAAGTTTCACCTTATTTAAGGAAATGCAATGGCAATTATTTTTAATAGCTTCTTGAATTGTTTTATCCTCTTCCTTCTTAAAATCTTCTATAGTTGTATTTGGTTTTTGAATACTTTTAATAATTTAAATTTTTTTAAAATTTAGCTATTTATTAATTTTGAATTTAAGTAAAAATACTAATTAAGCATTGTCATGATTATTAGCCGTTCAACATTGTTTTCTTAGAAATAAGCCGGCTTTAAATATTATGTAGATTTATTGATGCATCAGTAGTTCATGTTACATTAATGCTTGTAGTGTTTCATAAATATTATAAATACTTTTGTGTCAAGAATTTTTAACCATTTTACAGTTTATTTCAAATTGAAATATTTATACTGTGTAGCATAGTTTGAATTAAAGATAAAGTTAATGCAGTACGCATTGATTGAAAAAAGATTTAAAAAATCTCCCACAAATAATACATTTAAGAATTTCAATTTCCTAATAATATTATATTTGACTTATGTTACTAGATTATAATTTCATAATGTATTTGGTAGGTTTTTTGGCTCCTCTGGACAGAATATCAAGGACATAAGTTCATTCAGCAAGCTAAGGAGCCCAACTGATGTCTTGGAGAAAACTTTGGATTGGTGTCACATGATACCTACTGCTCCAGACACTTTGAGTGAGTTTCATTTTAAACTAAAAGCAATTGTTTGAATACAGTTCCCCTTGTTATATCGTGCAATTGGCTATATTTGCGTTTAATGTCAAGTTTCCTCCTCCATTTTTTACTTTTTCAAAGAATCAGTCTAATTAATCGAAATATGTCCTTATACTATAAGAAATTTCATATTTTTATGAAGCTTCATATGTGTACTAATAATAAATAATTATAATAATTCCACACACATAGGACAAAGAACAATATAACTTGTTTCTGATGTAAATAAAACTGTGAGTTAAAAGTTGAAATTGAGTGTTTGAAAAAAAATCCAATTGGTTTAAAAATACAAAATGGGAAAGTTGAAAGTAGATCATTAAAGTCTTCAATTATTTTGTTTCTTCTGTTGATAAATTATATAATTAAATAATTTGAACACTATTTAATTTCTGCATTATGTTTTGGCATGAACTCTTTAAAAAAAGAAAATACATGCAATAATCATGTTGCTTGATGTATCACACATGGTTATATAACATTTGTTTCCTAATAAGCAAGTTATAACAAAGGGCTACTGTAGGTATAAATTCTATTCCCGTGTTTTTGCTAATGCAAAGCAAACTAATATAAAAAGGACATTAAAAAGCCCTAAATGTTTTCTAAATGTTAAAATTGAAAAACCCATTAAATGATACTTTTTTTTATTCTGAAATTGCATTCCTTTATTTTAAATATATAAAACTGAATCAAAACCCTATTTTAAGAAATCGTCCATGAAACGGGAAAACTATTATTTATAAAATAGTTATTTTTGGGTTATCATGACTGAATTTTTTTTTTAAATATTTATGTTTAAGGCCATTATGTAACTGAATATGCCTTGGCATTGATTTCTGTCATTGTATTTTTTCTCATGCATTTTTTCTATAAATAGATTGCTATCCATATTTTGATGAAGACCCTTTCATAATTTCAAAGTATCCTAATGTATATTTCTCTGGGAATGCATCTAAGATGGAATATCGATTTAATGGTAAGATACCTTTATTTTTCTGCTGTGCGACTTTTTTATGCCCTGGTTCTGAATGAAGTATGTGACAGATACTCTCATGAAACTATCTTAAAAAATGCAGACCATCAGTATTTAGCACTTCAAGTGATACAAGTATAACAAGTTATGGTTTTAAAATACTTTCGAATAATATTTCATTTAAATTATTTGGTTTAGTGCTGCTATCTGCCAGAATTTTTTTTTTAAATTGACTTTTTTTTAATTGACTACTTTCATTGTAGTTAATTACTCTCTTCACTGATTTATGTTACTAAGTAATAACTTGAATAACTTGTTCAGAAACAGTAAAGTTTATTTAAGACCTGTGACAACGGCAGTTTTGAGAGCTGTTTTTTTTTGTAAATAGTTTTTAGAATCTTGCAATAAGAAAAGTGCTGTTCATCTTTAAGTTATTTAAGACATTCAATTGTTTTGTTACACATAAATTTGTTCGGAATTATGTTGCTGCTGTTCGTGTTTGTCATTAAAAGTCTCGTAAAGTATTTTTTGGTCATATTATTTAAAATTGCTAGTCTGTATTTATGAGAAAATTTTTGTAAGTATCTGTTGCATACTTTATTCAGAAAAAAGTTTTCAAAGTTTCTGTATTTAAATTGTTTAGATATATGTTACCATACAAGATCCTTAAGCCGTTGGTTCTGTTTATAGTTTATTCATATTAGGAATGAATTATATCAAATGTTTCACTTTGTATAGAACATGGAAGTAATTTAAAAAAACAGGCATTATTATTATACATAAAACATTTTTTTCTTAGAATTTTTTTTACTTAAATACTAAAAAAGTACTGATGCAACCATTCCACAATTTAAAGATACTGTTTATACATAATTTATATTGGAATGGATTGCATCAAATGATCAAATGTTTCACTTGGTATAGAACATTAAAGTAATTTTGAAAAACTGTCATTATAATTGTACATAAAACATTTTTTCTACTTGAATAATTTTTTATGATAATTTTTTAAATATTTTTTTATTACTAGATACTAAAAAAGTACTGATGGTTGCCATTCCACAATTCAAAGATACCTTCAGTGCTCTCATGCTAAATCTAAGGACGTTGGAAGTGGAGCCAATTGTTGTTTGTGATGAAGTTTGTTAGAGTTTTGTATCTGTGTGTTGCTTCTATAATGTAATTGTGAAAGATGTAAAGATTTTGCAAAAATAGTTTATTTTATTATTTAGAGTTGGATTTTTTTTTAGGACACAGAGTCAACCAAAAGGGATATGTTTCAAAACATATGTATTAGATTCTTTTTTGGAACATTTCAAAACAAAACTATTAAATTTTTTTCAAGGCTTGACTTGTTCTCGAGATGCTTCTGTTGACATGCTTTGAGTGAAACTTTCTCTTTCTGTACACTTTTTGTGTGGTTATCAGGGTCTAATCTAGGAAAACTCAGACTATGGGAAAAAAAAAACTTAGGGGCAACTTTAAGGAAAATGTTGTATATGATTGCCCATAATGATGGTTGATTATAAAAAAATTTGCTAACATTTTATGTACTTCTCCTTCTAACATCGATCAAACTAATCAGTAATGTTATCAAGGTCTGAGTCAAGCTAAAAAAAATGAAATACAAATGTCTGAGATACAAAGTGGTATCTCAGAATTTTTTTAAAATTTACTAAAATTTTGGGGTCTACTGCATTTAGCATAATAAAAATAAAAATTTAGAAAACCTAAAAGTTTGGGGCCTTAGGCCGCAAAATTCTAGGCCTGTGAATAACATACATTATGGTATATCAGGCCCTGGTTGTTATTGTATAGACAAAGGATAATAGCCAAGCAATAAACACAAGTTATTTTTAGAGAGAGAGTCCTAGCCTAGTACAATGATAACTAAATAGGCAAAATTATGCATGTGTTTACTGTGTGATATTCTAATTTAAACTTTTAAAATATATTAATGTCAACAAATATGTTTAAAAAATTGTTTTTGTAATTAAAGATTTCAAAATAATCTCCAGTTGTCAAAAAAAATAATAATAATGGAGTTTATATAAATTATTAAATTATTTGTGTTATTATTTTTGTAAATATGAGGTATAAAAGAAATACTAAGGGCTAACGATTGCTAGAGAATTATACTTATATGCCTGAATACTTTACAAGCATAACCATTTGATGTTTTCTTAACGTTGGAATTGATGCTCCAAAACTTTTTTAAAAATAGCAGTCTGTTAGCATCTATAAAGATGCAATAATCCAATAAAGTCACTTCATCATCTATTTAAAATATTAAAGAAAAGTTCAAAAGTGTATCTTTGTTTTATTTATTAAACTTTCTTTATAGATTTATATACAACTAATTCCTAAATAAATAGAAGTATAATACAATAGCAGACAAATAACTTTGATACCTTATCTTCATATATAAAAACCGCCATGATTGTAAATTTAAATTATTTTAATTATGAGAAACACTAACAGCATGCAATATTGTTATGTATAAACATAATTTTTGCCCTACATATATGTATTGGAAACCTCCCGCTTGTATCTGCTCTTCAAAACTTAACTAATTTTGTGACTAAGTTTAGATTTTATAATGAAAGAAATGGTAGGTGCTGATTCTAAAAAAGAGGTTTTCGAACATTGGTTCGTTTGTCGGTCTGTCTGAAACAACTGTGCAGCTGTGGAAAAAAAAGTTGACACTAGTGATTATTGCAGCTGTTTTTGATCCCATATAGTATCGGACCCTTTTGACTTTGTAAATAAATAACGTCCTGAATAATTTGCATAACACAAAATTTGCATGAGGGGCCATCTTTATATTAAAAATGTTACTAACTTTAAAATTTTCAAAGGCAACACCCAATTTTAATAACTTAGAAATGTTAAGCACCCTCAAAAACTCCTAAATCTTAGATTTTGTTACATTTGGATGAATGCTTGACGAGTTATTTAATCGAATCACTTGAGGACCTTTGGGGGATCATCTCCAAAATTACGAGAATATTCTGTAGTGTTATTGAAGGTTTGGAAAATAAGGTTAAAGATATTGAGAAAGGGGTCCTACAAGGGACCTCTCAGTCGACGAATTACCCTAATTAATTAGCTTTGAAATTTAAGTTTTAGTCATTCATTCCAAAAAATTGCTGTTGCTATATCAATAATAGCACGAGAAACCTTAAAATCGAAATTATAAGGGATATTTATTTTCCCCATATAAATCGATTTTTAATGACATCATAAAAAATATAGCACTATGTGATTCTTTGATTGTTCATCAGTAATCATTTACCAAGAAAGCGGTTCAGTGTTCCTTTTTTGCTTAAAGACTTAAAGAGCTAATTGGTATTAATTTACATTTCTTTGTTTCTTAATGCAATTTAGCAAACGATAATAGTTATATATGCAACAAGTGTGAAAAGTAATACTTTTTAAAACGATTGGATTTTATTTCACGTGCGAGGCACAAGCGAGTGAAATAATGACACGTGTTTTAAAAAGTTTACTTTTCACAAGCGATGCATACACTATTTTTTATAATAGGAATAATTCTTATGATGTCACGCTCCCCATGCTGCGATTTCATTGGTTGTTTTGTTTTCTTTCCACGTGAAACAAGCCCATTGCGTGAAAATATATCATTGATTCAAAAATAATTCACGCACATAATATTTTTTAAATGAAGCATATCGATAAATATCTGGATTATATGAATTTTATGAAATAGAATTTTACTTGAAATGTTGGCATCTTATGACAAGAGTGGAAAATAGTAATTTATGCAACTAGTGTGAAAAGTAAGGCTTTTTTAAACGAGTTGAATAAATTATTTGACGAGCGAGTGAAATAAATTCACGAGTTTAAAAAAGGCTATTTTCAACGTGTTGTCATACACTATTTTTTATAATGTGCAAAAAGTATTTATTAAATTGGCATTTATTGATTGGCTTATTAATTATTTTATTGTCACGTTCAAATGATTTGAAGGTGATTATTTATATTAATGATTATTTTAAAATCACGTGCAAAAAGTATTTCTTAGATTGGCATTGGAAATAAGACGCCAAATAAAGAATTTTACACCAATCAGATGCTCTTATTTACTTTGTCGCACTAGTGCGTAAAAGTAACTTTGAAAACACGATTTCGTTCAAAGCATCACTTTTACCACGATTATTGATTTGAAAAAGTTAGTTTTTGTTGCACGATATTATAAAAAAATACTTTTTGGTGAAAAAAAGTACTTTTTTTTACTGTTTCAAAAAGTATAACTTTTTGCACGCGTTTGATATTGAAATGCGCTTGTTTCACGTAGAACTTAAAGAAAACAAAACAACCAATGAAACCGCAGTTCTGAGCGCGTGACGTTATAAGAAACCAATGAGCTTGTTTCAAGTAGAACGGAAAGAAAACAAAACAACCAATGAAATCGCAGTATGGAAAGCGTGACATCATAAGAAATATTCCCATTATAATGTAAAAGTAGGATTTTTTTCACGCAATTTTAAATAGTAATTTATGATTTACTAAGCAAATTATGGATGAAAATTTTTAAAAATTGGGATTTCGCATAAACTTCTTGTCTTCGCATAAATTCATTTCTGTAAAAATATTAAGGGGTTTCTATTCATAATTTTTTTTTTAATTAAAATAATAATCATTAAAAAATAAAAAAATAAATGTTTTAAATACTTTAATAGTGTATGCATTTTGTTTGGATTATTATAATTTAAATTACTACTTAGTAAAAAAATTGTTTCATTATCTTAATTATTTACAGATTGGGATAGTTTTTTTTATGTGCAACTCATTTAACATTACGGCCCCTAAACTTGGCTCGTCTCTAACTCAACTAATAATGCTTAAAAACTAACAAAACTTGGTATTTCGTGTTAAAATTTGTCATAGATTTGAAATATGAACTAAAAAAGTGTGTGCTATTGAAATTTTCGAAGTTGGTAACATTTTTAATATGAAGATGGCCCTTATGCAAATTTTGTGTCATGCAATTAATTCAGAACGTTACTTAGTTACAAAGTCAAAAAGATCCGATTCTATGGGATGAACAACGGCTGCAATAATCACTAGTGTCAACTTTTTTCCCCCACAGCTGTACATCTCAAACTAAAAGAGCTATATGGACTTAAAAATTGGTATACGAGTTCTTGGAACCGGTCGGACGTCTTAATAAGGTTATCGTAAAAATTGCTCATGTGGCGCCATTTATTTTTGTGTTCCTTTTATTTTATATTTGTGTAGGGTAGTAGTAAGTAGTATCTTTAATGTACACATTTAAAAATAATATTAAAAAATTGATCGGGACATAAATTGACTATTTTCCATTATTGACCATTATGTCTTTATTCATAATAGTATAAAAACCAGCATTGGAATCAATATCATATCTTGAGGATCACGTAGATAATAAGTAATGCTTAAACGTTAGTATGACCTGGATAGTCCTAAGTTCAAAAAGTTTAAACACCAACTTGCCCCTTTCTGATTTCCAAACAAGCTAAACTGAAAACTTAAGGTTCGTGTCCACGAGCAAGAAAACTTGCGCAAGTTGTTTGCAAGTTAAAGTTTTCAGCCCCAAAGTTACATCCCAGCAAGTCACTTAGCAGAAACTCTCAGCAATATTGCAGCGATAAAAAATTGAAGAAGTGTAACCGGTTTGTGCAACTCAACTTGCTCGGTTCCAACAGATTGGAAATTCTTACAAGCTTATTGCAAACTGTGTAGCTAGATGCATGGTTGTTTTTGTTTTGCTTGCTCTTGATCTCTGGAATATGGGCAATTCTACCATAATTTTTAATTTCATGTCCCTGGGCATAACTTAAAAAAAATCGGATTTCTTTTCAATTTTTTTCTTATCATACTAATAGGCTAGACCTTATATAATTGCAAAAAGGAATTTTAAAGCAAAGAAACTCTAAAAAAAATTTAGGACACAAAACAATGCAGAAACTTCCTCTTCCCATGTCCCGAATGTTAAATTTTTAGTTTAGGGCTCAAACTAACACATTTTTGAGCTAAAAATTACATTCATTTGGATTTTAAATTAAACTAATACTATATCTTAACAAATTCCTTCAATAAAATTTTGGCATTTATAATGTGTATTTCTCTTCTCCTAAATTTGTCCCTGAGTTTTGGTACATTCACTGACCTCATTACTAAAGTGGCGAAGAGAGGCACTGGATAGAGCTACAGTGATTCTTCAATCATGAAAACTGTATTGCTGAAAACTCACATTTCAGTTAGAAGCCGCATTTTTTTGCTACTTCACCAATAAGCTCAAAAGTTAAAAACCCTAGTAAAATGAGCTGCGTGGCTTTATTACTTTCCTTACAATCCCCCACGGTAAAGGTTAATTTTTGCTTAATAATTGGATTTTTTTCTATAAATATGTTTAAGTGGAGTATAAGGAGTAAGAAAATCCATTTTTATTAAACTGGAGTTATTTTCAATACCAAAAAGACCGGAAAACATCGTGAATTTCCTCACCGTCCGTTTACCTCGTTCTAACCGTCACAATGATCTAGGATGGAAAAATCGAAACTGTTTTAGACTAACGTCTGTTGTTGACTTCGGTTTCAGTGAAAATTAGTATTTTCATAAGGCCATTTAAACGGTTTCTTTGAAACGGATATTTGTGATGAAGCTCTTATACGTGTGATATAGCTTCTACATTTGTTTTTAAGGGGGGGGGGGAGGATGGTTTCGACGGATTCTCCTACTGCAGCAAGTTTGGTCTTCATCTTCAGTAAAAAGTTTCCATTTCGGATGCCGACATAAATATATTTTTTTTAGTTGCTGAGGGTCCTCTATAGATAATTCCTGAAATAAATTTCTAAAAAATCCTAGTTCATTTCCATTCTGAACCCTATTCTTCTCCAACACTTGCGTATTTCACAAGCATTTTGATTGTTAATTGTATGAGCAATTCATATTAAAGCGACAGCTTTCCTTTTATTCATGGCGAATGGCGATGGAATGGACGATTCCGATCACTGTTTATGTTTATAACTCACACAAACCACGGTTGATGCAGAGTACTGTCGTGGACACTACTCTGCAAGTTAAACGTGCGACAAAGCTATAAAATATTTTGCAGAGCCTTGCCGCAACAAAAATTGCAAGCTCTGTGTAAACACTCAAGGAAGTTTCTTGCATGAAACTTGTGCAATTTTTCTTGCACGTGGACACTTAGCTAACTTTTTTCACATTTTTTTTATGACCATAATATTTCCAATATTCTACCACCTGGTGACTCTGCTGTTCTGCAGACTGTGCCACCAATACTGTGAAAACCTCAGGAAATTAACGAACGATATCTACAACCGTCCTTTGCAGCATTTCACGAATCGAATTCGTTTCAGATAGAAATGCTTAAATCGAAAAGAAAAGTTGTCAAAGATTTGAAGACACTGCAAGAAATATTTTCTTCGATATCTTTGCTTCTGTGCACGTCCGGTTTCTTCACGTCTTTTAGTGTCACAGGGACTATGATCTTTCAAGGTTTCGACAACATAAGCATTATCAGTAAGTATGATATTTTCCGCACTTGTTATTTCTTACGAGCTTAGCATTGACCTCTATAATGTGAAGGCTGATCAAATCCTTGAAATGCTGTTTAGAAATGTTTTATGAGCAAAATAGAGAATCTCGTTACTCAGAAGGGCCAGAGAACGAAGAATTCGGACAAGACCTATCGAAAAGTCGATATCGTGTTGAAGGGCGGAAATGTCATTTACTTTAAAAAGCTTAATCCTGAAAATATGTGGAACATCTTACTTACAATTCTATTAATCAATACAAGCACGCAAATTTACCATGTTCTTTAATGACTTAACATTCCTTCAATAAACTGTCCTTCAACATAAAAGAAGGATATATACGTTGCTCACTTTTCTATGGAAATAAATTTTAGGTATAATGCAAAGCTATTGCCGAATCGAAATGCTACTAGAGAACTGTACAATCGGAGGACGCCTGATTTTACCGGAATGGACGAACTGAGTGGAGTTTGTGAACATGCCTGCAGCTAAACCGGATAGGCAAGAAGTCGCCGTTTATCTATAGGACCTTGTCGCTAATCTTGACAACACAATACTTATTATTTACCATGTCGACATTTTGACGGTATGGATAATAACAAAATAATTTTCTTTATATGCGTTGTATGCTGAACATTTTTTCTGAGAACCTTGGATGTAGGTTGAAAACATGATGAATTCGTTAATATTTTAATTATGGTATTTACATTTCAGAAATAAAGCACTACCGTTCAGAAAGTTACTTTATTTAACAATCGACATTAAAAAAGGCGTAGGCATTTAAGAATACGCCTTTCTGATGAATACTGAATAACACTGGGCTTTGCAATTTAGCATATTTAACCAATACAATATTCCTTTAAAAATTCGCTCTTAAAAATTAATTACTTTTAGTTATTTCTACTACTATTATATGTAAGATTTATTGTGGTCGATTTGTCGCTGTCCGACCAGCTTTGTATTATAAACAAATGCGTTAGGGCAGGGGTTCCCTACCTTTTTGCACCTGCGTACCACTTGATTTTTTGAAAATTTTTGGAGTACCACCAGACCTAAATATTTTAATAAACGTATAATATTTACTCTTCTAAAAGTTCAAAAGCTTTTTGAATCAAATTCCTGAGAAAACTTCATATTTAATGGTTAGATATTTGTTTATTAATAACATGCTTATAATAAGAAATAAAATGGTTAAAATGGTATTAATTTACAATTTTATTTATTACTCATAGGTCTAAAACAATACAAATAAAAAAATAGTACAAACTCAGCAATAAATTAATATTCATACTAAATATACATTTATAGTCTTTAGTGGGAAACTTGTTATTCGCATGTAATTAAAATATCAACATTAGGAGTAATGATACTTATCTTCACTCTTAAGTCCTCTTCTGCTTCTATGTTTATTTTTTTATGTACAAGATTTCAGAAAATCCACCCTTACACAAGTAACTCGTAACAAATGGCATCAAAAATAGCAGCCGAAAGAACAAAGGGTACTAGGTTTTATATCCGAGCCAGAAGTTAAAGATTTCTCTTTAAAATAATGTTAATGTTTAACATAATGAGTAATAGGTTGCGTGTTCACTGCTCATGCCTACAGAAGCTATTAATAGCATCATGTTGCTCACATCACTCACGTGTACCAATGAAAACTTTTCTGCGTACCACCGGTTGGGAACCCCTGCGTTAGGGTAATAAATAAACGTAATACTGTCAGTGTCAATTCAAATGATATGTCTGTTCAGTAGCGCACCCCAAGGACAACTTACATACAATGCAAGTGTATATCAACGGCGATTGTGAATGCGTTAAAACTAATGACCGCGGACTGTTTGGTGATTCTTATTGTTAATTAGGCTAACTATTGAACAGATTAATAAAATTGTAATATGAACAAGCGATAATTGCATAGTAAGCTAGTCCTTTGTCATTAATTAATACTCAATTCAGATTTAATCGTGACTAAAACGTAGCTTTTAAATCTTATCTTGCCTCTTTTGTTGTAACTTACTTGTATTAATTATAATGGTAGTTGCCGTTAATTTTTAGTTACTATCAAGTTTAGCTATTATAAGTTGATTGTTGTAAGCTGGTAAGCTGTATGGATACCAACGATCTATATATATCTTTATGGACTGCTCGAAAGCGCTGCTGATGACAGATTTCTAGAGACAACTACTAGTTGGCTTCTTCTCCAACTTTCAAGCAAATTTTTGGCTCCTTTCAACGATTCATCAACGCTCATTTAGAATCTTGTCGTTATCATTTAACGCTAAAGTTCGATTTGTGTCGCCAAATGACGAAATTTTTTGCTACTGCGCATGCGCTCCGCCATTTTGATAGAGCCAGTGTGGTCGCACTTTTTGCGATCCGTTAGCACTGGGAGCAGTCCATCGAGTATATATTATAGAAAGTTATTGCCTACAGATGCTAATTCCTACGCCTCTGTCTGAAACTTTGGATGCTGTCACCTCTTGTACTTTCTGATAAATCTGTAGTCTTCATTATAGGTGTGGTTATGCTGCACTATGCACTCTACCACTTCTCGGTCGCAAGAACACACGCTGAAGGGACACGTTTCCTCGTCATCTGTAAGAGAAATAAACTCATGAACGGAAAAATACTTTTTTTTTATGAATACTACCGTTTCATAAAAAACGGTTCCGGTAAGGTTGCGGTGGCAATGTTAAGTCAATTGGATCTTTCACATGCGATAGAGGCGAAACGTGCACTTACGATTTTACTTGCGGTTTTCAATCAAGTAGAGATGCAGCTGTGGTAATGTAGATCAGCAAAGTTCTCGCTAAATCTATTGAGTTTAAAGTCGTGACTCGGTGTACGATATCCCTATATATAAAGTTACATTGGGTGTCAGCTCAGATGTCGTCCTCGTCACGTGACTGCGGATACAAATTACAAAGCTGGTCGCACCTTGGCCGTGTAGCTGTAGTACTACTTTAATTCAACCGACACAAACGCGGCTAGTAAATTGTTCCACACTTTTAATTTTACTTAACATTGCCATCAAATAGGTTTAATTTGTAGAAGTAACTTTGTAACGACGTAGATACTTCAAAATGGGTGGAGGGACTGGGGAGCCCAGTCGGTTAAGCATTCGCCTAGCTTGCGGAAGGTCCCAGGTTCGGGCATCGCCAAAGCAACTGCAGACCTATAAACGGCCCGTGCAGCCAAAAATGTCCGACGAATAATACCCCGTGTGGAGGAAGGGCACGTCAAATATCCTTCAAAGTCCTAACGCTGCGTACGATGTTGCCCTTAACGGTTTCGTTGGGTGCCTACTCAGGTGTCAGCTCGTCACTTAACTGAGATTCTAAAATACGATGCCCGTCGGCAATAGCCCTCGTGTAGCTCTAGTGCGACGATAATGCAAACAAACCTCAAAATGGGTGGTCGGGTTGGTTTTAGCTTTTACGTAATGATAATAGATGGCAGCACCAAAAAATGTTTTTAAAATACGTCTTTTTTTTCCCCCCAAAAAGATGCTTTTTCCTACAAAATTTTATATTTGTAATCAGTGGTCAGTGTGTCTACCAAATCGGTAGTTGGACAATAACTTTTCCCTTATTGCCAGATTTGCTAAAAAAAGGCTCAACAACAAATTATAATGTTCATTTACATATTTGTTAGAAAAACCTCCGATTTTATTATAGATTTTTTTGGAAATAAGTCTGAACTTTCCATTCAGTCTGCTTTTTAGAAATGTCTCAAGTTTAAACCACTCAAGAAGATTAATATAGAATAAAAGTCACAGTCAGTTGAATTCCTTTTGAGTATATCTTTATGCATTAATCATTAATCTAGAGAATTGTGTAAGCGCAGATGGTAAGGCGTTTGACATTCAGAATTTCGAATTGGTCTTTATCAGATTGTAAAAACCCACTTACCGCAAATGATCGTTCCATTGTGTATTCTCCATACATATGGAACGACGTGTATCTGTTCAGCGGAACAAGATTCTTCTGATACTCCGTAACAGCTGTCATGCACTTGGCAGCACCTGTAAGTGAAATTTCAGTTTTTACAATTGCGACAGAAACTACTACTTAGAACCGCTTCCAAGCCAAATGTACACATTACAAAAATTAAAGTTTGATAAAACAGCATTCGATTCAAATTACGACTGCTATTTGACATCATATCGGCTATCTATAATAGACTGGTATACATTTTTTAAAAACCAACTTCGATTGTGAAATTATGGATTACAAATTAGAATGAGCGCTTTACTCGCCATAGCGTTAAATTGTTTGTAGCAACACCCTTGTCTGTGACATTCCTACGGAAGTGTCTGACCATTAGTCGGACGGACAAAGCAATTAAAGTATATATTTAACAGTTTTCGAGTCATAAACAAGCGTGTAAATTTAAATGATAATACATAAAATCGGGGGTTCTCCTTACTCGTCTATACGGTCTACGGCATTTCCTTTGCCCCCGTACCCACACCAGTTTCCGTAGGGTATGTACTCGGTGGGGTCGAGACCGGTCAGCAGGTCGAACATGTCGGCAAGATCGAGCAGATCGCGACGCCTGCGGATCGCCGACTTACCCCCTGAAATGATAATATTGGTTAGAAATATACGTTATTAATAAAATGAGCAGTTAACATTAGGTCTTAAGATGAAGTGGTTCTCAGACATATATATATTTATTGTATAATTCGTGGTAACATTGATTGTTAATCAGCAATGTGTAAAAAATGAGAAAATAGTATGAAGTGTGAATGATATTTTATTACAGTTCATAGTTAAACCACTGTTATTTATCAACCATAGTTGAATAGCGAAATATTTCAATTTTCCCAAGTTTCATGCTAACCGTCACCGTCAGGAAAATCACTGACGGTTTAAGGTTCAAACGCGCTTCGATAGATTTAATGTTTTCATGGGCCGTAAAATAGTTTAGTTTGAATTATCGTCTAGAGCTACACAAGGGCTATTGGCGACCGGCGTCTTATTTTAGAACCACAGTCAAGTTATGAGCCGACAACTTGAGTAGGCACCCAACGCAACCGTTAAGGACGACATCGTACGCAGCGTTGGAACGTTGGAGGGACATTTTTGGCTGCACGGGCCGTTTGTAGGTCAGCAGTATTTTGGAGATGCTCGGACCCGAACCTGGGATCTTTCGCATGCTAGGCGGATGCCTGGGGGCCGTAAAATACAACACAGGTTTGGCCTTTGTCATTTGATTGCTGTTTTAACTAAACACTACTTCCGAATCTTTACTTATAGTTTCAGGATCACATCACTGTAATGGAATATCCTCTTTTTTCCAGAGATACACAAACGTAGACTTTTGTAGAATTTACCCCATAACTTTATTTTAAAATTTTACTTAATACTAATTGTTCTATTATAAACTAGAATGTTCACGCTTTCCAAAAATATCTTTACAAAAGCAAGTTTTTTCAGCTGTAAAAGGCATTTCTGATTAAAACAAATGTTAGAATGGACTATTAATTAAAAAAAAGCTGAAAAAGCTTGTTTGTTTATTCATAGCACACAAAAATGAGTATTTTTACAAACCTAAATATCTTTTAATTTTGACGTGCCTCTCAGCGAATGTTAAACGTTATTTTTTTTTCAACATTACTTGCAAAACTTACTTTTAAATATATATTTGCTTGAAAAAATATGTTTAGATTAAAAAATAATGTAAGATTTTTTTTCGGGAGTAAAGAGGATGTAAATGTCGAAAAATTGACTTCAGGTTATCCACATCTCAAAGCCCACGCAAAGACAAGTGCAGTAACAGTTATCTTATTCATTACTAAAAAAAGTCACCCTCATGCGCCGGATCCATATAAGTTAATATAACCAGATAAGTGTTTGTTAGTAATTGGCTTTTGAGGTTGAAATTAAAATTACAACAATCTGATGATTCATGTCCAAAGTCTTCACTACCAGTTACGAGGCAAAATATCAGATATCGAGGTTTATAAATTAAGAGAGAATGCCTTCAAACTTACCTGAAGTCACTGGGGTCCATATCATCGTCATCCAAACCAAAACTATGACCAAGCTTCCCGGTTTCATCGATGTCTCGTGACGGCGGAAGGGGAAAGTGACATTGAAAAGAAACCCCGTTTCTTTCCCCCTTCAAGCTTGCGTCTCAACAAAAAATACTTGACTAAAAAAGTGACGGAAAACTTTCTCCGACATGTGGGCATTTAACCTTAGGTTGCCGTTTTCCCCCTTTGAGTGACGCATAAGAGGTGACACTTCTTGTTTGTTGCGAAATAGGTCTTTCGTTTTTACGTAGTAAGGTCCAGTTGCAAAACATAGATTTCGTATTACTCGATTTTCTTGTTAATTGCCTACTCGTCGGTGAAGAGAATCATAGTTTTGGTGGTTTTTTTTGTTGTTGGACTTGAACTAACCTAACCCAGTTATTTCTGAGGTATAATGCGATTAATTATAAGGGTTTATCGTTACTAACTTTTCGTTTTTTTTACCCGCGAATTTTTATTACTATGTAGTTTTGCGTTGATAAAGTAAGACAGGCAACAATGAACAATTCGAGAACAAGGTTCGGTAACTTAGAGACTTATAAAAAAATTAAATAGGTTTTTTTTCCAAAACAGCTTTTACTACTTCTATTTGTTTGACTTCTGATTGTTTCGACTTTCCTTAATGGGTATTAAATGTAGTTTATATTTTTGTAGATATTTTCAAATACTTAAACGAATAAATGAAATCATGCTAGACCCAAATTCACTTATGAAAATGTAATATACAATATTAAATGTCATAATATAATATTCTTCACAAAATATGGAAGTTTTGATTGAGTTTTGTTAACTCATTAACGACGATTGGCAAGAAAATTTGCCATGCGAAAATAAGCTCTATGCTTAATTTTATCTAACTAAAAAATTATAAGATAAGTAAAGGCCATAGCACTGAACAATTTTTGTCGAACAAATTAAGTCACAGGAAAAAATACTTTTAAAAGTTCACATTCTTATTCGGTAAAAAGGTGGTAACAGTATACATAAATCGGTTGTTCCATCAAAATGGGTTAAAATTTTCAGATTTTCCCATAATAATAGGGTTATAAAAGTAAGTTCAACTGAATCTCACCAATTACAAGGGTATTTGTAGTTCCAAAGATTCCTAAACACAGAATAACATTAAAAAAAATGCTTTTTTGTAAAAAAAAAATTAAACACATTCTACATTTATCTTTTACCACATCATTGCATTAAAAGTGCACTGGGTTCAAACACGTAAAAAATTACTCACTTCTCAAAAGAACTTTTAAAAGTCTTAATATGGTATGTTGCAGCCCAAAGTCTGAATAATTTTGTTACTAAATGAATATATATCCAATTAATTTAACTAAATTATTCTTCATAAATAAAATATTTTATTAGAAAATTTGAGCATACTAAGCGGAATATGAAACATGGAACGATTGAAAGCAACCATTGCATTTAATTTTTTTCTACTCTAGATCAAATACTTAAGTTTGAGGGTACAACTTACATATTTAATGTCCAATAATCAAAATGCAGTAGGGAGCATGATTTTTAACTATAAATTGTTTAACTTCTAAAAGTTTTCTTTCTGCTTTTAAAATTGATGTAACTTCCAAAAGATGATATTGAGAAGAAGATAAGACATTAAATCAGTTATTTATAATCATAAAAATTAAGGCTACAACTGTAACAATTCTGGATGATTCTACTATCACCGCATTCCTGTAAGCCTACAATCAAAATCTGTGGTGGGGATTCAGAAACCGCGAACCTCAAGCTATCCTGAAAGGCCATTATTATTCAGCTATTATTATTCAAATAAAAAAAAAATTAAAATTCTAGATGGAAAGTTTACAAACGTAAAAATTCTGTTGTCACATGCCTGCAATTCCGGAAACTCCGGCGTAGAAAAAACCCTGCATTTAGTTCCAAATTAAAATTTCTTTATATTTAGATGCCATTATCTTTTAGATCAAATAGATAAGGTTAAAGAGAAGGACAAATAAAGAAGGAGCATAAAAAGACATTTATGCAGAGACTTTATTTAAAATGTTTCCCTTTTTAACTTCTTTTTTTTCACTAATTTAAACAGATGAACAATAAAAAAGTTTCTAGATAAATTTTCTTACCGAAATATGGTCTTGAATGTGCTGAAATTGAGCATATTATTTATGTAGCTCCACCAATTTCGATTTTGTCTCAGACTATCAATTAAAAGTAAACTAATGGCAATATAAGTATTGCATTTTTCAGGTTCTGTTATATAGTTATGCTCTTACATATATAATCAATTATAAATAATGTTTAGTTTATTTACTAACAATGAATTTTATGTAAATTTATCTAGTTTGCTAAAAAGATAATAGATTCAGAAAACTTTCAGATTGGTCAAAAAATAAAAGCTGAGATTTCTTTTGCATAGTGTAAAAATAATGCCTGCCATTAAGTTTCCCAAAAATATTTGATAATAAATTATTGAGCTTACAACAGATTTAGTAAATATTATGTTAATCTTCTTTGATATTGACCTGTTAATAAAAATAATGAAGCTACAATTTTGTGACACGAAATAATCTGCATTTGAGATGTTTTTTTTAACAAGTTAATGAAGTTGTACTCCTATTGGTTTCGAGAAACAGTAGCAATCATTGACTATCAGATTATTAAATAATAAAGGAAATAAACTTAAATATTCTATTAAGCATTTACAACAAACAAAACTTATGCTAAACTAAATGCTGCTAAAAACAATACAAAATATTGTTAACTAGTAAACTTTTAATAAACATTTTATACCACATAAAAACAAATACACAAAGTGTAAAAAACATATATTAAATTACAAATTTTGTATTACATTTAATAAATAAGGTTCAATAACAGAAATATATTAAACAATTGAAAAAGTAATTTGGCATATATTCTTTTGTAAAAAAACCCCAATAATTTTTTTTTAAATGTTATTCAATATCTACACTTTTCTTGGAAGAGACGCTAAAAAACTGGGTACATAAAAATGTGAAATACACATGCACAGTTACACATATTGTACATTATGGAATATTACAGCTGCTTTAATACAATAAGTAGGTGTAAATAACAACCTGAGCATTTTTAAACTTGGGGATTTTAAAAACTATTTCTTGATGCCACAGGATGGGTGATACACTCCCATCAAGTAAAAGACATATGCCACTATCTTCTCGTAGCATAGAAACATTAGTGCCGCTGTCATAGTAGTTTGCAAGATTTTTGGCTCTAATCCTTTGAATAAGCCTTGTACTCCATTGGTTCTAAAAATAAAATGTTTTATCCCTAATCAATAGGCTAGTTTTTGCTGACACTGTTTGGTTAGTAAGAAATTAAGACTTGTAAAATAGCAAAAACATTTAAAAAACAGTGTCAAGAAAAAACAAACAAAAAGTGCAATGAATTTCTTCTTTCTCTAGGCGTATTCTTCGAAATTATAATAATATTACTTGTCAGTACATGCGAGATTATTATTTTTTTAAACATTTCTACGGCCATAACCTCAGTTTACAAAAAGCAAGAAAAATATAGAAATAATTTTGTGTTAAAAGTAAAATAAAAACAAGAAATTGAAATCGATAAACTGTTTTGAGAAAACAAATAGAAACATAAAACTAAACTACATATAAATAGAGGTTACTATTAATCTATGAAGATTAGACATTTGACAGTTTATAGTGATATTTGTACTTATATCTATACAGTCCCTGGACAAATTATTAGACTCACTGTATTTTTTTAGTAATGATGAAAACATACCAAAGAATGCCATATCATTAAAAAAGATGTCGATATATGTATTAAGTATAGCAGATAGTATTTTCTATTCAATAGCTTAAGTTAAGAAACACAAATGTCCTTCTAAAGGTATTTTGTTCATCAATGATTGATACATGAAATCTTGCAGTGCGTCTAATAATTTGTCCAGTATATCTAGGGTCAGGCGGGGCAAAATAAGTCACAGGGTAAAATGGGTCAGTTTAAAAAAAAAATCCTTAAAAACAAACATCATAATTTTTTCTTCAA
Organism: Oedothorax gibbosus; assembly: GCA_019343175.1. NCBI lineage: Eukaryota > Metazoa > Arthropoda > Arachnida > Araneae > Linyphiidae > Oedothorax > Oedothorax gibbosus. The sequence continues at coordinate 478,674 of JAFNEN010000181.1, forward strand.
CTGATGCCAGTTTTATATTTTATTGATAATGTTCATCATTATATATACAAAACTAACTGTAACTTCTACGGTGCAGTTACAGTATTTTGTCATTCCATGTTTTCATTTGTGAAACTTTATTTTCTGTAGAAAACTTTTGTTTTAAGAAAAAGTATGTGTATATTAAATTTTTATCTTATTGTGTACAGATACTTACTTACTCATCGGCGCTACAGTCCATGAAGGACTTTTGCCTCCTTTAACACACAGCACCACTTTTTCCTATCCTTGGCTTTGACTCTCCAATTTTTTTTAAAACTTTCATTCTTCTTAGGTCTTCTATTGTGTACATATACTTTTCAAAAATAAATTCAGAAAGTTTCAAAGTAAAAAACTTATTTTTTGGAGCAAAAAAGAACCGTGTTAGGTAAAATAGTTCATATTTCAAAATAGGTTGGGCTAAGCACACATTATACAACTACCATATTTTTTTTGCTTTTTTAATTATTTTTCAATAACTACTATTCTTATAAATTGCTTTTAATATTGGTTTGTCACTCCTCTTTTACTGATAAATGACTGCAAATTTGAAATATTCATTGTCCCCTTCCTTATTGAAAACCGCTTTCAAGAATTTCAATCCGAAAACAGTGTTGGTGGATTCAAAGGAAGTGGGATATTTCCTCAAAAGATATTGTATACAAACAAATGATTAAAAACCATGTTTCAGGCACAATTCCAACTGTCGAATCAATGGCAATCACATAACCAATAAAAAAAGTGAAGCTGTTGCAGGGGGTGTCATCTACGTTAGTAACCACAACAAGTTAGACTGTTTGAGCTACCCTTCAAGATGAGTCAAGTATAGGTTCTTCTTCAAAGTACATCAAATCTGCAATCATAGAGACACTTCCCCAAGCTATCAATTGCTTGCAAGGGAGCCATGTAGAATGCAAAAAATAAAGAGAAAAATCATGCAGCAAGAAATGGGAGACATTTTAACTACTTCAACTTCTTTAAATAGACTACATATTGAAAATGTAAGAATGGAAAGAAATCGGCAAAAATGTCTGTAAGGAAACAGAGAAGAAATGAAACCATTACATGTGAAGAAACTACATTGAGCTAAGATAGTTTTGACAACTTCAATTCACTGCAAGTAAGAAAGTGGGCCCAGGTCGTGTTTTTGGGGATAAAGCTAAGAAGTTATTTCTTGGTATTCTTTCACAAATTGAAGCAGACTTATACACAGTGATATTTTAAAAAGAAAAAGTCCTATTTCATTTCCCCTTATAGAGATGCTGTTTCGGATGAAGATGCTTCTCATATTGTCAAAGTCCTTCCTGACCCAGGATTGATCCTTAGGGGAATGTATTAGTTCTTGTGAAGATTTATATTATCATACCTGATTGCTTTCTAAACAATGTTAAAAAGTAATTAAAGAAATTGAGCAATTAAAGATGTTTTTAAAGCATGACTTATTTTACTCCTCTACTGACCTATTTTACCCCACCCCATGGGGTAAAATAAGTCATTGACAGCCCTTTTTCTAACACATTTATCAATATCTATAATTTTTTAATTCAGTGAAATTTCCCATTAAATGTTATAGGAAATGTTCATTTGCATATCCTTAATATTTTTTACACTGGTAAAAAAAAAATGATATTCTTAAGGTGTGATATATAAGGTGTGAATGCAAAATGTGCTGGTTTTTTTTACCTATTTTACCCCACCTGACCCTATTAATAGTATAAACATAATAAAACATTAAAATGATTTCTACTAATTTATAAAGTTTCCAAATTACTCATATTTTTTTTATGAAAGATATCTATCTGTAACCTTTAAAAAAAAACGTTAAAAAATATATTGCTATGGAAAGAAAAGTATACCTACTGAAAAATAGTCGAAAAAAACTTACCTAATTATGTATGCAAAAATTTGGAGCATTGTGAGCTTTTTCATCTGTTCTGATCCATACTGTTAAAAAATAAAAGTAAAAATGGATTAAAACAAAATATTCAAAAAATGAACTTAATAATACAATGAAAAATCCAATATGGAAAACCCTAAGGGACTTTCGATCTCATATTTTTAGTGAAATGTGAATCGTTTTTTATTCTGAAATAACATAATTTATTTTTACAAAGAAAAAATAGTTTTGTTGAAATTTAAACTACAAGACTGTGACCCAAAAGAGCTGAAGGCACACACATGCACATATATGTAATTAATTTTTTCCTTCCACAGATGAGCATACTTATTCTGTAGGTCATTCTAAAAAGTAGAGAGATTGGACGTCCAGATCTTCTATAAGTTCATAACTATTTATAGTATTAAAGTGCAAGCCTTTACAGCTATTAAAGAGAGGGTCTAGAATGGCCACTAAAAAGCACACAATTGAAGAAAGACACAGTTGAGCACAAATCAACGAAAGAGGCACACAATTGAAGAATTCAAATGACGATTAATATCACCGTAAAGCAGGGTTGGCATGGTTCCAAGGTTTAAACCAAATGTTTTTTTTCAAAAAAACCAAAGTGGTTTTTTCCCCAGAATTTTTTAGCAGAAGCATTAGAATATGCAAAACACAGGGTCTCTAATAACTCTTTGGTGTTACTCTTGTTATGAAATATTGTGCCAGAGCTTGTAGTGACTTTCAGAAATTTCTTTTTGAGAGCGATTATGTAAAAGAGGTGTCTGCAATAGAATGGTGTAGAGGCCAAGCAGTAGATATACAAAAGTTTAACTGTAACGTTTTTAGTGAAGTTGACCTCATACTGACTGCTAAAGCAACAACAGCTAACATTGAGCGCATTTTTTCCTCTTTTAGTCTAGTGCAGTCTAAATTGCATAATAAGCCTGGGATCGAAATAGCTGCAAACTAGTTTTTTTTGTTTAAAATGTCGAATTGCAGTGATCCTTGATCATAATAAATTGTATCTAAAAAGTTTGGAATTATTACTTCATTATTTCTTTAGTTATTTAAATTAAGGTTATAATACTATGAATGGTTTAATTGACATCCATTACAAATTTTAACGGCTGTTATGTATGATTATGTGGAAATTGAAATAATTGGAGTATATTTTGCCCAAAAATTAGTTATATATTAATAAAATATCAAATTTTAAAAAATATATGGGGATCTTATTACTAAAGTAAACCATAACATAAAGTTTGAAATTTATATAAACATCATTAGAGTCCTGCAAATACACAAACAAGTTAAATACCAGAAAAGTTTAAAAAAAACCTGGTTTAAACAAAAAAGGGTTTGTTTTGGGTTTTTTAAAAAAAACACCCTGTTTTTTTCCAACCCTGCCGTAAAGAGTTGTACACACCGTCGAGTAGGTTGCTGTTCAGCAGCTAGAGATAGGTAACCAGCAAAAAAAATAATCCCACATCGCCAGGCAGCAAACAGCAGAAGCTACACCCAGGTTAGGAATTCTGCAGCAGTTTGGGACGGTAGGCATCAATGAATTCCGTAAAGGCGGCGAAAGGGGCATCAATGCAGAGGGCAGGAGCCGCAAAAAGTTTCCATGCCGGCGCGACCCCACGGTCGTTCCAGAATCCGTAGATGATATCGACGTCATATGTAGTAGAAAAACAACTACTACACAGAAGAACATACTTATTCACTTATTCTTTAAGTAATTTCTAAAAAGGAGAGAGATTGGACGTTCAAATGATCTTTTATTATAAAGAAATCATTTTAAAGTATTTAAAAGAATGGAGCCGAAGCCCTGCAAAAGCGCACACAACCTCACATGCCGAGGTCTAATTAAAAGGTGAATCTATTTTCGGTAGTTATGTTGTGAGAAGAGTGGAGTAAAAACATTTTCTGATGCGTTTGCAATTTCTCTGTGAAAGGAATTTATGGACGTGGACCGACGGGACAAGGAGCTTACTAGATATGGAAGAACTGATTTAGACATGGATCAAGAATTAGCTGATAGTTATATTAGGAAGAACTGAATATTAGACCATTATATTAAAATTAGTGCATTATATTACATATTAGTGCATTATATTACATATTAGAGCATTATATTACATATATATAAACAAGAAATGCAAAATAGAAATTAAAATTCAATTTTGAAATGCTAAAACATTTATTAGTAGCCCAGATTGTAAACAGTTTTAATGCATCATAGTTACACACTCCATACTTTTACTTAATTTCACTTATAGTTATGTAGTAAAACCACAATGAAGAAACATAAGTACTCACTCGCAACTTTGACTGGACAACCTGTAACGGGTAGGTCAATACAGTTGACACAGATTTGGCTAGAGCTCCAATAACAAAGTATGTAAAAGCACCCATATTCTGCAAGGGTAAAGCACGAATAAATTATAAAATAAAAAGGTGCATACCCAAATACAATTGCAATTTATTTGATAATTAGTGTAATCATAATTAAAAGACAACCAGTATAATTTTGATATAATAATACATAAATTTCACAGGTACAAGTATGGCTTTTTTTTAATTAACAGGGATGGGAATTTCACTACCTCTATTTTGGTGCAGCAAAATTTAGCTTTTGGAGAAGGAATACTACAAATTGAATTTAACAAAAATTAATAAATATTAAATTAAAATTAGCAAAGGGTATCAATTTTGTTGTTCTCTGGCAAAGAATTTCTATCCCTGAAATTAAAAACTAGTTCTTTTTAATGGCTACTAGAGACTGTCATTACATTTTACCATTAAATTTTTGTCCTTGTACAATTTCTTAGAACAATGGCTTGTCCAAAAATTAAAATGGAAGTAGTGAAACATAGTAAAATTACATTAAAAACATACATTGAAGCCATTGATTGTTTGATGTTTGTCAACAAACAATCACACTCCTCTGATTGAAATTACTGACATTATTTCCAGTATCAATTCAATGTAAACCTATTTAGAAGAATTGAGAAAAGAAAATTGCTTCCAAAATTTAATTGACAATAATCAATGTGTGCAAAAAGTGACAGGAAATTAAAAACAACTCTGGGGTGGGAATTGCTAAATCCAGTTTGGAGTATAACTTATCAGACGTAGAAAACAGGAGAAATTTGGAGTAGCAAAACTGAATCTCAAATTGTAAGCAAATGATACAAGTTAAAAGATATACAAAACGTTAACTAAAAATTTAAAAGAATACACCTGGCATTCTGAAATATTGTGACACCGTTAATTATTTGACTTTTCATAGAAGACCAAATTGCCTTATTAAACATATCATCAAAATTATTGTAAAACCTGAACTGCAACGAACATTCATGCGATTTTCTTTTACTAAGACCCAAAAATTAAAATTGGGACTTAGTGCTGCTGATCCCTAATGATTATGCAAACAGAAATCAGTGAAGAGAACAGCACTTGGGTGGAGAAAAGACGATTATATCATAAGAATTCTGATATCGAACTACATTCGCCTTTAAACACTGAAGTTTTTTTTAAAACAAAAACTGAATTAAAAACTTTTCTAAGTGATATTGTGGATTGAATCAGCATATATATTTTATTAATATTAAAGTAAATCAGGACAGATTACAACTTACATTTCCTCCTACCATCTTGCAGCACTCTGCCTTCATGGCCTCATAAACAGTGAACTGAATGGATGGGTTGGAAATCAAGAATAGGGAAGGAATCATGCCACTCCACAAGGATGTCCAGCCTTCTTTGGCAGCAATTTGGATGATAGCATCTGTAAAAATGGAAAGAATTTTTAACAACTTATTTTAGTACGAGAAGGTGGTTAAAAAGACGGATCTAACCCATATGTTCAGAACACAAAACATTCATAGCAAATGTAAGGAACCACAGTAATAGTGACATGTAAGGAACCACAGTATATCTGAGTTATGAATAAATAACACAATAAAATGAATTAGTTTTACACTAATTAAGTATTTTTTCTATTTAAATTTTTTTTTTATATGTACTAGCAGTTGTTTACATAAATAGACTAGCAGTTTTTTACATAAACAGAAATAAAAAAAATATGTACAGGGTTTCTACCTAAATGAAGTGTCCCAAATTCATGACTTTTCATTTTTTAGTTAACAGTTTTTCATGACTCCATAAATCGCATCTCAAATAAAAAAAAAAATTAAGACCACTCCAAAGTTAACAACACAAACATAGTAAACTATTTATTATGTTTGTGTAGACAATTTTCATACTGACTTAATTTAATGTGCAAGTGAGCAAATTAATTTTAAAAACAAACTATTGCACTATAAAATGATTTCACACAAAATGTATTATATTAATAAAGTGAAAAAAGCTTTCTTCGTTAATGTAAACCTATTGCAGAAGTAATACTTTATATAATAAATTTTTTTTATTATAATTTTTTTTTCTTTGATTAATTATTCCAGGGCTTCTATTGTTCTCTAATATGTGCGTATTATATTGCATTTCTTCTTCTAATAACGGGTTACGCTTGCATAAAAAAAACGTTACAAAACACTAGTTAAACCAAAATTACAAAAAAGCCTATTGGCAAAAGTATTGAGAAATTTATTTTTTAAATAATAGATTAATTATAAATTTTGGCGATCCGAAAATCACGTAACTTGAATATTGAAAACAACGCTGGCGTTAAGAAAGTCGCGAAACTAATGCGTTCCGAAAATCGCGAAACTCCGGTGTTTCAATAATTGTGAAACTCCGGCGATCCGAAAGGGGCGAAACTGCAACGCTCCAAAAGTCGCGAAACTCTAGTGATCCAAAAGTCGCGAAACTACGGGCACTACGGCGTTCCGAAAGTCGCAAAACTCCGGCGTCCTGAAACTCTGATGATCCGAAAGTCACAAACTCCGGCGATCCGAAAAGCCCTTATAAAATCTTTAAAAACCCATATATATGCATCGATTTTCATGATTTTTCGTTTTTTGCTCAAATTCATGACTTGTCATATGCATGGAAAACCTGTATATATATAAAAGAAAAGCAGAAATTGATTTTTTAATAATAAAACAGTAAAACCTTTTACAACTTCATATTGACTGAGATTATTAACTCACCAGTTATGCCTTTGTATACAGGCCGATTTCCAAGAAGTTTCTTGTCTTCTGAAGATATTTTAGCTCCTTGCATTTTTAGTCTTGTGTTAGCTACCCACAGAGGGGTTGTCAATACTACATTGATGAAGCCTAAAAATAAACACACATACATAAAACAGATGTAATACAAGTTTACAAAATTACTTTATTAACTTTGGCAATCATTGTTTAGCATTTACCTTGAAATGAAAGGGATTTCATTTTTCATAACCACTGATAGCTTTCTACTTTGCTATGTCGGTAATTATCGGTAATTATTTAAATGCACATAATAGAGGAAACAATGTGTATTAAATTACTAACGTTTGAAAATTATTTTAGGATAAGCAAAGGGTTTTGGATTTATCTTCATGATAACATACCTGCGATCGCAGCCACTGTAAGGTCCCGTACAGCATTTTTGCCAGTACTATTGGTTTCTACCATTGATCGTAGCCCATGGAATGAATAGAAATACACAAAATTTGAGCAGCACAGACTTGTCAGAACTGGTTGCAAGCCTCGATATAAACTTGAGCTGAAAAAAAAAAAGAGTAAGGATGAAAACATGGATATACTTACCCTAGTGGCATGGGTGCTTGGTATATGTTCCATTGTTCATAGAAAATGCTTGGATTTTGAAGAAACCCATTTATTACTATATCCAGTGGGGTATGTTAAAATAAGCTTTAGGTTTCAAGTATGATCAGGACAGATGCTTCATTTGTAACCCATAGCCCATGGTGTTGAAAACCAAGATTGGCATAATAAGCTCTGGCCCTACACATGCCGTTGTATTGAGGATTTTTTTCATACACTGGTAAGCCAAACTTAAAGTATAAACTCCAAAATTATACATAAAAAGAACCACTGATAAGAATGACGTCAAATTTTAGGTGTTGTAAATTTGTGCTAAATGTCATAATGTTTTGCTGTATTATTATTTTCAATGTGTTATATTTTTATAACAAATTTTGTCATGATGATTTATATATTAAATACTTCTGTATATGCTATTGTGCATTTTTAGAATATTTTCTTTTTCTGAATTTTAAAGTGTTTACTGAAGATTTTATTTGTTATTTTAAATTAGTATTTAAATTGAATTAATTTAAGCTCACTTTAAAAGGCACTAGATGCCGCTAAATGTTCATAGTTAGAAATGAAGATTCTTCTCTGGTTTTACTATTACCATTTTCTTCAGTTTCACTTAGGATTTTTACTTCTTGGTTCGGATTTTTAGGTTTTAGTTCTGGATTTTTTTTGTTTCTCAATTCTCTGATACACATAAATAGGGGAATACGTTGAAAGTCTGCTCTCCATTTAAATTCCACACAATGTAAATAGCCGTGTCTGTTTGTGTTTGTTATATATAAAGATGAAAAGCCAACATAGTTCCCGACTATCATTTCGTGGTTTTGTCAAGTTATTTTGAATATGATATCGGGAAAAAGGAAATGGATCGCAACAGCACCAGATGCAGTAATTCAAGTAAGTGAGTTTACTTAGTTTTCTTGGAATTTTCTTTGTCTTGGGCATTTGGAAGAAGTGGCCGTATTACTTAAAGTTCAAAAACTATAAATATATGTCTGGTAGGCATTGAACCATATCTGAATGTTGGTTTTTTTTCTCACGAATTCAAAGTCAAATAATATTTTTAGTATTTTAATAAAGAGCTAACATTAAGGGAATATTATTGGAGGAGGTGGAAAACATATAGCATAAGAAAATTATAATTAAATTTTTTTCAAAAAGTAAATGGTGCTGCAAGCATCTTAATTTAAAAGGTTCAACAACAAATAAATCATAAACCAATGGTTAAAGTGCAAGTAACACATAAAACCAACTGTATCAGTGAGCAACTGTACAATTTTAAACTGTTAGTTATGCAAACCCATCCACAACAACAAGAAAACATTACATCCATGATCCGATGAGTAAAATCTTTCTCTATTTGTGCTTCAGGCAAAAATTAACAATCGAATTAGCTTTTAAATGTTGGTAAATTTAGTTTAACATGTAACTTACTCTTTAGCTATCACTTTAGGTTTCATTTGAACATGATTCTTTTAAACTTATGTTTACAGTGCCATTTGTTAGAATTTATAACAAGTTTTTTCTTATTTAATATATTTCTGCTTTTTTCAATAATATTCCCTTTAAATTTGACATCATTCTGATTGGTGGTTCCTTTTTTAATAGCATTTTGAAATTTTAACTTTAATTGTGGCCATCCTGTACACTGATTATGGATTTTTTTTTGTACAGATAAATATGAAAGTGTCAGCAAAAATATGCACAGATAAAATTATATACTAACTATAAATAGTAAATTTTTGATACTCTTAATAACAACTATAGATGTGGCTGAAATATTTTTAATGTAAAAATATAAACTTTAATTCATTAAAAAAGCATAAAAACATAACATTTTGAACAACTATGCATCAGCTTTTGTGCATAACATAAGTATAGAAAATATTGTACCCATCCAATCTGAGGAAAAACTTTTTTAATCTATAAAAAAATTATTTAATGAGAGCAAATCGACTTGCCAAATAGCGTATTCATGTAGTTCAAATAAGAGTTATTTCCCTATCAGATTTCATTAACTATTTTGAAGTTGACAAAGTGATATATAAAAGATAGAGTAACAAGACACAAAGGGTTATATTATTGTAAGAATAATAAAAAATTTACTTACATTCCTTCTTCTTCTACTAATTGTTTTATTGCCAAAAATGTGTTTTTGGCTTCTCTTGAATCTTCAACTAAAAAGGATGGGCACACAAAATAAGTTAAATATTTTGGTAATTATATTTATCTATACTTAATATCTTACAGTTTGGGTGAGTTGGGAGCATACCTTATACTCCAAATATGGCTACCAATTTTAGCTGCCACACATTTAAAACGTAAAAAGTGGAAGCTTTTATAAAGGCTATCTGTCTGTCCGTCACCCACATTCATACATTGAACCATGAGTCTCACACCAAGGAGAATATGTCATATTGAGACAAAAAAAAAATGGCAAGACAATATCCCAAATTTCATTAAAATGTTTAACTATAAGTATACTTAAAATTTAAAAAATTAATTTAGTTTTAAATAACTTTAAAATTCTATTTTTATTTAATATTTTTACTGTTGCTGCTTCGTCAAACACATGTGAAACGTTATTTTAAAAAAAATAAACTAGAAGGAATATTTATTTACTTGATATAAAACAGTAGGGAATGACATCATACAATATATCACAATATTGAGATATATGCTCTATTTAAAATTATTTTGATGGTTTTGTATTTGTGTAGTAAGAAAGCAACAGAGAGAAAGAGTCTTAACTTTTTTTCCCCCCATAAATAATCTGGTAATTTTTTGCATATTTCTTCTTTATTGTTAGAATATTAATTGAATTAGCTTAAAAAATTATGTATAGAAATCAGAACTTCTCATAAAAATTATTTATTAATATAATAATTGCTCCCAAGTTCAGTTTTTAGCATTTAATAATGTATGTCAAGGGGGATAGATGGCCAGAAAGATCACTCAAAAACTATTTTATTAAGAAAATAACAAGTTAAGTTACAATAAGCAAAAACATTCTTCCAATTGCTCTCTTGCTCCCCAAATGTAGTACAAAATGGTGGTTGGCAACAGTTGTAGGGGGACACCGCTAGAGGGCAATTGAGGTGACAAACTTATATGGGTCATTCTCAAAAAATGTTACAATTCCAACTTCCAATGTTAAAAAAATAAAGTTGGGTTTTATTTAAAATATTTATTACTTTTACATTAAGAATTCACCTATCTAATGAAACTCAACAAAATCTGTACATTTTTAAAATAATTTATGTCTTAATTAAAATTTTTCACTAACCTCAATGCTATTATACCGAGAGTAAGGAAACGGACGTGATAAAATATACGTACAGACACCACACTCAAATTGCTTTCCACTACAAATTTTCTACAGTATAAATAGTTTCAAAGATAGCAGCGCTCCTGATTTCTTAGTTTGAACTACGTTTAACGACAACGATTCTTATTGGATGGTTCTTTGCAACGGGATCCTTTGCACTGTGGAACTAATTGGTTTAGTGTTTTTAAACAAATGTAGTTAGAGTAGTTTAGGTTGTGGTCGAATTTTACATCCGTAATGTTAACGTAAATTTCATATTTGTGTTTTTCATTCTATAAAAAAGAAAATGCGGCAGCGACAACGGGAAAAGGCAAACAATTTTTTCCTCTTTTTTTATAGCAAAATGAATTGCTCCATTGAATCGTGTGTTAATACTTATTTTTTATATAATTAATAATATAAATTTAATTATATTATTTTTTTTTTTTAATGTTCCCCCCAAAAAATTTATAGCTTTACTTTTTAAAAATTAGTTATTTCTTCTTTTGATAATAATAAATAGGTTCACCCACATTTTAAAAAGTTCTAAATGGGCAGACGATTTTTTCCTCATCTATAATAATAAAAGAAAGGGTGTGTGTGTGTTTGTTTTCGGATCGTAAAAGACCTACTTATACTGCCCTCAGAAATTCGAAAATTTTAAGATAGATTCCCTTTAATACCAACGTGTGCAACTGAGGCTTAGTTTTTTCATATTTGTTCCATTTTTAGAGAAAATTCGAATTTTCTGAAAAAAATACACCACTTTCGCTCAAATCCGATCATTTTTTCTCTTTCCTGATGCCATCGGCTGAAAAAATTAAATAAAACTTTTAACGAAAACATTTAAAATTCAAAATGTTTAATTCTTTTGCCACTACTTTTAGAAACTAAATTCATTATTTGAAAAATAATTTACATGTTTCAAGTGACGTAATTCCGCCAGTCTTCATTCCTGGATTTTATTGTGGGTTTATTTGATGATTTTTTCATTGATTTTTCTGTTGACTGCATGTATGCATATTTAAGCAATAAATGTATAGTTAAGCTATTACTGAACTATGATGGTTAATAAAGGCCATCGCACTAGAGCTATTAATGTATTATGTCTTTATTTTTTCGCCAAAGACGTTGCCAAACTCGCCAAATTATAAACTAAAATTCGCCAAATAGGCGATTTCTTTTATAAATAATTTATAAGCTGGTCGGTTGTTCGAAGGTCATTGTGTTAGAGCTGTATAATGGGTGTGGGTAGCTATATCTATTTTCTCGCCAAATTATTTCCCCAAACGCGCCAAATGAGCTAAAAGGTTTTATGTATTTATGAGGGAATTGTGATGACATTTATGAGTGCATTTTATAGCGTATTTTTCATTTTGGAATTTTAAGGCAATGAAACGGGATTTTATAATTTATAACGAGTGGAAACAATAATAAGTTTATGATCCTATAACAGAGTTATGGTACACATATTTGGAATCTATTTGATATTTTTTTTATTCCGTGCGAAGAACGGGTATAAATTTGCTAGTTTTACAATAAATGGTTGTTCGAATGACTCATTCGTTCTATTCGTGAGATCTTCTACTGTTTTGTCACTGTTACACTAATTCGTCTGAAAGTCAGATAATATTGCCCTTTAGTATTTTATAAATTTTTATATTCTGACCTATTAAACATTAAATTTTTCTTTTTCAGTTACTTGTTATTGTTTTTATTTTATCTGAATTATACTTACAAACTGTTGCTAGTTAGTATAAGAAAGAGGAAGTCAAATTGGCAGCAGTATAAACATTACTCAATATGTTCATTCAATAATCAAACTAAAACCAACTTATAAAAACTTACCTAAATCAAAGTCAAGAATTACCTTAGCTTCAAACTTTAATGATTTACTAGAGTTTCGGGAAAAAAATAATAAACATATTTGATCAAACCTCACCAAAACATTTTTGGCTAATCGAACACAAAAAATAAGCTACACAAATCCACTGTATACGGAAAATACAATCCATGCTTGCTAATCCGAAGTTTTAGCTACAAAATATATTTTGGATTTTCGAAGGATGTGGGGTTGCCTTTAAATTACGTCTCACATATGCATACAGGAGCATACCTTTTCATCAACGTGATTATATGTCTTCTTAAAGATAATGATTGAGAGCAGTGATCGTAATTTTAACTCTGATAAGCTTAAAAAAATGCAATATGATTAAAAATTCTTCTGTTTAATCAAATATTTAATAATATGCGACTCACAATTATTTATAGAATTACAAATAAGTTGCCATGTCATCTGAAATTCCGCATCTGCCAAGCAACAATCAAAACTTTTATGTCTAATTAGTTCGTAGTTAAGAATTGGGGACGCTGTGCTCATCAAAGAGTTGGCGATCTAATAGCTTCTTTTTCTATAGTAACAGAGTGGACAAAATATATTTTATCATCGCTTTTTGCCATGAAGTTCAGTTAACTTAAAATTTATTTTTAGCTTACCGTAATCAGATTCTTAAGGGCTTTAAACAGCACTATGACTTTATTGTTAAATAAGCTCCAGTTTAACAAGAACATGGTAACATAGTAGTCATTGAATAATTACATTCACCTTAATTTTTCAAACTTTTGTCTTTTTCCTCCATAAACTAAAATTTTATGAGAAATTTTCAGGCATTTCAGAAATAAGTGTCTATCGTGGCACTTATTTCAGCAAAAAACTTCATTTTGTTTGCATTTTTTGTCGTGAAATTTTGGTAACAATCAACAAAAAATTTTTTTCTTCGATTCTGTTGGAAAAAATATATTAAGCTACAAAAGAATTTAAAAAAAAAATTAAGTGGTTGAAAGCTTATTTGATAGCCAAGATACTTGTTAATCAATATAAGCATCAATAATTACGAAATATTTATTTTAAGTTACAATGATCTTCTCTTGTTCTTTAATTTTTCGTAATGGAATACTTGAATTTTATCGACTATGCTCCTTTAAATGAAGTCTCCAACTTTTGTTTCAGTATTTTTGTATATTTAAAATATTGGTACAATAACTTAAAAGGGCTTTCTTTTATGCAGTTCAAGTGAAAATTCCGTAACAATAAAATTAAAAATACTACAAGCAATGAAAGCTGTGGGACACCATTTGTAACATTTTTTTTAGAATGACCCGTATACGACATGTATAAAAGAAACAATCTAAAATTTCAGATCTTGTTTGAATAAATTAACTACTCAAAGAGCATATATATAGTAGCTTAAAAACAGGCATACCTTGCAAACGTGATCTTATAGTATCCAGTGGAAAAAACACACTCATCGCAGTCACTCCTCCCTAGAACAAAAACAAACAAACATTGAACATAATTAATATTTTCTGGACAAAAAACAATAAGACATTCCAATGCACATTCCTTTAAGGTTTCGAGCTGTGTACTTTGAGATTGTTGATTTATATTTCAGCCCTGTTATCATATAAACTGATTGTAATGAAAATATTAAATACAATGATACACATTATAGTGGGCATAGTTTTAATTTCCTAGAGAGAAATATAATATACCAAACAGATAAACTGTATTTGGGAAAACATATTGGCATGTCTGAAACATACTGAATGAAATGGCAATCTCGTTCATAACAATATGAGCAAATGGAGATTAATTAGAACTGATTGAATTTAGTGGCGAATCATTTTTCGAATCAGACTATTCCTTCTATCATTTTTGAACGTTTTTATTCGAATTTTCTGAAAAAACTACACCACTTTGGTTCAAATCCGATCTTGTTTTACTTTCCTGATGCCATCGGCTGAAAAAATTAAATAAAACTTTTAACGAAAACATTTAAAATTGAAAATGTTTATTTTATTCTGTTGCCATTACCTTCAGAAACTAATTTCATTACTTAAATAATTGACATGTTTCAAGTGACGTAATTCCGCCAGTCTCCATTCCCGGATTTTATTGTGGGTTTATTTGATGATTTTTTCATTGATTTTTCTGTTGACTGCATGTATGCATATTTAAGCAATAAATGTATAGTTAAGCTATTCCATCGCACTAGAGCTGCATATTAGTGTTTTATGTATTAATTTTTTCGCCAAATACGTTGCCAAACTCGCCAAATGGGCAATTTCTTTTATAAATAATTTATAAGCTGGTCGGTTGTGTTAGAGCTGTATAATGGGTGTGTTTATAGCTATATCTATTTTCTCGCCAAATTATTTCCCAAAACGCGCCAAATGAGCTAAAAGGTTTTATGTATTTATGAGGGAATTGTGATGACATTTATGAGTGCATTTTTTAAAATAAATGTTTGAGACCATTTAAAGATTTAGATGTTTTTCCATTATTAATTCTTACTGATTATTTTTTACTTAAATGTGTATTATTTTAAATTTGAGCTTCTTATCAAAGGTATTTTTGAAAAATATTAATCATTACTATATCCAAGTTGGGTAATTAAATGAAAAATTACTGGGTAATCTTCATATCTTATGTAACTAAAATGAAAGAAAAAAAAATAGTTCAATTGACTGTTAAATTATTTTTCCACCTCTACCTGTGCAACGTCGGGTATAACAGCTAGTGTATACATAACACAGCATTTGTATTTTGTAAATTATAAATCAATGTATACGAATTTATTTGTATAATTTTTTTTATTAACTGTTTTCTTATGAAGTTTTTACTGATTATTTTTTTTGCATGGCAGTTACAGGTTATCTGGTGCTAGGTTAGGTAAATTTATTACTCCTTTTGTTAATTCTTTTAAATCAACTTATTAAGCCCAAAAGATGCTATTTCTATCAGCAAGCACCAGACAAGAGAGATAGAGGTTTAAAAGGTAAATTATGATCTTACAAGTAACTCAAATTATTGTTTGAGTTCATAAAACATTTTTTTTTTATATAGAATAGATAAATTTTACCGCAGCTCCCGACACGGCATGCACGAAGGTTTCGTATGAGAATAATTTGTTGGTATTCATTTTGAATCGATAAAATAAATGAAATATTTAAAATATGATGTTGTTGAAGATGAGGAAAGTATTTCCTTCCTCTAACAATGCAATTTAAGCAATATCATCATCATCATTAAACTAGATACTTGTTTTTGTTTTGATATTGATCATATCATTACGAAAACTGTGACCTGTGTTACAGAGCAATTCAAGAATATCATTTCGTTTAGTTTGACATTTTTAAACCCCTGATCTCTAGGGTTAATGGATCGCGGAAAGTGCTCCCCCGCTACGGAGAGCACTTTCCGCTAAGTCATCTTTTTCTCCCAGGTCAGCCCCAAATTTTCGTTTTACAATGGGACTCTACGGGAAATTTGTCATTTAAAAAAAATTACTGCGCATTGAGTTTTTTGTTTAGTTTAGAGATATACTAAAACGTTTAAACAATCATACTTATGTTGTAAATTGTAGGAAAAAATATGGCTGGGTTCTTATTTATGTTAAAATAGTTTTTTTCACCACTCATTGCGGTAATAATTTCCGCCAAATTTGTCGAATTTCTCGTTTCGGTCTTCCCCATAGATATCATTATAGTATGTGATGCGCAGTAGCTCGAAAAACCTGACAGCCCTGCTTCAAACCATTTGAACTCATAGACCCCTCTACCTCTCTTTCCTAACTCTATGCGTTAGCATTGGAGGTCACGTGATCTGCCAATCTAATACTTTAACTATGATATCTATAGTCTTCCCCCAAAGACGCCGTCGCTCATAGACATTCAGGGCCGGATTAAGCAGTGTAGGGGCCTGTAGGCAGTTTATTTTGACGGGGCCCCCTTGGCTCCCTACCCCCTCCCCCCTCTTTATGGCATGGAAAAATGCTACACTTTTTTTACAGTGTATATCAGAACTCACATAAATAAAATCAATAGAATCCAAATTTTTAAATTGTGGAATTAATTGTTTAGGAATTAATTTATCAATACCAATAAATCAAAATTCTAACAGATATACGCAATTGATCAAAAATTTAAACAATTACTCACGGAACACTATGTCCATAAAAAAATATAAAAATAGTGCATATTAAAGCGAAATTTATATTTTTACGAAAGCTTAACTATATTAAGTTTTGACATTTAAAAAATTAAATTAAATTTTTATTAATATCTTACCTTTAAACAGGCCTTTAGTCACTTATGAATGACAAAAAAACTCGATCCAAACAGAGAAAAAATAATCAACGAGTCCACACAGAGTCAAATACTAAACTGCCCAACACCGAAGAGATTCGGAGGCTATAAGGATTGGATTGAACTTACAGCCTTTGACACACCAGCAATAAATTTAGTGTCTTTTTTTTTAGTGTCTTATCTATTTTTTGTCCATTGGCCAGTGTCGGAAATCGGTCGAAGATCTGGTAAGTACTGAGAAAACGTACTAGTGCCTCTGAAAAAAATGTTTCGAAACTGTGGGGGGCCGTAAACAATTGTCTCGAGTTTCAAACAAAAACCCTGCTCCGGTATCCACGACACAGCCTTTCTTCTTTGTTCATAAAACCCAAAAGGTTTCATCGCCTGCTTTGATAAAAATCGGATAATTTTTGCAGAAACTAGAAATAGGGATTCGGATTTTGTTCTTGGAAAGTGGAGGTGACGATCCCCAACCATCCCTACTCACGGAAAGTATTTGTTTCGACAGCCTATACCCCTCCCCTCCACACACACACCACATTATAAAAAATATCTTGTCTTTGTTTTGTGGTGTTAAATTACTTTCAGCAGAAAGTGTTTTTTTATAAATAAAATTTATTATAAAACTATATTATTTTACTGTTTATGTATGTACCTTACAAAATATGATTTTTTATAAAACTAAATGTTGCTTGCAATGGGTCGTACATTTTTTTAAAATATGATTTTGTCACATTTTGGAGAAAAAAAAACAGTTTTTATGCACACTGTATGTGGTAGATTTCATGTAGATATTTTGATATTTGTCTTACCAACTTTTCAATATTTTATTTCCGTCGAATACGTACTTGTATCTTTTACTATTTCATATTTAAAATTAAATGATTTGCAAATTTTTCACTGATATTTGATACACTTTAAGGCTTGATTCAACTGTCTATGTCCGCTTGAACATTGATGTCTTTCGTACAGACATACAGGAGAAAATATTGGTCCATGTTGTCATACCTTTCAAATGAAAAAAAATATTTTTTTAATATCGTAAATTAGAACGGAATTTGAAAGAAGGATACAGACAAATGGTCGGAAATCTCTGCAATGTTAATACCAAATTTCTTTTCTTTTTGAATTATTTATGGAATAAAATAAAGGAAAGTTTGCAAAATAATAATAATTTTTGTTTGTTTTGGAGCAAAAATTATAAATGTGTTGGAATTCAGTTAAAAACGTGTATTTTTAAATTTCTCAAAAACCATCTTATAAATTAGGCGCATTTATGGGTATTTTTTTAAAAAATCCTATGAGCTTTTTTATTTGACAAACCTAAACGTTAGTAAATCGTAACCAAAACACCTACTTCCTACTAGAACCTCGAAACAAAAATTTGATCATCGATTTAAAATTACTTCTAGTGGACCCAAACTAGAATAAATAACCCATCAAAGATATCTTGATGTGACCAGTTTAGATCGAAGTAGCCAAGTTAGGTGCTATTTATATATCTATAGCTTTTGTGTTTGTTACAACCCTGTAGGAGAAGGCTGTGAAAGCTGCAAAAATAGCCCCGTATTTCGCAGAAGACAGTGGTAATTGTATCCGACCATGTTTATTGCCTCAGATAACGTTAACTTCTCTTGGGCCATTACCACGTGTTGTGAGGTGGGTGTGAATCTGGGGCCCCTTTAGGGTGTGTGTTGTGTTTGTTTTTCAACTCGAGCGATGAAATTCCCAACTTCCAAAAAAAAATCTTTTCGGGAGCAAAAACGTATATTCTAAGGGGCCCCTTTTGACTTGTAAGTTGCGGGGCCCCTAAAATGTACGGGGCCTGTAGGCAACTGCCTACCTTGCCTAATTGGTAATCCGGCCCTGTAGACATTAATAGAATGGACTGCTCATTGCTCTGTCAAGCAGCTTCTAAAAGCGTACCTATCATGAAAATCGTCAAGAGGAGAAAGGTTGCAACATATAGCAACTAATCGCTACTGTTTCGTTAAAACTATGCCAATTGTCGCCAGACCTGAAAATCAGGTAAATCTAGCCTGGCAAACCGCAATGGTGACTCACATTCATGTCAAGTCACGTGGGTTTGCTGTTGTTTTCAATAAGAAATATTTGCTTCCATTCGTTTGTTTTTTAGATGCCTAATTTTTCTGCAATTTATAAAATGTAAACATAAATTAAAAAAGATCTGTGATACTTTACAGGTAAGATTGTTTAGATAGGTATATTTATAGTAATTTATTCCTAAAAGCCTATACTTTGATTATAGTAAATTATTCTATAAGCTATTTTTAAGGTCAGGGATTATTTTCTTGATAAAAATATTCTGTAAAAATTCGAATTAGCCTTCTCCGCCACATACATTGATCAGATCCACGATAATATAACTATAAAAAATAATGTTTAGCTTTTTTTTTTATTAAAACAGCTGCTATAAGTTGTTGCTGTTGTTGCATGCCCCCGGAGGCCAGCAGTGCTAGACCAGGTCCATGACATCGTACACCCTCAGAAAGTCCAACACCATTAAAGGGTCGTCGTCAAAATCCTGCTTGGAGAGCCCCAGGCACGCGAGTATGTGATCAGGCGAAGCCTGCTCAGAAAAGCAGTTAGAACAAATTTCGAAGCTCCTGGATCCCTCATTAAATTTCAATGTCTTAAGGTGGCCACTTCGAAAGCGGGCAAGAGCAGTTTGATCCTGTCTATTAAAGCCAGGAGCAAGGGAGCTTCCAGGACACGAACATTGATACCAATGGTGCACTGGGGGGACAATCCAAGTAGTCCTGTTCTTGTGTTTAATCTTTGAGTGTATCTCCGAAAAGGTGAGAGGCGCTGACGGAACAGAGGCCTCGCCAGCACCAGCCTTTGCTAAATTGTCCGCGATCTCGTTCCCCTCAATATCGACGTGGGAGGGAATCCACTGCAGATGAATCTGATGCGACATGGAAATAGCCGTTTTAACTTGTTAAGAATTGTCACTCCCACATTGTCTCTCACACCCTGCCAATCTCTCAGGTGCTGTAATGCGCTTCTGCTATCAGACAGAATCCAAATCTCGTTTCCATGGGGAAGAGACGCAAGAAGACCAAGGGCTTCGTCGATGGCTATCAGTTCACTGCGAAAAACTGAGCAGTAGTCAGGATTTTTCCTCTGTATCCATAAGTCATGGCTTTGAAATTTGATGTAAATTCCACTCAAATTCCACTTCCAATTCCACTTCCCCCTCAAGTCCCACAGGCTCCTCATAGTGTGCACTAGTTGCCGGCGAGGGGGTGTTCCTGGGCGGAGTGGGTGATGTACGTCGGGAGAGTATTCTCCTGGTAGGGCCACCCAAGGCGTGAAGGCCACTCCAACATGCTCAGCTAACGCCTGGGGCAATGGAGCTAAGTCGGTCCTCTACCTATTATTTTAGGTGCTCTGGTCTTGCGACTAACAGAGGCTGCAACCTTTCCCCATCCATGAATAGTACACCCGATCTTTCTGACGCTGCTATAAGTTGCCAAAAATAGCAATCTTTTTCACCGAAATAGCAATTCATCTTTGTTCCTTTCCCAACTTATTTTTCATACCACTAGATTGTCGGCCTCATATGTTCAAGTCGTTGTGAAAAAACTCGCCAACTGGTCGTGATCACGTGCTGGGGTAAATCTTACCCCAGCACGTGACCCATGAGGATCGCTTTAGGTTTGCCAATGCGCAGTCCATTCTATTATATGTCTCTGCCGTCGCTCGGTTGGTTGCAGTTGGTGGGTAGACCGCAAATAAGACTTTTGACGATTGCGTTTTCGATTTTGCGCTATTGGTGCTTGTGTGCATGTCTTATTTAGGGGATTTTTATTTTCTTAAAATTTTTATTAATCTGTGATAAATCTTTGTTCTGATGACAAATATGGTTGAATGCTTTATATTTAAAGTATATGTTTAATTTTAAAGATGATTTTTTTGTTACGATATTTTTTTGGAGGAACTGACGAACTGTGGTATTTAACTGTGGCATTTGAAATAAGCTACAATTAATGATTTTTTTAAAACATAAAGTTGTTATTAAAAAAGTATAAAAATAAAAAAGGTTTGCATTGAAATTAGTATTAATAATTTGTTTTAATACTTTGGGGGGAATTTAAATTTATTACAATAATGACATATTGTTACTACATAATTGACTGTTATTAAGAGGGACTGTCAGTCCTATAGACGTAATGTTTTATTTTTCTAATCATAGTTTCTGGTAAAGTATTTTTTAACGTATGATTTTTTTTCACCAGATATGCAAATAGGAATGAAAGACAGTTTAATAAGGATTTGAAAGAAAAATGTCTATCAGTTTTTCAATTATTATTTTTTTTAAAAATCCTCCTTTTAAGAATCGTGGCGCCATCTGTAGGACAAATTGGCATCAGTGATACAAATCTTTTTTAATAAATCTAAACAATTCATTTATGTATTATCTTTGTATGTTAAGATTAAATTTAAATGATGCTTTTGCATTTCATGTACTTTTTATGACATAAACGTTTATTACGAACGAGAAACTATGATTTTATCGGAATTTCAGACAGAAATAAAGGTCGCCAAATCGTAGAAATAAAACAGCAGCCAACTTGTAAGTCTTTTGAAGTGTAACCCTAAAACCACAAAAACGAAAAAGTGGGAAAAGTGGGCGGAGCTTATGAAAAATCCAGTCAAAGAATTTGCGCGACTTTTGAACTTGATTACTTTAGTTGTAGTCAGGTTTGATACTATAACACAGCGATTTTGATGTGCAACCTGAAAAGTGAATATTCATGAATATTGGAGCTAAACTGAAATACTTAAAAAAAATTATTACTTACCTAAGTAAGTAATAACATTTTTTAAGTATTTCAGTTTAGTTTAGTTTGAATTATCGTCGCACTAGAGCTACACGAGGGCTATTTAAGTATTTCAGTAATATGTTACTTTGTAAAATGGGGTTAGTGCCCCTTGTTTTGATAAATTGTTTTTATAGATATTGTAATATTTGCCCTTTTATAAACTCTAAGTCTAAAGTATTCTTCTTGACCAGAAAAATTGTTAAACCGATATGTTATATTCGATTTATGTCATCGTTCTTCATATAAAAGGCTGAGGTGTCGACCTCTTCGCTTGTTCTAAATTACGAGGTCCGCCGACGTCCTTTATTATAAGTATGCGCTATAAATAAACAAATATCTAACCATTAAATGTTAAAATTTTTTCAGGAACTCAATTCAACAAGCCTTTGAACACTTTTAGAAGAGTAAATATTAGACGTATATTAATATATTTATATATAGGTCTGGTGGTACGCCAAAATTTCTCAAAAAGTCAAGTGGTACGCAGGTGCAAAAAGGTTGGGAACCCCTGTATTAAGGGATGAATATGAACCTTTAACTCGAACCCAAACCACGTCAGAGATATGGTCGGAAACGAGAAAGATGCAAAAGAATACCCTCAACAATGTTTAAGGACGTCGTTCAACGAAGAGCAACTACCCTCAGCTCCAACTTGGTAAAAAGAATATTATACAAGGATAATATAACTACTAAGTCTATGGAGTACGGTAGAGCGAATGAAGACATTGTACTGAAAGAATATTCAATAAAAAATAACGTAAAAGTGGAACGGTGCGGGATGTTCATCTGCCCAGATAAGCCCTTTTGTTCAACACCAGACGGTTTAGTTGGAACAGATGGACTGGTCGAAGTCAAATGCCCATACTCCGCAAGAGATTCCAACAGTTTGATTGAAACATGTAAAAAACACGCCATTGGTATTAAAGCAAGTCCTAATCTAATGGCTCTTTACATGTGCCAAGGTTCCACCAATATTTTTATCAAATTCAAGGACAGCTTGCATTGACCAATAGAAAATGGTGCGATTTGTTTTTCTGGTGTCGAAATGACAACTTAACTTTTCGAATTGAAAGAGAAGAAGAATTTTGGAGGAAAATCACACCGAAATTGGAAACTTTTTATTTGGACTGCTGCGTACCTGAGATAGTCGATCCACGAGCATCACGAAATCGGCCATTACGTGAGCCCCAATACAGTTTGGATGCAATTGCAGAGAAAGAAAGAAAAACTTCAGAAAAAAAAGAAAAGAATCGATTTACACTGACGGCTCTTTGCAAGGTGGGCTGCGCACTGCGCAGCTAGCTAGTTTTTTTCTTTTCAATACAATAAATTGTGTGCTGGCACGGTGAAGGAGTTTCTCGAGTTTCTTTTATTATAATTCAACAAAGTATGTAATGGAGATTACAAAATAATTTAAAATTTATTTTAATATTTCCGTAAATACTTCCTTTTTCCATTTAGTTATATCGCTCGCCACTTTCGGGACGAAAATATATAATAAAACGAGAAATTTGAATTTGGGTTCTGTGTTGCAGGCAGGACGCTGAAAAGCTGTGTTGGGCCGGATCCAACCCGTCGGTCTAACCCTCTTGCAGGGTAATGTGATATGGTAATAAAAGGCAAATATGATATATTTGATCTCCCCCTTCCCCCTTTTATCGTTTGACCGGAACTTTTCCGACTGTCTAATTTTTTACCTCGCAGTACAGAGTTTCAACACGTTCACCTCGTAGTTTTGAGCAGCGGTTAAGTGACGAGGTCAGAACCTGAGCCGGTACCTAACGCAACCTTCGAGCGATAACCTAAGGTACACACACCCGCGTTTGTTTGTATCTTGCTGACCTATTATTGCCTTTAAAACAGCTAACGACATATTCATTATACATCGGGTTTCCACTTTTACATTGGTAGGCCATTAGTTTTAACAAACATAAAGATTACTACGCCGACAATTAAAAGTATGGAACTAGATTTAAAAACGATACTGTTCATATGCCGAAGCTAAGCTTGCATTCCGAAGTTTACAGGGATGACTTTAGAGCAGTTTATAATGGCACCACATCTCGGTAATTATAAATAGAAATATAAAATATTAATACGAGTAAACCAGAAAAGAATTGACTGAAAGATCTTAAGATTTACAAAATTAATATAATTTTTTAAACAAATGAAAAAATTAAATAAAAGAGAAATAATCAAACAATCCGCAAATAAATTTCTAGAACACCGGCACCGTCCCAGCTCGCAAAAGAGTACCGGAACCAGTATCCGTTAGTCTAACCCTCTTTACAATCGAATCCTCTTTATCTTGTGATTAAGAAATCTTGCCGTGCACCACTCTCCAAAAAGAGAAACGCATCGCTTTTTTTAAATCGCCAGATGTATCATTTGGCGGAAATTGTAGTGCCATCTGGTGAGTCAGAATCAAAGTACCGTCGGCTAGGGTTAATTCTTAAAAAATGCGAAAATAATTTAATACATTACTTTCAATCTTTGTTACTTTTTTTTACGAAAGGAAATTAATTTTTTTAATTTTGGGATGATGTACCTCTTAATTATAAAGAAATTGTTTTAAGATTTATTCTGTATAATAAATTGTAATAATTAAATATTTATGCATAACAAATTATTTAGAATTTATTATGTATAATTTAAATTAATTAAATATGGTTTTAATTATTACTTAACCCATTAACGATGACTGTGTGAATACCATTAGAACCTTCATTTCTAAATTTAAATTCTAACTTAATTTTTTCATTTTTTTTTTTGGGGGGGGGGGGGGGGTAACTATATTTGCCCTACATAAATTGTTCAGGTCTCTAGTCATATCTTTTGTCTTATTTATTTAGATAAACTTTAACATAAAGCTAATTTTCGAATAGTAATTTTTTTGCCAATCGGCGCTAATAGATTAAATATCATTTTGATTACATCAAATTACTTAAACATAATTTAAATAATTAAAAATGATTAAATTGGTGTAATTTATTATAAAAATTGAAATGGAGGAATTATATTTAATGAAAATAAATCACATGAATGAATATTAATAAAAACTACCAAAACTTCAAACCTTTATTAGGTATATGATCTGGGTATATGTTATAATTTAAATTTTTTTTACAATATATATCGATATAGTATTATATATTTAGATAATATTATCATCAAATGAATGACCCGTTATTAATGTCAACGATTAAAAATAATAATTTTACTTAAAAATATTGCAAAATAACATCGACCATACACCAACGAACAAATACTTTTGCCAACATAGACATCCTGGCAGGCTAAAGAATAGGGGGAGAAGGACGGGGATCGCCTTTCACTTGCTTATCTCTTCCCTGGATTTTTTACACACTTTTTATCCCACTCTTGTCGTGATAAAAATACATGTTACTTTGTTAATCCTTAATAGAAACATATATTAGGAAGAAATTACTTAAAAATTTTATGCTAAAAGCAGGTTTTTTATGATGTTTGAAATTTGAAAAACTAAGGGTTGAAGGGATAATATTAGATTGTCTAACATAAATTTGATTAAATCTAATTTAGTTACTTCAACAACTCTCATTAAAATGATTTCCCGTATTACAATTAGATTAATTTTTATCTGCATTGTTTTAAAAATAATTTGTTTTTTTAAAAAGGCTTGTTTGTATTAATAGTACAGTCCTGCACAAAAGTTTAGGCACAGAAGCAATTCCTGAAAATATCGATAGTATTCATTAATTCCCACTAAATTCTTTTAAGTTCATATTGTTAAACTCGTAAGAAAAAAGAGTAACAAAAAAATCCAGAACATAAAATAAATAAAATTGTCTAACATCAACAAGTCGAAATTTTGCAAAGTTGCCATGCCTCAAAAGTATAGACACAAAAGTAATGTTTATGCAAATTCTTGAGCGCAAGTGACTGCGTTATCAAAGAGGAGTGTCTCAAAGCTGCTATAAAAGGTTTGGAATAGTTTTCACTGCTGATGATGCTGAAGCTCACTGCTGCATCCGAAGTCAAAGCAATTTTCGTTTGCGGAGATTATAAGAATTTGGAAATTAAAAAGCCGAGGTAAATACGTTTCTGATATTTCAATAGAATTAAATCGATCCAAAAGAGGTATTTATAGAGTTTTAGCACGGTGGTGATGTATACCAGGCAAAATCACGGTCTGGAAGGCCCAGAGCGACCAGCAAACGAGATGATAGGCAAATTAGGAAACTTGCTTCAAACAAATATTGCTCTGCAAATCCGATTAAAAATGAAATTGCCACCAAGGTTTCAAGAGAACCTATACGTAGAAGAATTGTGGAATGTGGATTTTTAAAAAAATCTAAACTTAAACGTAAGCCACGGTTGCAGTCTCATCACAAAGAAGCCAGACTAAATTGGGCTCAGCAGCACATGTCATATAGTGAACAGAGAATCTTTTAACATAGTGACTGGGCGACACTAATGTCGCCCAGTGAAAGAAAAATGTCGCCTAGTAATATGAAAATCAAATCACTGGGCGACATTGAAAGAAACCGTATTTTCTCAAAAATCCCATACGTTATATCATAAATTGTATTTAAAAAAAGCATTTGAAATAAAATAAAAAAATGGGCAAGTTGTAGCCAGTTGTTGTTTATCAGATATTGCTTATTCGTTACAACCCTGTGAGTGACTAAACACAAAAACTTTTCAGCAACCAAGATGGTTTCCCCCCCTACAACACTTTTTTTAGCCTGGGCGCTCTCATGGTGTTAGTTCATGTGACAGGCCCCGGACATGCCCCCTGCCCTGATAGAGGAGAATTTATTGCGTTATAAGATAAGGCTTTACTCGCTGTAGCAACAAGAAGCTGGGGGATGGTTTTATGACGGGGTAACTTAGGAAGGTGAACAAAAGACAGGCAATTATCCTGTGTCGATTCTCAGTATTTTTCTGTACCACACATTGATGTCTTCGCTTTTTCCAATCAGTTTAACTTATCTGAGACTGAAAGTGGGAGCCTATTTTGTAGTAAACAAGCTTCGTATTTTCATCGCCGTTTTTGCCTTGCTTTTTTAATTGGCTTGGTACAAAAGCAAATGGGATTTTCTCGGAAGGGCATCGTAGTTACAATCTTTGGTAAAAGTTTCTGATCTGAGAAAACATCGTAAAAGTTACTCGAATAGCTTGGGAACTTGGAAATGGCCAACTGATGAGGGTGGGTGGTCAGTAGATCTTAGATGTCATTGTACAACATTGGCTTCTAAAGTAAACACACCAAATTTTGCTCTGATCTTATTCTCACTTAAATTTAAGCTTTCGTCTTATGTTGGATATTTTTGTTTTGAGGTACGTTTTTATGCTGTTTATGTATTTACTTTATCTATGTATTTTTTTCTAATTTTGGTGTTTAAAAGTGGCATAAACGTTTGAGGATTAAGAAGGGGGAGATACGTGAATTTTAAAAAATTTTACTTCAAATTATCATAAAATTACATATGATTTTAAGTTTTAAGTAACAATTATAATGCATTAATAAAGCTTGAAGAAGGATTTAGTTTTTAATATTTTAATTTTTTTATTATTTGCTAGGACCTGTGTAGTGTCTACAAAAATATTTATTAGTGTTTCACGACGCTAACTTCCTATTTCATCCACATATTTTGATTCGTTAAAAAATTAAACCCAACATTTTATTTAAGATATTATTCCACAAATAATTTATTGCCATGTGAATTCGTTTTTATTCCTTTAAAAATTTAAAATATTCATAGTCAATTGTAATCTGTAAAATAAATATAGGGACGATATGTGTACCTAGGGTCGGATTGTTTCAAATGCCCATAAATCTACGACTGAGCTGATTTAGAGTTTGTAACGACAGGTATCATAAGATCAATTAGTTCCAATTGGAACTGTTTTATATGCTTAAAAAACAAATATGGGGAAATAAGACTTTAAAAAAATAAAAAATGAACCTAGTTTCGTACTCTATTTTTAACTCTTCGATGTAAAAAAATGACACAAAAATTATATCGTGACAGGGACTTCATCAAAAAGTTTTTTGCAGAAGAAAACTGCATATAATATTTTTGTATATAACTGAATTTAATGAGTTTTTTTAGGGGTCCTCACGAAAAATTTGCAATCATTCCTCAAGAAAACATATAAGTTATAGGAGTACTATTCATGTATTTAGACTTTAGAGTATATTTTAAAATAGAATTTTATGTAATAAGTATTGAGTTACTGTATATACATTTTATCTCTCATTTATACAAACTATTTCCCTCCTAAGTTTTATTATTGTCTACTTTTTTTAAGGAGTATTATTCTTTAAGAAAATATATTGTAGAAATATTATTCGGGATTATTTAGATAATATTTAAAAATATTAAAAGACTGTTTTTATGTTTATTTCTTTGTTTTATGTTTATTTCTTTGTTTTATGTTTATTTTTGAGAAAATATGTAATAGAAGTATTATTCAAGATTATGCAGAGGATATTGTAAAATAGATAGTTACGCATTTCTATTTTTTTCATTTCAATTTCTATTTTTTTTCCTATTTTACCAAATTAGTTGATTACAAATCATAAAAGATTTTTTCGCAATCAATGAAATTTTCAAGTTGCACTAGGGGATTATCTTGAAATGACGACCCCCTTTTCCTACTACGCAATGATCCCCCCCCCCCAAAAAAAAAAAAAACAACCTTTTACATGCAATGTCGCCCAGTGAAAAATTCTTAAAAGATTCACTGAGTGACGAATGGTTAGAGGTAATCTTTAGTGATGAAAAAAAATGGAACTTGGATGGCCCAGACGGGTTTTCTTACTACTGGCATGATCTTCGTAAAGGTGTTGTGACTCCAGTTTAGCCGACGTCAAGGAGGAGGTTCAATGATGGTTTGGGGGGGGGGGGGGGATTTTCTTTCAACGGCCAGACTTCCCTAGCGTTTACAAAGGGGAAGCAAAACTCTGAGAAATTCCAGGAAACCCTCGAGAGTAATTTGTTACCATTTGTTAAGTTTTTATGTGGACCCAACTGGCAATTTCAACAAGACAACGCGCCTCTATCCACACATCCAGTTCAACGAAAGATTGGTTTCGATCCAAAAAAAATCACGGTTCTCGATTGGCCTGCATGTAGTCCTGACTGTAATCCTATAGAAAATGTATGGGGGATTCTTACAAAAGTAGTATATGCCAACGGAAAGCTGTATACCACAGTTTCTGAACTTAAAGAAGCCATTGAAGCAGCGTGGTATGGTATAAAGCCTGAAACCCTGCAAAAGCTTGTGTTTTCAATGAAAAAACGTGTTTTTGAATTGATAAAACAACGAGGAAGCTTTATTGACTATTAAAACTTTTCACTTGTTTCCAAAAATTAAAAAAAAATCGATATGTGCCTAAATTAATGTGGAACGGATTTTCTCATTTTTTCTATGTTTGCGGCTAATTCGCCACATATGTTTTATTCATTTTCAAAATTATATTTTTGAATACATGTGTGCATATGTTTAAGTGTAATAAAGATTAATTCTGCTCTTTTAATACTAATTTGTAAAGCATCATATTTATGTAGTGTCTAAACTTTTGTGCAGGACTGTATGTACTACGTATTAAAAAACCAACAACTAAAACTATATAACGCTTTTTTATTTCATTGACAGTGCAGAAACTTCAAGGTCACACAATATAAATAAAGTAATTGTGGAAAGAGTTGTTATATATCCTTTTAAGTTTTTTTTTTATTATAAACTATGTTTCTACGGTTTCTTTTTTTCACTTGGCAGGACTCATTGCTTAAAATCAATACGAGGGAGTACAAATCTGTTTCCTTTCTCCCTCCATGTTGAAGTTTGCTCGTGGAGTTGTGTAGAAGGAAACAGTACTAAAATTGCGCGTTTTTAGAAATTTTATCTATGGCTAGTACTAGTATATCTTTGAAATAAATTTATAACATGTAATTACAAATGTTTGAAAACGAAGTTCCATTTTCTAGCGTGGCATTCGTTCTGGATCTGCTATTTCACGAAAAAAGATTGTAAAAGAAAATATACCTTTATGTTGAAAACATTTCGAATAAAAATATGCTTCTAAGAATTCATATAATCGTAATACATATAAGTATTTTTTTCCCTCGCTTCTACGTCAAGTTGCCGACAAATCATCATCTTGCTCCCAAAAGTCAAAAAATGTCTCTGGCAAGAAATGTCTTGAAGAAATCACCAAAAAATAAGGAAATTTCAATTTGCTTTATTAAAGACTAAACTGGACATTTGTTTGACTCATGACTTGGCACAAATGTGTAATTCCTACTTAAGCTAAGACTTTTGAACTTTTAGAGCTCAAAATGTTTATTTTTAGAGAAAATTAGATTTTTTTGAAAAAACTACATCACTTTCGCTCAAATCCGATCATTTTCTTTTTTTGTGTTGCCATTCAACTGAAGAAATTAAAAGATACACAAAAAATAATTAAAATAAAAAATGCTTTTATTCTGTAGCCATTAACTTCAGAAACTAAATTCTTGATTTGAAAAATAAAGGACATGTTTTCAAGGGACGTAATAAGTCCTGTCTCATCTGCATATTTAAGCTATTACTGTGTATTATAGTTATGGTGGCTGTTTAATGGGGAATAGGACCGAGAATCGACTTCTCAAGCGAAGGCTTCTCTCTGTGTTAATCCTATGGGGGAAATATAAAACCTCTGCCACATTTCTCCGGCTGTATTGAATATTGTTACAAACGGTTTTTTTATATGATACATGTAACTGATTTGCAGGTCCCCACTGATTTGCACGGAACTGCTCTGAAAGGGTTGTCCGACTGCCCAGATTCTGACGTCCCACGTTCCTGAAGCGGTTGTTGTGAATGATACTTATCGCTAATCTTGACACATTTTTTTTTTATTTTTTTTTATTTGTTTATATATTTCGTATCACCTGCACGAAAAAATTCAGTGGGAAAACCGGTTCTCCATGGTACCGGTTCTCCATGTTATTCCTATAGAAGTTCCGTGCAGAAGGAACACCGTGTGAAATGGGCTTAATAAGCGTACGAACTTACGTACGAAATGTTTAATCGCTATGAAAGTCGATTAAAAATTATTTATAAATGTTCTCTAATTTTTTTTTACATAAGTGACAAGCATTTAAGATTAAACTTTCTATTCTACATATTTTCTGGTGTTTTTTTTAAATACCTTTTGTGTTTTTGGTTATTGAAGATTAGAAAGCAATATTTTGCTGCATATTCTAAACTTACTTTCAATGTTCTTTCAATATTACTTTTATGATGTGCTTTTTAAATCTATCAATAACATTTGTTAGTGTTTGCAGAAAGGATGTGAATGAATTTTTAAAAATATACGTTTTTCAAACATATAATTTCTTTGTTGTGAAAAATAATCCGTAAGAGAATTTATGTAAATAATATTAATGCAATAATGTCAAATAATACATCGTAATAAAATTTGATTTTTTAAATAAAATTGTGTGTGAAAAAGGATTTACAAATATTTTTAAGAAGAAAAAAATAATGCATTAAAGTGTTCTTCGATTCCAAACACCACGAACCACCATTCCACCGATCAAACTGAACCGATTCCAAACAACACACTGCAATTTGAATTGAACAAACTAAGAAAACGCGACGCAAGTGCATCCTTGATTGAAGTATAAAAGTAACTAAGACTAGTAAAATAAAATTCTTCTCGGGGTTATAGCTGTAAACAAGTTGACCTTCAAACCCAGAGATCATCAGAGGATCGAATGTAGTCATCCTATAAATTATATTATCAATCAAATATATACCTTCTAGAGATGGTTTGTGAACGTTAAATCCATTGTGGTGCGATGGCCCACAGTATTGCACGATATAGCGAATTGGTTCCCAGTCAGAAATAAGCATCGTCTTTTTGACGGTATTTCAAAATTACGAGGCACGTCGACAAAAATCCACGTATAGCTGGATGGTATTATGCAAAAAGGAGTTAACCCACAAAACATAAAAAAATGAGTTATCCAACTCTGATGGTAAAATATGTTGCTTTCTACATTAAGCAAAAATGATTTAAGACCTATCAGCGTTTCAAGGACTAATGCAGATAACATTTTAACCCACAATCCTTGAATCTTCAATATACCATTAAGTAAAAAACATTCAACCACTGAGTGAAGCTGCAAAACACTCATCCAACAGTTTGATGTTTGTAAGCTATTTTGCAACAAACACTCAACCAACTGTATCAACCCACATACCCACTAGGGGTGGGCAAAACGATTCGTTTAGGTGAACGATTCAGTTTCGATCCACTCCTCAAAATGAATTCATTGTACCGATTCTTTCATTCTTGAACTATTTACTGAAAACATTGAACGTTTATTGTTTATAATTTATAAGGTAATAATTTAAAATATTGAGAAAAAAATTAAACTAAATCACCATTATGAAAAGAAGACGGGGGGATTTGTTGCAAACCCGAGATCCAAGAGTCGATCGGTAGAATCGATGAATTTATTGTTCTTTTTCTAGAATCGTTTACAAGAAAAGTTCAAAGGAATCGGTTCTCGATTCATCTGCTCACCTGTTGTAACCCACATGGAACCCGGAAAGCAGAAGGGTGGGTTCTAAATTACGAGGCGTTATTGGCTGTGTTAAAGCTCTATGGAGGCTAGAAATAGGTCGATTCAAACAAAGATAAAGTGAGTTGGCTGAAGACCCATGAGATCAAAATTTTGAAAAGTGAGCCCTTCAAGCTCTACATGAAAACTAACACAACAGAAGGAAACGTGCAGATAATAGATATAGAAAAAAAGAAGAAAGGTCGACAACACAAGTCGTTTAAAGATATACAGTTGGATTCCTTATGGCCAACGGGTAAACCACTGTCAAAAGAAAAAATCAAAGACCTCAAAGAAATTTTGAAGCTAGTACCACAAGAATTAAAATATTTTTATAATTTCTTGAGAACTTCTCAACAGGGGAATTTTCAGATGATGTTGACGATTTTGGAGTTTCAAATGTGGACTTTGACATTGATGAAGATGAGGATTAATATCTTTTAAACAATTTTAATTATTTCTGAAAGACTGATTTTTTGTACAGCATTTTTTTTATCAATAAAACACATGATTCATCATTAATAATGTGGGTTACCTTATTTTTTTAACCCTCCATTCCTTAATAACCTATAAAGCAAAAATCATTCATCCAACATTTTAATTTTTTTATAAAGAAACACTTGAAATTTTTTATTGAAAAATACATGAGAAAACAAGTTTAAATATTGCGTTCATGGTAACATATCATTGGTATATTGATATAGAGCTCATGATTTGCCAGAGTTTGTTGACTTTAAAGCCCATTACCTCAAAATCAGGTTTTTGTGGGTTGAGTCGTTTTTGCATAACACCATCCAGCTATTATGCGATGTTTAATTAATTTCTAATCTAAGTTCTGAAACTGCGTACAGTATAAAACTCCAATTATCCGAAGTGAGGCTGATTATCCGAATGTCAGAAAAAATTACACCCGACCTACCTGGTAATGTTCGTCTTTGTTGGATGCCATGCCTAGTAATGGTCTTTTTGTATCGACCAAAAAAATCACTAGGCATGACACCCAAAAGAGACTAACAGTAATAGGTAGGCTGGTATAAAAGTTAAGTTTATATGTCACATATAAACTTTTGTACCAACTGTAACTGCTTTTATTTTTTGTACACATCTGCTATTTATGCAAATTATCTTTTTTTTAATATATATAGTGCAGTTAATTTTTATATGTCTATCATTCACCATGACTTCTAAAAGAAACCTACACATTTCAACATAAATTGAAAAAAAAAATTACAAAAGTTATAACCCAATTTGCCAAACGACACTTTATAAATTGGATTTGGTTAGGTTGATGAAGAATGAAACTAGAAGTTACGTGGTAAGTTTTACAGTTGTTTTTAGTCCAGGTGTAGCTTTCGTGCGACGTTATTAAATTAACCTGCAAACTAAGTGTGTCATCTCGTCTTCTGGAATGGAGTGAAAGATGCGTTGACAAAGAAGGGGCTTATAAAAGGTAGTTTAAAATTGCCCAATCGGCTATTTATAGAAGAGTTGAAATCAGAGATAATCAGGATGAAAACGTCAATCAATGAATTGAACATAGTGAATTGCTGGTTCTTGAGTTCTCTGACCCTCCCTCTGCAGCAGTTCCGTTATCTTCACCAGATGTCGCCCTCGGTCACGTTTAGTTGCCTCCTCGGGGCTATTCCCCCTTGAGGTCATCGCACTAGAGCTGCATATTTGGGTTTTATGTTTTCATTTGTTCGCCAAATACGTTGCCGAATTCGCCAAATTATTCCCTAAAACGCGCCAAATGAGAAAAATGTTTTTTTTAAAAAAATATTTAAGCTGGTTGTTTGAAGGAAATCACCCTAGAGCTGGAATATGGGTGTGTTTTTGTCGATATCTACTTTCTCGCCAAATAATGCCAAAAACACGCCAAATGAGCCAAAGGGTTTTCTGTATTTTATGACGGAAATTGCGATGATATTTATGCGTGCATTTTAATACGTATTTTTTATGGAATTTTTAGGTAATAAAACGGGATTTTATCCTTTATAATGAGCGTGAACAATGACGTAAGTTTAGTATCTTTCAACGGATTAAATGGTACATATACTTATACCGATTTGAATTTTTTTAGTCCTTGCGAAGAACGGGTATTTAATTGCTAGTAGTAGATTGATCCTTATGTAATTGCAAAACGGAATGTTAAAGCGAAGAGACCCCCCAAAAAAATTTAGGACACAAAACAATGCAGAAAATTCCTTACCGTCACATGTCCCGAATGTCAAACTTTTAGTTTAGTGCTCAAACTAACACATTTTTGAGCTAAAAATTACACTCATTTGGATTTTAAATTGAACTAATACTATATCTTAACAAATTCCTTCCATAAAAATTTGGCTTTTAATATTTATAATGTGTATTTCTCTTCTCCTAACTTTGTCCCTGGGTCTTGGTACATTCACAGACCTCATTGCTAAAGGGGTGAAGAGAAGCACTGGATTGACATTGAGCTACAGTGATTCTTCAATCATGAAAACTGTATTGCAGAAAACTTACATTTCAGTTAGTAGCCGCATTTTTTGCTATACTTCACTAATAAGCCCAAAAGTTTAAAAACAAAAAAAAACAGTAAAATGAGATTCGTGGCTTTATTGCTTTCCTTACAGTCTCCTAGGGTTAAGGTTAATTTTTGCTTGATAATTGGAAATGTTTTTCTATAAATATGTTTAAGTGGAGTATAAGGAGTAAAATAATCCATTTGTATTAAACTGGAGTTAGTTTCAACGCAAACAAGACCGGAAAATATCGTACAATTTCTTTACCGTCCGTTCCTTATCATCACAATGATCTAGGGATGGAAAACCGAAACCGGTTTTAAGACTAACCGGTTTGTTCGTGACTTCGGTTTCATTAAAAATTTGTTATTTTCATAAGACCAGTTTAAACCGGTTTCTTTGATAACGGTTTTTTTAAAAACTGCCATCCCTATTTTTTTTTTAAAATTTCAAATGAGCCTTGCTGAACTTTTTTTTTGTAGTGAGCCTGTATCACAATGATCTAGGGATGGAAAACCGAAACCGGTTTTAAGACTAACCGGTTTGTTCGTGACTTCGGTTTCATTGAAAATTTGTTATTTTCAAAAGACCAGTTTAAACCGGTTTCTTTGATAACGGTTTATTTTTAAAAACTGCCATCCCTAATTTTTTTTTAAAATTTCAAAAGAGCCTTGCTGAACTTTTTTTTGGTTCTAGAACCCTTATAAACCGTTTTACAAACATTTAAAGTGATTTTGAAAAAATAAATTTCACAAGTTTTTTATACCTGAAATTAAAAATTAAGGTAGAACTGCCCATATATGGCAATGCTACCAAAATTTTTACTTTTATGTCCCTTGGGCATAACTTATGTAAAAAATACTATTTCATTTTCATATATTTTCTTATTAAACAAACAGACTGTCCGTGCTTATATAATTATCAAACGGTATTTTAAAACAAAGAAACTCCAAATTTTTTTTTAGATTAGTCAGGGACGGATTAAACAGTTGAGGGGCCTGTAAGCAGTTGATTTTTACAGGGCCCCCTTGGCTCTACCCCCCCCCCCCTCACCCTTTTTTCGGCATGCTATGCATTTTTTTCAGTGGACATCATCAGAACTCACACAAATAAAATCAATGGACAGCGGCTCAGTGGCTGAGAGGTTAAACGTGTCCGCCTCATAAGCCCAAGGTCGCGGGTTCGAGCCCCGGCTGAGTCGTCGGATTTTCTGGATGGGGAAATTCTGGACACGCGCATGTCATATGATTATGTGGCATGTAAAATATCCCTGGAGGGCCTATTTGGCTTGAGTCCTCTCGGTAAAATTAAATCTCCGCGTACTTTAATATCCACACAGAGCTCAGATTCATTATAATCTGTGCGTCAAAATTGGTAGCGAGAGTCGCCTAGATGGTGCCACAAGAAAATGGCTCTCAGCTGTGGGGAATATGCCGTGTCTGCAATAGGCTTGACCGCCAATATTGCACAAAAAATCAATAGACTCTAAATTATGTATTAGTAATTTGTTTTACAACACTTTTTGTATACTATCGTGATGATAGGAATGATGATGATCGTGATCGTAAAATAGGAATTAGTTTATAAATACCAATAAATCTAAATTCTGAAAGCAATACGCAATTGATCAAAAATTTAAACAATTACTCACGGAACACTTAATGACTGTAAAATATAAAAATAGTGCATATTAAAGCGAAATTTATATTTTTATGAAAGTTCAATTATATTAAGTTTTGGCATTAAATGAAATTAAATTTTTATTAATGTCTTTACCTTTATTTTACCTTTAAACAGGTTGTCTTTACCTCTATTTTACCTTTAAATAGGCCTTTAGCCATTAATGAATGACAAAAAAAAAACTCGATCCAGACAGAGAAAAATAATTAACGATTCCACACACAGTCAAATACTAAACTGCCCAACACAAAAGATTCTGAGGTTACAGATTGAATTGAACTTACAACCTTTAATGACGCACCAGCAATAAATTTAGTATCATATCTATTTTTTGTCCATTGACCAGTGCAGGAAATCATTCAAAGATCTGGTAAGTACTGCAGGGCATATTTTAAGGAAATTTGACTGTGTGGGCAACTCTAACTTCCTCGGAGGGGTGGGGTGGGGGGGATTGTAAATGTGCAGTTTATGTTAGTTGAATAATCGTCAAAAAAGAGTTGGGTGTGAAAATTGGAATTACGGAAATTATTGCTAATGGTCGTTTTGTTCGATAGGAAAAGAGTGTAAGGAACGTAAACTCTGTGACTTTTTGAACTATTTTAATTTAATTCATTATAATACAACCATTCATTTTCATTTTAATGCAACCAAATTCAAATAACATTGTCTTTTTTTAAAAAAAGAGGAAATTAGGAAAATGTACGTGGGCGATTTTATTTGACTGTGGGGGAAATTTATTTGACTGTGTGGGCAATTGCCCCAAAAAACTCTCTTAAAATATGCCCTGAAGTACTGAGAAAACGTACTAGTGCCTCTAGGCAAATGTTTCGAAAAGCAAAGTGTGGGAAATTCGTAAACAATAGCCTCGAGTTTCAAATAAGGACCCTGCTCCGATATCCTCGACTCAGATTTTCTTCTTTGGTCATAAAACACAAAAGGTTTCATCACCTGCTTTGATAAAAATCATAGATAATTTTTGCAGAAGCTGGACAATTTAGGGATTCGGATTTTGTTCTTGGAAAGCGGAGGTGACGATCCCCAACCATCCTTACTCACGGAAAGTATTTTTTTTTCGACAGCCTATACCCCTCCCCTCCACCCTCCACACATACCACACTACAAAGATTATCTTGTGCCTTGTGGTGTTTAAATTGCTTTCAGCTGAAAGTAGTTTTTTTAGAAATAAAATTTATTATAAACTATATTATTTTATTGTTTACTTATGTACCTTATAAAATATGATTTTTTTTTTATAAAAGTAAATGTTGCTTGCATTGGGCTATACATTATTTTAAATTGATTTTTTCAAATTTGGGGAAGAAAATAGTTATTTATGCAACTTGTGTGAAAAAGTAAGGCTTTTTTTTATACAAATACAAAAATTGTCGACCAACAACAGGCCAGAGGCCCAGCAAGGTTGGTCCAAAATAAATCTAATACATTACTAGTTTCCAATGGCTATCAAGTTTCTTCTTAAAATCTTCAACTCTCAATATCTTTAAACGAGTTGAATAAACTATTTCACGAGCGAGTGAAATAAATTCACGAGTTCATAAAAGGCTATTTTCGACATGTTGTCAAACACTATTTTTAATAACGTGCAAAAAAAGTATTTCTTAGATTGGCATTGGAAATAAGACGCCAAATAAAGAATCACGTTCAAATAAAGAATTTTACACAAATCAGATGCTCTTATTTACTTTGTCGCACTAGTGCGTTTAAGTAACTTTGAAACACGATTTCGTTAAAAACATCACTTTTGCCACGATTATTGATTTGAAAATAGTTATTTATGCAACTAGTGTGAAAAGTAAGGCTTTTTTTAAAAAACGAGTTGAATAAATTCACGAGTTTAAAAAAGGCTATTTTCAACGTGTTATCATGCACTATTTTTTATAATAACGTGCAAAAAAGTATTTTTATAACAACGTGCAAAAAGTTAACTTTTTTATATCATATTAATTCATAAATCGTTGCGAAAATGACACTTTACGTGCTTACGTCACAGACAGTGCCGAAAGTAGTACTTTCGGCACTAGTGCGGTAAAGTAAATAAGAGTATCTGATTGGTAGAAAAACAAAATGATGTCATGAATATCTCCATGGAAACTAAATGATGTCATGAAACTCACTTATTTCTATTGGTTCATTACTTTTGCATTTTCTAATATCTCCATGGAAACTACAAGTACTACAAAAATTATTAAAGGAAATTAAATAAGACAAAAGTAAGAACACAAATTTCACGCCACGTCACCCATGTTCGGTAGCACTAATGTAAATACTATTTTGATTCAAAATAGAAAATTATTTTACAACTTTTCTTTCACTACTTTGCATTTTCGAATATCGCCATGGAAACTTAATGATGTCATGAAAATCACTCATTGGTAGAAATACTTTTTTGCACGTTATTATAAAAATATTGCAAGCAAGCACGTGC
Organism: Oedothorax gibbosus; assembly: GCA_019343175.1. Lineage (NCBI taxonomy): Eukaryota > Metazoa > Arthropoda > Arachnida > Araneae > Linyphiidae > Oedothorax > Oedothorax gibbosus. The sequence continues at coordinate 517,832 of JAFNEN010000181.1, forward strand.
CAAATAATACTTTATTAAGCTCTTGTCATTATTTCACTCGATCTACGGTCTCGTGAAATAAAAGCCACTCGCTTAATAAAGTATTATTTTCGGCACTAGTTGCTTAAATAACTATTATTAAATTGGCATTTATTGATTGGCTTATTAGTTATTTTATTATCACGTTCAAATGATTTGAAGGTGATTATTTATATTAATGATTATTTTAAAATCACGTGCAAAAAGTATTTCTTAGATTGATATCACGCTCAAATAAAGAATTTTACACCAATCAAATGCTCTTATTTACTTTGTCTCACTAGTGCGCAAAAGTAACTTTGAAACACGATTTCGTTAAAAGCATCACTTTTGCCACGATTATTGATTTGAAAAAGTTTGCACGATATTATAAAAAGTTAGTTTTTTTTGCACGATATTATAAAAAGTAGTTTTTATGCACATTGTATGTGTTAGATTCAATGTAGATCTATGTATAAAAGAAAGTCGTGTTAGTTACACTATTTATAACTCAAGAACGGCTTAACTGATTTGGCTGAAAATTGGTGGGAAGGTAGCTTGGAACCAGGAATAGGCTATAGGATACTCTTTATTCGAACCCAAACGGGTGTAGGGGTGAAAAACATGAGGCTATTTCTCCATAGGAATAGCATTGTAAGATTAGAATTTATACTTTTTAATTCAATTTAAAGAAATTCCAGCGCGTTTAGCGTGAACGAAAATTAAGAAAAGAAAAAAAATAGCGCGAGGGTTTAATTTTCTGAATTGTTATTTGAATATCAGTATTTTATTTTATTTGCTGATTTTAAATCTTTTCATTTTTTTATGGTGGTTCCGAATTTAATTTAATTGATGTTTACAAATGATAAGAAATGATGATATGGAGGAATATAGGTTAACCTAAAGAATCGTGCCGGATTTGGCGTATTTTCAAAAATGTTGCCAAGTCGAAGTGATAACAAACCCCGGCACTTGCCGAGATAGTTACCATCTCGAAATGCTACCTAATTTCAAAATGGCCGACTTAAAACAGCGAAGAAATTCATTAAATTGCAGACCAGATTTATAAAAAAAAAGGGAAACTTTAAAATGACGAAGAATTGATTTAAAAAAAAAGTAAATAATTATTTCAAATCAGTAAGCATCTAATTAATAAAATATTAGTATAAGAAAACTTCAGAATAAATTATATGCGTTTAAGATTTAAATAGATTAACATTTAGAAATTGTCAATGCAATTGCTAATTTCGCCAAAGGTTGCCATCGGGGTTACCAGATTTGGCGTAAAATTGCCGGCCACGATTCTTTAGGTTAACCGGAATATATTCGGCATAAATAAGGAATTTGTACTTTATAAAACTTTTCCAACCATACAAGAGGATGAAGGTCTGTTTTTTTTCTGATGTTAAGATGGCGTAATGGTCGATTGAATTTTGGCTTTGGCGGCTTTTTGCGAAGTTGAAAATTTAACGTACGTAGGGTATCTATTCCCATCCAGTTGTATGGGTTAGGGTTAGTTTGAATTATCGTCGCATTAAAGCTACACACGAGTGCTATTGGAAACGGGAATCGTAATTTAGAACCACAGTCAAGTTACGAGCCGACAACGTGAGTGGATGCCCAATGCAACTTTTAAGGGCGACATCGTACGCAGCGTTGGGAATTTGGAGGATATTTAAAGTGCCCTTCCTCTATACGGGTATTATTCGTTGGAAATTTTTTGCTGCACGAGCCGTTCATAGGTCTGCAGTTATTTTGGCGATGCCCGGACCTGAACCTGGGACCTACCGCATGCAAGACGAAAGTCTTTACCGACTGGGTCCCCCAACCTTATCGAGTTGTATGAAATATGAAGTGGATGTTTACCACATTTGGGCAGTTTCGTTTTGCGCTAATATAGCTGTTTTGGCAATTTGAATAGGGGCTTATGGGAAAACCATCAAACTCCGGAATAGCCTGTTTAAAATCAACCCCTCATATCAGAATGGGAGGAGATTATAATATCCTGATGGAGTGGACCACAGTGAAGGGATCAATTGGTATAAAATAAGAGTTTACATAAAAAAACCCCTACTAATTAGGGTTATTAAGGGTGCACCCGTGCATCGCCGGGTTTATAAAGCTAGTATTATAATATTTGTTTTATCAACTCATCAGTATTTTATTTCCGTCGAATACGTATTTGTATCTTTTACTACTTCATATTTAAAATTAAATGATTTGCACATTTTTAACTGCTATTTGATACACTTTAAGGCTTGATTCTACTCTCTCTGACCGTGCGCACATTGATTTCCGGAAGTACAGACATTTAAGATTGGTCTATGTTGTCATACCTTTCAAAATGAAACACATTTTTTTTTAAAAATCGCAAATTAGAACGGAATTTGAAAAGGGGATACAGGCAGATGGTCGGAAATCTCCAAATTTATTTTTTAATTATTTCGAATAAAAAAAGAAAGTTGGCAAAAAAATTTGTTTTGGAGCAAAAAATGAATGCTTTGAAATTCAGTTAAAAACAGTGTTTTTTTTTATTTGACAAACATGAACGTTAGTAAATCTTAACCAAAACACCCACTTCCTAAATCCTACTAGAACCTCGTTTTCATTCAAAATTACAAAATGTCTTCAAGTGGATCCAAAACTTAGCAACAAAAAAAACCCATAAAAAATATCTTGATGTGGCCAGTTTAGAGCGAAGTAGACAAATGTGATGCTATTTATCCATAGCTTTTGTGTTTATTACTACCCTGTAGGAGAGATAGCCCTGGGTGTGAAGGCTGCAAAAATAGCCCCTTATAACGTCTTTCGAGGAAGACAGTGGTAATTGTATCCGATCATTTTTATTGCTTCAGATAACGTTAACTTGTCTTGGGCCATTACCATGTGTTGCGAGTGTGGGTACCTCTTTTATGCTTGTATGTTGGCGTGTTGTATTTGTTTTTCAACTCGAGCGATGAAATTCCCAACTTCCAAAAAAAAAAATAATCTTTTCCGGAGCAAAAACGTAAATTCTGAGGGGGCTTGTGACTTGGAAGTTGCGGGGCCCCTAAAATGTACGGGGCCTGTAGGCGATCGCCTACCTTGCCGAATTGGTAATCCGGCCCTGAGTTTAGTGCTCAAACTAACACATTTTTTTTACCTAAAAATTACATTCATTTAAATTTTAAATTGAACTAATACCATATCTTAACAAATTCCTTCCAAAATTTTTTGGCTTATGATATTTATAATATGGATTTCTCTTATCTTAACTTTATCCCTGAGTTTTGGTATATTCACTAGTCTCATTGTAAAGTGGTGAAGAGAGACATTGAATGGAGCTACAGTATTTCTTCAATCATTAAAACTGGATTGCAGAAAACCTACATTTCAGTTAGTAGCCGCATTTTTTTCGCAAGACTTTACTAACAAGACTAAAAAATAAAAAAAAGGATTAAAATGAGCTTTTGGCTCGATTGCTTTCCTTACAGTTCCTCAGGGTTAAGGTTAATTTTTGCAAGATAATTAGAAATTTTTTCGATAAATATTTTTTAAGTGAGTAAAACGAGAAAAAAAATCAATTTCCATTAAACTGGAGTTAGTTCCAACACAAAAAGATCGAAAAACATAATGAATTTCCTTACCGTCCCTTCCTTACTGTCCTCATGATCAAAGGGATGGAAAACCGAAACCGGTTTTAAGACTAACAGTTTTTTTTGTGACTTCGGTTTCATTAAAAAAATAGTTATTTTCGTAAGGCCGGTGGAAACCGGTTTCTTTGATATCGTTTTTTTTAAACTGCCATCCCTTATTTTTTTCACAAATGATTTTTTTTTTGTATTTCTAGAACCTTCATAAGCATTTTTTACACACATTCAAAGTGACTTAAAAAAAATTCCTACGTTTTTGATACCTGAAATAAAAAATTATGATAGAATTGCCCATATACCTATCTAATAAAAAGCAAAAATATACTAAGGGACCAAAAATATACTAATATTAACCCATTTGTAGTTTAAAAGTAAAAAAATATAATAAATTTCCAATCATTTCAGTACAGTAGCCTGTACAAAGTTATTGAAAAACTAATGAATTAAAAAATTAATACTACAGATCTTTAAACGCCGAAAATAATCAGTGTAATGCTTAGGATTAGTTTCACAATAAAGTTGAATTCATTATGTTACATTTGCTGTTGGTGCAAACAGTAGGCCTGCAAATTTGATTGGTGTATTGACTGTATCTTAGCAACATCGATTTGTGGTTCTTCAGTCATTCAATAATAACACCAATCTTCTGCAATTATTGTTATTAAAATTGTATTGTCAAGTACTGTCTTTAAAATTTCACTTCCATTGATGTTCACTTTAACGTTATAATATTTTGTCAATTACGACTACGATAAGAGCTATAGCTGATATTATAAAAATAAAGACCAACCGCAGTTGAGTTTTAAAAGAAAGGTCTAACACTGTCACTTAAGTGAATTCTCAGTTAAGTTACTACTATGCAGTTTCCCGGTTACGGATATTTATGGAATGTATTTTCTTTTTTTGGGATAGATGTCAACAAATCTCCAAGAAGGACAAAGTACTCGAATTTTATTCGATTATTGCCCTATTTTATTTTATTTATGATATCCAGCATGTATAATTCAGTGATTATTTTAAAATCAGTGTCTCTCATGGAAACCAGAGCCCTTCTTCCTAACCTGATAACATTCATGTTGTCAAATATCTTGTGGTTTTCGATGCTCCAACGAAGATCAGGCATCCGAGCATCTCTCATGAGAGCAACAGAGTTTACTGCCAGACATCGATTCAAAATCTTTGCAGAACGCTTTACATTCAATGCAGTTCTGGCGGTGTACTTCACCATAAACTTCACCTTTATCTTGACCCAAATTTACATCCAAGCCCTGTTTTATCACCCTGAAAATAATGTGTGGACCATGGACTACAACATAAAATTTGATATTGTAGGAAATTTAGCCAGATTTTTTTTGTACCTGTCATATGTCTTACTAGTTTCTGTATTTCCAGGGTTCGTGACCATTCTCGCTTGTGCCATGTTCATGCACCTAACCAGCTTACTGAGGAGCTACAAAGAAAAGCTGGATAAGTTAAAAAACGATTCTGAAGGCTACTTGATGTATTTCGTAAAAGAATACTCGAAGTTGGTCAAAATCGTCCATGAATTCAATGCTGTTCTCTCAACCCCGATCTTCTTTGTAACAGTCATGCACTTGCTGTGTATGTTTACAGGCACGGCTACGTTTTTGATGACGAGCAAAGAAAGTTTGATTGAAACTTTTATATTAGAGAGCGCTTTTATGTTGATTTCTGGCACATTTTATTTGATGTTCCTATGTATTGCGGCTTCTAACATACACTTTCAATCTCAGGCTATATCTGGTGAACTAAAGGATATCTACGAAAGAGAAATCAGTCGCTCCAAACTTTCTTCTCTAGATTTAAAGATCCTTCAGGCAATTGCCAACAAAGATGTAGTTCTTATTACGGCATGGGGTATAATTCAGTTTACCAGAAACTTTATAATTTCAGTTTTCGGAGGCTTTATTACCTATGCATTATTGCTTATAAATATAACAACTAACCCATCTGATATAGAAGCCTGCACTGAAACTGCAACCAAATTAGTCCAAACCTTTTAACATGTTTCGAGCACTTTTGAATTGAATTCCGCATTTTTAAAGAAGTATAAATAAATAACATTGAACCAGTTTTTATAACACTTCTAGAAACACTTTTCAGAACTCTGGTTTACCAAACCAACTTTTTAGGTAACTTATGTAACACTTTTATAAAATCTTTAGAGAACACTTTTCAGAAATGATTTTGGTCTCGTTTTCTGAAGACTCTTTAGTGCACTTCTAGATTATTTTTGCCCGTTATTGTGATGTATTTGGAAAACTTTTAGAGGACACCTTTTTGTTAACTTTTTAGAACTTTGTGTAGCATGCCCATTCCTCCCTAAACGGCTTAAACCTTAGTTAAAAAAAACCTACAGTTAAAAAAAACTTAAGAAGGAAAAGCATTTGAAAATTTAGGAGAACATTCTTTTTTCGGGCTATTATACTTATTTTAAAAATTCATAATTATAACTCAGTTATTGTATATTTAAATAAGATTGTTGATAATAAACATATATAACAGTTGTCTAAATATTTGAATAAAGAGTTCTAACAAAGGAACCAAACGCTTTAATTCTCTTTTGGGGACTTCTCTAACTACTCAACAGCCCTATTTTAGAAATGTTATAAATCGGATAAATCATTCCAAGCATAAGTATATTTGCTCATTTGAAAAAAAGAGCCAATTTAAAATTTTATTTAAGAGTAAAATTTCGGAAACATGACCGTTCTGGTTTCGGGAAGTAATTAATTCGGATAATGGTTGCCTTTGTAGTATGTGTTAATAAACGCTTAGATAAATTAAAGAGCTGAGTGGAAGAACGTTCTAAGTGACATTTTTGAAAAAAATTGAGTTTTTTGTGTCAATGATCATGTTATTACCTGTTTTAAACATAACAGCTTTAAATTTTTTTAGAAAACATTCGATTTCGTATATTTTTCGCATACCAAGTTGGTAGGTGCACGCGTTTTCGTCACTTTTTCAATGGAAGAACGTGCTAAGGATCCTTAGCATTTTCTTCCACCGAAATCGCCCGATTCCGGAACGATCGTTTAGTGGAAGAACGTGCTAAGTGACACGTTTGCGGAAATTTTTCAGACTTTCGCTTGAATTAATAGCAAAACAAATGGTTCTTTTGTAGTTTTAATCAAAAAGAATTCAACAAAATGTAATTAATATTTCCTAATTAACTTTAATTATTAAATATAATCAATGAAATAAAATTTATATTGCGTAACACTAAGTTTTGAGTGCATTTAGCAAAATAGGGAAAAAAAAGTGCATTTTTATTTTAAATTTAAACGGAGTTAAAGGTTTTTAACATTTTATAAAATATCGTCCACTTTGAATGTCGTCTATTTTAATTGTAATAAACATAGATAATTTAGCAGCGAACAGATGGTATAATTAAAACAAAGTTGCACCTGCTCTATGGAGATCGCAGTTCGCGTTAAAACAACATTACACCGAACATTCAAAGCATCTGGTTTGTTTAAAAAAATGAATTATGGGTACAAAAATCGTTTTAAAGCCATTTTACGTTTGATCTGTAAAGCTATCGAACGAATTTTGTGCAATGTCCAAAACTCCTAAAATTATTAACATGGAATTAAGAAGCAAGCGGAAAGCTGAATTTTTGCTTGAAAGTGTGAATAGCAGCTTATACGGTAAGTACAAATTTAATCAAGATATTGCTTTGTTATATGTAAAACTGAAATATATTTTTTTTATAATAAGTGATGTTATAATAAAGTAACAAAGTATAAAACGTTATAAGTTCTTAATATTTATTAAAATATCGATGACTTTAAAAAAGTACTATGCATCACGATTGTAAAAATTTGTTTAAACGGTCATGTTCTACTGTTGTAGAAATGTTGTAAATTAAAGTAGCTTTCTTAAAATTGATTAAACCCTTAATTGAAAAGGAGAAAAAAAAACGTAAATAACCTTAGGATCTATATCTTGCCATATAGCTTATTTTTACTTTTTTTAATACCTAAGTTTGTTTTTAAATTCGATTATTCTTATCTAAAAACTATTTAAAAACTTATTTTGCGAAAACTTACATCTCTTTTTTTTATAAGTCTTTTAAATTTAATATTTATTTTATTCACATGCAATTGTGTTTCTTTTACTTTTTAATATACTTTAATATACTATACTTTTACTTACTAATATACTTTTGAATACTTTTTAATAAGTTGATTTGTCGTATTATTCTTCAAAGTATTTAGTTTATAATTTCAGTGATAATGGTATTTTAAGAAATATTTTCTATTAAAAACTTACTCATCTAACATTAAGCAAGAAGTTCTAAAATAACTTATATAACCTACTTTCTTTTAACTTAAATACTCAAAGAAATCCTTAGTAGGGACAGACGGACGAACAAAAAGTATAAGATAGGTGACTGATATCTTAAAAAAGACTAGGGATGTGTAACACTATATATCAATACGCTCATTTAAAAGTTATATATACCTTATAAAGTATTTTCAATAACTTTCAAACCTAAAAAGTTCTATGGCAGCTACTCCTTGCACATGCATAATACTGTAGAAAACTTTATTTTGACGTCTGACTAGTACAGGGAAAACGTGCATCAAATTTGAAGTCTGTATTAATTTTCGTTGTTCAGCAATACCTTTACAACCAAAAAAAGTTTGTAGCAGCTTCTACTTTCGCATGCGCAATTTTCGCGAAAACCTTATTATGACGTCCAACAGGAACTAAGAACCCGTGTACTAAATTTGAAGTCCGTATCTCTTTTATTTCGAACTGTAAAGTAGTTTCAGACAGACGGATCCATGTAAAAAAAAACCCAATTCTTTCGAATGAGCACCATCCAAAACTTGTAGGAAACACAAAATCTTCATTTTGGATTATTCACCCCCATCGCAATTGTTTTATTACCTTATATTTTATATTAGGTAATTGAAAGTAATAACTTTAAAAATTGGACGGGTACAAAGAAAGTTGGGGGGGGGGGGGGTAGTGGGACGTACGGACAGAAACAAAAAACAGACGTACAGGCAGGTGGCCAAACACTATACATTGTAGTCATCTAATTTTTTTTACTTTCGAACCAAAAAAAGGAATTTTCAAAATCAGGCACTTTGAATCGGAAATTGAAAGGGATATGGACGGACGGACAAAATGATAGACGGACAGGCAAACGATTAAAAAGTCTAAAAGAGATCTGTGAAGTCCTATCTTCCAAACAGAATCAATTGCAGTGCTTGTTAATCTATATGATAAATGCCTATCCCCCCAAATATCCCCCCATTGAGTGGCTTGGAAAGTTCTTAGTGTAGTGTAGCATGTGTTATACTTCTTTTTTTTGTAAAATTTCGAAGCAAAATAAAAAACAACAACAACACAGTTGAATAAAATCATTATTTCACTATTACTATATGGTACAACACCTGTTGAAAATATATAAATTATTACATTAGCTGTTTTTTAACAAGACAATATTTCATAGTTTGGACTTTTTTTAATGCATATAAACATTTTAAAACGATTTTCTTTATTTCTGTACGTTTTTGCATTCCTATAACTTTTTTTTTATCTGTTTTCATTGAGTTAAAAATGCCAATTTTTTCTTACATATAGTTAGGATTTCGATTGATAAGTATCTCAACGATATTTTATTCGTAGAAAATTCTCAAACACGATTTTTTTGGTATAGAAAAAAAGACAAGCATTAAATGAACGTTATTCAAAACATAAATTGCTAATGGAAAAAAACCAAAACACACAATTGAATCTTTTTATTTTGTCTCATAAAAGTTGGATTTGTTCCGTAGCACTGAAGGATTAGATTAAAATATACAAAACAGTAGAGAAAGAATAAATAATGTAATAATTTAAAGTGGCTGCAATGGTGAAGTGGTTTTCGTGTTTTAACACTTTCGGGACGGTTCATCCTTTAAGGCATAATGAACAACAATAGAAGTCTAGAACTAAATACGAACTACTGCTTCAACTATGAAAGAAAACGATTTAACTTGTGTGTGGTTTTTTAAAAGCTGTCGTTCTTGAAAGCACATACTGAGGTTGAAACTCTGACCACATACCAGAACTACATTTTATTAATTTTTTTCGAATCATTTTTTTTGGCGCTAAGGTATCTTTTAACGACACACACGAAGTGTTTTACAGGCAGACAGGAGATATAGGGATTAAAGTAAATGAAAAATACAAAAAAAGCTTCCCTGTGTGTTCTCCTCTCACCCTTAGCTGTGGATAAAAAAGTTCGAGGCGGAATATTACTTTTTATTTTATAAACGTACCAAACTATGAGGCATTGTGCTAGATTGTGAAGAGCATGATTTTCTACCAACATGGAAATAGTAGGCTTTAAGCACGGCCAATTTCAATAACAAGGCCAGAGAAGCTCTCCTAAACATGAGCGTAGACGGAAATTTTGACGTCACTGTTCCCAGTGCCGAAGATCGAGAAACTAGTTCGAACGCATTCGAAACCATAAAAATGTGGTCAGCCGTGAACGAGTGGTTCCGAACAGGTTTCGAGACAGGTTGTCTTCATCTTCGGAACAACGTCACTCGGAACTATGACGTCAAAATTTCCGTCCCCGAGCTTGTTTGGGAAAGCTTCTTCGGCCTTAGTAGTTGAGTAGGTCGTGCTTTAAGAGGTTTATACTTCAATCAATATTTCTCCGTAATTTCCGACTATTGCATATTTTCAAAGTTAGACATACTAAAGATATATCAGAGTTATAATGTCAAATGTATAATAAATATATTAAAAGTTTGAGTTTCGTTTATCTATAGCTACATAATGTGTACACATTGAATAAATAGTTTGTTCAGCAATTATCTCACTCACCACAGATTATAAGGAATTTTGTTTTTCATTACATTTTGTACACATGATCTGACTACGAGTACACAGCTTTTCCGCAATAGAGCAAAAATAAAATCAAAAAGGTTTTTCCTTTTACTCCACCTTAATAAACACGTTTACATTAAAAAGCAACGAAAGAGTAAATAGAGTCAAAAGATTTAGAATAATTTCGAGTTAATCAATAGATTTCTGATGAGTTTGTTATCTTCATCTTCAAATTAACTCTCACCAAGTTTTATAAAATTTTAACTGGGAGTTCATCAGTGAACTTGACATGGTAGGCAATCATAGTGGAATTTAGCAACACTAGTCCAAGGTTACAGAAACAGGGGTATTTGCGCAACTGATATGCTCCATATCCCAGGAAGAAACTATTGCCGTATTTAAGAAACTATTGCTGATACAGCCACTTCTATCAAGAATCCCCAGTTAGGCTAGGCGTCTCCGCATCCGGATTAAAAGGCGGTTGGTTCAAAAGCGCGGTCGATGGTCTTACCCTGGACCCTTTTAGTGGTCCAGCATCGACAGCAAAGTCCGGCAACGGGGCGTTGGGCAGTGTCCACAGCTGCCTGGCGAACGCAAAAGAGGCGGTCGAACACTGACCCGCAGATGGTGAAGATGAGGGCACTGCTAGGAAGTATGGACCGCCCAGCAGGGACATGGGACTAATTATGCTCTGGGGAGTCCCCTTGTCCGAATCGTATGCCTCTTTGGCCATGACCACACCCATGACCACGACCCCTATGAGAAGAAAGCCCCCTGCCATGATGAGAAGGGGCCCCAGCAACTTGTAGTCGCCGTCGAGTGCCGTCTTGGGTTCGAGCCGTTCCCGGTTCGGATTGGCGTTGTCTTCTGGTGGTCTTGGTGGGAAGGAGATGGCCGTGGCGGCAGTGCCGGCCACTATAAGAATGAACACCAGAGCAGTGCATGCTGCTAATAAGGGTAGTTTCAGGAACCTGGAGATAGAGATAGTGCATGTAAAAATTTTCCATTTATAATTATGAAAAATATTAACTAAAACAGTACTTCGTATGGTGATGTTACTAAAACACGGTTTTTGACTTTCGGGCAGAATCGTATATGTGCATTAAGGTACCAGAGATAAAAAAATGAAATTATGTTTATAAATAAAAAAAATAAACCTGAAATCGCAGATAAGTAATTATTGATGTGCCAATGAACTATTTAACATTTTATGCACACATTTCGAGTTGGTAAAATTTAAGGACGTTAAAAGAAATTACCTTTTCTTTTAACCAAATGGTGAAGAAGTAATGCTAGCGAGCATATATAAGATTTTTTTTATATTTGAATTTGCATATTGTTCTACATTAGATATAAAGATAATACTAACTATAAATCTTCCTGTTTAACTAGAAAAACAATTTACAATGCTAAAAACTTAATAAAGTTTTATGTTATGTAATAAGCCGTATAGTAAGAAATAGTTTTAATCATTCAGGAGAAAAACACTGGAACTGGGCTCCATACGTTTGAACCAAAAACCATACCTAGTAGAAAAGGGTACTTTGATAGGAATGAAGCGAGTCGATGAGGATTCACGCTCCAAGTGGTCTTCGAAGGGGCTTCCGTTGCATACATTCTGTGCATCAATCATATGATGGCTACCATATAAAAATCGTCAATCTGAAAAGATAAGCAGAGATATTTGGGAGTAAAAAGTTTTAATGTATCGTTCAAACAAGTTTTTTAAAAAACGGGAAAGATAAGGCTAAATAAAAAAGACTAATATATATGAAAATCTTAGATTTTATCCTTTAAAAAAAGTATTATTCAAGTTAAATGTATATTGCAGTTTATGGATAATTTTTTCTAAAAGTTAACTTTGGGTCCGAGATTAATATTGTTCCTGAAATAGTTTTTATTACTTTATGATATTTTTTTTAATTAAAATGCTCACAAGAAATAAAGAATAAAATAATTCATAGAATTGTTCTTTATACCACTCTAATGCCCATCTTTTACATACTTAATTTTAAAAAAAGTGTAAAAAAAAAGTAGAGAATAGAAGGCTGTAAGGCGGTTAAAGAGTAACTTCCTGTGAACAAAAAAATTAAAAATATTATTTATAGTTTGAAATTAGAATATTTGATACAATCGCATTAATTATCAAAACATTTTTTTTATAATTAATGCAAATTTTTGATATTTGTTCATTGTTACATTCGGTTTACAGTCAACCAGGAATTATTTATCATTTCGGAAAAATTAAAATAACAGTAGAAGGGATAAAAGTTATTTCATAGTTCCATTAATCAAAATTATTAAATAGAAAAACGGAGAATTTAATGCATTTACTAATTTTAAATTATAAGCGCAGCACAAGCATTAAAAAGTAAGTTTATTTTAGCGTTTGGCCTTATCAAATGAACTATTTTAGTAGTGGTAGAAGAGTAGATATTTTTCACCTTTTTCCATTAGCAAAAACCTAAATTGGATCAACAAAGATAACAAAAAAAAGTACAGAATTCATTTACATTCAGAAAATTTCATTAGATAAATCAGAGAATTAATAAACAATAGTAACAAAATCTAAAATATAAAAAAATATTTAAAAACTATTTGAAAGTTTAAATCGTATTTTTTTTATTAGAAAAACCTGCATACACTGTAAAAATGTGGTGTAACGTTTCTACATAATACTGACAGAAGGATCCAGAGTTTTTTTAACCTGCAGCTTTATAGCAACGTTTGTTAAATAAAGTAGGAGTAATATCACACCAAATTGGATTAAATTTTAATTTTTAAATTTTACTCTTATTTTGTGGCGTAACGTTATTCCGCAAAACTGGAAACAGCCAAATCCTGGATAGTGCCACCAGTTTTAAGGAGTAATGCCAAATAAAAAATTTTCAGCGTACCAAAACAAACAATAACTACTTACCCAAGTCCACGAGTTTCACATAAATGAATACACACATTCTCGCCGGCAATAAAAAAACCCCTTTTACACGCTCTTTCACCTGCGCGATGGGGCGAAATTGGCCGGACAAGGTTTCGCTGCCGGATACAATGGCCTGAATATCGGTCAAGGGGGTTGCTAGGAGACGTACAGGTGAGGAATGTTATGTTGAGGTGATTTTTGGGAATTTAATTAAATACATATTAATCTTTCAAATAGTTTGTGTATTTTTTTGGTTTAGGAATCATAAAAAATTTTGTAATTGTATAAAATTAGAGGTTTGGCAGCAAATCGTGGGTCAGAAGTTAAGACCTAGCCAGGGAGGACTGCTGTGCTTATTTTAACTTACGAAAGCAACAGGAATGCGGTGCATTTCAGCAGAAGTTCCGGTCAGCTGGTCAGACTGATGATAAACATCTAGTGCTTAGTTACTAAGCTAGCTGGGTCCTCATTTTAATGACCTACTAAAGGCATGAGAGGATGAGTGAACCTTTCCCAAATTGAATTCCAGACCTTTGGCATGGCAAAACAATGGACATTTGGTAGATAATTGTATCACATTCTTTAATAAACACACAATGTTAATATAAAAATAAGAGGAAACCATATCGAAATTTGAAAAACAACATTGCATGTTCAAAACAATGGACATGGTAGATATACATTCTTAAACACAATTTAAATAAAAAGAACATCTTTAAAAAATATTCAAAACAACAAAACAAAAAATTGTGGGGTTAACTGTTGGTTATTGGTTAGTTTGCATATTTTATCATTTTAAAGTTTTCCATAAAAAATCAATATAAATAAAAAAACTTGATCATCATGTCTTCCTTCTATAATAATAAACACAATCGATTGGCTGTTTTGAAGCTCGGGTACATTAGAACACTATTTATTATGATATCATTTGTCATAATTTGTTTTTTTATTGACAATAAAATATAGGTATAATAAAAATATTACGTATAAACATCAAAATGCGATTGCAGTACTTACTAAAGAAATGAAAAATCCATTGCGGAGCAAACAAATTGATACCATGTAAACTTAAACTTTTTACTAAAAATGCTCTACATATAAGTTTTATGAACGAAAGAAAGAAACTCTTTATGAAGAGAATGCTTTAGTGTTTTAAGTATAAGCTGGGAACACGTGAGTCACTGGTTCGAACCATATTTGATGTGTCTGTATCGAATGTTTATTTGGGTATCTATGCAACAACTGATGTTTTATATTGATCAATACTAGCTTAGGGGAGCTACAGTTACTCCATGCCTAGAAAAAATTTTCAAGGTTAATATCACATTATTGATTTAACACATGAATGATCGGGAGTATGTCAGATGTCATCAAAAATCTGACTATGTTACCGGAAATTTGGAGATAAAAAAGATATGATATAAAGTTACGTAAAATAAATACATTATTTAATAATTTACATGAATAGAAAGTAGAGAGCTAAATATTTGGTTTAAAATTATGTATTTGTTAGTAAAATGCTTAATATTGTGTTGTACAATAGGCTACCTCTTAACCGGACTCCGTTTAATTGGATCTCCGCTCTTACCGGCCGATTTTTTTTTTATCTTTTAAATGCAAATTTAGCTAAAAACGACTTGTTTCATTATCAATCCCCCATTCATATTGTGTTGATAAAAAATGGCGAAATTGTGTGGCAGGTTTCAATCATCTAGACTGATTTTTGTTGTTGATTTTTTTAAATGGTATGTAACTTTTAATGCTTCAATATATTGAATAAAATGGCTTGTCAAATGGCTCAATATATTGAATAAAATGTTGTTACTTTCCTTGTGTATTTAGTTGTAAAGTAATTCCATCAGTGCATAGATGTGCTATCAAATCTATATAAAAACCTTAATTAATTTCACTTCTCCATTTTAACCGGAATTTCGATTAAAGTTTTGCCCTCGGTCCCCTTTAAGCCGGTTAAGAGGTTTTGAATCTTTAAGAATGGCACAATGTGCATCAGGAAAGCTTGCCATTCATCAAACAGAGAAGGGCAAGCTTTACAGAGCAATGAAGTAATCAAAACTTTTAAAAGCCATTGTATAACATATTTAATTATTATAATATAGTTATAACAAAAAATTGAAAAAAGATAATTGACAAGGTAAACTTATGAAAGAAATATTGGCAACGCGAAATCTTTAAAACTTACTTCCGTAAACTTATAATGGAGTTTTTTCATATCAAGGTCCTTACTAAATTAAACTAAACCTTTGATAGTTGAAGGACTTCTGCATGTAACCTCCTTGCACGCAATGCCAAGATAGTCGAAAATATTTTTTTGGATTTCTTACTTTTCGGTCATCTTAATGGAACCGACGTGGGCGTGGCACTTTGTGTCGAAGAATTGAAACACTCAGAGATAGGGTGGTCCATGTCCACATTTACAAAATCAAGTCCCGGAAGAGTAACATAAAGGGCAAAATCGTTAGGGTAAGCAAATGTTTAAGGTAAGGTATGTTTGAATGGTAGTCGCACTAGAGCTATATACACGATGGCTATTGGCGACGGGCGTCATAATTTAGAACCACAGTCAAGTGACGAGCCGACACCTGAAGCAAATGTTTAAAGCACAAAACATATCTTAGGTTGTGTGCAGAACCAGTTAACTTTCGGTCACTGGTAGAAGTCGATAATTATTTTAATGTAGAAATGATTGAGAACAGGAGGTTGTCTCCGAAGCAGAATGGTTAAAGACATCCTCCTAGAGTTTGAGATACGTTGTGTTCGAGCAGCATCTTCCCTTCTGCCGCAAAACCCACAATATGAATAGCTATTAAATACGAACTTTTTAGTTTTGTCATTTTAACTTATGTGCGTATTAGCAAATTTAATTCAAATACCACTAACAATAAAATTGGAAAATTGTTTGGAGTTTTTGAATTCTGCCATTGAGTTTTCAATTTGAAGGTAATGTCAATAACTTTTTAAATTTAAAACTATCTCTCTCTCGTACACACATTTTTTAAACTAAAAATCAAAGGTTAAATAGGTATAGTTTCTGTGATGAAGAAACTATACCTATTGAACTATACCTAATAGTTGACAAGAAACTATACATATTAGTAAAAACTAGTGTGAGATAATAATAGATTTTCTTGAAAATTAAAAGACTTATTTTCTTTCTTTACCGAGAAAGTAGAAAGCATTAAATTGAATTTATTTGTTTTAGACTTAAGCCACTCTAACTTTGTAACCATTGAAGTTTGTCATCGTAGTTTTATAACACGCACGGGTAACTTATATTGAAAGAAAAAAAAAGTTAGGCATTAAAATACCCTTGGCCCCGTTAAAATTAAATGTGGTGTAACGTTGCGTTCTACGAGTAGTTACTTATAAATGACGTTATACTCTTATACTTACTCTTTTTATTAGGTAAGTTTTCCATTAATAGCCTATGTTTCATTTTAGAATAAAAATTTCTAAGTAACAGTTAAAAAAACTAAATTGCACACTTTGTTAAATAATTACTTACACTCTTAAAACAAACGAGCGGTTTTAACTCAGTCTGAGTTAATTTTCACTCTTTTCCGGTGCCAAAAATGCACTTCTCCTATAGGAGTGAATTTCACTCTTTTGTTTTAAGAGTGTACCGACTTTACTACTGATTTTTGAACGTAGCCCTTGTTATAGTGCAGGGGTTCCCTACCTTTATGACATTACCACATGACTTTTTGAGAAATTTTGGCGTACCACCAGACCTAAATATTTTAATAAACGTATAATGTATTCTCTTCTAAAAGTGTTCAAAAGTTTTTTAATTAAAATCCTGAGAAAACTTCATATTTAATGGTTAAATACTTGTTTATTTATAACATGCTTATAATAAAGGACAAATAAAACAATTAAAATGTCTAAAAACATGCAAATAAAAAATAGCACAAACTCAGCAAAAATTAATCATCATACAAAATATACTTTTATAGTCTTTAGTGTGAAACTTGTTGTAAGAGTTCAGGAAATCCACTCTCACACAAAAAAACTCGTAACAAATAGCATCAAAAATAGCAGAGCTTGCCAGAAGATCACAGGGTACTTGGTTTTATATCCGACCCAGAAGTTTTAAACATTAACATTATTTTAAAGATAAATCTTTAAAATAATGAGTAATATGTCTGCGTGCTCACTGCTCATGCGTTTTACAGAAGCTATTAATAGCATCATATTGCTCACCTCACTCACGCGTACCACCTGAAATTCTCTCGCGTACCACCGGTTGGGAACCCCTGTTATAGTGTATTCTAGATCACTTGAAAGCAAACATATATAAATATTTTAGCCGGTTTATTTACTGCTTTGAATTGTCGTAAGAATAAATAATTATTTCAAATTCACGTGTTCGTATTGTATTTATACTGATGGAAAAAAGCACATTTTATGAATAATATATATATATATTATTTATTTATACAAAACAAGAAACAGATATTTATATCAAACTTCTACATATGTCTCAATTACACAGATTTTGACATAATACAAACAGAAAAAATGTCAGGGACATCCTACAACAAATGAGAGACCTGCTCTTTTTAAACACATCTAGATTTAAAATTCTAGCAAAATAAATAAAATGAAAAATATATAATTCTAGCAAAATAAATAAATTGAAAAAAAAACAATAATAAAATTCTAGCAAAATAATAAATTATATGTGTGTAAATACTGGTATTTACACACATAATTTGCATAAAATTGGGGGTGATACACCCTACTCATTCATTGTACGATGTATAGATTACCATACAATAATAAATAAACAATAAATAATTTCAACAATAATAAATAATTTCTTGTTATAGGTGTACAATATAAAATTGAATCATAACTGTAGAAAGGAGATCGTCTTTTTGTAAGTGTTTTTTAGTAATAATGTAGAAAAATGTGGGTATTGCGTTCATTAATTTTAGGCGACAACCTTATATGAAAACGGACTCTTAAAAACATATTTTTACCGCTCTTTCTAAAATTCAATCCTAAATATTGTTAGAATAGAAAAAAAATGAAAAGATTCTTTTCTGAATATCTATCTCCTTTTTTACTTTTAAAGTTAGAAAACAGTACAATTCTAAAAAATAGTGAATTTCAAATCTTATGGAAGATGACAGGTTATCAAATTGTCAGTAAAGCGTAAGGAATTTACAGTCACAGTAAAGTGGAATGAAATGTTTTGTTTCATCTTTTAAATATCAATCCACCAATTGCAGTAAACGGCATTTCCACTGCTATGTAAGCCAAGACTGACATGATGCAGGAAATAACCGTAACCAGCACGATTTCACACACCTAAAGGAAATTTAAAATATCTTAGTAAGTTTCGAAATACCATAACAACACAGAAGTTATGGTGAAAGTCTTATCCTATTAAGTGTTAGACCCGGTTTTTTCGTAATTTGTGCATAAGTCTTTCTAGTAATAATCATAGATTAATTTTTTTTAAATGATACATTTGTACAAATATTCAACTTTATCCATTTGAAAATGATTTAACGACTTTTTCTTCAAAAATGAACTAAATTAAGATTTTCTAAAGAAATATATATTATTTAAAAAAAATAATTTTAAAATTTATACAGACAAAACAACCATACATTTTCCAGCTGACCCGGCGGCGCAACGGTTAGGGATCTAGCCTTTGGAGCCTCTGGGTTCGGGTTCGAATCCCGGTAAGGCATGGATGTTTGTGTTTGTCGAGTATATGCGGAGTACGTGCTCGTTAAATTTGTTGAGTCCGAAAGTCCCGTGGGCGGTCATTGCGCAGTTTCCCACGGGTACAGGTCCCTGGAGACTATTTCGCTTCCCTTCAGGGACATGTCTAAATTGTAGAAGTGGCGATAGATGTCCATCCTACTTGACGATGGTTTATAAGTAGGTCTTTGTGACCAAACACACAAGCCTGAAAATATATGTCGACCAACCAACCATACATTTGCCCCATTTCCAGGTCATTCGAAAGGTAGGTCCAAATTCAAAAAGGCCCGGAATGTGTCTAACTTTAAAGTAAATTAATGCTCTATAGTTTAATTCATACGTTTATTTATAAAGTAGCACAACTAAAAAACGTTGTCAATTTCTTTTTCATGACTGGGATCCAAACTCTGGGATAACTTCACAGCAATCAAAGGAAATGGCCTTTGTGCACTTACAATTTCAACTTCTCCATAAGGAAATCTTTCTGTTAATGAAGTATTTCTGTAGAATATTACTAGGATATGCAGGAGATATGCCGAGTAGCTGATGTTACTCAATAGTTCGAAGCCATGCCACGATAAGAAACGGTTAACTATACCTAGGAATATAAATAAAGTTTTTTTAAAGGACCTAAAAAGAAACTATTAGGAAAAAATGTGAGTAAGGTTACATAATTATTGTATTTTTTCGTCACCTTGTCAATCCTGATCCAATAAACGCTTACACCACTCTTCCAAGAATACGAAACCTGTTCCAAATATTTTGGAAATATAGAACAAATTGTTTTTTGTACTAGTGTTTGGAAAAATGAATCAGAAACAAATAGATCTAGAGCAAACAAGATGGTTGGATGAGCAAGTGTATCATTCTGGAGCTGTTATCTTGAACCAGCAATAATTAGCCACTATTTATCTAATCATTTTAGTTTTCAGTTGAACAACGATATTCTATGCGTTGATTACATGAATACAAATTTGCATAAGGAGTCGTTTTTAAATCATATCCTTTTGTGCATCTATTATTAGTATTCGTTCCGAAGACATTTGGAGTGTTTTGAAACTGTCATCAACTTCTAAATGACGCAAACTTTTTATTCTTAAATAAATATCAACATAAACATTTGTAAAAACCCGATATTTTCGATGTTTTAAATTTTTTTGCCATAACGAAACCTTAAATTCATGCGTCTTTTAAAGCGGACTTATGTTGTGACAAAAATATTTTTTCTTTAAAGAATTTTGAACATACGACGGATAGAACCAAATTTGTAGGGAGGAGGAGGGGGGGGGGGGTGAGAATGGATGAACGGACGCCTCCACTTTGTATCAGTACCTACTTTTCCTTTTTTTTAAAAAAATTTCCGAATCAAGAAAAATGAATGTAGGCTAGAACAATTTGACATTCATATTAAAAAGCAAATCTTAATTACAATTACATTTACAAAGCATAGTGATATAACACACACTCTGTAATGCAAGTTTTATCTCATATATATATGATTAAATTGTCATGAAATCCCGCGTGTGGTTTATTGCAACGTTTTGTTTTAAGCCAGAAAATTGTTGCATCTAGTTGATCTCTAGCCTAATTGATGCAGTAAATTCTCAGTCTTACCTCCATGTCCAGTAGCACAAATATAAGTGACCCATCCGATGGCCAAGGCCCAAGCTGTACGGTGAGTAGCATTGTATAAAGCGATAAATGCCCTGTTGTCGGTAGACACGTACTTCCCTTCCATCACGTACAGTGCTAACAAAACAGCCAGTACCCAACCGCACACTTTATGGACCTGAGAGCAAACAAGATAATTTAAAAAAAAAAATGCTACATTCACATTCATTTTATTTAAGGCTTTCAATTTATCATCATACTAAGCCTAACAGACTATAAAGCATCAAAATCTAAAATAACTCCATTTAAAGTTTTGGCCTTCTAGTATTATATCTCTGAAGGATATTTTAAGTAACTATATTTACTATATTTGGTTTGATGATTCAATATCTTGTGAAAGTTATTGTTCAGCCATAGTAGATATAGTAATTAATTTTATTGTGAGAGTAGCCAGCTTGAATATCCGAATTTATTAGTTAAGTCCATAAAAAGAGAGTAGTTTTAGCAAGAGTATTCATATATACACCATCGTAGAAAGGTGTCGACGGAAAAAAACAGAAAACAAAAAAGATAATCAGAGTAAAAGGGATTTCCAAATATTTTGAGAACCAGAGTATTTTTACAGAGTAATTATTTAAATATTTTAATCATTTAATTTTATTTAATTAGTTATATTTGGTAACCATTTTTAACATCGTAATTTGAATGCTTTTGTATAATCTGCATTGCAGTGAGTTAAAAGCTAATAAGGAAACTGGTATCTCTCAAAGACTTCTTCTTTGAAGAAGTCTTTGAATGACTATGTTGCCACCTTTCACAAGTAAACTACAAAGTTGTTTAAGCAAAACTCTAAATAACACAAATTACAACTGAAAGTGAAATAGTTACAAATGTTATTAAAATAAAATATTTAAGCGGACGCAAATTTACAATATGAATAAGTAGTTTTGAGTTTAAAGTATAACTCGAATATACTTATTTATATTGTAAATTAGAGTCTGCTTACTTTATTTTATTTTAATTACATTTGTAACTATTTCACTCGCAGTTTTAAGAGAAGTAATTGTAATTATTTACTTTTCGTATTAATAACTGTAACTAGTTACTTTTCATATTAAGTAACTGTACGTAACAGTAACAGATTACTCTTTAAAAGTTATTTTCCAATCCCCGGTTTAAACTGTCTTGTTCGAGAATGATATTTACATTTACATCTGAAATTTATATTGAAAAATTATTGTTTAATTAGCTCAAGTTAAACAAAATTATAGCGTTTGGCTTTATCAACGAATTCAGAATACATTTAATACAACTTACGTTTTTCATTTTCCGATCATTGTACTTTAGCAAAAGGAATCCCACAACCATTCCAATTAAATATGTGTTTATGTGGGTATACGTTTTAAAATGCACCATGTTGATGAAGTCGTATTTAAAACTAAAAGAAAAATAATAATAGTTGAGTTTTACCCTGTGGAAATGCATACCAAAAAATCAATAAAGTTCTTTTCTATTTAGAAAAATTCACTTTAAATAAGTAGCACGTTATAAGCATTAATGCTTATGTCCTATTTTTAATAGAGGGATACTAATGTTGCTTTTAATTTAACATTTATAATCTGAAAACATTATTCTCAATATTTGGATCAGAACAGGATATTCGAATTTAACCATTAAGGCAAAGAAAGGATAAGTTCATTCTTCAACCATCGATTTTATTGCAATTTACAATACATTATTGTAGGAAGTCGGTTATTCAAATCAATAATAATTTGACTGGAATAACCCATAGAACCCAGAAAAAATTGATCTTACTCCATATCCTTGAGCGTGAAAAAAATCGGCATGGGATGATTATTGAAAATGTTTATTAATGCAAGAAGTATGCTGGTACCCACTGCAATGCTAGCACCAAGCATGACGCCAGCAAAAGGGTATCTGAAAAAGCAAATATAAATATATGTTACTTATTTAAAAGTTTTCTATATTTTCTAAAATTTGTAAGTATGGTTTTTCTATACCTAAAAATTTATTGCAGTTTGAATGTTTGCATTTATTAATAGCGTGTTTATACGAAAAGTTAATATCATTTTGATATACAGTGTATGGGCCAAGATTCAAATAGTTATTTTTAGACAAATCCAGAAAATCGGGAGCTGGTGCCAACACAGAATAATACTTTATACTTTATGGTTTTAAACTAGACCCCCAGCCTCCTGTTTTACATCTTAAAATTCAACTGGTTTTTTAAAGTGTATTATTTTCTCGCATACTGCTTGAGTTGGGACCTAGCAACAATTATATGCAACGTTTGATTTTTTTTTATATTTAAGTATTAGGTTGTAAATCATGCTTTACTGTTACAGGTAAAACTAGTTGACGTAAGAGATACTAGTTCGACTGAGACATTTTTCATACCATTATAGTTTAAATTTGTAGTTTTTCAGATAGGTTTTATGTGAGAGCAGCAAAAGAGAATGTCAGATTCAGAAATTCGCAAAGAAATGTCCACAAGTAACTCAAATATGTTTGTAAATTATTACCTGTAGGCTACAATAAGAAGAATAACTCCTACCAAATGAGATTGCATGAGAGCAGAGAGAAACCACGTGTGGGGAAGACACTGCAAATGCAACGAATTAAAGTTTAAAAAAACTCATGCATGTAATGACTAATAATAAATATTCTTTTTTGAACGATTTAAATTTAAAATTTAATTTTAATCGATATTGTTTAATTTCTTTCTTAAGCAAGTTAAAAATTGAATTATTTTACTATGTTTTTATATGAGATATTATGGAAACACCTACAGTATAATATTTTTTATAAACATTATTTTAGTTTGGAGATTTCTTTGGTTTTAAAGAAGATTCTTTTTCAAAGAGAAAAAAAGAATATCTTCAATTTTTTTTATTATAAAAATTAGCTCCACTTCAATTCCTTTAGTTAAAAAACACATGACACATTTTAACATATAATATACGTTTAACAACAAAAATGATATGGTAATGTGACCACTAGGATCTTTTGGTACCTTCGAATGTCTTTTAAAAATAATGGAATTTTTTAAAATTTTCCAACAGTTATCTTGACTATTTGATTTTACATTTAATAAAGGTCATCCAATAGTATAGTTTTGGTACTACAATTAATCTAAAACGTACCATATCATTGACTCTCCACCAGTTGTTGATGAACAAGAAATTCCACATCCAATGTGTATAACAAGCGCTAAATGATTCTTGTGTGGATACTTTGAAGATGGGGCCGGAGCCATAATAATGATACACCAAAAACAAGGTAATAGTCACGCCAAGACTTGGATATAACCTAAGTATTTAAACTTTTCAATATAGTACTACTCACATATTATGTACGATAATGTAAAATATAGTAGATAAACACGCTAGTAGACGCTCTTGTTTTCATTTTTCTACGTACTTCGATTTCATTGCTTGTTTCGATTTTATTCTCAAAATTATCGTACTTTTCGTCTGCTTCCGAGTTCTTTACAACATGCAAGTTGTTTTTATCTAGAATCAGAATGCGGAAAGAGGTGAAATTAAACTTTTCTTTCTATGCAAGCTTTCTTTAATGAATGATATGAACAACCAACAGCACAGCGAGAATTTGGCATTTAAAAAAAAATAATTACTGAAATATTCTTAGAAAACTCATTTTCGAATACCAAAACCAAAGAAATTCCAGAAAAACGAAAACAAGACTGCGGAGCTGTTGCCACCGACGACGTGAGACAACCCCATTGCGTCATCGTCCAGAATATGCGTGCCTGATACAAGCATTTCAACAAAATATTTGTCTACTAAAGAAATGCATATGTTTGTTTTAAAAAGTTAGTTTTCAGACTGAGCAAAAGTTTTCCCCATACTTAAGCTGTTTGGGCATTTCCACGCGTGACTTGCACTACATCGGACGATTTAACTAATTTCGTTTGCATAGTTCATAATTATTTTCAATTTATTCAAAAATAATATTGTATGTCAGTTTGCCCCTGAACATATAGTATTTTTAGCAATCAGTAAAAACTTTTTTAATTTAATATTTTACTAAAAAAATAATAAAAATGTCCTGATGTGACTTACACTACATGAAAGGAAGTCGATTTTTGGTTATCATTATAAACTCTAATTTCTTCTTCATAGGGCAGTAAATCAACATTCTACCAGTGCTTATTTTAAGTATAAGGTTTAAAGCTAAATAATTTAATTGCAAAAAAGTGTTGAAATATCATAGGAAATAATTTATTAACATTTTTGTGCGTGACTTACACTACATTCAATTTGTGACTTACACTACATCATGTGAATTGTATCACAGATATGGAAATTTAGGCAATAATAACATAACATATGTAAATAATTTTGAACATGGTAAGTTAAGAATTGCATACATGGTAAAATCATAGTTAGAAAAAGTTACACAACGTGCCCTAAAGTTTGTTTCTGGTAATTTCTTAATTCTTTCTTCAATAGCATTGTTTGAAAAATCTTCCTTCTCAGGCCACGCAAAAAGACTTCCCGACCATTGCAGATGTTTCAGTTTTATTGAATAAGCATCTTTACTTAACATTTGCCCCACAAAATATTTAACTATAATTTTCCTACAATAGGAACTAAAGCTCTTATTCCAGCATCAAATTCATTTTCAGAATTTTGTTGAGAGGTATTTCCTTTTACAACATTTCCATTTGTTTAATCAGCCGTGTAGTATTTTTGGGGATTTAATGAAACATTGGCAGTTTTAAGTAAGTATCTGTTTAATTTTAAAAAGCAGAGCAATTTTTGAGTGTCAGGAATCGGAAATATTTATTTTCCTTTGATGAGCAAATATCATTTATCCACCTATTTCGCCCTTTACACAGTTGTCAGAAATGTATAATAGTGATATGTTTGGGCAGATTTTCTTATGCAAAGTGAAAAAATCTTTAGCAAATGTGGGTCAATTTTCCTGAATGTGTGCTGCTTTTATCCCTCCTCAGTGTATCACCAAGTCCATCAATTGGTTCTTTTTCATGACTAAAGGTAAAGATGACCAACATTGGTGGCAGAGAAATGCCATTCAATATTATCTAACGGTTGGAACATTGCAATAGAGATGGTTTATTTTAGTTAAAGTGTTGTCCGTAAAGTGATTTTTGCTTCCCTTTCTTTAAAGTTTGAATTACCACATGCTTAAAGTCTTTCCATTGCTCTCTTTTTTCTTTAGCTGTTAATTTAGCCATCTTAAATCAAAATTATAAAATATAAGAAATCTACAAATATTATAGCTAATCTACAATAGATAAATCAAAAAGAAGATGTGACTGACCTACGTTGTGACTTACACTACAAAGTTAAAATGTTTTATAAATAGCGAAATTGCTTTTTATTTTAAAATTTAAAGGTGTGGAATTACACAGAGGTTAATATAGAAAGAAAATATCTTAAAAATTTTAAAGCGAAGCCTTATTTTAAAAAGTTATAGAAACTTTTATATTTTTTCGTGACACACTACAGCCAAAAAGGGTATTTTTATCTTTCTATTTAAGTATCTTTTAGTTATAAATGGCGTTTAATAATATGCTTTTAAGATAGTTGTTATAGTTTATTTTAATAATTTTACAAAAAAATCTGATAGAAAATAATACTTAACTTAAAATTCAAGAATTCAAAATGATGAAAAACCATAACCCATGCTTTAAAAAAAAGCAGCCACTTTGAAACTTCAGTGTTGCCACAGATAAAAACAATGATAGTTTTTGATGTAAAATTTTTACAGTTCAAACTTTTCTGAATCACATATAAAAGTTTCAACTGGAATAAAAAATATTTAAAAAATTCTCTTGTGGTATGTATTTACGTGGAATTAACCTGTTTGCACTGTGCAAAAGAAAGACTCTTCTGTCCGCAATCCACCGTCTTTAAGCAGGGTGATCAAATTTGGAGTGCTGCTATGATTTAAATAACTCGGAGAAGCTGTTTTCGATAGTTAAGTTTTCCATTTCTATTAGTGACTGTTTCATTACGCAGAATTTATATTGAAAACATAAACTACAATTTTAGTTGAGAAAATTTGCTACTAAATTAAGATTCAGGTTAGCCATTGATATCTCAATTTTAGCAGTGGGTATATCGAAATAAGAATTTGGTGCTTTAGCTTATTTGGATATTTTTTCTGCTAACAAGAGAATAATTTTTCCAAATAAAATATCGTTACATTTTTTTTCAAATTTTTATTTAAAAATAAATATATGCTTATTTACCTCCAGAATTTTTGAATCATGAATCTGAATACGTTCAGTTTTCCTCCAGATAGAACCAGCCTTTTCCAGGTTGTGTAAACCAAAAGAAATCCGCTGAAATTAATTATTCACTCAATTTCAACTTTATTTTTGCACATTTTATTCGAACAATAATTTTTTTTAGTTTAGAAAAGAAAACTTAACACTTATAAATAAAATTCAAGTAATATATTTAAAAAAAATAATCAAAAAGCTTTAAAAAAATTAAATAATTTTTTTTACTCTCCATTGTGATTTAAACATTGTACCACAAAATTTTATTTTATTTAAAGATTAAAAATATTTGCCTTATCATAAAGAATGTATCAACAGCTACGTGAGCGCCTTCAATTACTGGAACTGTAATATAGCCATCAATTTCATCGTCCATTTTCAGAAAGCTACCTAGGTAAAGATAATAAAATCAGTGGTAAGGGCAATGTATACTAGTTTGAGATGATTTCATCAAGTTTGCTGTATTTAGGATGCTTTTCTACTTTGGAACGGAATGTATAAAAAAATATTTGCTTTTATATTATTTCAGTTAAACCCGTAAACGAAAATGTGGGGTACCACAATATCTGCAAACAGTTCTAGGTTCAAATCTAGGCCTTTAGGCGTGCACTTATTTTATTATATACTTCTCTTACTCGTACTTTTAAAATACCGTTGCAATTTTTTGAATTATATTTTACTTTAAGTACATTTTACATTTTATGGTACATTTTACACTTATTATAACATACTATCAATATTCTTCTTCACATTTATTAGGAAATGAATCTTAGAACAGCATTATATTAAAATATATAGTAAAGTGAACCTACGTACACGGTGGCCTAGGGTACGTATATCTCCCCTATATCTATCAATGATGAGTCAAGGTTAACAACTTTAATTGGAGTCCCCACAACCCCACCTCCATGGTTATGTTGCAAAAATTTAACAATTGTTGTTACCGGTTAAAAATATGCCTTTTTTGTTCACACACTCAAGGCAATTGAATTAAATATTTTGTCAAACTTTATTTCAAAATATAGGAAAAAGTAATTTAAAGTATCTTTTTAAATCGATTTCTAATGGGAACATTTAAACACAATGCTTACGATAAGTCAGCATTCTCCACTTTTCGTATATTCCCCAAGTGTGATTAATAACAACCCACGTGAATGAAATGAACCTCATTCCGTTGAAAAATGACAAGCTATTGCCATCTTTACTCCTCGCGAAGAATTTTTCTGAATTCAGGTACAAGGAAAATGTTCTTAGAATGTAAAGAGGAAGACCTATAAAAGAAATAGAATATCTGAACCGAGTGTGTCTGCTATGTTTGCTGAAAAGTAATCAAATGAATTGGTGCAAAAGGGTAGGTTTCTTTTGAATTTAATCAAAACACCCTTTGTTAATTTTAGTAAAAAAAATAGAAGCCCGGCTCTTAAATTTTTTTATTTTAGGTATACAAAATTTAAAATATCACATTCAAAAATATTTATGTTTTACACTATCTTATTATAAGGTATTTTTAAAGTGTGAATTTGGCACACGCATTTCTATTAATGTGAATTTGGTTTTAATAATCTTGATTTGGCCAACCATTAATTTTGACTTTTTAAATAGGATAAGTTAGGATATATTGCTATCGATTAGACTTGCTTAATATGAATTATACTAATTGAAATACTACACTTACAGCTTATTTTTAATGACTGTTGATTTTCAGGCATACATCTGGTCGCGATATCTACGATTGTACCAATAATGCAAAGATGGGCTAATATCACAAAGAAACCCCTGAAGAAGTTGGATAAAAAAGATAAATATAGATAAAGATAAGATATATAAAATATAAGATAATTTTTGTTTAGATATATGGTATGATATATGGTATAGATATATTATTTCTCATTTGTACAATATATATGTATGTAGAATGGAAATTATATGTTTGCTTGGATCTCCCTATTCCTAAGGCAGGTGGATTGTACCTATTTTATTTAAAGGATTAACCTTAGGAATGGCCTTGCAAATGATTAAGATAATGATGGTAAGGTTAATCGATAACTAACTTACAGTGCTATGAGGCCGTTTGATGTCCATATTTTTGGTTCATCTACTTCACATGATGGAACTGATACATTGAGACCCAAAGGGCTGACAACTGAAAAATACGAAATTTGAATAAGTTATGTGAAACAAAACATTAACATTTGCAATTTTTTATTTTTGAAAATAAGAATTATTCATATTCCGAAATTGCTATTTTTCTTTTATATATATCCGAAATTTCACTTTTAAAATTTCGAATATCTGTTGAACGTTTGTTGTTTTAAAATTCAAATTTTAGTTGAGCCATGTTCGAAGTAATTAAATAATTTGATTTTAACGTTTAAATATAGTTTAATTTTAAAACTAAATCTCCCAAACACGAAAATGGTAAGCATATTTTTTTTTTAGTTTATTGCATTGACGAGCCGAAAAAAGAACACCTGCAAATTTATTTTGGATTTTTGAAATTAGATTATATCTTTTACTTTTAATTATTATAAAGAAAATAAGATACCATTGCCTTCCTCATATGATTATCTACAAACTAGCACTACTACTTTTCCAAAAAGTAAATACACTTTTTGGCAGCGAGTGATTAAATGCAAGCACGTTGAGCTGGAAAACGTGCCCCGTATACGGGGTACATTTTCCCAGACTGCCAAAAATGGATGGGGTAAATTTTCCAACTATTCATGAAGCGATTTAACACACTTGAAAAACATTTTGTTGCTTTCTTATGTACATTTTATTGTAAACTAAAATAGTTCAAACGATTATACCCAGGATGCTTATACCCTTGG
Source organism: Oedothorax gibbosus (assembly GCA_019343175.1). Classification (NCBI taxonomy): domain Eukaryota; kingdom Metazoa; phylum Arthropoda; class Arachnida; order Araneae; family Linyphiidae; genus Oedothorax; species Oedothorax gibbosus. The sequence goes on from JAFNEN010000181.1 coordinate 547,718, forward strand.
TAAAATTGTTTAAAAAACAGTTTACTATAACAAATTGTTATACAAAGGTCATTATCATCTGGGTCACTTTGAAATCAAGCAAATTGTGTAACTTCCCTTTCTGTGTAAGTATACTCTTTTCTAGGGGTTGTCTAAAAGTTTTGCTGAAGGTTGCAAAATATTAATAATAATCATATCACATGCACTGAAGTTTGGTGAGGTTGCTTCTCTTTTTTTCTTAGCCAGCCAATTTACAGCAACGTTTTGGGTGCAACATGACATATTAATATTTTACATTGTAATTATTCACAATCTATTGGGAATATTTAAGCTTTTAGGCTACTAATTCCATTCTTGACAGTTATTATCTCAGCGTATATCGCTCGCTTCAGAATGGTACGATTTCTATCAGCTTTCTTTTTATTACTATGTAGACAATTTTTATTCGGAAACTAAACTTTTTACATTCAGAACTTAATGTATGGTTACATTAAAAAAATAATTACATTTTTGGAATAATATAAAGGTTCTAGCGCGTTTCTATCCAAGGTATTGTTGGAATTCTTGCCCCGTGAAATTTTGGAAAACCTGCCCCGTCACCATATTTTGACTTGAATAGTGCCTTGACGATTAGAGGTTAAAGTAATTTTGAAAACAAATACATACTTAAGTAGACGGAGGAACCACCTTTTATGATACGCAATTGTAAAACTTTAAGTTAAATGAAAGTATGTTTAATTTAGGTTTGAGAGAATATAAGCCTTAAAATTTACTCAACGTTGAAAAAATCATAAAAACAGCTCTAACGAAAATATTACAACACCAACTAAACAAAGATTCTTTTGAGTGGCATAGGCCGTTTTGCTTGATAAACGAAGCCGACAGTTAGCGCCTCCAACGGCTCATTTCCAATATAAGGCCTGGTGGAAAACTTACCCCCATGGGAAAACTAGCCCCGGTCTCTCCTACCCAACTACGCTTTTTGGTTTATTTTTTCAAACTTGCACCGGCACCATGCAAATTTTATGGGTAGATATTTCAAACTTTTACCCTGATGGATTTTTTTTTAAATTAGAGAATTTATGCAGAGATTTTGAACCAACTTTGTGAAGCTATCGTTCTAACGTCCTCAGTAGAGCAAGTGGAAGGGACGCAGGTTCCTAAGAAGAAAGAGATCAACTCCAAGTATTTTCCGGATCTCTTTATGAAATCTTCGATCTGAAATTGAAATTTTTTATATCTTAAATTACTAAAAAATTCCTTCAAATAAAATTTTAATGATTAATTGTAAAAAATGCGTACACTTTATCAGAAATTGATAAAAATGATTAAGAAATGATAAAAATGTGCATATCCCCTCTTTCTTTCAATTCCCATGATAATTTTATGATAATTTTTAAAGCACAGGAAAACATCTTGAACTTACATATGCAAAAAACAAAATCGATTATCAATGAACTAAGAACTAAAAATACTGATATCATGAAGTTGAATAGAAATATTTATTTCTAAAACGCATTTCAAGCTGCTTTCTGACTTTTTTTAATGACGGAGAGCAGTCGAAGTATTTTTCTTAAAATAAACAAACTTCAATCAATATTTTACGTGTTATCTTTCCCTTTATAGTTGTTAGAAGATTTTTGACCCACATTTATGTTATCAAAACGATCAATTCCTAGGTAGTTTTATTGTTTAAGAAATGCTATACCTAAATTGTTAAGTGCAAAATACAAAATCAAATAAACTTACCCACTCAGGTGGTTTTCCATAGATTTCAGCGTACTTTTTAAAGTCTTGAGGATTCTGGTGCAGGTTGGTCAGTAGTGGGGACTGGTAGCCAATCATGCAATATTGGCCCCGGAAATTTTCCGTCTCATCGTTAGAGTAAGATCTTACTTTCAGACATTCTTCATATGAGCCAAAGTCCAAAGTGGTCCCTTCAAGTATTCCACCTGGCACTTTCCCACTTGCATCTGCCACTGTAAAGAAAATAAACTTTTTAATGAATTGATTATTAGATCATTAGATGATTATTTGCGGTTTGGTAAAGGTTCATAAGAAAATGTTTGACATAGACTAGATTTAGAAAAATTCCATGCACAAAAAACCCTCCTACACACATCACGTTCGTATAACAAATTGCAAATACATGACTTACTCATAACTGCCCATTTCTCCCATCTTGATAAAGATTCTACGTAAAGTATTAGACTATTTTTACACTCGTTGCTGATATCGGAGGCTTTAATCACATTTGAAATATTCATAGAATTAGTAAACGAAGAGGAACTCAGCATCAAGACACTCATGATATCTTCCCAATTCGGGTGGCCATCCGGCGAAACATCTTCAGTATTAAAGTTCTTGATGTGATTACTTTTATAGTTATTGATTTTTGAACTATCACCATTGACTTGAAAGTTATTATGGAGTGAGAAATCTTCTGATTCTGTACCATCCAAAAAATTTTCAAATTGTTTTAAAGAGTTAAACTTTTCCGCTGCACTTTGTTCATTGTTTTTTGGTTTCTTTTTATTATCCCTAGTATCTTCGAAATTGGAGCTTTCGTCATAAATCAAGAAATTTGCATTTGAAAAAGAGTCATCACTTTCTGGATGTTCTAAAAGGATCTTGGAAAGTTCAGATGGATTAAATCTCTTCAGATCAGCAACTGAATTATTATTTATGGTATCTATATCAAGTTGTTCCTCACTTTCTGCACTTGAACCATAAACTAAAAAATTCATATTTGAGGACGATTCTTCATTTTCTTTTAATTCCAAAGTGTTTTGAATTGTTCCGAAATGCGTGAAAGTATCATCAATTCCTTTCTGATCTTCTTCAACCTCCATTAATTTCGAAGGATAATCTAAGTCATAATCTTTTCCTTCTTTGAAACTTGTATCAGAAACCAAGAAAGTAGCATAAGAAGAATATTTATCATTTTCTCCAACAATGTCCATATCACCACCTTTAATATTAAATTCACGTGGCCTATTAGTTACTGAAAAGCAGCTAACAGCTGTGATGAAAAATACTACTGATAATAGTACACTCAACATTTTCTTCAAACTCACAGTATTAAATTGCTTAGATCGTAAGTTATATATAATGGAACGATTGCCCGCCAGAGTTATAATAGCAGCAATTTATAACCACCACCTGGTAACTTTGTCCACATCCTCCCTAAGAAATTAAATCGTCCTTACCTATTTTATGCGTATATTGCCATACGAACCTAATATCAATGTAACAAAGTTGAAATATATCAAAACAGACTATATTCTCTATTTACACAGTGGTCAAATAAAATATATTTGTTGTTTTAAGAAATGTAACATTTAGTTTACTTAATGTAAACATTAAACAATCTAAAATTAAGGAATACCTTCATTTGGAGAATATAACTACAGTAGAGACCCGCTTATCCGAAAGGTACGGGACCGAAGCACTTTCGGTTAATCGAGATTCCATAGGAATTTTCGGATAATCGGGAATCATACACTTCACACCTAGAAAAACGCTGGGGAAGAGAAAATTTGAAGTCAGAGTGTTCGCCTCGTTCTTATTGGCTGAAAAGGACATATGAAGCGCTTCCAAATTCCGAGTCTAGCAAATGCCGCATTTCGCATACCGAAGCTACAAAAATCTTTGATCAGGCCCTTAGATTCATAGAAGCGCAAGATGAAGCCACTACCTTCAGACGTTCTCTTGTTTAAAAGATGGCGGGGCAGGGCTGCTTTAAAACGAACCAAAATTGAGTAGCAAAAAATAAAAAAATTACTGCACATTTTGAGAAATAAATCCAACTTTGTAAGTACGTATTTATATTTTATGTATTTCTTTATTTATGCGTATGCATTTAATATTTTAGCAACAAAAAAAATCCCGAGCCTTTCGGTTAAGCCGAATTTCGGATGACCGGGATTCGGATAAACGGGACTCTACGTATTTTCAATGAACAATTTGAATCTTATTCTTTCTTAAAATATTTTATACATAGCTGATACATTGATAATACATGAAGATTTATTCAGATTTTATACATGATGATTTATAATGATGCCAAAAAATGCGAAAGAATATACATTAGTATAGCCATCGGGTGTGACTTTAAATCAACAATAAAATTACAACCCAGCCTCAGACTGATCACTTTTAACGTCCTTCTCCTTTAAAATTAAAAAAAGTACATGTTTATACATAAATCTAAAAAGTTAATAACAGCTGCAAGTTTTCCTATGGATAGTTGGAACCTTATCAGGATTTCTAGATTGAATCATTGAGTTATTGCCTATAATTTTAGCAACTCGCGCAAGATTATAGGAACGTATAAAGTAACAGCGCTTCATTTATGCTCTCACTAATTTAAATATATTAGTTTTGGTACCTTTTAAATTTATAACTTAACCATGCAATTGTTATCTATTGTTGTGGTGTTTGGTAAGAAGTTTTGATACAAACTCTTAAATTCTGAATATATGGTTTATATATTAAGTAGATAGTTGGGTGATACTTTTTTTTTAAAAGTAGAATCTTAATACAGTGTTTATGAAAAATATTTATTATTCTTTTCTGCTATCTTTGTTTTGAATGATGAATTTATCTTTTTAGTAATTTACATTGAACTTAAAAAATGCGTTAGAAAATATTTTTTTGTGCAAAAAAAACATTTAGAAAATGTTCCGTACACAATTTTATTGTCTGTTGCTTTATGCAAATGTTTGTGCCCTTATATTGAAAAAATAAGTTAAAAAATTCCCTGTAAAATAAAAAAAAGCTATTACAAAGCATGTGGGGTAAAGTTTTGGTTTCGTTTTTCAGGGTGTTTTGTAGGTGCATTTTGTGATGCCGAGTGCTTTAAAAAAGAAGCTTTTAAGTGCAATGAGGAACTATTAAAACTCGTCCCATCACAGGATCAAGAATTCAGTATTTGTAAGTATATGTAAATTTTAGCAGCTTCTCTTACTACTCGAGTTTACACGGACTCGTATATAAGCTTCTTTATGCCACTTTTGCCCTCCACAGCCATGAGTCATAGAGCTTAAAATATGCTATTTAAATTAAATAGATTTTCTTGTGTATCTTCTCATTTTACCGATTCTATTCATCATACAGCTTAATTTCTTATTAAATTTTTACCATAAAATGGGGTTGTTTCACGTTTTTGTAAAGTCACTAAAAAGATTCCAAAATGCAGCTAGTATTTTTACGATATTTTTTTTGTAATTTTAGAATAATTATAAAATTAAAAAAAAATATCGTAAAAATACTAGCTGCATTTAGGAATCTTTTTAGTGAATTAAAAAAACGGGAAACGCTTTGCTAGTATTTTTATGGTATGTTTTTGTAATTTTAGATTTGAATGGCATTTTTTCGTAGTGTTTTTCTCCTAAAACTTGTGGCAACACTGTTGAGAGACATGAAAACAAAACCGCAGTGCTATTGCCAGATCCTGAAGAAACAACCCCATTGTTGTGTTGTATTATTATTCATGATGGTAAAAAAAATTCCCGCTAAAACCACTGGGGTTTCCGAGTTCACTGCGCCAAGCAAGCTCGTTAAATCTGTGGGGTCTAACGTTAAATATGTAGTGGCTAAATGTTTTACTGTTTAGCAGAAACTAAAAATAGTCGTTAAAGAATACGGGAATAGAGCTGAAAAAAGCAAAGAACATTTAAAAAAGTATTACAATCAAAAAGTATTTTTTTTATAATAGATTAACTTTTTTATATACTATATAAAGATTTAAAAAAAATGGAAAATAAGTAAGGCCTTTTCGTTCAACTTTGTTTTTTAGCACAACAGATATATCTCCGAAATTCATTAAGTAAAAATTTTAGTTTAGATATGAGATTTTTAAATTTTTGTAAGACAAATATACACAAACAACTAATAAAATAAGATATTATATACGCTGCAAGGCGCACATATTGTTTATACCATGCAAGGAAGGCGAAAAAACATAAAAGAACAATGGACCTTATTCTATTAACATTGGTCCGTTTGTCTGTCTGAAACTACTCTACAGTTCGAACTAAAAGAGGTACGGACTTAAAATTCGGTACACGAGTTCCTAGAGCTGAAGGACGTCATAATAAGGTATTCGAGAAACTCGTGGATGAACAAGATCTGCTATAGATTTTTTTTTTGGTTTTAAAGGCATTGCTGTAAAACGAAAAGGATACAAACTTCAAATGTGGTACACGAGTTTTCAGTACCTTTCGGACGTCATAACAAAGTTTTGTGTTGTTGCCATAGGGCTTTTTAATATTATATTTAATATATTAATGTTAATTACTTTTGTTAACTATTAACTATTTTTAATGTTATTTAAACAATAATACTTGTATTTTAGGTAATTTCCAAAAGAAAGCTGCGCGATGCGTTGCTGAATCGGCCGTTACTTGCGATATGAAGTTTGCCCCCGAAGCTAAAGCTGTGCAGGTTGTTGTCGAAGAAATGTGTGAAAAGGGAACAAAATTGCACGAAGGTTAGAATTGTTAGTATTTTTTAATTTCTAAATAATTAGTAAATTAAAATCTTAGTTTTTTTCGTTCCGTAGTATGCAATGCTTTGAGTATCAGTAACACATAAAGCAGCTTCTTGCAACCTTTCCCTCAACAATGAAGTCGGTGTTGCGTCAGAAATTTCCTTAGACCAACAACGCCATTTACATCAAAAATAAAAATAAAATTCTTAATAACACTTTTAGTTTTGTTGCTTGTCACCCCTGTGATAATTCTGACTAAAATAATTGAAATCTTATTAACAGTCATTGAAGAAAATCGTCAGTGTATCATGAAGTCTATAACGGATATGAGTTGCCTTGAGTCCATTATAGCAGTCGTTGGGGATAATCCGACGCCAAGTAAGATTTTAGAAGCCCAGAAGGAAGCATGCAGGTAATTGCTTACACTTTCAAAAATGATTCCGTCAATTAACGGAGATAGCAGTGGCAGTTGTGCTGCTTGAGTATTTCCGTTACTTAACACGATTTCCGTTTAATTTTTTTTGTTGGCTGAAAAAACTATACAAACCGGTAACAGCGCCGAGAACATTTATTATTATTTTTAGCATAAACTCTTTTCAAGATGCCCGAGGTTCGGGCCCGGGCTTTCTCGACGATAGGCTAATGTCTTACAGACTGAGCCAAAATTGGGCACGGAAAGCAAACAAAAATATATAAAGATTCGTTACGAAAATGATTATCGAGCAAGCGCACTGAAAGCGCAGTCCCTACAAAATCGAATTTTACCCCCTAGTAAAAGTGTTACGTAAAATTTTCCCCCCGAAATGGCTCTCAGTACTGGTGAATTTGCCGAGTTTGAAAATTAATGCTAATATTTACCAAAAACACTACGTTTGACTTAAAGTCTCCAAATTAAAGCAATTGAAATAATTCTTAAATGAAAAGTCAAAAAAATATTCATTTATTGATTACTTATTTATTTTTAATACTTTTTAAAGTAATTAAAATGTTCAATTACCAATTTACCCTTATTATCAAGTCATTTAAAGCTGTGCACTCGGATAGAGGTTTTTGAAGCAGCCAGGCATTACATATAAACCATAAGAGTACGGTAAAAAATTACTTTCCAAATCAACAATTAGTCATTGTGGATATAGATTATTCCAAAATACGCCACTAATAAAATGGTCATCCACATATGGGACTTCTTTTACAGAAAAAAATATTGTTTGTGAACCTTCAAACTTTAGACAAACAGTAATAATTTTTTTTAAATTTATTTCCGCTGCATGGCATTGATAACGAAGATACTAATTTGTTAACTTAATATTTCTTTAGAAATATGGATGCCATTACTAGCTGCACATTTGGGAAAGTTAAGGTGAACTGTGGTGCTGATGGCCTGGCTGCTTTCAAGAGGCTTTACGAGGCATCCACAGAGCTGCAGAGACTAATCTGCAAGGACATCATTCTTCCTGAAAAACAAGACTCGTCGAATTCGAAACTGCCAGTGTTTTACGGTCCTTTAGAATTCATGATTTGAAATACTTGAAGGATTTGTAAGAAATCCATAATGCGAAGAAAATAAAATAAAGTTTAATTAAAAAAAGTGTTTTATAATTGCTTGGGGAGCGTGTGTAATTTGCCGATGAGCTGTTTTGAACTCACGTCGCGAGAATCTAAGCTAGGCCTAATACGAGGTGTAATCCCATCCTGTTAAAATTGATCGATCGGGATAATCGAGTGAAGGTTCAAGCTACTGAAATTGTTGTCTAGTGAACCGCCAAATCACTCGTCTGCTAGACTATAAGATATGGGTATACTGTGAGAATTCTGCTTAGCTGGCATTGTTGTTGCGCGGTCGGTTCGAGCAGTGTGACGCATCTTCCCCCACTTAAAAGTAAATTATCATGCTTTCCTACACTTTTAATACCACTTAAATCCACTCCCACTTGTTTTGGCTTATTCAGCTAATTTCACCCTTTACAAAAATAAAAAAAAGTACACAGACGATTTAAGCTTTTAAAATTATTGTTGGCCTCATTTAGCCAAACTTTCAGTTGTACCTCATTGTGTAACAGCTCTAATTAATGCAACATATCGATCCAACCTTCTCTTCACATAAATGGATGTTGATGTTAATTATGATATTTATTGAGAGAGACTTGAAACCGCATAGATGACATCCCCCACATTTTTTTCATTCCCATCTAACAGGTGCGAGTGAGAGTATAGTGTGTTTTGCTTGCAGATTGTCATGCATTGAGTGAAATTCTGCGTTTGAAGCCATACTGGTCGGGCGTGAAACCACAGGGTGGGGTGGGGGGCAGAAACCCTTTTTATAGTGAAATAGTGAAATTTATTGTGTTAACAATAAAAAAAATTCAAAGAATTCAGTGAACAAAATTTCCTTAAAGAAAGACCACTTTACATTTACTAAATCTGTGTTAAACAAAAATTTCTAACTTTTTAAATCTTCTATGTGGATGGATTTAAAAAAAAAAAGCGCCGTTTCTGATGAAATGATAGGTGGGGCCGATTTTTTTCATTTATTTTGTCGTTTTTTTTAGTTGCTTTAATATAGTGCACTCAAAAATCTGTAAACGTCACGGTATTGTGCAATGTTAAAGAAAATAAATAATTCAAACTAACCAATAGCAATTTTGTGCGGGAATAAGATTGCGGGTATATAGTGTTTTTTCTTTCTTTGGGGACAATAAAAGTTGGCGCCGATTATACTATCAAAAAGGAAGTATCAAGAAAACCTAAAAATAAAATATTGACAGATTTATTTGAAATACCTTTTGAGTTCATCTATTCGTTAATAAGTCACAGAAATTCCACAGACACGTATTATCTAACGATGAATATATGATTTATTTTTAAGGTTTCTATTTTGCTTCTATTATCCGAATAAAACAAGTATACTTCAATTCAGGAGTTATTCGGGCTACTTATATACCATCAAATTTCATTTACCATAAAAATAATTTTAAATAAACATAATTTTAATTAAAAATAATTTTAATTAAATAATATTTAATTAAAAATAATTTAAATTAAAAATAATTTAAATTAAAAATAATTTAAATTAAAAATAATTTAAATTAAAAATAATTTAAATTAAAAATAATTTAAATTAAAAATAATTTAAATTAAAAATAATTTAAATTAAAAATAATTTAAATTAAAATAATTTATTAATTAAATAATAATTTAAATTAAAAATAATTTAAATTAAAAATAATTTAAATTAAAAATAATTTAAATTAAAAATAATTTAAATTAAAAATAATTTAAATTAAAAATAATTTTATTCACAAACAACTGATATTGAAAAATAATTTTAATTACAAACAATTTTTATTGAAATATAAAATAATTTAAAAACCAAGAAAAAAAAAAGATAAAATTAAAAATATTCCCCTCAGAAATTTTTTTTAGTTGCTTCCCAGATGTACTTGATATCATCGTAGCAGGAGTATGTGAAGTACGTGAAATGAATTCTTTCATTTGGAGAAGGACTTTCACGAACTCTTCGAACTTATTTTTGAAATAAGTGCAAAAACAAATTAGCATGAATCGTGAAGAAGAACTGCCTTGTGGTATAATATTAATTTGTAAATATACTATACTTGTTCTCCATTATAAAGGAAACTGTGAAAAGGCAGAATTTAATGAGTTTATTCTAATATTCTAGTATAATATTAGTGATGCTATTGTAGTATTATAGTAGCCAATAAGGAAATTTTAAAGGAACACTTATATTTTGTTAGAAATTTTTTGTTATTTTAATAGAAGCGTAATCAGTGCTTTTGGTCATAACGCTATAAAAATTTATACGAACTTCCTTTAAAACAAAATGTTTTATTTAACATACTTTCACTAGAATATCAGTGGCTTAGCATCATTGTACTAGTCCATATCTTATATATAATGATACTTTTTAAAGAATAGTTAGAACTTATAGATTTTATTAGAATAATTTATACGTGCTAAAAACAATATAACAAATGAAGATATTTTGTTACATAAAATGTGATTTGACAGCATAAAAATGACAAAAGCAACAAATGAAGGCAAAACAAAAAGGCAATAAAACAGCAAATGAATCTATTTTATTATATAAAATATGATTTACAGTATAACAATGGCAGGTTTTACAATATTTTGAAACCGTACGATATTAAATTAATATAATTAACAATATCAATAATTTAAATTCACAAAATATTTAAAGACATTTCTTTTACTGCAAATTTTATTCAGATTCTTTTTATATTATAACTATCGTAACAACATATTAGAAAAAATTCTTGAACAACTATTCAACAGTAAGAGTTAGTAGATAAAGAATAATAGACACTGTTTTGTGTTCAGTATGTTGCATATTATCTGCATTTTTTTAATAAAAAAAATAATGTGCACATATAACAGTAATATCTGAAAAAATATTTATTTCATCTTTGTTGTTGGTCAGTTTCTCCCATTCTGAAATCTAAGTATCAGACATTCGACAAAAAGAAAACAGAAATCTTTGACACACACAATATTCTTTCAAACACACATGCTGTTAAAATTTAGAAACGTTGCGAATGCTGAAGAGGATAATGATGAATATGAACGAATTCAATTCCCAATTTTAGTATTAAAATTGCTATAGTACTAAAATTAAAAATATGGTATAATTAACAAAACTAAAGAGTCGAGCAAAAAATTCAAACAGTAGAAAAAATATTTTATGTTGTGAAGACACAAGCATGTGGATTACAAAATTCTCTTTTATAAATAAATAAATATAGTGTCAATACGTGTGTTTAGGTAATATTAAAATAAGTGGACAAATTAAATAATTTCTTGAAAAGAGTTCCTATTTATGAATTAAAGTCATTATTTGACATAACTCTTGATATTTCAAACGAATCTTTTTTTTAATAGTATCACAACGACTCTAAATTACAACTGAAATTACTTTCACGTCATCTTTCTTTGCCCATTTGACTACAAGTACTCAACACATTTTCTTATATTTCATTTTATCATGCGCATACACTTAGGCTATGTCCTGACTACGCCACAAAGGCAACAAATGCCACAAAGGCAACAAAACTTGGCGACTTGGCAGAGTCAACCACCATGCTATTGCATTGCTTGGCGCGCTTGGCAGTCGCCAAATTTTGTTGCGTTTGTGGCGTTTGATGTCGTAGTGAGGACATAGACTTAGAATGTGAAAAACAATAACAGAAAAAAAAAACCCCTACGATTCACGTAATAAGGGTTTAAAGCAGGGGAGCTGGGAACATTTTATTCTTCTTTCTGCCAATGGACAAGGTTGTCATTAAAACTAATTGCATAGTAATATATTCACAAGCAATAGTAGTATGCTAAGACGTGCTAAGCTCAGTCACCAATGGCGCTAAAGGTTTGTCCAAAACTGTTCGACTCTGGCGGCCATAAGAGATTTAACTCCGGAGTTGGACTGCTTAGTGTCGTTGGGGACGGAATTCGACGATTTTAGCAAACGAGTATTGCTTGTGCACGTATTGCTAGGCAATCAGCCCTTTTATGAAATGAAAGACACAAATGTATCCGGCATTTCGTTTGTAACTTGAACTTCTTGTAAGATTACTATAGTTCTTTAAACTCCAATGATATGGTTATTCAATTACAAATAATGAAATCAGTTAATTTTGTATTTATTTTAGCGACGTTTTCCGATTGTTGTTCCCCGGAACAATGCGAGAGCCTATTAAAATTACCCTTTAGAAAGCTAATTAAGGACTTGGTGTAAAAAACACCTTGTATTAAAACACGAACTTATAAAGGATTAACGTACTTCTATATTATACCAATGATTTATACTTACCACTTATTTCACCATGTATTTCACACATGAACCACGTGTGTTTGGGTTCGCAGTCAAGTGCAAAATAACCTAAAGTGGAATTTTTCAGAAGGCGCACATATCCGCACTTCTCGTTGTTTTGTCCTCCAGAACTGACTGTCTTCGTCTCTTTTTCCCTTGAAACACATTAAAAATGTAGGTGAGATATAAATGTGAGTAGATAACGAAATTTGAGTGAATATTTTTTTATTATATCACAATCCAAAAATAAAAACAAAAAAAAGCTAATTTTTTTATTTACTACTTTTTGCTGTTTCAAATACAATTCTCTATTATTTTTTTCATTTAATTATTCTTTTGTATTTAAAACAAATGTTTGTAATTTAAAGAATATCATGAATAAATTTCCAATTTTTTATCACTAATACTTAAGTGTGTCTACGCTTTTTCCAAATGGACTTCTAAATTTGGCCATCCACTAGAGAAGGTAAGCTGAATAGGGTATACTTTTTTTATTGGCTTAAAATATTCTTATGCCAAAAATATTATACCCGTATTTTTCTTCTTTTTTTCAAATACCCCATAAAAAGGGGGAAAATGAATTTTAAAATTAGGACGAAAAATCACTCCCGAAAACGCTTTGTGGCTGTCACGTGGTATGTATGATGTCACTAGTAACTATAAACAAACTTTGAAACACCATTTTGGAATCTACTTTAAGCAAATTTGAACTATCCGCTTCTGTAAAACATCCACCCATTATCTATATAATTCTTATTTTAATAGTAAGTTAGATTAAAACCAGTTTAATTACAAACAAAAAAAACATCACACCGGTTTGTTTATACATACTAGTGACGTCAGCCAAATCGACGTGTTTGTGATCACGTGACGTACCGATGAAAAAAAGCCATTTGAAAATGATTTTTATTAATTATTTAAAGATTTATTTTGCAAAAAAATATATACGTTTGTTATATTTGGGTTCAAAGTATAATTTAATTAATATTGGAAGGTATTTTAGCGATACTCTCAAGTACCCTATTATATACTTTACCCATTTTTGTAGACCCAGTCGTCGTTTTCCTTGTCGAGGCCGACGTATATCCCTCCTTCGAACGCCCCGTTGTGGAAGGCCTGCCACACGGCTTCGAGATCCAGCTTCTGGCGAATTGGAAGAAGATGACCGCCCGAGCAGCCGGTTTTGGCGTTATCGTGCATTGTTGGATTGTCTTTGGTAAGGCTCAGGCAGTGCTCCTCGTACAGCACGTAAGGCTGAAGACCTCTATCGCAGGCTGTAGAGAAGAGAGGGTTTGTCAGTGACTTAAGAACTGTTTAATACAAGATTATTTATGTGAATCCTCAATTATTTCGATGTGATATTAGAAAATAGTTATAGCCAAGCAAAGCCATTCGATTTGTTCTGAAATCTGGAAGCATCTTTACACGCCCTCTGATGGGGTTTTGCGCGCAATGGGAAAGTCATCCCCATTTTTCAAAAAAAATTAAGGTGACAGGTTTGAATCGGAGAAAAAATTATGCAATTCCTTTATATTCTTCAATGATTATACGTATTTTTGTAATGATTTTAGAGAAATATATCTTATTGTTATTTATAACAAGGCAAAGCCATTTGTGTTGTTCAGAAATTGGAAGATAGCTTTGCACGCAGTGATTGGAATTTGTTTGCGATAGAAAAATCATCATATTTTATTTTTTCTGATGTTCAGGAGACTGGTTTGAATCAGGGAAAACAATATGTTTCTTTAATATCCTTTATTAATTATGTCCTTATTTTGATTGATTTTAGAGAAATATATTTAACGGTTTCTTGTAACATAAAAAAATACTTGTAAATGTTTTTGTAAGTATTCACGTTAGTATTCTCTTCTAAGCATTCGTAATGACTTTGTAGAATTCAAAATTTAGTCAAAACTATAAATACATTAAAGTTAACACCTGATTTTGAACAAACCTTTGATTTTAATATGCACTGCTTAATCACAGTAATAGATTTTTGTATTACCCTATCCTGTATGTATTGCTGTAAGATCCAGAGCCGGAATTAAATATTTGCCGCTTGTAGCTAGGCTACGTTTGACTTGCCGCCCTTGTCACAATATTCTCCCCCTTTGGGGAAAGGTAGCTGGTTAGCTGCAAAATAGGGTGGTATGTGCTGTTTAAAATAGATACACATATTAGAATCATCTATGTTCCTTTACACGCTAAATCGAAAGCGAAATAGGCGATTTTTTAAAAAACTGTTCAACTATTTTTCTTTCAACTTCGAAATCCGGGAGGAGGGGTGCAATCGCCCTCGCAGCTACCATGTTTGCTACGAAATATTAGTATTATATATATTTACGGTTTACGCATTAATGTAAATTATTTGTTTTCTTTCTTAAAAATATTCGTATCTTTATAATAATATTTTTATGCCGAAGGCTGCTTTAATTGGTCGTAAAATTTGCCACCCCCAAAAATTCGCCGCTCTAGGCTACAGCCTACTTAGCCTATTTAGAAATCCGGCCCTGGTAAGATCCCACAAGGTGACTGTTGCTTCAAATAGTCGTAATAATGTATATAATCCGTACATAATTTTTGAAATGGAACTATGGAAGTCCTTACGCGACATGTCCTTTTTACACAGAATGGCCAGCATATCACCACATTTGGCTGGATCAACCTTGAATTCCGAATTCAGAGAGACGGATCCACAGTCCTCGCCAGACGCAGGAAACTCAGTCCACAATTCGTACTGATTGGGATCGAAAGTGCCGCCATCATTGGAAAACTTCCAATCGGTCTCCTCTGAAAATGAATTAACTTTATTTATTTAATAAGGTAAAGGTTACATACTTATTTTCGTTTTAAAACTACACTTCCCTATAACTTTACATAAGGTCTCTTACCGCAAAACGCATGTTGTCCAAAGTATACAGATATGATATAGACCTCAGTTCGTGTATTGAGTGAGGCCCAGTGGCTTCGTGGTAGTGCTTCGCATTGCCACGCCACAGGTTCGGGGATCGAGTCCCGGATTGGGCGAGGTTGACTCATCCTTTCATCCCTTAAGTGGGTCGAAAAAACGAGGACCAAGCATGTTTGGAAACTAAACACAGGGGGTTCCGCTTGAGGCCGACCACGTTACCGGGACATATGCCTAGCACCCCATAGCCCTTGGTCATGAAAGCTGGAATGGGCACAGCAGGCCTTGGCCCAATAATGGGCTGTTGCGAAGAGGAGTTTAGTTTTTTTTCGTGTATTGAGTGATTGAGCGACTTTTGGTAATTGCGAAAATTGAAGTAGGGTTTTTATAGATATCAATATGTGTTGAATTTGACCAAGCATGCTTATCCAAATGTGAATTTGTCGCCTCGCAATATAACGAATACAAATATACCACTACATCACAGTTATTATTTGAGAATGTCCACTGTAAAAAAGTATGTAGTTATTACAGAAAAAAACTGTCAGATGGTGTGCCAGAAAAGTACCGTAAAATTTACAGAGATAATCTTTTATATTATACGAACAATTTGTATTTTTAACGCAAAATCTGTTTTTAAACTGACAAATTCTATAAAAAAAAATATTGCCTCCATCCGGTCATAATGACTACAATACTACCGAGGAATTAATAAACTTCCGAAACCGTGTTCGAGCCACGCACTATAGATCATCAGTCAAACGCTCTCCCAACTAAGCTGTTTTGGCATACGGAGTTTTTACTGTTTTTTGCTTAAAAGAGTTTATTTTTACAGAAAAAAAACTGTTTAAAGAAAATAACAGTATTTTTCTGTAAAAATGGTTTTTTTCTGTAAAATTAACAGATTTTTTTTAGCTGTGTGAGTTTTTTCTCTTCAGCAAGATATCTCATAAATGCCTTATTATTTATAATCCAGTTGATTAGTATGGAGTCTGCGGTACCTTAAAATTTATTGATCGGAAATATTGTGTCTTTCATATTCAAAGTTAAAATGATGTCGTGTTCAATGTTTAGGGGATAAAAAATATTACCCGTTCTTTAAATAGAATTTACTTACTGGGTCCCATCGGGTTGTCCCTTCCACTCAACTCCATGCCAACCCATGCGGCTTTCGGCATCCACCCCTTGGCCATCTCTTCCATGTCTTCGGCCAACGCCTTCTCGTACTCTTCAGTGAGGGGTCTTCCAAAAGGAACGCCGCCTCCTTTCAGACTGCAGTACGCTTCCTTGGTGTCAGTCGTCGGCGAGGCAATGTGGAAGCAGGTGTCTTGGGACGCCCGAAAGTATCCGTCGGGACAACCTGGGAAGAAAATTGGGTTAGGTTGAAATATCGACGCGCTAGAGCTACAAGAGGGCTAGCGTCGTAATTTAGAACCAGAGTCAAGTGACGAGCAGACACCTGAGTAGGCACAGAACGCATATTGTAATGGCGACATTGAAGTATATTGAACATGCACCCCCTCTACACGAGGTATTATTCAGCGTACATCTTTTGGTTGCACGGACCGTTTATAGGTCGGAAGTTAGTTTGGCGATGCCCTGACCTGACCCGAACCTGGGACCTTTCGCATACTAGGCAAGAAAATTTGGAGCAAAATTGACCCACTTACAAAAGGCCACTCTATACAATTCGTAGTGTACTCTGTCAATTACTTGATATGACGAAGAAGCCCACGCACTGGTTACCACACATAGTTAGCTTGAGCCTTAGATAAGACGAAATAATCCCGTGATTTTTACTTGATTTATATTAAAGTGAAGCTACAGATCAATATCTTTTAGTTGAACTAATAAAAGAGTTACATTTACCACATTTGGCGAAATTTTCGACACAAAATATCGAGATAATTTTTGAGATATAAGCTAAAGAGGGAAGGTAAGTATGTTTTTACAATGCCCACTATTCTCTTTTGTGTTAAATTGTAAGTTAATCAAAATTAAATCCAATTAGATGTTTAAGCCCAATAGAGAATTTAATTATGATAAGATAAAAGGAAAGTATTCATAAAATAAACATGATAACATATTAACAAAGGAAACATAGTGAGGATAAAGAGTATTGTGTTAACTCTGATATCTTACGGTTACTAGTAAAATCGTGCTGAGTGCAAAAATCTGAATTGGGGCTCGAATGATGATGAAAAAAAAATGCGTATCGATTTTGTTGAATCTCATTATATAGAGGTATTCTTCAGACAAGAGTAACAAGTATCACCTTTTATATCACTTTATTTTTGAACAATTTGCGAATTACATTGGAAACTCGTTCGACAACAACCCACATAATACTGAACAATGAGCATCGATATTGGAACATAAAAGTAGTTATTTTCTTACAAAATTTATACTTACATTCAGAAGTCGAAAGAACTAGAACAAAGATACTAAGGACGACAAACATCTTGTTGTCCATAGGTTTTAAAATATGCTGTATTGTAAAGCGTTGCATTTACGGGTAAAAGAACATCAAGCATTCGTGAAAGTATGTCGCATGCCATTGCATGTTCTATTCCCATGGGGGCTATTTCGTATACAAATAACATGGCATTTCGTAATTGCAAAGTGGTGATTATAGATTTTCTAAAACCATTATAAAAGGTAATCTACTTAATTTGTTTTTAGGGTGAGTCAGATTGTTTTATCAAGGGACAATACAGAAAATGCACAAACAGAAACCTAAACGTATAAGCTGGATGGATAGGCGTTTTTCAAGTAATACATTTAAAATTAGTAATATTTTCAACATTATTTAAATCATATTAGTTAATGTGTTTTAAGTTTATATTTTAGTATGGTTTGTCTATGAAATTATTTATGATTACCATACTAAAATCTATAAAAGAAAAGTTAGAGTAACTAGAATTGTTAAAATTCTTTTAAAAAATCTTTTCATCTAACAACTATTTAAAGGTTTCGAAGAAAAAATATTTACATGAAATTTGATAAAACATAACTATTTTCAGAAACATTTCCAGAAAAATACTTCTTAAGTATAAAAATTCTCTTACAATATAGTACTTGATTATTTTATTTTTTGATTTAATTACAAATAATCTTCTATGAACGTTATGTAACTTAAATTATGGGTTTCCAAAAAAATAATCTTTTTTGAAATAAAAAAAAATCAAAGTAATTATTTAAATTGTTTAATCTGAGAGATTAGCATTTTTTAATAAAATTTTAAAAACCAGCATTAAAAGTTATCTAATTGTGACACTTTGATAGCAAAAAGATTATGACTTCTCTGAAGGAGGCAATCGATGTTGCATGTGATTGCGGTTTCGTTTCGACGCTGCAGGAGGTCATAACATATAACTGTCACTTTTCTTGTATTAAATATTTTTGAAAAGCAAAATTAACTTGCTGTAACTTTAAAAATTGTTCGAGGAGCAGGGTGCAGACAACATTGTTAACAAATTAGTCGAAAATGTTCTTGATTATACTTATCATTAGCGACCCATATGGAAACAAAGATCCGAAATCCGACAATATTAGTCCGAATTTGAATTCAATCGTACCACGAGCCGATATATCGTGAACTTAGTGACCAGCATGATTTTTGATGTGTCCATTTTAATATTTCACGTTTTTAATGTAATATTTCATTTTTTTACTTCTCTATTGTGATCGTGTAGGATTGAATATATAATGTAGAGTGGCTAGTACTTAGATAACATAAAGCATCATGACTAAAATTAATTAAGTTAAACATCATTAATTTAAGGTTCGAAGTTATTCTAAAAGCTCTCTCTCTCTCTCTGAAAAATTAATAAGCAAATAATACAATGGGTAAACTAAGAATCATAAGATATTTTAATGGTGGTTCCAGAGATATTTCTCAAAATTTTACATACCCAATGAGTGTAGATTACAGCTTGAAACATCAGATTAAACATAGTTCTTTTACACACATACACGATTTCTAGAATCATTAGTTCAATTTTTAGTTCTATTCTGTTAAGTTTACAGTTCCATTCTGTCCCAAAAGTCTTTCACGGAGACACACCACACGGATCGGAGACCGCCTCCAAAAATTCATTGGAACAAAAACTGGCCACTTAGGGAACATTATTACAATTCCATTTATTCTTGAGTCTCCAAATATCATTGGAGCGGGTGCTGTCATTGATTGAGAATTTACAGCCTGAGAAAGTGTCATCCAAGGTTCCACCGGGACTAAGGCATTGTTACACAACTGCCCCATGTAGTAAAAATCTCGTCTCACAGACGCCAAAAGACCACCCAACGAGTATCACACACATAGCGACAGCACATCCATGTTTTCAAAACTCGGTGGACACCTTTAATAAGATGCAGTGAATAATCTGCAAGTGATATCGCATTTTGTGACCTGAGATAAAACGAGTGATCAATATAACGCTTAAACGCGTAACAATAACGAATTTCATTGTTAATAGCATTCAATCAAATATTGTGGCCAAGTTATAAGTTTAATTGTTATTGATTATGTTGATTCTACGGCAAATTAAAATGCCGAATCGGCGGGGAACTGAAATATTTCTTCCAAAGGAGTAAATTTAAAAATCAGATTTCTCCCTATCGAATTGAACACTTAGGTTATTTTACACCTTATGTCTTTTTTATCATCTTTTTTTAACAATGACAAATCACGTTTCAATTCGGTTTGGACAAATGTCACGCTAATGTTATATGTTAGACTGTTAAGGATAATGCAAAAAAGTACTGTTATTGTGTTTTATGAGTTATCTATGATAATTTAAGTAGTTAATAACATTACATTTCTCTTGAGTTTAGCTCAAAAGGGTTAATAACTTCCTTGGATAGTATACTGACTAACAGCACCCAGATGCACTTTCAAAGCAATTTTTAAAATAGTTTTGCTGTTCTCTCTATAAAAAACAAGCACGGATTGAAAAATCGTCAATTTTAGACAAAATCATAGTATTAATAAGAGATAAATGGTGATCCTTTTCAATGATCTTAATTTTCTTTCATTTTAATTTAAATAATTTGTGAAAAGTCCCCGGTAACCAACGTTATGTAAAACCTTTGTTTTCTTTTGTAGTAACGTGTTTATATTTTCGTTGCTCTCTGCAACTGAAACATTGTGCTCTTTGCAACTGAAACATTCTGAGTGGGACCAATCTATAATAATAAAAGAAAGAGTCTGTCTGTCTGTGTGTCTGTTATCGGATCGTAAAAGACCTACTTATACTGCCCACAGGAATTCGAAATTTTAAAGATAGATTCCCTTTAATACTAACGTGTGCACCTGAGGCTTAGTTTTTTCATATTTGTTTCATTTTTAGAGAAAATTCGAATTTTCTGAAAAAAATGCACCACTTTCGCTCAAATCCGATCATTTTTTCTCTTTCCTGATGCCATCGGCTGAAAAAATTAAATAAAACTTTTAACGAAAACATTTAAAATTCAAAATGTTTATTTTATTATTTTGCCATTACTTTCAGAAAATAAATTCATTATTTGAAAAATAATTGACATGTTTCAAGTGACCGTAATTCCGCCAGTCTTCATTCCTGGATTTTATTGTGGGTTTATTTGATGATTTTTTCATTGATTTTTCTGTTGACTGCATGTATGCATATTTAAGCAATAAATGTATAGTTAAGCTATTACTGAACTATGATGGTTAATAAAGGCCATCGCACTAGAGCTATTAATGTTTTATGTCTTTATTTTTTCGCCAAAGACGTTGCCAAACTCGCCAAATTATTAACTAAAATTCGCCAAATAGGCGATTTCTTTTATAAATAATTTATAAGCTGGTCGGTTGTTCGAAGGTCATTGTGTTAGAGCTGTATAATGGGTGTGGGTAGCTATATCTATTTTCTCGCCAAATTATTTCCCAAAACGTGCCAAATGAGCTAAAAGATTTTATGTATTTATGAGGGAATTGTGATGACATTTATGAGTGCATTTTATAGCGTATTTTTCATTTTGGAATTTTAAGGCAATGAAACGGGATTTTATAATTTATAACGAGCGGAAACAATAATAAGTTTATGATCCTATAACGGGGTATATGGTACACATATTTGGAATATATTTGATATTTTTTTATTCCCTGCGAAGAACGGGTATAAATTTGCTAGTCAATAAATATTTTTCGCCATGCCATATACATTTATAGCATAATACGTAAAACAATATATGTTTATAATATAAGCAATATAATATTAGTAATTTTCAATTAGAAGAGCTTTTACAGTCAACGTATTGTTTTGAGGAATCCGTGTAAATGTTTGTAATACGTTACTGTTACTAACGAATTAAATTTAAACTTAATTAAATTAACTGTCTTTTTTAAAGAAGATTATCTAAAAATCACTTTTTAGCCCTTAACTGTCAGTATTTTATTAGTTTTGGATGGTGCTGATTTCAAAAGCGGGATAAGTTAACATTGTGCCTGTCTGTCTTTCTGATACCACTCAACAGTTCGGACTAAAAGAGCCATGAACAAAATTGGACGTCATAATAAGGTTTTTTTTTTGGTTTCTCTCTCTATAAAAAAAGCTCTTTTAAAGTGTTAGCAGCCATAACAGAATGAAATATTGATGTTACAAGTCCAAAATTTTTCTGGAAGGTGTGTCTCCTTCAGCCTTGATGCCTTTTTTTTCAAATTTCCAATTAGTTTTTTAATTAAAAATAAAAATTAGTCTCTGTCTATAAGGAAGTATAGGCTTTTAAAACGTTCGCAGCCATAACAGCATGAAATATTCATTCAATCATTCCATTCTTTTTCTGGAATGTGTGTCTCCCTTATACCTCGATGCTCTTTTATCTAATTTCCAATTAGTTTTTTAATTCAAAATTAAAATAAGTCCGCCAAAAAACGAAATCTTAGTTCTTTTCTGCATAAACACCACGGGAAAAAAGATCAGAAATGTGTAATTTTGTTACGTTAGGGGAGCAGCCCCTAGTAAAATATATTGATCTAAAGCGAAAAGAGATGCAAACTTCATATTTGGTTAAAGTGTTTCAAATACCTGTCGGACATTAGAATGAAGTTTTCGTGAAATCAAGCATGCTCAAAGTGTAGGTACCATATTAATGTTTTGGTTTTTAAGTTAATTAAATTACCTTATAGGGTATTTAATTAACCTTAAGGTAACGTTACCTTTAAGTGTGTATTGCTTTATTGAGTGGTAATTGAAAGTCCTTTTTGTCTGTAACCCTAAGTTATTTTGTGAAAAGATTAATAAATTAAATAATTTGTTGTATTTTGTAATATGTTGCATTACTATTAAAAAATGCACAAAGCCATAAATTAGAACTTGTTTATTTGCATAAAAAGCACTAAAGGTATAACTTATTCTTATCCAAACTATATAAACTATATCCACAGATAAATATTTCATATCAGCCACGTTTAATTTATAAGGCAAAGAACTATTTAACTATTAAAAAAAATATTATTCTGAAAGAAAATGCATATTTGAGATAATTGAAATAATTATGTACACATACACAATATTAAAACACGAATTGCCAAGTGCACACGCTTTGCACTCATTATTGGTAATTTTTATTACTGTGGAAGCACTTATCAGACCAAGTTCATTAAATGGAAGAAATAGTAACATACAATTTTTGACATATACAAGTTAAGGGAGTTGTTGAAGTATTCCTTAAATAATTGTAAAACAAAATAATTTTTTAACGAAATCAAAACTGTGAAAACTTTAAAAGAAAGAAAATAGCTCAAGTACTAATTTCTGCTTTGTGTAATAAAAAAAACATAACACCCAAGAACACCACCACATTATATGTTATACGTAGCACACTTTGACCAATCACTCACTTTAAAAATTAATAATAGCTATCTTGGAAATTTTGTGATGAGTGAGGTGATAGCTATTGTACACATTGTGATCCATGAAAAAATAAAACAAGGGTGTGATCCAACTGCGCCATCCCATCGTCAATAGCGAGTGGATCTTTAGGCTATTTGAAGTTGTTGAATTTTAAGGACATGCATGATCGTAATTTGATGTTTCAAAGTATTTGTTTTTGAGAATATTCTTCCCTCACAATAAAAGCATCCTAGTACTCCTTTTTGATAGTTTCATTTTTAACAATACTTCAACACTAAATTATGTATAAAAGTTTCTGAAATATTCACATAATTTTAATTATTCTTTTTTTTAAAATTTCTTTTAAAACTTGGATCTGAAACGCCTTTAAACAACATTTCCTATAATTTTAAAATCTTCTTGTTAGTTCTTTCGTTGAACATCAAAAAATTCGAGGGCAGGCATTTCAGTAGCCTAGGCCTTTCCGACTATTCCATTGTTTAGTCCTTCGTACTTCATTCACTTCCTGTTTTATGTCAAATATTTTTTTGTCTGAAAAATTTCCTTTATTCAATTCGTTTCCTATAATAAAAATGAATTTTATTAGTTACAAATAAACTATATATTTCATTTACCTAAAAAAATTCCGAATTATCTCGACTATATCATTAAGAGTTTAGATAACCTATAAATTTGTCTTGATTACTATATACTTATTCGAAAAGTTTATCTAATTCAAGAGAATCACTTATTTTATGTAATATTTCTTCGAAAACTCCCATAAAAACAATTTTGTTGTCCCCGCTGTGAAGGTAACCCTTAATTGACAAATTAAGAAATGATCATAAATTTTTATAATTAAAGTAAATAAATTAAATGAGTGGTAGCAATTTTTTAAATACTTTATATATTCTAGCATTTTTTATAAATTATAACTAAATCTGTAGTTTCATGGGTTTTCAAATTAAAATTTAAAAGAAATCGTGCGCAGCTGGCATTCCATTAGACGAAAAGTCGGAGAGAAAAGGGTGAAAATTCCATTCTTTAAAAACCAATTCTAGTTAAATCAAACAACAGGCACTGATTTTCTTATTCAGAAATTGGGTGATTATGGCAATATATTGGACGCATTTCCTTTAGTTATGTTCATTGCTAATCAACGTGCGCGTATGATCATTATTATACCAAAAGGTTTGTTTGTCCCTGTTACATATCTCTAAAAATAATCTTCTTTTCGAATACTAATAAATTTGTATAGCTATAAAACATTTTTACACATTTTTAAGCAAACAATATTATGACACTTAATTTTAAAATATTGTTGAAGCATTTAAAATACTCAATTTTGTCACTTTATTATCTCACGGAGAATATTAAGTAAATTAATTAAAAAATAAATCAGCAATGGTCATAAGGTAAAAATATGTAAACACGGAAAAGATATTGCTTGAAGTTCAACAAGCCCCAGAAACTTTTAAATAGGAATGAGTAATTTTAAATAGATATATCTCTTAGAAACATACGTTTATTTCGGTTGTAGACTAAAACTTCGGAATCAGAACTTGTACCTTGCCTCTTGCGGAGCCTCAATGATGGAAGTATCCCGTACCTTTTTTTCAGAGGTTCTTCAAATTCTTCTACTTTATTTAGTTTCTGATTTTAAAAGAAATATGTTATAATAGCCCAAAAGTTACAGTTACAAAAGTTTCAGACTGAAGTGTAAGCATGTAAGTGAGAAAACTTATGATGTCAATTAAAACGTAACGAACTACAATAAAAACTTAAAAATGAAAATTTTAAACATATACTATTAATAACATATATTAATAAGAAAATATATTTTACAGTCAGAATGATGGTGTATGTGTTGTTAAAAATATGGGCATTGTATAAATTGCTCGATAAGTATAAAACACCTATCATTATTTAAAAACTTTTCCTTTAGTTAATTTCTATTTTCAAATATTGAATCAATACTCTAAGTGAATATTTCCTTGACAGATAAAATGCAAAACAATTGAGTAATTAACTATAAATTTGTTTTATTTTAATTTATCAAGACATTTAAAATGTCCAAAGTCGAAATGCATTTACAATCTTTACTGTAGCATTGACGATTTCAGTTTACTGCTTTTTGTTAAACATTGTAATCAAAAATATACGTTTTTGATTCAAAACTATTGAGGATTGCAAAGTTTCGATAATGATGCCAAGCAACACTTTTATTGAGAATTCACCCTTTAATTTAATTTTCAAGGTATGGAGTAATTTTACTTACATGACGTGGATAGTCGTTTAAGTCGATACTTTCTCCTGTTGAACTCTCTTGAGGACTACTTGTGGATACGGAACTGTAATTATTTCAACACAGTTAAACATGGAATTTGAATATCCTATGTTTATCATTTTTAATTATTACGTACTTAAAATTAAAATATTTTTTCATAATATCTAATTGTCATATATATTTATATAATATTCATTCATAATATCTGTTATTGATGCTACTTGCTTTAGGCAACTAAAACTGTTTTATTTGCTATAGTGCTACACGAAATTTTAAAATGGTTTGGCCAATGCGGGTTAGTGTGTTTTATCTTTGTCAGTTGGCTGGAAAAGTAATTGACTTATCACTCGAGAACATATTTTTTTTGGTTTAGAGAACACTAAACATTTTTTAAGAAACATTTTTAACCGTTTTCGACTTTAACCGAAATGGTTTTGAAAATGTAAGAGAACATCAGTTAATGTCGTGTTGACGATCAGCGTTTTGTTGATCGGAAACATGCCATTTATCAAAACGTTGATCGGAGGCGTTTCCTCTATTTTCAAAGTTAAGGAACTGAATGCCTCTGACGCATGCGGAAAGGATTCCATACATGTATGTCACTACGACAGGAAGCGGGAAAGACAACGCCATTATGGCATTTCCTTGGCTTAGTGGTTTCAGTATCTGTCGCGAGATTGAGTTTTCTCATAAGTGCAGATGTTCGAATCTCATGTACTTCCAGCCATTCTAAAAATCGCATATGAACTGAAAAATAGCAGAATTTTGTTACATGCCATAAAATATCTCTGAATATAACAGAAAGATGTTACCGAAATAGTAGGAAACGTTTCTGAAAATCGCACGCACCGTAGCTGTCCCATCTATTAAGAAACGTTTCTGAATTTGTTTTACAGTGATTGATGCTACACTATTAGTGAGTAAATTAGCTAATGTCTTCAAAAAATGTCTCTAAACTACTAAAGTTTTCAACAAAGGTCTTAAACCAATCAATAATTCCATTAAATGTCTTAAAAATTTGACCAATACCTGTAACAAGTGTCTTAAATCACTAGCGCATTTTAAAAATTATCATGTTAACTGGGATTTCATACAAAATGGCAACAAAAAATTAATTTAACGTCTTTCGATAGTGCAAAATGAGAAATTTCGTACCCTCGGTCTGCAATTGATGAATTGGAAGAAGAGTTGGAGAACCTGGAATTGGCTCTTCGTAAGCGAGAATCCATTGGATGTGGTAAAGACGGCAGTTGGCTCTCTTCGTCGGAACCGCGTCGGAATGGCTGTCTTTTGCGTCGTTGGAACAGCTGATGCTCGCTGTCCTGGCTGCCACTGTACACAAATGAGTTTTTTATTATTTATTAAAAACCCTTATGTAGTTTTATTTATATTTCTTCATTGTTTTAATAACTTCACATTGATATTTAAACCATTTTATTAAGGGGTGTCGGATGGTTCTATCTCGCCCATGTTAATTTTACTAACTTTAGGAAATTTTTTCTCAGGAACTATATGAGATATCATGATGAATATTTTTGCAGTTTGTTCCTTACATATAGATCTTTGATTTAAACTGAGTATATTTCACAGTATAAAAAAATACTTTTACAGTGATTTTTTAAAATATATATTAAAAAACAAAAAAAAAATCCAATTTGAAGTTATATAACTTTTTTTTAGCAGAGATATTTAAAATACTTCAGTTTAAATCAAAGAGCTATTAATGGGGAAATAAATAATAAAACAAAACATGTTGATATATTTTATAGAACCTGAGAAAAATGTTCCTAACTGTTGTAAAACCTTATATTTCAGGAAACGCAAAAAAAATTAAGGTATAGGTAAGAACTGATATACATAGAGTTTCTGAAAAGTGCTTATAAAAAGAAAACTACTAAACAAAAATCGATAATCTTGGTCTTAAATTAAAGCTATAGATATACAGATTAAAAATAAGAGAAAAACAGAAAATCGACATTTTTGACCCAAACACCCATCCGACTCCTTAAGCGCTTCAAAATACTGAGTACTATTTTTTCGTAGTTAGCGTAATATTTTCTGCGATTCGAGTATTTTGCATTTTCAAAATGTCTCCACCCATCATTTATGTAAAGGATTGAGAGGTATTTTTTTTAAATATTAATTTGCACAATTTTGAGTAAGATATTGAAATTCAATAAAATGAATTACTTTTATATGTGATAATGTATTAAATGTGTTTTCCTAGAATATTCATTTCTAATATGATGTGTCCATTGGATGAAAGAAAACGAACGACTAACGAACCAAACGAAAGTACTTGGGATAGCGCTAGACCAAAGTGACTTTGTGTTATGGTTTGCTACGACTCATACAATTTGGTTGATTGAATACAAGTACTGTACCCATCGGTCCGATGACTGATGCCTTTACAAGTCGGAACTTCTTTCTTGACTAACATATTTAAAATAATCCAATTTTAAAGTTTAAAAGTTACATAAGGTTTTATATATAAGCTGACTGACTAATAATATTTTAAATCATCCAATTTTAAAGTTTAAAGACTTCGTCAGGTTTTAAGCTTCTTTATTTTTATACACATAAACAATATTCCTAAACTAAGTTTTATTGAAACTTATCAACGTACCGGCGTAGTCCAATTGGTGGAAGCGGATAAGATATCTTTGAGACTGAGGAACTTGAATGTTTGTTTAAGTCTAACTGATGCAGCTCCAGCATGCTACCGCTACTACCCAGTGGTCGCAGTCCACTCGAAGAAGGCTATTTTTTAAAAAACAAAGTACGAAAATCAATGGGGTTAGATACATAATATACACCATTAACAGCTAAAGCTTTAAAAGTTATTTGCAATAGACTCTTAAAGTAAGATAATTTAAAAACTTTTAATTTAGCAATAAAATGATCTTAAAAGCACAAAAAATTACCCAAACACACGGCCTCATAAAAATTACAGAAATAAATATTCGAAAATAGCCTTTTTTTTAAAATCTTTCTTTCCTTAAAATAGTAGGTATTTACATGCTGGAGATGTGCGTCTGTACACTCCTTCCGAATTTGGTTATATCCGTCGGATCTAAATTTTTTTGTTAGGAAGGTCTGACATCAAAAGCCTATCTTTTCTTACTTTTTGACCGACTGTCTGTACGTCCGGACGGACATCTGTCTACCTGTCTGTTGACGGTCTACCCTTTTAATTAGCAGCGATATTTCATTTTTTATCCATTTAAGTCACTGTCGTCACATCAACAATTAAACACGAGAAACTTTAATTTTTAAAATGTTATTTGAAAGAAATTATTTTTTTCTCATAAAAATCAGTTTGGAATGACGTCATAATGCATATTACAATGTGATTCCTGATGGTTCATTGTATGTTTATTAAGAAAGCAGCACAGAACGCTCCATTTCTTTTGCATAAAGCTGGTTAGTTTTAATTAAAATTTCTTCGTTTATGAATCTTTAATTCTATAAGTGAGTCAAAATACATATTATTAACTGTGAAATTTATTTTTGGTTTTTAGAAAGTATTGGAAAATCACAACGTTGACTGATTACTTGAAGATGATATATTGTTTACTTGCAGGCGTATTTTTTTTTAGCACGTTTTGAAAATGTCGCCAATGCTTAATAATACGAGCCTCTTATTCTTAAATCATTATCAACATACAAATGAACATAAACACATATTTTTGAAAATAAATAAGAATCGGTATTTTTGAAATGTTATCAGTAATTTAGTTGAAACAAAAAAAAAAACGAAACTGCAAGTTGTAAAAATTTTGGCCCTACGAAATTACAGCCAAATGTCGCCAGTATGGATACTAGGATTTGACCCAAGAAATTTTAAATAATTATTCTTTGAACTGCAAATAAATTTAGGAAGCAAAAAAGAATATTAATTAAATTTGTGAAGCAAAAGTAATAAAAATAGACAATTTTGGCTTTTAAAAGTTCAAATCTCAAGTAAATGTTTGGCGATTTTTTCTAAGGCTTGTAAATCTTGTTTGGAATGTGTGGAATTGGTACTAGGTGACCAGTACTGTTTCAAAACTGCTTGTTTTTATATAAAATTTTTTGTCAGTACAGGAGTAACAAGAAAATAGGCTATTCTAGTTCTTTTAGAGCGTCTTGTTTTAAAGCAATTTAATAATTTAATTTTTTAATTAGCTTTTTAATGATGGAATGCTTGATTTTAAAGTTAAGACAAAAATATTTATTATAAATTCAGTTTGAAGATAAATAATAAACCTGTATATTTTTTAGAATTTATGCATCGAAACAAAAACAGATTTCCCCCCCCTGAAAACACTTCTTTTGGTACTTTATAAATGTACAAAACTTTGAACAAATGTTTAACTTTTTCCAATTGTTTTTTAGGATCTCTTAAAAATCATAATCTTACGTATAACTTAAAAATTCACAGCAATTCGAGATGCACTTACCCTATATAAGCTTTCATGTATGCTCAACTGCCCTATATCAGAATTTCGACCATTGTTTAAATCTTGAATTTCTTGTTGATAAATGCGATATAATTCATTTAGTTCTTTTCTAGCATTATCTATTAGAAAAAAAATTATTACATGAGAGATATAAGATATTTATAGATTTTATTTATTTTAATAATATTGGAAAAACAGCATGATAAATATATTTGCCTTAGTTAAAATTTAAATTTTTATAATTGTTCATATTAGTCATTATTCAAATAGAAATTTGGATTATATAAACACATTTAAGTTCAACTTACCATTTTTTGATTTCTCCCCTGTGGCCATCGCTAAAAAATATTTAAGAAATACATTAATATAAATAAAAATACATATTTTATTGCTGACGTTAGCCAATCTGGTCGTTATTAACAAAAACATTTAATGGTCATATACTGGGGACTATAATGGTTCATTTGAGTATTTGAAATGACCCATACATATAGAAATTTAAACAATTATGAAACTAGTGCTAGTAGTAAGGTTAAAAAATTTGTGAACTCTCTGAATAGGCAATTTTGTTTATTGCATTATATTTGCATTATTTTTTTAAAATAATATTTTATGATAAAGATAGATTTTAAAATTTTTTTGTCCCATAAATTCTAGGTTAAATTAGATAGACGAGCCAAATTTGTTGTACTTACGAAGTAATAGAATTAAACCTCACATTCTACATTTTGAAAATTTACGTTTTTCGTGAAGCAGCTTCCCCCTCCAAAAAATGTAATACTTCAATAGCATTTTTCCTGATTTATAAATTTTCTAACACTACTTTCATTACTTCATTTCATTACTACATTTACTTTCGATTCGGTCCATAGAAAACAGTAAAATCCGAATATCAGTGTAAAGTTTTAATTTGATACAATTGTTGATGTGTAAGTTTTAAAATGACTAGGAATTATAAATTGTGCGTACCATCAATTAGTCTCCTCTGCCTTGTGATAATGTCGTCGCATAGTTGCCGCTGTCTGTCGTAGCGTAGCAACATCAAGTCCCGGCATCTAAGAGCGTGCTCCCGGCTCAGCTGGCTCGATTGTAGCTCAAGCTCTATACATCTCATTAAGGATATAAATAAATAAGTCCATCTGTATCTATAAATGAAGAAGGCCCCAATTTTAGGAACTTATTCCTTTTGTACTTGAGACATCTTTTAAGAAGGGATTTTTAGAAATTAGAACTCTTAAAGATATAGGAGGGCAAAATGTTAGTCGATTTCTCCAGAGGAATAGAATTGTATACTGTTGTAAGCTTAGGATTTATACTTTTCATTTTCAATTTGAAAGATAATTTCAACGCGTTTAGTGCTAGAGAAAAATCTATATCTGTAAAGGTAAGAAGTGCTGTCTGAATCATGTATCAACGCCCAGCCAAAACTATCGCCATTGCAGATACCAAAATTTAGAAGCATTTTTCTTTTATACTGAAGGCTTCATTTAAGAACCGGTTTTTCGAAATCCTAACCAATATTGTTATTGATTATGAAGATGGCAGAGAACCAAGAATTACACTTAGCTTAGAAACAATATCGAGGCAATTAAAAATGAGGGCCGGTGGTAGGCAGCCGGTGGCCAGGCGGACTGAGAAGAGTACCGACAGACTAACAACGCATATAAAAGATGTCGCTAATATCATACCTTTCAAACAAAAAATAAATTTAAAATCGGGTGATTTTAGAACAGCATTTGGAAGAGGGATACGGACGGTCGGATGGAGAGACATAAATCACTACGATGTAAAACCTAATTTCCTTTTTTTTTATTCGTTAGAATTAAAAAAGGAAAATAGGTTTTAAATGGAGAGCTGTGTGCCACTTCTTAATAAACAAATAATGAACCATCCAATAATAACATTGTGCTATATTTCTGGGATGTCATTCCAAATTTATGACAATTTTTTTTGTCTTCAACCGTTCAGTTTTTAAAAGTACTAGTTGATGTGACAACAACGGTTTAAATTAATAAAAAATAATTTTAATGTTCTTTAAGTGAGCAGAGCAGACCGTCAACAGGCAGGTAGAGAGATATCGTCTAGACGTACAGACGGACAAAAGTATGAGAGATATGGCATCAGATAGGTTTCTGATGCCATACCTTTCTAACAAAAAATGAATTTTTAAGATATGAAAAATAGAAACGAATTTGAATAGTGGGGAGGTACGTATGGACAGGACAGGCGGACTATCTCCAGTATGTAAATAATTTCTTTTCCATTCCTTTTTTAATTCTCTAGTGGACTAAAAACTTGAAAAAAAGTTCTTAAAGTTTTAAAACGAAGCTAAATAATAACCAAACGTATAATTTCAAGCACTAGTTAGCATTTTTTATGTGTCCATTGGAAAGGAAATTTAAATTATATATTACTTGGGTAAACCTATTTACCATTCTTCAACAATTCATTCAAGTAGGTCCATAAAAACCAACTATTTGACAACTTTTATAGACATTGTACGTTTAGCAATAAAAAATATTAATATTTTAACCCGGTGGTAAAAATGTTATTTCCTATTGCACTTCTTTTTAAAATATATTATATTCAATATTAAATACGTTGAATCTAAAAAAATATTTTAAAAATATGGTCGCAATAAATATGATGTAAGTGTAAACTATGGGCATAATAGAAATGCTTCTAAAATCAAAGGATACTCTCTATTTCGAGCTCATACACTCTAGTAAGCAGATGCAGAAGCTCCCTTTGCTCGCCAGAGCTTGCTTTTTCGGACAGAGATTCCGTCACGGAATAAGTCTTGTGTTTGCAATTCTTATAATCCGTCTCGCAGTCACTTCTCATTTCCAAGTATCTACAAACAAAATTATACAATACTTTAATTATAGAGTAAACGGAATGTAGGCGGGGGTTTCATATAAAAAAGTTAACAATATAGTTTTTTAGGAAATTTTGAAAAAAATAATACTTTAAACCAACACATTTGAACAATTTAAGGAAATTTTTAATTGACGCAAACGAAAAAAAATCTTTAAATTATCTTCTAAATAAATTAAACGCTCATTCGTTGTTAAAAAAGAATAGACAAATAATAAGGACGGGCACAAGCAATAACTTAAAGGGTTCTTATTTTAGATATTAATTGTTTAAGTTTTTTTGTTTAAATAAGATATTGCCATTTTTTATTGGAGAAAATGAACGTTTTCAGTAAAATTCTTGATATGTATTTACCTTCAACCATCATACCTTCAACCTTCATACATAAATTTTCCATGGAAAATATTTATAAATTAGAATTTTTAAAAAAAAATAATTTGTTTTTATTGTCTTAAAAATAAGTTAAAGTAAGCAATATACTAATGACAAACTACTTGGTTTAAAATCCAATTTAAATTAAATTGTTGATACTATAAACAGTCATTTTTGTTTTTACAATTGCAGAAAACGTATTTATAAATTATAGTTGTGACAATTAAAAATTCTACAAAAGAATAAACTTTTTAGTGGATAAAGACTTTTCAAACAAACTAGATATTTAAAAAAACAATTCACACGTGTAACAGCATAAAATATACGCTTACGTTATAAATTAGACGGGTTTTTTTTTCAAATTGGATACACTTACATGCCTTAAAAATATATTTCAATTCAACTGTTTTAAAAATATATTTCAATTCAACTAAATATATTTAAAAAAAATACCGTTCATGCTCGTCTTTAACGAATTGTAGATCCTCTAAAGCCTGGAACACTTGATCAGGCATATTTTGATCACGATCGGCTTTGTAGTGGTCTTGTTCATTATTGTCGCCTAATCAAACATATTAGTACTTTATTATAACATATCCAATATAAATGCTATTAAGAAAAATGGTATTGTCAATATATACAGTTTGAATGATCTTCTTTTTAAAAATCAGACTTACAGTCGTTATCATTTTCGATCGCAGATACAGCCTTTTCTGTCTCCCACCTAAAATAAATATATATATACAATAAACTTAACAAACAAGGCCCACACAAATTTTAAATGATTTATATTTAACTCTAGAACTTTAAGTGTAATTATTTTGTTTACTATACTTTTATCACGCCTCATATTCTTTCAGTAAGAAAATAATGTAAGAATAAAGCACAAATGTGCATAAATAAAATATTTTTACTTACTCACTAATTATCATATTTAGTTTATCAAACTCTATACTTTGTGCAAGGAGGGTGTTGTCAATATCCATCATTCGTCTCCTAGAATATGAATTAAGATATTTACATTCTAGTAGTCACAGTAAAAATAATGTTGGCACATTTTACAAATTGTAAATCAATCAAGTCCACTTTTTTTTAATGTCAACTATTATACTGTAAGTTTCCTATATTATTTCTAGATTCTATATACATTGTTTTAATCGTTCTCACATATTGTAACAAGCTTTAAAAAAAATTTATTGGTTTTTTTATAACTCCTTCATAAGCTATAATTATAAGGATAAAATATTTACTTATGAAGGAATATTTAATTTATCATATTCCAAATAAATAAGGAAGATTTTTATTGATTAAAGTAGCCATTAAAAACCATTGATTAAGTTAAGCAAAAATTTAGGATTTTATTCTAATATAGATAATTTAAAAAATTTGAAACAAAAAAGTAAAAGCAAATATTTAGGATTTTATTCTAATACAGATAATTTTAAAAGTTTGAAACGAAAAAGTTAATTTGTAATAAGAAGCTGGGCAATTAATTGGATTAATCAGACAAGGGTTTGCATTTTAATGTGAAATATTAACTTTACCTGACATCCATTTGAGAATTAAATGATTCAATAAGCTGCTTTTTTAAATGCTTCATTTCTTCATCGGTAAGTTTATTTGTGTCTGCAAAAAAGCATTTATAAATATAAAATATCATATATAAGACTAAAATAAGTTTTGTATTTTTCATGTAAAGTATGAATTCCATTTTTAGGTGCTTTCGTTCAATTATTTAAAACTTATTGGATAGTTCATGTCGTTGTTATTGGATAGTTCATTA
Source organism: Oedothorax gibbosus (assembly GCA_019343175.1). Taxonomy (NCBI): domain Eukaryota; kingdom Metazoa; phylum Arthropoda; class Arachnida; order Araneae; family Linyphiidae; genus Oedothorax; species Oedothorax gibbosus. Next base: position 582,560 of record JAFNEN010000181.1, read on the forward strand.
TCATTCATCACATTCATCACTTATTGGATAGTTCATGTCATAACGTTAAACAAATAAGAAATAAACTTTTAGTTGGTTGGTAGACATATATATTCTGGTTTCTGTGCTTGGTCAGACACCTGCAATAAACTTTTATTTTACGGTGTTTACTCCTCAATTTTTTTGCGTAACGTTGCTGCATAAAGCTGAAGGCAGCACTGTTCGTCACCTATTTTATGGAATAAGCTTCTAATTTGTGTAACGTTAGGGGAGACCGGGGCAAGTTTCCCCACACAAATTACATTCAAAAACAAAATTATAAGCACTTTTATTGAACTTACAGTTTAATCGTTGTGTGAATTATGAAATGTTTCTTTTCTCTACGTAACTGTGTCTTTATTTTCAAAATAATTTAAACCTTTGCTCCTCAAGATACATTTAAAGTGAAAATGTAACGACGGCTTTCCAAAGCTTTACGGGGCACGTATTCCAACAATTTCTCGTAGGAAAACGTGCCTCGACCTTTATAAACAAAGCTTACTATGTCAAAAATGTAATTTTTAAACATGCATTCAAGCAAAAGAACCATATATGAAGTTATAAATGAGAAAAAAGTGTCCTTCTAAGAATAAAAATTGTCCAGATAGTAATAAAATGACACTTTTAAAGCAATATAGAGGGGGGGGGGGGGGGCAAAAGTAGGCTAACAGTTAATGCTGTACCATTGGTAAGAACTTTGGGTTATTTAGAACAGGTATTTGACATAGTCGTGCTTAGTTTTGTTGGTTGGCTAAAATAAAGTCGTACTACAGCGTATCTTATCCAAAGAATAGAGATTCTTGGACTTCGTTTGGTTTAGTTTCGAGATAGCTTCGGAATATTTATTTGATGCTTGAGAAATAAGCAAATAATGTTTCCAGAGTATGAAACTTCGAATCTCGCCATCTGCCAGCTATCCTATAAAATGATTTGCGCTGTTGCAAAATTTGTGCTTTTGTTTATAAGTGCAAACCACTGCTGGGAATCTGAGTGAGGAGCATCGACGGCGGTCCTTAAGACCAACTGAAAGTATGAAAATGCGGAGACAGTGCGTAGCATAATATTCATAAACATAAAAAGAAGGCAGCTCGACAAGCGTCTCGGTACCTGATTATCCCTCGATCAACGTTACAACGCCTGATGGATCAGCTGAACCTTAAACCGTACCGCCCAGTTACGAGGCCTTCTTGAGGACGATCTTAATTGCAGTTCTGTGAGATAATGCGCAATCAACTGACTGAACAACCGGACATGCTTTCGAGAAATAACTGTTGCTGTATAAATAACTGTATACCTAACTAACTGTAAGCCTACTTTTGGGCCACCTTGTATAATAAAATTGTCCAGATAGTAATAAAAAATGACACTTTTAAAGCAATATATACCCCTCAGGGAAGGATTGCAACAGAAAAAAATCCAATAACTAAAATCTTCCCCCTACATCGTGAATAATTTTTCTAAAAAAAATTATGTCATGTTGCACCACCAAATTTGAAAGCTACGAAAATTTGGGAGCAAAATCTCTCCAAACTGTTTTGTGCATGTTATTCTCCAATTCCTGTTATTCTCCAAACCCTCAATTTGTTATGGCCAATTTAAGCAATACCTCAGACAACCTCTAGCAGAGCATCAAACTGTAGCTCTACAAAAGTATAAGTTACAGAATTTGTTTGAGTTCTCTCATTGTGATTCATATGATAATGACCATTCTAAAAATTTGTTGAATTAAAGATTTAGTATAATAAACTTTTGTAATATTTATAAATTTTTTGGATATACTCTTCTTAGGTTGCTTTAGTTTACAATAACATGTACATTGTACATAAAAGTAACAAAAAAAGTTTTATTACAATTGTTAAATCGTTTTAAGAATGGTTGGAAAATTTCCAAATGCATATTTGGTAGGTTGGGGAAATATGCCCGTATACGGAGCACGCTTTCCAGTTAGACATGCTTGCATTTAACAACTTGATGCCAAAAAGTATGTTTATTCATAGTATGTTTACTTTTTGAAAAATTAATATTGCTAGTTTGTTGACAATCATGTGAAAAAGGCAATAAATCATCATTTTATTCAAAATACATAAAGGTAAAAAATATATAATCAAAAAGAAAAAACATAGAAAACTAGCCCCGGTCCCCCCTACTCTATAAAACAGGAGTAACGTCCCACTAAATGTTTACAGTCTATGCTTAAATAACTATTAATTTTTTTTGTCTAAGTATGATAAATTTGATATTTTTTTAGTATTGAGTATCAAGTACATTTAATGCACATTAGAAAAACTATAACTAAATCAACAATGTTTTTCCATATTTAGTGGTAAAAATACAATTAAATGCTAGAAAGTCTACCTTTTAAACCACCTTTTTTCTCCTCTACAGAAGATGTATTTTTGGAATCGTGAATCTTTTGGTGAAGATTTTCGATCTCTTGACGCAGCTCATTGATAATTGTCTGGTACTGTGCAACGTGGTAGGAAACATCAGAAACATTGTTTTTCAGCTAGAAGGGAAATAGTTTTATTTGTTACATTCTATTTGCACATTCATTGCAATAATATAATAGCAGTAAAAAGAATGATTTTGATGGATATAGTATTATCCCATTAGATTAAAGAATGCTCATCTTAATTTTATTTTGATTGCTTTGTACAGTCAAACCTCGTTAACGCGAACTTGCTTAACACGAAATTTCACTTAAGGTGAATTCAAAGCATTTCCCCTGCCTATAAAGCTTTGAGCTAATGCTAAAAAAATCTCTTAACGCGAAATCGCTTTTGGCCAAATCTTGCTTAACACGAACAAAAAATTCCGAATTTGACTTTTTTTTTCTTGATAATTTGAAGAACAAATTAAACAAAACATTAAAATAAAGCGGAAAACGAACATTATAAAAATAAATTGTCTTCTACTTCTGAGAAAATCACGAGATCTCCCATGATTCGCCAGTTTAAATTTAATTGCTGTTCTTAATTGGTGTTCTTTAAAAAATTTCCGAATTTTTCTATAGTATGTACTACACTTGATTAAATGAATTAAATTGTATATATGCAAGTATTATAAGTGTCATTATAAAATTAGAATAATTTGTAGATGTTATATTTTTAAAGCTATTTACGGGTTTGATATAAAAAAAATCCTTACGGTTAACATGAAATTCGGTTAACACGAAATGTTTCGGTGCTCCCTTCGAGTTCGTGTTAACGGGGTTCGACTGCTGTTAAATTTTAATGTTATTATATTTAATAAAATACCATGTAATTATTTTTAAATATTAGGGGAACCGGGACCTCAACGGAATACCGGGTGGAATGAAATTTGACGTGTTTTTTAGTGCCGAGGAGGTGCCGACAGCGACCGGCAATTAGTAGAACTAGATCAATCTGTTACTATGATTTGTGATTTTGTGCTCTTGCATTATAACTTTTTATGATTTTGTAGCCAAAGTAAGGTGTACAGCTGGTGGAAAAAACGATCCACCCTTCGTTTTTCGACTGCTATTGGTCAAGGAAATTTATGAAAGGTGTCATTTTTCAGGAAATAGCTTAAGAAATTGAGAACTGGCAACCAAAATTGTATAAGGGGTCGTCTACATATTAAAATGAGTACCAACTTTGAAAATTCCAATGGCAACACCCAATTGTTTTTATGTTCATAAAAATGTTCAGCACCTTCAAAATACCCTAGGTATAAAAAAGAATTATTTGTTTTGCATTATTTGCCGAGATATTAAAGCATTAATTTTGAACGCGATTAGGGGGAAATCTCCAAATTGAAAAAGGTAAGATTTAGGTTGTGTCTTTTCAAAACGACAAGCTAACATATTCTCGCCAAAAGGATGCTATAATTGAATTTCTTCCAAAATTTCTTTCTTCTTCACTAATACGGTGATTTTTTTTGGATGCGTTTTTTTAAACAATTTTTGGATTTTAAAATTCAGAAATAAAATAAAGGCTAGAAGATGAAATTTTAATTTTAAATTAAATCACACATATAACGATTATTTAAAAAGCACATATTTTCGAATATAATAATTTATTTACATAGCAAATATTTACATGAATATGATTTTTTACATGATATTTAGGTTCGGTTCAGCTCGATATTTAGTTGGTTGGTAGACATATATGGCTAATTCCATATAACTGTAGTGTAAGTCACGATTTAAGAGGAGAATAAAAGCTTTTTAAATTTAAAAAATAAACCAAATTAAATAAAATACATTACATTTATTTAGTTATAATAAGTGTAGATCAAATATTCCACAATTTTTTTCTCATTTAATGTTAAAAGTTGTAGTGGTAATCCCTTTTTACAAACGTAACTTACACTACAGACAGGATAATTTTGCATGGAATTACCCATATATATTCAGGTTTGTGTGCTTGGTCAGAGACCCGCTTATAAACCTTTCGCGATATTTAAGGAAAGCAAAAATAAAAAAATACCTAAAATGATTTGGCAATGATTGTTAACAAAAGCAGTGGGCACTAATAATTTTAAATAATCAATGTGGTAACAATGAAATATACTAAAAACCGAATTCCAATAATATTTTAGAGTATTAAATTTTTAATCTTAAACACACTTTTTGGAATTGTATTGGAAATAACATACATTTAAACACATAGTAAACGATATAATTTAATGTTAATTATACAAAAAAATCACATTGTATGCACTAGAAACAAGAAAAGATTTTTAGACATTTGACAGACATCAATAATTTGAATAAACATTTACCAATAAACGCTTTTCAACCACCAAACGATAATGCAAGTTAGGATCAAATTTGCCAAGTAATTTTGTACACGGTCCCTAAAATTCGTTTTTTCCCCCAGTTTTTTTGCAATAACTCGGCAAATAAATGTTGTTGAATTAAAAAAAATTCGAGAATCTGGTTCTACTTGATCTACTTTATCGATTTATGTAAAAAAAAATATTTGGGTTGCTGTTCATATTTTATTTTTTCTTATTTAAATTTAAATAAAAAAATAATAAAAATAAAAAAATTGATGAAAAAACTTATGTGATTTGTTTTTGGAAGATTAAGATGTATATAATGAAAAAAAAAATCTTTGTTTAATTCATTTTATTTGTGGAGGTATGAATAAAAGTTTGTGAAACTTTTTTAACATTATGGGCGTTCAAGTTTGAATGCTTATATCTCAACAAATAATGCAAAGTAATTAATTTTCTTTTGGATATTGGGTATTTTGAAGATAATAAATATTTTTATATAAAAAAATTGGGTGTTGCCTTGGAATTTTCAAAGTTGGTACTCATTTTAATATGTAGACGACCCCTTATATAATTGTGGTTGCCCGTTCTCAATTCCTTACGCTATTTCCTGAAAATGAAACCTTTCACGAAATTCCTTGACCAATAGCAGCCGAAAAACGAAGGGTGGATCGTTTTCCCCCCAGCTGTACATACTTTTTTTACATTAAAACTTGGGGTGGGGATCCCAGTCGGTTTAGGCGTTCACCTAACATCCGAAAGGTCCCATGTTTGGGTACGAGCTTCGCCAAATTAACTGCCGACCTATAAGAGGACCGTACAGCCAAAAATGTCCGACAAATAATACCTTGTATAGAAGGAGAACACATTAAATATTCTCCGCTGCGTACGATGTCGCCCTTAAACGTTGTATTGGGTGTCTAGGTGTTGGCTCGTCACTTGACTGTGGTTCTAAATTATTACGCACATCGCCAATAGCTCTGGTGTAGCTCTTGAGACGATTTCAAACTAAATCAACCTAACTTATATTAAAACTATAGTTAGTACTTGCTTGAAGTACAGGAAAGGCCGATGCTAGTTTTCCCATGGGAAAAAGGGGTGCTAACTGTGGATTTATTTTATGAAGCAACGCATCAAATATCACACACAAAAATCCTTTGTTGCGTTCGTCTTGACATATTGTCGTTAGAGCTGTTTTGGGGATTTTTTCAACTCTGAGAAACTTTTCACCCCATATGCTAAAACTTAAATTAAACGAACTATTATATTAAACTTACTATTTAATCGTTGAGTGTACTAAAACGTGTTTTTTTCTACGCAACTATGAATTTCTTTTCAAAATTACTGAAACCGCAACTCGTCAAGATACTATTCAAGTCAAAATATAGCGACGGGACAGATTTTCCAAAGTTTTACAGGACGCCTATTCCAACAATTCTTCGTAGTAAAACGTGCTTCGACCTTTATAAACTAACCTTACTATGCCAAAAATGTAATCTTTGTATTATGTGATCAAGCAATATAACACTCATGAAGTTCTAAATGTACAAAAAGTGTTGTTCTTGATTAAAACAAGTCTACATATAGTTATAAAATGACAACTGACAGAAGCTTTTACAGTTTTGAAGCAATATATGCCACTCAGGGAAGGATACTATCAGGAAAGGTATAGTAGCAGAAAAGCATCCAAGAACTAAAACATTTTCCATACATCGTAAACGATTTTACTAAAAAAATTGAATTGCACCAAATTTTGGAGTAAATTTGCTGGCTACAAAAAATGGAAGAGGGAAAAAAAGGTTTTTCTGTTATAAGCACAAGCCCTATCTCAGAAAACCAGGAATATTGATAATTAAGAAGAAATAGATAACGTCATAAATATCACACCATTCCCACGTCCGGGCAACTCTTATCGGCTTTTATAGAGGTGTCTTTCATTCCGAGCAACGAAAGAGTAAACTCTCGAGTAGGGTGAATTTTCTTTGTGATTCTGTAACATGGCTGAATTAAACAATTCTCCTGATGAAAGCCGCAAAACCACACAGAATTTCTGCACTACTGTTCTGCAAAAGTCGTTAACATCAATGGAATGGTGTATAACAAACTTCGAGTTACTGCAGGCTTGTAACATTACGTTAGAGAGTTCTTCTTTTAAATCAGAGAATGGTCTAACAGGAACTTGGAAACTGAGACTTGTGACGTCCATAAATCTTACAGAACGCAACGTCGGACTCTACGCCGTTTGCTCCGAAAGACCGGACTATGCCTATGTCGATTGCAACATTTGTGTCGTGGGCGCAGAAGGCATGGAAACGAATGTAAAGAAGATTTCGTCGGTTTTAAAGACAAATAATATTGATTTTCCCGATTTCATTACGAAGTTCCATCTTGGGGATATGTTGCAGAATGGGAATTTGACCGTTCGTTGCTCTATCACGGTGACGACCATGAATAAAACTGAGACGATTTGTAGTGGTCAGCTGGATTTAGGAAAAAACTTATCTAACGACTTCTCCAACTTGTTAATGGACGAATTCCTGAGTGACATTACACTTGTATGTGGAGAAAAGCAGTTTTTAGCTCATAAATGCGTGTTGTCTGCTCGATCGCCAGTATTTAAGTAAGTGATAATTAGGTTTGACTTCTAAAACAACTAGTAACATAAATATAATTATGGTTCAATTTAAGTTTAAACATATTATTGTTATTAATATGTTTATTGCATATTGACCCTAAGTTGACGATAAAATCCTAGTTCTGTGGATAGCGACAAAATGTGATTTGCCGGTAACTAGACACTGTTAAAACTGAGGGTGACACTTGGCATCCCAGGGGAGAATGGCGGTGTCCCGTCAGCGGGACCCCTTAGGTGATTCACAAGCCCAAGATTCATCGACCCAAAAATATTCAAAGCTTTGAGGTGCCAAATGGGATCGCCTTTTCACCCCGGTGGTAAAAATGGCCCCCATTTATCACCTTCAGTTTTAACAGTTTATGTTATGGTTTGGCAAGCTAATTCGAAAGCAATACATATTATTATATAGTACCAGACAGTAGTGACAAGTGGCTGAAGTCTCGTTATATAAAACTATTTTCTTACACTTTATTACCTTTAAATGCACTTAGCAAACAACTGCCCACACTCTTTCCACGAATTTGTTTTAATATAATTTTCCACAACGAACACTCGCTAATTGAAGGCTAGAAGTAGACAGCCGGAAAAATGTATAACCTAACGAACACCCTCTGCTGTACTGTGAGTGGCATCTTCACCTGTGCACAATAGTCTCTGTTAAGCTTTAGTGTAAAGCATACGCTAATCAAACTAACCAATGCCGAAACAGGTTGGCCAACGTTTTAGAAGACCCCCGCCCCCAACAACAACACATTTTTACAACTTTGTAATACATTTTTATTTTGTAAGGTTTTTGAGATAATAATGCTAACTCCGTAATTTGCCACTAGAAAGCGCTACAAACATGTTCTTTTTGTAGCGCATATCCACTTTACTGTATAACGACTTTACTTCTAATACTATAACTTTCATCATTCTAAACATATTGTCGATAAGAAATGAATTTTTTCATTCATTTTCGTAGCCAATTTTAACTAAAAATTTATTTTGAAAGTGACCAAATTAGATACAGTTCCCGTAATCTATACAAATTATGTATGCAATAAAAGTATTAATAAAAATTATTTTTGCAGTTACAATTCAAAATATTTTTGTGGGAAAGTGTTTAAAAATATTTATGACTATTTCTTTTGGGAATTGGTAAAGTCATGTATTATTTAAATCAATTTCTAAACTAGCATTGCATTTGATTAAATTTCTATAGCTTAAAATTCCATTCGGAATTTAAAAAAAATATTTTAACATTTTGTAGATATTTTACACCAAACCTAATTGCTATTAAAATTCTGTGTATTGGGCAATTAATTTTTTTTTAATTACTTAAATTATCATACTATATTTTTGATAATCAGGCTCACTAGCTTAATACTGAGTTGACCAAAGTTTGGTTAATAATTGATTCAAATTAGCTGACTTTTTTATGCAGTCATTTTTTAATGTTTGTATATTTTTTTCAGAGCTATGTTCACTCATGATTTAAAAGAAAATCAACTAAACAGTGTAGAAATAACTGATATAGAATCAGAAGCACTTGAACATCTGCTTACTTTCATCTACACTGATAAAATTTTCGATGACCTCAATGCTGATATGACGATTGGGCTATTGAGAGCAGCCGACAAATATCAACTCTCCGAACTAAAAATACATTGTGGAAAACACCTTAAGAAGCAGTTATCACTTGTAAACTTTAGCGATTTAGCTAATATAGCTGATATTTACGATTTGGATGGTCTTAAAAACGACTGCATAGAGTTTGTACTTGAACGAAACGCACAGAATCTGTTTTCAGAAAATTTAGTTACTGGTGCTCCTAGATATCTCATCGAGGAAGTATTAAAAAAAGTTCTTCCAGATGTTCGAAATATAGAAGAAATACCAAAAGAAAAACTCCAATCAACTATATCGCACTTTGGTAGGTCTGCAGAGACAAGCACTGGATTCAGTTTCGCCCAACCTTCGAGGTTTTAAATAAATGTACCAATATACAGATGACCTGATTTTAATGATCATTTCTAATAATATATTAAGGTTTGCAAAATCAACATATTGTGAGGGATTTGGTAATCTTAGTTCTTAATGCTTCTAAGATTTTGATGTTGGATAAAAGTAGTGAAAATATATTGAATTAAAAAAATATTAGGTTTTTTTGTTAAGTTTTATTAAAAGTTTCATCTTAGACAAATTTTCTCCGTCCATTCTTATTTTTTGTTAAAATTGGTATTTATTGTTTCAGAAGGGAAGAATAAGATTATGGTGGATATAAATTGTGTTTACGAAATCTAATGTATTGAGGGGGAATGGGCGCTGGACCACGGGTCTCGAAACTAAAGTGCTTCAGTGTTAATCCAATAGGAAAAAATTATTTTCTTTGCCACTTTTCTCCGGCTGCATTGAATATTTTTACAAACGGTTTTTTTAATGATAAATGTATATAACTTACAGGTCTCTATAATCCCATTTGGCTATAATCCCATTTTTTGAAATGGCTTCTAATATTTGCGTAAAATTATTTATTGAATATTAAAAAAAATATATTCTTACCAATTTCAAAAAGTGGTATTGTCGGGACCTGTAAGTCAGCTACATTTATCACATAAAAAATTCGTTTGTAAAAATATTCAGTACAGCCGGAGAAAGGAGGCAAAGAAAATATTTTTTTCTCTATTGGATTAACACTGAGGCACTTTAGTTTGGAGACCCATGGTCCAGCGTGCCCATTCCCCCTTAAGCTCCCCCCAAAATGTTTCAAACGTGCTTCAAAGATATTAATACCATCGTATATGAGTTTGTAAAAAAATATTCACCAAATATGCATAAAAAATAGGTTTTCAAAGTCACACAGTTATTTCTTTAAAAAATATTTTTCAATCGCTCTGAAACAGATTTTGAAGTTGGGTGTTTCTTAATTTAGGTAGAAGAATACGATGATCAACATACAAAATGTGTTTCTCAACAAATAGAAACATTAATTTCGTTAAGTATAGGTAAGTTTTCTATAATCAAGTTGTTTCCTTATATCAGCATGGGTTTGTTTTTTGGTTTCGAAAATCATAATCACAAAAATGGACAAAAAAGTAGGAACTTTATTGGCATTTAACGGTTATTAAAACTACAGTCCTCGAAATATATAAGTTACGACTTTTAATATTTAGTCCTTTTTTAGTGGAGAAATGATATTTTTACGCTTGATTACCGTTTCTAAATCTCTAAACATAGAAATTATCAACTTCAAATGTGATACAAATACAAGAAGTGCATATTTTTTATGAAAAAATATTTGACAATAAGGAAAAAAATATTGGAAAATTAAAAAAATCTAACAAAGTTTCTTGCCAAACTGAAAAGTTGATATTTCTTAGTTTTTCGCGTCTTGAGTGGCAACAGTTTCAGCTGCTTTGCTTTTATTTTTGGTACTTTTGGAATTACATTTGTTTTGAGCACGACAATATTTTATTACCTTCTGAAAAGAATACCGTGAACACACTTTTTTTTAGTAGAACTAAAGATTTTCTCTGTTCGTGAATCACGTTAAATTTCTGTAACACAATTTTGCTTAATTTTTCTGCATAAGACAAATGTCATCTAAACCGAAGTTTTCTGACAACATTGGTAAGCCTTTGCATACTTTGAATTTAATCGAATTAAAAACGATAACATTTAAATAAATAGCATGTGAATAAAAGAAGTTGCACCTAAATAATTTAGAAAAAAAAAATACTTAATAACAATAACAACTTAAAAATAAAACAGACTAACATAAAACTAAAAGAGCAGACAACATAACGCTCATTTTGAGAGTGAAATCGAAACAACTAAGGATATCACAGGATATGCAAAAATTAAAACAGACGAGTTATATATATGAAACAACCTCATTTTTGAATATAAAACGCAACAATAACAATCTTTTTTTGTGGGAAAAATTTCTTTCAAACTTAAAACTAAGAAGAAGCTTGTAACTTCTAACAATTAAATACATATCCTTAAAACAGAATCTGATAATTCAATGTACTCATTGGCAATGCAGTATAATTCAATGTGTATTTTTGTTATCCTCTTAGCTTTTACAATTAAATAAGAATGAATTTATCAATTAAAAGTGACTATTACAGATTGTGACAATTAAGACAGATAATTTAGCAAGTTCGCAGTGCCCTTAAATGCAGTGATTGGTTTCTCTGTATCGATATTTATCTCTCTTTATCTTATACCGTATTCACAGATGCAGAGTATGCATTGGCTTTAAACCTCTCTGGTAAAGATTCTACAGCTCAAAGTAAAACTTTGACAGAAGAGGAGTTTGAGATAAAAGGGATAAGAAGATACAAATAATATGAATAAGGCAAACCAAAACATCTACAGGAAAATATTGATAAGAAAAAACAGTGTTTAGCGAAGAAAGATAAGAGAGCCGAAAAGTAAAATAAAATCAAAAGCAACATCAGTCAGACAGTTAATCTAAAGTGAACAAAATATGTATTATGCTTAGACGTTAGTTTAATGAAAAACCAAATAAACATGGGATTAATTGTGAAAAGTGATTTCCATGAACTTAGACTAGTAGAAAATCACTTTGTGTGTCAAACCTCTTGCCAATAAACGAGGATTATTTGTTACATTTTTGAAAGAAGATTTTAAACATTTTAATCGTCTAAAACTATAGCAGTTGTTCATCGGCTATGTCCTGACTACGCCACAAAAGCAACAAATGCCACAAAGGCAACAAAACTTGGCGACTTGGCAGAGTCAACCACCATGCTATTGCATTGCTTGGCGCGCTTGGCGGTCGCCAAATTGTGTTGCTTTTGTTGCCTTTGTGGCGTTTGTTGTCGTAGTGAGGACATAGCCATCCGATGCTACAATTAAATAAGTTAAATGTATTGGTTTTTGACTACTGTGCTTATAAGACGTTTGCTGTGAATGAGAATGATAATTTATGAACTACAAGATTTAACTAAAGATTCTGTATCATTCATTTTTTTTTTTTTAACATTAAACGTAAGAGAAAAATTGAATGAAAACCTGTTTCAATGACATAAAAAATATATAGTGTTAAGTACATGCTTACACAGTATACTACTGAAACCTTAACGTTGCTAATGCGTTAATTGTTTTTGTGTGGAAGTAACTTACAAATAAGTTACTATAAATTTAACCAAAAACTTTCTGTATATTTCTACAATTCACTTATATAAAGTATCCTATCTTCCCCTTATTTTACTACTCCACATAAAATTTTGTATTTCAAAAGAAACTATTCTTGTACACATAGAATTTAATCACTATAAAATGGGTTGGAAATAGTTTGGAAGAAAAATATTTTCAAGAGATTTTCTAGAGTTATAGTTATAAATTTAGAAAATTTCTGCTTTTTTATGTCAATTCCTGACTGATTGGGCCAATTTTTGTAATACTTGTCAATGTTACCTCTATAGAATATAAAAATTCTGCACTATATAGTAGTTTTTGTTAGTGGATTGTGTTTTGATTGTGGCTCTGTTAGAAAAGTATTGTAATAGATTTTATTCTTTGTGTTCCATTAATGCTTAAAAGGAAATTGATTACGAATGAACTTGAATTTTTCAAGACCTTTTATGTTACTATGTTAAAAATACTAAGTAGGAAATTAAATAATTTAATATATGCTTTCTATAATTATTTATTTTTAGGTTGTACAGCATTTTGATTAAAAAAAAGAAAGTTCTTCGATTAACTATATCAAAAGTTTCCATTAATACTTAAAAGGTAATTGATTACGAATGAATTTGAATTCCTCTAGACCTACTATGTTACTATGTTAAAAATACTTATAAGGAAATTAAATAATTTAATATATGCTTTCTATAATTATTTATTTTTAGGTTGTACAGCATTTTGATTAAAAAAAAGAAAGTTCTTCGATTAACTATATCAAAAGTTTCCATTAATACTTAAAAGGTAATTGATTACGAATGAATTTGAATTCCTCTAGACCTACTATGTTACTATGTTAAAAATACTTATAAGGAAATTAAATAATTTAATATATGCTTTCTATAATTATTTATTTTTAGGTTGTACAGCATTTTGATTAAAAAAAAGAAAGTTCTTCGATTAACTATATCAAAAGTTTCCATTAATGCTTAAAAGGTAATTGATTACGAATGAATTTGAATTCCTCTAGACCTACTATGTTACTATGTTAAAAATACTAAGTAGGAAATTAAATAATTTAATATATGCTTTCTATAATTATTTATTTTTAGGTTGTACAGCATTTTGATTAAAAAAAAGAAAGTTCTTCGATTAACTATATCAAAAGTTTCCATTAATACTTAAAAGGTAATTGATTACGAATGAATTTGAATTCCTCTAGACCTACTATGTTACGATTTTAAAAATACTTATAAGGAAATTAAATAATGTAATATATGCTTTCTATAATTATTTATTTTTTGGTTGTACGCATTTTGATAAAAAAAAAAGAAAGTTCTTCGATTAACGATATCAAAAGTTTAAAAAACAACAACATGAAACATAGCAGTGACAAATCAAAATAATTTTATACGTCAATAATTTTTGTCTGCCCAATAAAATTTTTAAAATTTTTATTTAAGGTATCCGTTTCAATTTTAAAAGTCAAAAACTTTATCGATAAAGCTGCAATGTTTTGCCGAGGAATAAATTACTTTGAGAGATGTGTATTTCCTACCTTTGTTGTGATATTCTTAGCCCTGTCCGCGTATGACAATGTGTTGCGAGACTCCTCAAAATGAAAATGAGATGGACTAACGTGCCCCACCATCACAGTCCGGCAGTTGCCGGATAGAGGCTCCTTCAGGATCCTGGTCAGCTTGCTGTCACGAAAGTTGACGTATCTGGTGTTGCGCTCGGCTAAAATACGTGAACAATTATTTCAGAAAACATTAATTATTAAATAGCAACTAATAAATATAGATTTTCCCAATGAATTTGACCTAAAATTTTAGTACAAAATATAGAATTAAATAATTCACCATCCAGTTGAAAAGTATTCCGATATAATGAGAGAGAATATAGGGTGTAGAAAGTATTTAGAGAGGAGACCACATTGATTACGTTTGAAGAAATTTAGTAGTATATTAGATTTGTAGTATTAGTTTTGTAGCATTTTATTTTTTGCTAAGTTTTATGTATCTATCATACGTTATTATGCAACATTATTTAGAATATGAGTCATATTTATACGATAAGACATTAATAAGTACTAATTTCAATAATTAATAAAATTGATTTAACTTTGAACAAAATGTTATTAAAATCGTTTTAAAGTTATATTGTATTAAACATTTTAATTGATTCTTCAACTTTTTTATAACTGAAATGTACGTAGTCAATCACTAGTCGAAGTTTATACATGATTTAATGATAGTGAGGAAATAAAGGTCCTAAGGGCCTTTAAGTTGGAATGGGCGCGCTGGATCGCGGGTTTTCAAACTCAAGTGCCTCAGTGTTAGTCCAATGGGGAAACAAGAAGTTCATAAAGAACTAAAATAGCCTACTTTCCTGTTACTTAAATACTTACTGAAGTTCTAATCGGGAAAAAAACTAGGTTCCTAAAGTAAATATCATCAACAGCCGTTTCTACACTAGATTTATACACATTAGAAAAAAAATCGAAACACAGCACCCAGCTATAATTTAAACTTCTAAAAGCCAAAATCAACTATTTTCCTTAATATTCTTTCGTAAATTAATTAAATATTATTTATCATCTGCTCGTGATTTATTTGTAGTTCGAAGAATAATTAAATATTTATTAATAACAAAAGTAATGAAACTACTCCGAACTGCATTAAAAAATAAGAAATGTAAATTAAAACTAAGCATAGTTGCATGCAAAAGTATGCCTGCCTTGCCGCTTTCTTGGTAGATAATTAATGAATAATCAAAGAATCAAATTGTGCTACATTTTATGACGTCATTCCAAACTGATTCATGAAAATATTATTTTGCTTCAAATATGTTTAAATAAATAAAGTTTCAGTGATTTAACAGTGATTTAACTGTGATTTAACTGTGATTTAACTGACTCAAAATTGAATTTCAATGCTAATTCAATGGGAAATTCGCCGACAGATAGTAGATTTATGTCCGTCCGGACGTACAGACAGACGGACAAAAAGTATGAAAGTTGGGTATATGAGGTCATATCTTTCTAACAAAAAATAATTTTTAAGATCCGATGGATAGAACTGATTTTGGAAAGGGGGGGGGGGGGGTACGGACGGACAGACAGACAGACGGACATCGACCGTATGTCAATACCTACTTTTTTATTTTTTTAATTCTTTCGAATTAAAAAAAGAAAAGTAGGCTAAAAACTATTTTCTCTGCCACATTTCTCCGGCTGTATTGAATCTTTTTACAAACGGTTTTTTTTTAAATAATAAATGTAGATAACTTACAGGTCTCTATCTTCCAACTTTTTGAAATTGCTTCGAATATTTTGTGTAAAATTATTTATTGAAAATTAAAAAAAAAAATATTCGAACCAATTTTAAAAACTGGGAAGGTCGGGACCTGTAAGTCAGCTACATTTATCAAATAAAAAAATCCGCTTGTAAAAATATTCAATACAGCCGTAGAAATGGGCCAGAGAAAATATTTTTTTCTCGATACGATTAACACTGATGCACTTTACTTTGGAGACCCCCGGACCAGCGCGCCCATTCCCCCTTAGTATTGTTTTTACAATGACGTACAGATGTATCTTAACAGTTTATTTGGTTACGTTGCTCCACTTGAAGATAAAAATTTTATACATTAATTCACAATTATAAAAATTTTCATCTTTTAAAACCCTTAGATGTAAAATAAGACTTCCCTATGAAATGGTTCATACTAATTTTATGATATTATTATATTATATTAATATTTATAATTAATAATATTACTATTCTATGAAATTGTTCATTCTAAAATTTAAAATTAATTAATAATTAAAACCCATTGAGTGCCAAGTATCCCATTTTGGGAATCTGATTAATATTTTTTCCCCAAAAGTAATAAAGATTGTACCAATTTTTTTATTGACTTAACTGAATATAATTTGAGACTTTCATTGAACCTCAAAATATAAAACAGAAATCCAATTTCTTTTAGCAAGGATCATCTAGCGGCATTTAGTGGTACTTTTCATTAAATTTGTATTTATTTTAGTTCGAAAAGTTAAATGGATAAGTTAATGTATTTTTAGTTCCCCTGACCAAATTTATTATTTAAAATCATGTGACATTTTGGTTTTGGATATGCATTGTTTAGGAATTACTTATAGTGTAAACAATTTAACATTCCTTTATTTCATACCATCTTTGCACTGCTATACAAAGCTTTATTATACAACTATTCCATACCTAAAGCATTAATACAATTTCCTAGGGCAAGAAGAGATTTATTGATGTGAGCTCCTTCTAATAACCGTTTCCCAGTATTCTGAAAAAAAAAAAAAACATTCAACATATGTGATATTCTAAATAATGCAAAGCGATTACCTCTACACGGCTTTTAGTTTTAAATCAATTTATCTTACACAACAAAATAAAAACTGTTTCAGTTAATAAAATAAACGTTTTGAATTGTTATTCTGTTAATTAATAGCAAACTGGTAAAATTATAGATTTTTAATCTATGGGTAAGGAAACAACATTAATCGAATATTTGATATTGTGCACATGCAATTAATATTTAATGTTTATTAAAGATAAAATTCTTCTGAAATTAGCCTCTCCAAAGCCCCTTCTACTTAATTTACACTTTAAAGGGAATTTAAAACAGAAACTAACTACTCAAATAAAATATGGAACACTTATTATTCAAACTAATAATAATTGTAGCAATAGAAGGGTGATGAATTTTGAGGAAAACTGGAGTAAGCCAAGATTATTCTAATTTTATACCAGGTTAATTCCACGTAAATACATACCACAAATGAATTTAGAAAATTGAATTTAGGAAATATTTTTTATTCCAGTTGAAACTTTTATATGTGATTTAGAAAAGTTTGAACTGCAAAAATTTTACATCAAAAACTATTATTGTTTTTATCTGTGGCAACCCTGAAGTTTCAAAGTGGCTATGCTTTTTTTTAAAGCCTGTGTTGTGGTTTTTCATCATTTTGAATTCTTTAATTTTAAGTTAATAATTATTTTTTATCAGATTTTTTGGTAAAATTATTAAAATACACTATAATAACTATCTTAAAAACACATTTTTAATCAGCATTTATAAATAAAAGTTACTTAATTAGAAACATAAACATCCCCTGTTTTGGCTGTAGTGTGAGTCACGAAAAGATCTAAAAGTTTCTGTAACTTTTTAAAATAAGGCTTTGCTTCAAAACTTTAAAGATATTTTCTTTCTATATTAACCTCTGTGTAATTCCACACCTTTAAATTTTAAAATAAAAAGCAATTTCGCTATTTATAAAACATTTTAACTTTGTAGTGTAAGTCACAACGTAGGTCAGTCACATCTTCTTTTTGATTTATCTATTGTAGATTAGCTATAATATTTGTAGATTTCTTATATTTTGATAATTTTGATTTAAGATGGCTATATCAACAGCTAAAAGAAAAAAGAGAGCAAACGGAAAGACTTTAAGCATGTGGTAAATTTCAAACCTTTAAAAAAAATTCAAACAAAAACCACTTTACGGACAACACTCTAACTAAAAATACACCCTCTCTATTGCAATGTTCCAACCGTTAGACAATATTGAATGGCATTTCTCTGCCACCAATGTTGTCCATCTTTACATAGTCATGAAAAAGGACCAAGTGATGGACCTGGTGATACAGTGAGGAGGAGATAAAAGCAGTCACACATTCCAGGAAAATTGACCCACATTCTGCTAAAGATTTTTTTCACTTTTCATAAGAAATCTGCCGAAACATATCACTATTATACATTTCTAAACAACTGTGTGAAGGGCGAAATAGGTAGATTAAATCTCATCATTTGCTCATCAAAGGAAAATAAATATTTCCTATTCCTGACACTCAAAAATTGCTCTGCTTTTTAAAATTAAACAAATACCTACTTAAAACTGCCAATGTTTTATTAAATCCCCAAAAATACTACACGGCTGATTAAACAAATTTAAATGTTGTAAAAGGAAATACCTCTCAACAAAATTCTGAAACTGAATTTGATGCTGGAAAAAGAGCTTTTAGTTCCTTTTGTAGGAAAATTATCGTTAAATATTTTGTGGGGCAAATGTTAAGTAAAGATGCTTATTCAATAAAACTGAAACATCTGCAATGGTCGGGAAGTCTTTTTTCGTGGCCTGAGAAGGAAGGTTTTTCAGACAATGCCATTGAAGAAAGAATTAATAAATTACTAGAAACCAACTTTAGGGGACGTTGTGTAACTTTTCTAACTATGATTTTACCATGCAATTTTTAACTTACCATGTTCATAATAATTTACATATGTTATGTTATTTTTCCCTAAATTTCCATATCTTTGATACAATTCGTATGATGTAGTGTAAGTAACAAATTGAATGTAGTGTAAGTCACGCACAAAAATTTTAATAAATTATTTCCTATGATATTTCAATACTGTTTTGCAATTAAATTATTTAGCTTTTAACCTTATACTTAAAATAAGCACTGGTAGAATGTTAATTTACTGCACTATGAAGAAGAAATTAGAGTTTATAATGATAACCAAAAATCGACTTCCTTTCATGTAGTGTAAGTCAAATCAGGACAATTTTTATTATTTTTTTAGTAAAATATTAAATTAAAAAAGTTTTTACTGATTGCTAAAAATACTATATGTTCAGGGGTAAACTGGTATACAATATATTTTTTTTGAATAAATAGAAAATAATTATGAAGTATGCAAACGAAATTTGTTAAATCGTCCGATGTAGTGTAAGTCACGCGTGGAAATGCCCACCAATTTTCCACCTATTTCGTAAATTTTCTATTGCCATCTTAACGTAAAAACCATTTGTGAAGAAATAAAACATTACCCAAGTGTTTCATGAAATGATAAGTATTGTCTTCCTTGCATTATGTTTTGACTTCGCCTGATTTCAGGTACCATTGATAGGTGTGCAACTTTCCCCCCTTTATATAAACTTTAGCTTAAGGGGGAATGGGCGCGCTGGACCAGGGGTCTCCAAAGCCAAGTGTATCAATGTTAATCCTAAGGCGAAAAAAATATTTTCTCTGCCACATTTCTCCGGCTGTATTGAATATTTTTACAAGCGGATTTTTTTATGTGATAAATGTAGCTGACTTACAGGTCCCGACCTTCCCACTTTTTGAAATTGTTTCGAATATTTTTTTTAATTTTCAATAAATAATTTTACACAAAATATTCGAAGCAATTTTAAAAAGTGGGAAGATAGAGATGCCGTATAATAATTATATGACGTGCCTGCCAAGAAATTTTTGCATCGTGAAAATCTGCGGGCTCAGTCGGGACTCCAACCCGCGAGTTTGGGGTTATGAAGCGGGGTCAACGTAAATCTACGTCAACTTCTATTAATTATATATTATATTAATCTCTTTAGTTCAGGTTTCTTAAGTTAGCAGTCGCTATCAATCGCCACACCCACATTACGTGCCATAAACATTATCCACATAAATGCATAGGGATTTTTCCAAAGCAGCGCAGTGTGTTGACCGTGACGGACGTTACGATAGAGATGATTAAGGCCTGGTTTGTAAGAACACAAAATCGGCCGCTAAGTTGTGCATCCGAATTGCTTCTTATTGGCTCTATTTGTCACGTGACAGCTACGTAATAAATAACGTTAATCTCGGCGTTCGTAAAACTTGAATTAGTTTGATTAGAACGTCCAAAACGTGCGAAATAGTCGATGAATCTATTTATTTGGAAGAAATGAATCTATTTATTTGGAAGAGATGAATCTATTTATTTGCTCCAGATGAGGACGCATTCATAGACGCAAATTCTAACAAACCATCCAGGCGAAGATAAAACGCTGATATCGCACAGCAGGGCGCTTTCTAGCATTTTGACTTACGACTTCACAAACTACCACTTCCTTACAAACCAGAGCTTTAATTCTTTATGCCCAGAATTAAGTTTTAATTGTAATTATTTGTCTTTGAACACTTTAATGATAGCTATTGCAGTCAATTAGAATATAAAAGGGTGTAAAATAGTTGGAACATAAAATGTACTTTATGTCCCGAATATTTTTTCCTTTTTTACTTATAATTTTAAAATTACACTGACTAAAAGGACATTTAGTTGAATGAACATGTGTTACCTTTTTGGTCGTTAATATGTTGAAACCACATACTGCATTAAAAAAAAGCCCCACTACCATCTATTTTCCCTCGCAAGAACAATGAAAAGTAAAACAACTGCCTTTTAAGTGGTACGAATAAGTACCGTCGGGGCATCACGAGTTGGTGCCGGATAACTAAAGTTAATGTTTTAGGACGAATTTACTTTACCTTTGTAGACTTTAATGTGCTAAAATCGAATATATCAATAAAAAAAACTCCATCTTTCCCCGTTTTCTCCAATGAAAAGTGTAACAGCGGCTTTTTAAGTACCGTCAGGTCATAAAGGGATAAGAAACCCAAGGCTTCACCTGTGTGTGCGCCGCCCTCTCCGATCCCGCCAGGTCGACCAAAAAAAGCCGGCCCGTCCTCAGGGTCTGCCGGTGGTCATGCGCCGCACTCCGGCGTTTTACGCGGACTTCCAGGACCGCGTGGGATCTGGAAGAGGTGCGATTGGCTCCTGTGGACTCCTGGGTGCGACGTTTGTTGCCGCGAGTCAGAAGGGACATCACCTGAAAAGAGACGATATAATAATAATGATAATTATAATAATGATGATAATAATAATGATGATAATAATAATAATGATAATAATATGAAATACTAAGAGATATACTGATTTTTATGAATAAATCAATAGTACTTAAAATGTTAATGAGCTAAGAATAATTGTTTAGATTTATTAATGATGATAATAATAATGATGATAATAATAATGATAATAATAATGATAATAATAATACTAAGAGATATACTGATTTTTATAATAAATCAACTAGTACTTTATAAATGATAATGAGATAAGAGATACATTGTTTGAGATTTATTTACATTCTGAGAATATTTTATTGTAGGCATAACTAACTTCTTCAACTACCCAAATATCTTATATGTTCAGAAAATAAATGAAAATTAATACTATTATGTCGCTGTAGAACTAATAAACTAATATATGTTAATTTGACAACACACCTTTTATGGATTAATGTACAAATGGAACGGCCACGCCTACAGTGACATCACAGTTACTTCAACTTCTGTCTTTTTCCCCCCATACAATTCATCCGGCAGCTAATTCCTCTAAACTAGAAATGTCACGCTACAGTGACACCACAGTTACGTCATGCATTGTATTTTCCCCCACAAACAAGCCACGCTCCACACCGTTCGAATTGTCCATTCATCGTTGTGTTAACTCAACTATGATCAACTACAGGAAGGTAGTGAGTGAGGGAAGTCACTGAGCGAAAACTTTTTTAGCGGAGGCTAGAAATAGACAACCAGAAGCATTCCAATCAACAATCCGTCATTCGTTTTGAGGCCTTTTTTTAAAAGTGTCTTTCTGTGTATGGGATAACTCGACTATGTCCATAAATCAACAAATCTGTCTCTGACTTGTTGGTTAATTTCCAACTCGTGTTCCTCTCAACTTTCCAATCAAATTAGTGGATAATAAACATAACAATTTACGTTTCACTTAAAAAACAAGTGATTTATTTTTTAGTTTTGTCAAATCAAAACAAAGTATATAGATTTTGTTACAACTAATGTTCAAAATGCAGTTATTTAAAATAATAATTTAATCTTACTTCTTCTGAAGAAAATATCTCCACCTCTGATAGACCAGCTACCTGGTGATTACCTTTGGAATCTTCTCGCAATTCTAACTGCAGGTGAGAAGGATTCAAAAGATCATGGATATTTTCATTGTAGATCTGCAAAAAATATTGCTTAAGTTAAAAATATATCGTAGGAACTAGATTTCAAACATGCTCTTAAAAAAAGATTCATTCATTTTACTGAAATATAATTGGCAGTTTTGCTGCCTAAATATTCCCGTTAATTCAAACCTTTGATTTATTTTTTCTCCGTTTCAGAACTAACATTTCTGTTAATTGACACCATTCCCGTTTAAAAATTTTCTCTGGTTTGAAGAAAAAATAATCTCCTGTTGGAACCCCGGGGAATCGAACTATTATTACCAGCATAAATCCTTTGTAGGGTGGCCTAGGTTCGAACCCGGATATTCCCTGTGTGTGTCAGACGAGTGTTTTTCTGACTCACAAAAGCGAATGAGCAACGGAAAGCAAATATAATTAATAACGAATCGTTTTTTGAAAATGAAGATTGAGAATGTGTGGTGAAAGGACCCCTACAAAACTGCAAAAGATTTTTAAGTAAATTAACTGAAAAAAATTCTAGGGTTCAAAAGGAAAGCATTTGTGAAAAATGAGGGATAAATTGGTGCAAAAGAAATAAACTAATTTAAGGACATGCTAACCCCGGTTTTACAGAATAACTTTTCTTCAAATCCTTACAGTGAAATCATTGATTTAGTATTGTAACAAAAATTTATTTAAAAACTTAGTTCATGTCTAACCTCTAAGTACGACATGGATACATGGAACACATTGTTCCTCGTATCAACTTCTTTAAATAGATCTTTCATAGCACGAACCATGATTCCTGGATCTTCTTCTAAACCAACCATTGTGTACGTTTTGCCCGACCCTTGAAATAAACGAAAAAAATCTTAGATATACATATCATGTAATATATTGTCTTCCTTTACTAGGTTAAAATGTAAATTATTTAAAAGCATATATATGTTAAATTTCTCCTTCATTGAAGTTTCGTTGTTTTATTATAGAGGTTTTTTTGTCTGTGCATTAGTTTTATGTGATACTAAAGAAAGGGTTGTATTTGTGATGATAAAATTAGAATACAATTAGTAGAGTAACTAATTTTAAAACGCCCAAAAATAGTATCAAATTGTGTAAAATGTATAAAAATTAGTCTTTATTTTTTATTAAAATATGGTTTTTGTGTGAAAAGAATATTTTTGGTGTACACACAATACCTGTAGCACCATAGGCAAACACCGTTCCATTGTATCCTTCAAGGACATTTTGTACCAGGCTTTTCGTCGTCTTTTCATATACTTCCTCCTGAAATAACAAAGGAAAATTATTAAAAAAAGGTAATTTTACACCTCTTCACAACAATGATTTAAAGTTTTAAAAAATTCAAATTTGAAATGCAAGTTATCGAGCTCCTGTATGAGATTATAAGACAATATTTTTTTTTATTATTGTTTTCTATATGTCTTTACACTTAAACTCAGTTTTTTCCCATAAAATATTATAATAGTGGCTTACACTGTCGACATTTTGTGTGGAATATAACCGCCAACGATGGGAGGATTCAAACTGTTACTCTAGTTGTTAAAATATATAACTGGAGCTTAGTTTATTACTAAATCTTTGATCACAACTGGGCTGCAAAACCGATGGACAAAATATCAAATTACATAAACGTACTTAAATTTCAAATTACAGCTATCCAAATCATTCATAATATGTTACTTTTTGACTCAACAAAAGATGCAATTTATTTTAAATAATCAAAAAAAAAGGTAATTTTTATCTATTGTCGATAAAGAATATTTGAAGAAAATTATAATAATACTATAGTATGTGGTGTTAGACAAGTATATTCACTCATTTTATTTTTATCGTTTCATAAACTATTATTAGAAATAAAAGCAAGATTACAAAACCCATAATTCCAAAAATTGTTGCTGAACTATTCGCATTCATCAAAGAAACAATTGACCTATATTCATTCCATAAAGGAACATTATAAGGTTTGCTTTTGGAAGGGTTTTCCGCTCAATAATCGAAAATCATTGTAAAAGCAGCGTGTTGTATTTATTCTTAACCTTTCAAGGATTATGTATACTTTTTTTGTCAATATATGTTGATTAATGAATTTTAAAAGAATTGTTTCATTTTTTTAAATTGGAAACGTCATATTACGTTAGAGAGTTTTGTATGAAGTATGAAATTTTGGATTTTATAAAAAACAAGATTTCGGATTAAGAATTAATTTTTTTAAAAATTTGTAAACCAAGCACAAATATTGTTTGTATATTGTATTAATAGTTAATTCTAATAAATAAAAAATGAAATTAAAATGGAATAAATTGTAAATGTTAAAACTGTGAAAAACAAATGTTTTTTTGTTGTTGCATTTTTCCATAATCTATACCTTTCAAAATAACATACTAAAATTACTCATACGTATCTCAAGTATAGTTTTTGGACTACAGCTTTCTAAAGAGTAGTCGATTCTAAGGTTACAAAGTTACGTTTGCTACGGAGCTTACCTGAGTTCTTCTTTGGTATCGAGTACATACAACAATCCGCGATCATTATTTGTTTTTCATTCGTATCAATTAGGATTTCAATTTAAAAATACAGCTGAATATATTTATCTCTTTATAAAAATTAAATCAATCGTTTTATCGTTAACCGCTTTTTCACAAAACTGCATGTTTAAAATTTGCTGCATTTATGACTCGATTGTAAATCTTCCGAGCGATGATTTTTGTCTGCTTACATTGAAAAAGTTTTTTTACATAATGATCTCGACAAAAATCATAATGACACCAAAAACTACTATTTTTGAGCGAAATTTTAAAATATTTTTCAAATTTTTTCATTTTTTTAAATTCCATTTTATTACAACCCTAGGTCATTGTACAATAGTAATACCTTTCAGTTTACTAATTCTTTCCTTTTTTTATTTCAACCATTGGGAATGCCGCAATCACTGCAGAAGTATAAGAAAGTTTTGTAAAGCCTAGAAGATAGATGATAACTCGTTGAAAATAGTTTTTTTGTTATTTTTTTAATATGTATATTCTTTATAGTTATGTATAAATCTATCGTCACAAAAATTAAATTAATAACATTTGGTCACACTAGGTTTCCCTTAAATCTGTCTTTAAATTTAGCAGTTTTCAAATTTTTGAGAAATTCTTTACTGGGCGAAAGTTGGATCCAGCGCTAAATCTTCATTAGATATTATCTTATGTATCACACTTATCTATAATGGTTGTAATGGACAATAAAAACAATGCGTGATGAAAAGGCTGCGTCGTAGGCGTGACCGCTCTAGTTTAGACGAATTAGCTACCGGGTCGTTTGTTTGTGGGGTTTATTACAACGGTTGACGTAACTTGGACGTCACTGTAGGCAAGGCCACTACAGTTGTGAATTTCGACTGTGCAAGAGAATGATACACTGACGAATGAAATTTTTTTTATAATTTCTTCCATTTTTTTCCTGCTATAAACTTTGTAAAGAAAGCTAAGAGCCCTCTCTGTAAACGTATTTTTTGGACGATAGCGCACTTAGGACCCAAAAGCTCAAAATAAATACTTGAAGAATAAGTGTAATCAGGGTTTTGGTGAATAAACGTAAATACGTCATGACATTTAAGATGTATCGCATTTTTTCTCGTTTTAGGTTAAAAATGACTTTTAATCTTTAATCTAACTGTAATTGAATGATTAATACACTTTTTATTATAGTATATATAAGCCTTGATAAGGAAGACTTAAAAGTAAAATTTAACCATGTAAAGTCGACGTTATAAATCAGAATAATCAGACCACCTCTATGCTTACCTCGAAAGGTATGTCAAATGCAAGGTCATGCAACACATTTCCGTTTTGAAACTGCACGCAACTGAACTTATATGTTTGATGGGAATTCCAGTCATGGGTCTATTTTTTCGCCAGCAAACGTTATTTATTTTCATCACAACCACAACAAAGCTATTTTCGCATGTGGCAGACAGTATAGATGTGGTGGGTCAACTAATGACGTTTATTTGATTAGATTTTGCGGCAATAGACAGTCTAAACTGTTTCTTTCAATTGAAATTAGCGGGTGTCACCTAGCTCGATGAGAAATTGAAGACTTGATACTCGATTGTTATTAAAGATGTCCACAATTCCTTAAATAATCAGGCTGGCAACCTAATTATTCAAGGAAAAAACAACCGAACAAACCACCTAAATAAAACTTATAATTTTAAATATAAAAATTTGATTTAAGTATATTACCATAAAAAGTCGAATAAAAATACATAAAAGTGCTTGCATTCAGAATTAACTTTTAAAATATATTGGGGAAAGATGGGTGAAACCGTTTTTAGTCTCTTTCAAACGTTCAAACAAGGCACCTCTTCTAGCTGCTGCATGTGTTGTAATCGCGCAGTGAATAGTGAATATATACATTCTTCACATAAAAAACACCTATAGACCTTTACCATACTGCAATTGGCTTAATATTTCAGTTCATATAAAGAAAAAAACAGTATGAAGGACTTTTGTTTAATTTTTTTGAAGAAATTTAGACGAGATGTACTGTGTTTTTTTTGCAAGAATAAAAGGAAGTCTGTTTTAAAGAATGATTGTCTTAAAAGAATAACTAAAGTTGTTCAATTATAACAATAACATGTTTACTGGTGTTCTGTAGCAAATAATATGTCTACGCAATATGTCCCCATTAGTGAGGAAAAATCGGGAGAAATAACTATTTGTAAAAAAAAGTTACCTGTAATTAAAAAAAAACAATTAAATTATTTGAATCTGTGGCTGTTTTTATCTACAGTTATTGCTTGCAATAACTGTCGACTAAACTAACTAAACTTTACTTTTTATTTTTTATTTATGTGTTCAAATAGATAAGATATAAGCAATCCAAAGTTCAGTTATTATTGCAAACCGATTTGATTTCTCACAAACCAACAAAACAGAACAAAAAAGTATTCTAAGAAGCTGACCGTCACCCAGTTTCACCTACAAATTATTCCTAAAATGCTATTTTACGTGAAGCAATCGGCCTATACACTACTCTGACACTCCTTGATACCTAAACACACTGAACTCTTAATTATTTTCGCGAGCGCTTTCGAGAATAATTCATGAGGGGCTATCGTGATTAGCCGACTCCACCCAAAACTTTAAGAAAGTACAATATCATTGGTCATTGGCTCGACAAGACTCTTTGAAAGGTCCTTAAGATTCTTGGAAGCGTTTAAAAGATAGATTTTTTTTACCTTGGGGATAGAGTAAATTAAGTGTAGATGAATTTTTTAAACGGGATATTTAGTTTTTGTATTAATAACCTTATGCTCATAAGTATGTAGTTTTGTATGGATAATTAGTTGGAAAGATTGTAGTTTTAACGTGCAAGGTCTTTGGACAATAAATAAGTTAGTGTAAAAAATATGTCGTTTGTATTCACTATGGTTTGACTAAATGTTTTTTAGACTTGAAATTAGTTCGTATTGAGTTATTATGAATACTTATAGCAACACTAACCTGAAAATTTAAAATAGTATCTTTTGAAAACTAGGAAAATTACCCCATATACATTTATTAACAAAATGTTTTGATAAAAGTATGAATGATAACAATCCTATTGGAATTACCCTTTCCAATACTTGAAAAAATGATGAATAAATTTTTGTTCAATTGATTGTTAGAAATTTTTTTTACCTGCGATGATAGCTCATCGAATGCCCAATCAAAGATATATTTCTTTTCCTGGGCTCTTTTGGCACGTAGTATATCCACTGGATCACCAGCGGTTGGATCTTGCAGCAGTACGATCTGTAAAAATTACACAAAAAGTTCTAATATGTTAGCTTTTAACACATATTTAGACATATTTTTCATTTACTTTTATTTAAGTAAAATGCTGTTTTACTATTACTTAAAATATCTTTACGTTTAATGAAACGGATGAACAATTTTCATAAAATGTGTTTTTAACGTAAAACTTTCATTAAAAAAATAGCCTAGAAATAAATTTTTTTAAATATTATTTCGCTAGCTTAAAATCAATCTTTTAAAATCAAAAAATATCGTGAGTAGTTGCCGCTAAAAATATAAATTTTATTAAATGTGCACTATCTATGATTAAACATTTTTATTTCATAACAACAACTCATGGTTTTACGAAACCGATTTAAGAAATCAATGGGTTGTGTTGGGGACATGTTTCGTGTTCAACCGCAGGGTAAGAAAAAATACATCGAAATCGTTCAATTACGATATCGGCAATGCCTCTAATTACTTGCGTAGCGTGTATTATTCACAGGATTTGGTGAGTAAATTGTATTTTGTGCCTTTTTCATGTTAGGTTGGTTGAATGGTCGGTAAACACGAAATAAAAATAAGCAATTTCTTGCAAATATGAAAGAAGCATAGGTGAAAAAGAAAATATGAATTTTACTTTTCTGTGTTTCTCTGGAATTGGGGGTTTTCATAACTCGTGTACTTGCAATCCTTTAATTTTAGTTAGGATTTTTTTTTCGTTCTTTGAGAACTAATATTTTTTACCCCACTATAATTTTCAAAAAAGCCATAACAATATAACTCTCCCCCCCCCCCCCACACACACACACCTTTCTTTACATCCGCTAACTCGTGAACTTCTTGAAAAAATTGTTGACGGTAAATCAGACAAAACCCTCTCCCTTAAACAACGTAAAAAATATAGCCAATGCGTGGCCTTTACTTTTTTTTAAGTAGATAGTTTTCTGATACCAATAATTATTCAAAAGTAATATCCACGACGAAACTTTACTAACCATGCGGACTAACCATAATAGGAAGGATACATTTCGAAACCCTTATATCTCTAATCGAAGCGGAAGTGTTAAATTATTAAATAATAAACAAAAAAAAAATCAGTCACGTATACCAGTACGGGTGTTGTATTCTCACGCCTACAAATTAACTGTAATTTTTCAATACATGTTCCTGAGCAAAGATCTTGAATTTTCGATTGGTAGAAAAGCACACAGACCAAAGTCATGGCAGGTTATGTCGTGTAAACATGCGCAAGCCACGAAGATACAGCAGAGTACTGTGAATTGTGATTACAACAGCAGCTGTAACCAAATACTACAGAAAGCGCTTTGAATATGTGGCAAATGTACTGTATTTTTTCCAGAAATAACAGTGTTTTCGAAAGTAGCTTTTCTTATACTCAAAATGATTCAAAGCTTGTTGTATAGACATAAAATTTTATTAAACACCATTATAAAAGGATGCATTTCTGATTCATTATCCTAAAACGAATCTAAAACGAAAGATTATTTGTTACATCCCTTCGAAGTTTGTTCTAACATTTTGTAGCACTTTATGAAAGCTGACTGATAAGAATAGCCGTACAAGTTCTTATTTAAAGATTGTCTGAGCTACATTTTGCACTAAAATATTTTTCAATTTAGCAAGTTTTGGTGTGAAATTTAAGGTTTTTCAGAAATGTTCCACCTTGCTTAGACAATTTTATCTACCTTTCACTAACAATAATAGTGATAATTTATATTTTGAGCACTTTTTATTGCACTACTACTTTTGAATAAGGACTCTACATCCATATTAAGTTAAAGTCCTTCAAACGATGTTTAGTTGCGTAAGCGATATTCTGGCGTTAAACTGAAAGTTAGAAAAACTGCAAGGTATTAAGTGTTACTCCGTTATATGGTCGAAGGAATTAAGATTTTATTCTTCTGTTGTATTTCAAAACATATTTAGAATTTTGATTTCTTCCTACGGTGAGTAGCCCGGGCAAATATTAACTTCATTTCTGGTTTATCTAAGGCGTCGTTGTGCGATAACGATTAGAATTAGGCACTAACCCGGGAGAATCTAAGTGAAAGAGGTTGTCACTCTCTTATATACTTGTGCGAAGTACTAGTTCGTTCTTTTATTTACACTCGCTAAAGACATCTCTTGTAAGCACGCAAGGTAGATTTGCGTGCATAGGGCGAACAAATGACATTGACTGGACCTTCAGGAAAAGAAGATTTTGGTTATGCTTGACGAATATTTAGAAATTTAATAGATTACTTTTTGAGTCTGACAAGAAACTTTTGTAAAAATATATAAATTTTTTAAAGATAAATTGTTCTTTAAAGGATGTAGTTCGCATATCCAATTTACATGTCTTTTAGGTTGTTATTTTTATGTTTCAAAAGTCATATTTTTTAATTTAGGAATTGATGAAGTACCTTAATTGTTTTTTAATATTGTTATTGTTATTAGTTAATATTGAATACTGAATTTTAGAATGTAATTTCAAGAAGGCTATTCTTGGATTAAACTACTTATATAATCTGTTAGTTTGACAAATCCGAAGTATATTTTCCTAAGAATCCAAATATATGAGCCCCAATACTAGCAAATCTATATCACTTCTAGTTGTCAACGATTCAAACTCGAGTAATAGCAGAGATACCTTATCTGCCCATGCACCAAAAAGAAGTAAGCTTGCACTAAAAAAAAGAGTAGCCTTACACCACAAGAAAAGAGTAAAAAACAAGTAGTTACAAAGTTGCCTCCAAATTTCGGGCGAAATTTATCTGCTTCAACTAGAGCACACTTTAACATTGAATATAAAAGTGTGGAATTCTGTATCTTTTTTGTTATTGTTTGTATTTCTGTACAAAAGTCAAACTTTGAACAAACCAACTCCATTTTGCAATCATTCGATTACAAGAAAGTCATGATGGTCCAATAATAGCCATGAAAGTCAATGTGGCAGTATGATAAAATCCGCATTTTTTTCTTAGTACTTTCCTTTTTATAACATTGAAGATTAATCGTGCTCTTGCAGTCTGTAGAAGGTTTGGAAGGTGTTTTGTTGATAGTTCCTCCCATAGTTTGAGTTTAGTAACCCACAAATCATAGTAGAATATATAAAAAAAAATTAACAGTGCGCACTAGAGATCCTCCGTCACAATAGCAACGTTTTGCAAATAATATCTGACTGAAAGTTAAATAAATTTAACACTTCTAGAATAAATATACACTTTTATATATACCTTGACCTCAAGCAAAGTTTCAAAATGCAATAACTTCTACGAAAACATTATGAAATAAGTTTATTAGGTAGATTAAATTCTCGATCGTAATTATTAAAAAACACGGCAAGGCAAAAGGTTTTGGAGAAAACTACAATTTAACAGGGCACATTATATCACATTAATTCCCTAAACTTTTCCCAGAAAATAAACAATCACACTAAGGGGCTTGCGTGACTTTACTGCATGATAAAGACAACTTCCGTGAAAACAGGGGAGCATGTTTCCCTTATTATTACAGGGGGTCCAAGGGAATGTCATATTACAAGTTTATCCACGACTTGTCGGAATATACCCTTAAAGCCACGTCTTGATTAGCTTATAATTTGGGGTGGATATGACGTTAAAGTCACGCGAGGGTCGTGTTAACAAAGATTCTTACGAGTTGAGGTCATTGACATTTTGTATACATTCACTGAGGGGTCTATTTGTAGTGGGTTTCTTTGAAATGGTCGTCTAGTGTAAAAATAATTTCCCTGTGATACTTTAGATTTGGTAAATTTTATGACAATGATATAATTTAAAGTAGAATTTATATTAACTCTAAAAATACAAACCTATTTTTGGACCCTTAAACTATAAATCGGAGTACGGAGTTCATCCCTAGGATTTTTTGCTTGCAAAATCCTTCTGAAAGCAGCAATTTTACTCATTAAGTAGATGATGTTTTTTTAATTTTTCACGCTGAAGAGAATTATGAAGAGCCAATTCCTACGATTTTGCGATGTAACGTTACTCCCTAAAATACGGTGACAACACATTATGCCACCATTTTACGGAGTAACACTACACCAAATATTTACAGTGTAGTTAAACCAATTTATAATATTTCTATTAATTTTCTTCCGATTAAGGCAATGCTATTAAAAACAGACTGCTTCCTATTTAGAGTTTTTTATTATCCAATCCCCGATCCAATCCAATAATCCGATCAATGCGAATGAATTTAGCGCCTGGTTATTTTCTCACCTCGCTATAGAAGTAACATTTTGACTCATGTTAGTTAGAAACCCGAACCTTAACCAACACATTGAATGTGTTATATGTATATGTTTGAAACAGAACTAGGAATCTATAGAACCCCCAATCCAAAAAAAACTTAAAAATCTGCCTACATTATGAGGTCGACTCGCCTTACACTGTACAAATTTATATAATAACGTTTCAATAAAATTTTATAGTGTAGTAAGCAGGCCTTCCATAAGGTATAATATGCTACCGAAAATTCGAGGCTTCTTACAGCAGGGGGGTGAAAATGATCTTGGGGTCACGAAAGGACGTATTTCGACTTAGTAAGGTCAACGCCCATTTGAGGAGTTCCACGTGTGCGGAAGTTACCATAAAATTACTGTCTATTGACTAAGAAATTGTTAAAAATATAGTTCCGATTTTATGAACCACATAACAAAAGATCATTCATTTTTTTATAAGAGATATACTGATTTTTATAATAAGTCAACTAGTACTTTAAAAATTGTTAATGAGCTATATGAGACACGTTGTTCGAGATTTTTTACATTCTGAGAACATTCTGAGAATTCTCATTTCTTCAACTACCCAAATATCATATAAGTTCAGAAAATAAATATAAATAGATACTATTATGTCGCTGTAGAACTAATAAACTAATGTCTGTTAATTTGACAACACACCTTTTATGGATTAATGTACAACTGGAACGGCCACGTCTAATACAGGGACGTCACAGTTGAGTCAAGTTGTTTTCTTTCCCACAACCAAACCACACTCCGCCCCGTTAGAATTGTCCATTAAAGCTTTGAGATTACCTTTGACCAATCCACTCATGTTGCGGACTTAAAATTAACCAATAAAGAAAGCAGCTACATTATAGTAGTATGGTATTTAACCTTATACTTTATTAAATCTGTCAGCCAAATGATGGTTAAAATCAATGCACAAGGAAACTATAATTTTTTTTACGCGATTTCAATAAAATTAAGGTTTTATTGTACTTCTACTACACAGTAGAATAGTGTTAAACATTTATCAAAGCAAGACCCCGTTCTTAAACTTAACAAATTTTAAATTAACAAATTCATTTTAATACCTCAAATAACTATAAAAGAACTTTTTCTGATTTAATAAAATATTTTACCAACCTACTACAAATAGTGCGGGAAATGGCATTGAACTTCGTTTTGGTACGATTTTTAAAGAACCGTTCAACGACTTTTATTTTGTGGTTCACCTATCACGCTCTTTCAATGAACATGCTTCAATTCATTCTATGGTTCTGAATTGTCTCAGATCAATGACCATATACGAACAGACTATCAGTTTATTTTCTGACGAAGAATTCAGTAATTGATTGTATTCTTTATACTTGCTTATTCCTTATTAAATTATCATTTTATGGTCTTGTCAATAAAATAAATATTTATTACAAATTCAAAAAATCGATTAACCTTTCTTTAAAAGATTCCTAAATTCCTACACTCTTAAAACAAAAGAGTGAAATCCACTCCTATAGGAGAAGTGCATTTTCGGCACCGGAAAGGAGTGGAAATTAACTCAGACTGAGTTAAAACCGCTCGTTTTAAGAGTGTAGGACGCAGATTGTTTTCTTTTATTTCTTTTACCCACTCCGAAAAAGAGTGAAATTCACTCCTATAGGAGAAGTGCATTTTCGGCACGGAAAGGAGTGGAAATTAACTCAGACTGAGTTAAAACCGCTCGTTTGTTTTAAGAGTGTAGTATTTTCCAGTTTTTATTTAATTAACTCGTGCACCAAGCCACACGTTGGCAATAAGTGACAGGAAAATCGTATTTTTAAACCACGATCAAGTGACGACATTATATTTCCTTAGCTACAGTGTAGTTATTAAGAAGATATGCAATAACAATTGATATTATGTAACACAAATTGATATTGTGTTTTTGTCGTGTGCACGAATTGATATTGTGCAATATAAATCGGTATTGTGCAATACAATTCGATATTGTCCAATAAATATTTTTACTACGCTGATGTGTAAATGGTTTCTAGAAATAAATCGTGTTAATAACAAAAATCACGGAATACTTTAGTTAAGGGAACGGAGAATACAACGACTCTTCAAAATATCGGATTTTCATTTTAGCTTTTAATCACTAAACTGTGTATATATTTACGAAAAATCTGATATAATCTGATATAATGTTCTTGCGAATATGGAGGTGCCAGATTCCAATGTCATTATTTCCAAACACCGATTTCAGCCCCTGGGTAAACTTTCCCAATTAATTACTGCGTTTATCTGAAAATAATTTTGTATATAAATAAAATAGAAAAGGAGAAGTGAGAGCCAACAGACTGAAAATTGGTGTTTTAGAATAATGGCATTTGAAGCTTTCAACAAATTTATAATGGAATTGACTAACATCCTTGCCAAATACAGCAGCCCCATATTCATATGTGGTTAATTCCATGTAAATGCGTAACGCAGGTGAATTTAAAAAATATTTTTTTATTACAGTTGAAACCTTTATATGTAATTTAGAAAAGTTAGAATTGTAAAAATTTTGCATCAAAAAACTATTATTGTTTTTATCTGTGGCAACACTTTAGATTCAAAGTGGCTGCTTTTTTGGAAAGCATTTTTTATCAGATTTTTTGGTAAAATTATTAAAATACACTATAATAACTATCTTAAAAACACGTTATTAATCGGCAGTTATAACTAAAAGATACTTAATTAGAAAGATAAAAATCCCCTTTTTGGCTGTAGTGTAAGTCACGAAAAGATATTAAGTTTCTATAACTTTTTTAAAATAAAGCTTTGTTTCAAAATTTTTAAGCTATTTTCTTTCTATATTAACCTTTATGTAATTCCACACCTTTAAATTTTAAAATAAAAAGCATTTTCTCTATTTGTAAAACATTTTAACTTTGTAGTGTAAGTCACAACCTTGTGTCAGTCACAGCTTCTGTTTGATTTATCTGTTGCAGATTAGCTATAATATTTGTACATTTTTTATATTTTGATAATTTTGATTTAAGATGGCTAAATCAGCAGCTAAAAGAGAAAAGAGAGCAAAGGGAAATACTTTAAGCATGTGGTAAATGTCTAACCTTTAAAGAAAATCAAAGCAAAAATCAATTCACGGACAACACTTAACTAAAAATACACCATCTCTATTGCAATGTTCCAACCGTTAGACAACATTGAATGGCATTTCTCTGCCACCGATGTTGGTTATCTTTGAATTCAGTCATGAAAAAGGACCAATTAATGGACTTGGTGATACAGTGCGGAGGGGATCACAGAAGCCACACTTTCCAGGAAAATTGATCCACATTCTGCTAAATATTTTTCACTTTGCATAAGAAATTTGCCCAAACATATCACTATTATGCATTTCTGACAACTGTGTTAAGAGCGAAATAGGTAGATTAAATGATATTTGCCCATCAAAAGTAAAATAAATGTCTCCGATTCCTGACACTAAAAAATTGCTCTACTTTTTAAAATAAACTAATACCTACTTAAAATTTCTAATGCTTCATTAAATCCGGAAATATACTACACGGCTGATCAAACAAATGGAAATTTTGTAAAAGTAAATACCTCTCAACAAAATTCTGAAAATGAATTTGATGCTGGAAAAGGAGCTTTAGTTCCATTTGTAGGAAAAATTATCGTTAAATATTTTGTGGGGCAATCGTTAAGTAAAGATGCTTATTCAATAAAACTGAAACATCTGCAGTGGTAGGTAAGTCTTTTTGCGTGACCTGAGAAGGAAGCAAGGAAGATTTTCCGGCATTGCTATTGAAGAAAGAATTAATAAATTACCAGAAACCAACTTTAGGGGACGTTGTGTAACTTTTTCTAACTATGATTTTACCATGTATGCAGTTCTTAACTTACCATGTTCAAAATTATTTACATATGTTATGTTATTATTGCCTAAATTTCCATATCTGTGATAAAATTAACATGATTTTTTTCTACAGTTGTAACTTTTATATGTGCTTAAGAAAAGTTTGAATTTTATTTTTTCAGAACTTTGCTCAGAACTTGTACTCTGCCGAATTTTTATTTGGTTTAAAGTAAAACACAAAAAGTGGCAAGAAAATCAAAAGTGGCTTCAATTTTTGTATATTTTTTTGCCTTTAAAGAATATGAATGGGTAACCATAATTCAAAGCAACACCAGGAAAAAAAAGGAGTTATAAATTATGTTCGATGGCGTCTACCAGACGAAGATTTCTGACAATTATTTCCAATCAACAATCCGAACACTGTAACAAAGTTTAAGCACTCAATAAATCTCACGCAGTTTATAAAACATTTCGGTGAATTGATGACGTTCGCATAGTTTGCCAATGGTATCAATGAGATATTCCCGCCATATTTTGCAGCTGGCTCATAAATCTTTCGCACTTTGTATAACATTTTTAGGAATTAATGACCTTCGGATAATATTTCTGACTTTTTCCCGCCAAATTAAACTCGAAGCCATGTAATTCCGTATTATAAAAGGTATTCCAAAAGGTGCTTCCCTTTTTCGATTAGGGGCAACTCTGCTTTGATCTATCAGTAGAAAAATATTTAAGAAGAAAGTCAGTACTAGGGTTTT
Source organism: Oedothorax gibbosus (assembly GCA_019343175.1). NCBI lineage: Eukaryota > Metazoa > Arthropoda > Arachnida > Araneae > Linyphiidae > Oedothorax > Oedothorax gibbosus. The sequence continues at coordinate 619,561 of JAFNEN010000181.1, forward strand.
ATTTCTTGGGACAAAGTTACGAGTTACCCCATTCGATGGTACTTAAAATATCATTTTACTATAAGGTTTTTTTATATACACCGTAAAGACTAAAGATGTAGTTAGAGGCTACTTTGGTTAGGTACTCCAATAGCCCATATAAATCCTCACCGTTGGTTTTTTTTTTGTGGGGGGGGGGGGGTAATAATTTTCTAGGGGCGGGGGGTGCGTCGTTAGCTCTGGGGGATCGGCACCTCTGCGAAAAGATATAAAAGTTTCTATAACTTTTTAAAATAAAGCTTTACTTCAAAAATTTTACGATATTTTCTTTCTATAGTAACCTCTGCGTAATTCCACACCTTTTTAATTTTAAAATAAAAAGCATTTTCTCTATTTATAACACATTTTAGCTTTGTAGTGTAAGTCACAATGTAGTGTCAGTCACAATTCCCTTTGGATCTCTTCGCGATCCAGGCTTCGCTTCGCTCGCTCACCGTTCATTGAAATATTTCAGTCTAGCCTTAAGGGTTAACCTAAAGGAGCATGTCCGTCATTTTTTCGCCAAATGTGGTAACCCCGCTGAATTTGTATTATGACAGCCATTGGCTACGAAAATCGCCACAGATCGAATTTTAAGCGAATAATTATCAAATAGTTCAGTTTTTTCTATGCATTCTGTTTGCATTAGAGAATTTATTTTGCTACTTTTTTTATAAGTTAATCCTGTCCATTTCTTTCATCGTTAAGAATTCTTAAATAGTATTAATATATTTCAAATATTATTGTAATCACTCCGTGGGTACCAGGCAGAATGTGATCACTTATTGAGAATGAGATTGAGAAGAACCCTATTTAAAATTACTTAGTTTTAATTAAACCTATTTACATTATTTACAAAGCCAACAACTAAATCTTGGGTGATGCAGAGTGCCGAGAGATTATCACCAGCCTACAGCATCCCAGCATCTCCTTCGCAGAGGTCATTGTAGCGACTATATATTGGCTGGCTCATTTGCATATCTTCTGCTTGCACGCTTGGCGCGGAAACGATCGGAACCAACACTTGGTCGTTCACGCGACCTTGCGCGAGCTCTACATTTCGATGCAGAGCAAAGATTATGCAGTGACGTAGGGCAGCCACATCTACTCCCCTCCAGTGTCAACGAAGTTACGCGGAAGCGTACCTTCCTACCGTACCTGGTAGTCACCGGAGTTGGCATTGCTGGTTCTGCTGAAATTGGTGTTTCTGGCTCTGGCTGAGATTCACACAAAAGAAAGGCTGGCTTGAGCCTGTCTATAGAAATAAAGGTTATCTTGTTATTAATTTTCAACTTAAAAACCTTGTCAGTCCTTGACAAAACTTCATAAGGTCCTTTGTAGGGAGATTGCAATCCTCGGCGGACTCCATCTACGCGAACGAAAACATGGGTGCACTTTTGTAGATCTTTGTGGATGAACACTTTCCGTCGCGTATGAGCTGAAGTTGGTACTGGTTGTAGATCGTTCATGATTTTTTGTAGCTTACCGACATATGTTGACTGGTCTGTTTTCACCTTGCTTTCTGTGAAAAACTCACCAGGCAATTTGATGTTGGTGCCGTAAGTCAACTGTGCAGGCGTAGCTGTCAAGTCTTCCCTGTAAGTTGCACGCCAACCCATCAAAACCGTCGGTAACGCGTCTGCCCATCCCTGGTTTGCATGGCATTTGATAGAAGATTTGAGATATCTGTGAATTCTTTCTATGGCCCCGTTCGCGGATGGGTGGTACGGTGTGGTGCGGATTGTCTCAACGCCTAGTAATGCAGCTAATGACTTGAAAAGGCTTGACTCGAACTGTCGTCCTTGATCCGTGGTTATTCGTGATGGGACCCCGAAGCGGCAGATCCAATTTTCGTACAGCGTACGGGCCACTGTTTCAGCAGTGATGTCTTGGATGGGAAATGCTTCGGGCCATCTTGTAAACCGATCTATGACAGTCAGACAGTAAGAGTATCCTCTTGACGGGGGAAGTCTTCCTACGATATCTACATGGATGTGCTCGAATCTTTCTGAGGGCAGCTGGAACGATCCGACAGGTGATGTTGTATGCCTGGAAATTTTATTGCGCTGGCATTCGATGCATGATCTTGCCCAGGTTGCAACGTCCGTCCTCATGGAGGGCCAGACGAATCGTGCTCCTAGTAATTTCTGCGTCGCTCGTATTCCAGGATGAGATATCCGATGAAACTGGTTGAACACAATTTTTCTGAAACTGGCTGGCACGAATGGTCGAAGCACACCTGTAGATGTATCGCAGTAGAGGTTGGAGTTCTGGAACTGCATGGGTTGAAGCTTTAGGCTTGTACCTTCAGGTCTGTTTAGCAAGTCCTGCAACTCTTTGTCTTCTTTCTGGACTTCCGCCATTTTCTGGTAGTCGATTGGAGATGGGGTGTCAATAGTCGAGATTCTACTAAGAGTGTCGGCAACTACGTTGGCTTCTCCTTTGACATGTTGAATGTTGGTTGTAAATTGGCTGATGAAATCCAGATGTCGGAGTTGTCGAGGACTAGCTTTTTCTGATTTTTGCTGAAATGCAAACGTTAGAGGTTTGTGATCTGTGAGGACAACGAATTGGCGGGCTTCCAGCATGTGACGAAAATGCTTGATGGCTGCGTACACTGCAAGCAATTCCCTGTCATAGGCACTATATTTTTTCTCTGCTGTTGACAACTTTCTTGAAAAATATGCAAGAGGTTGTTTACCGTTTGTACCGATCTGTTCTAAGACTCCTCCGATGGCTGAGTCTGAAGCGTCGACAGCTAGAGAGATAGTTGCGGAAGATGAAGGGTGGGCTAAAATTGGTTGGGTAGCCAGGTCATTCTTGCACTGCTGAAAAGCTTTTTCTGCTTCCTCAGTCCAGATAATTTGTCGCTTATCATTTTTCTTGGCGCCTTTCAAGAACTGGAACAACGGGGCTTGGGTTTCTGCAGCTCTGCTGATGAAACGACGGTAAAAGTTATTCATGGCTAAAAATCTTCTCATCTCTTGAACAGTTGAGGGTTTGGGGAAATTGACGATTGCGGAAACTTTATCTTCCATTGGTTGGGTTCCTTGGGCGGTAATCCTGTATCCCAGAAAATTGACTTCTGGCTGACCAAAATTACACTTCGAAGGGTTGATTCGAATTCCATATTCTTGGAATCTCTGGAAGATCAGACGAAGATGGTGCATGTGCTCCTTTTCATCTTTAGACGACACTAAAACGTCGTCAATGTAAGCTGTACAGAAGTCAAGGTCTTGTAAAATGGAGTGTATGAACCTTTGGAACGTTTGAGCTGCGTTGCACAATCCAAAACTCATGAACGGGAACTCGAAAAGACCGAAGGGTGTGATGACAGCGGTTTTCTGTATATCCTCTTCTCTCACAGGAATTTGATGGTAGGCACGGAAAAGGTCGATCGTTGAAAAGATGGTTTTTCCTTCAAGCTGTTGTGCTACGTCATGGATGTGTGGGATGGGATACCTGTCCGGCTTGGTGACGTTGTTAAGCCGTCTGTAATCCCCGCACGGTCTCCAGTCTCCGTCTTTCTTGGGTACCATGTGCAACGGTGAAGCCCAACTACTTTTTGATGGTCTGCATATTCCTTGGTTGATCATGTATTGAAACTCTTGCTTGGCAATGGCTAGTTTTTCAGGTGTTAGCCTTCTTGCTCTTGAAAACACTGGGGGTCCAGTAGTCTCAATGTGATGCTCCACTTGGTGGTTAATCTTAACCGGATTAGACACTTTGATGATTTCTGGAAATTCAGACAGCAGGTCTTTGTACTTGGAATCTTGGGCTAGAAGGGAGATAGTTCCGTATGACAAGGCTATCACTGGAGCAGAAACCTTCCTTCCGGTGCTTGTATCGATAAGGCGGTTGTTCTTCATATCGACCAGCAAACCGAAGTTTTTCAGGAAATCAGCTCCAAGTATAGGGTGAGATACGGCTGCTATCACGAACGGCCAAGGTAGTGATCTTCGGAGGTTGAGGTCCACATGTAGAAGCTTTTCACCAAAAGTAGGAATGGACGTACCGTTGGCGGCGTACAGCTTCATTTTCCCAGGTGGTCGGTTTCTTTCTTGAGGGGTTTGAGGTGGAACAATTGAGATTTCAGTACCTGTGTCAATCAAGAAACGTAATCCAGTGGATTTGTCGACTAGGAACAGCCTCTTTGGTTGGCCGTGGTCGCTTGTGGCCTCAAGCGACGGCCCTGTTAGTTTTCCGGAACAAATTGGCACGGCTTGTTGCAATTTCTAGCCTCGCTTCCAAATCTTTGGTGGTACCAGCATACTCCTGAACTTGGATCGAATCTGCTTCGGGAGTTGGATCTGGTTCTGGGAAACCTTCCACGAGAATGACTTCTAGATGGTCTTCTCCTTCGTGATCTGGAATTCTGGAGATCCTGAATCATCCTGGAAAGTTCAGCAACTTGCATCCCAAGGTTGTGGCAATCGTTGCATGGATTTCTTGCCTGGTCAACGAGATGGATGGTAGGGGAATCAGTCACTTCCAGGATCTTGTCGGCCATAGTTGCCACGGCGTCCAATTTCTCGGTGCTGGCTGCCAGGATTTGCTGTACAGCTGTTGGTAGCCGCTGGAGCCACAGGTTCTTGAGGAGGTCTTCAGGTACCGTAGGGGATAGGTCACGCATTTTCCGTAGAAGCTGGCTTGGCTTTCCATCTCCTAATTGTAGTTCCTGTAGAAGCATCTTGATCCGGTGAGTCTCGGAGTCAGCATACTGCTCAACCAATCGTTTCTTTAGGGTTTCATACCTCTTGGTGGCTGGTGGATTGACGATGATGTCACTCACTTGGGCGATGACGTCCGTTTCGATCGCGGATACCACGTGATGGTACTTAGTCTCGTCTTGAGTGATACCGGCGATGACAAAATGGCTTTCTATCTGGGCGAAGTACAGCGTCGGATTCTGCTTCCAGAACGGCGGAGCCTTGAAAGCTACACGGGATATTGTTGGTTGGAGAGCCGTAGGGGTAGCACCTTCAACTCCCGGAAGAGATTTTGTTGCGTCATCTTCGGTTTGTGTACCTCTCTCCTGCTCGTCATCACTGGCCATTTCGGTTGGAAGGACTCGAACGGTTCAGGTGTGCAGAAGGTCAGCTTAGTCCTTTGAGTCCGGGTCACCACTTTGTAATCACTCCGTGGGTACCAGGCAGAATGTGATCACTTATTGAGAATGAGATTGAGAAGAACCCTATTTAAAATTACTTAGTTTTAATTAAACCTATTTACATTATTTACAAAGCCAACAACTAAATCTTGGGTGATGCAGAGTGCCGAGAGATTATCACCAGCCTACCAGCATCCGAGCATCTCCTTCGCAGAGGTCATTGTAGCGACTATATATTGGCTGGCTCATTTGCATATCTTCTGCTTGCACGCTTGGCGCGGAAACGATCGGAACCAACACTTGGTCGTTCACGCGACCTTGCGCGAGCTCTACATTTCGATGCAGAGCAAAGATTATGCAGTGACGTAGGGCAGCCACAATTATTAATCATTAATTATAAAAAGAACTAATTTCGTAAATTATTTCTTGTGTACATTGTTTTGAACTTGCAGCAAACTGTTGAGTTCTTTTTAATAAGGAAATCTTTCATGTTCTCTCAGCAGACATTTTCAGTTTTGAGTAACATTTTAAGTAATTATTTGTTGTCATTTCACAGACTTGTCAAACGCTCGGTTTGTGTTATTTTGACTTGGCGACATTTTTCGACTGGCGCCAAAGCCGGACATGGTCCTTTAGGTTAACCGCCTTTAGTATCCTTTTAAAATAACATAATTACAAATTAATGCTTAAAAATTAATGGTTATCATTGCGAAAATATGTCGCTGCTTGAATAAGATCCATTTGTAAATAAATTGGAAATCGTGCATGGTAGCCGTCAACGCTTAGAAACTATGTTTAAAAACAATTTTAATTTTCCCTTTTTTATTAACAATAGTGTTTGGTAGTTCAGTCGATAGAAATTATAATTTAAATTTTCAAACTTTAAACGCCCTAATATTATGCATGTTTAAATTTAAACTTACTGATTATATCCTACAGTTGGTTTCAAACACTTTTTTGTTGTTTTCAGTCGGCCATTTTGAAATTAGTAGTATTTTTGTTCATTTCGATTGTTGCCATTCCAGAGATAGAAATATAAGGAAATTTGGGCGCCGTATAAGAGTATTATATATAGATAGTGTATGTTACGCATATGAAAAGTAAACTTTTTAAAACACGTGTCAATATTTCATTATGAAAATCAGCACCAGAATTTAATTGATCCATATCTCGATTACGAGATTTTTTAAAAATATATTCTTTAAAATAGCCAAATCCCTTGAAAGTCGTAACACTATTGGTATTATAGAAGCCATTGCTATGATCTTCCTCTTAATTTCTTAGTATTTTTTAGTTAGTTTTTGGCATTCTTTATGATTTTTTTTATTTATACTAATACATACATTGTAAGAGTGAATATTATCAGTAAAATAGCAAATACAGTTTATACCAAATAAAATAATTATATTTAAAAAGTTTTATACATCAGCCTTAAAACTATAATAAACATTTCCATTTGCAAAAAAAAAAATATGCAAAAAAGCTCAGTTAAAACCTGAATTACTATTTCCAACTATAAAACTAATCCATAAATTCATTTTCTAAAAATATATGAAACAAAATCCGTCTCCTTTGCTTAAAGTTCACCTAAGTAGCGCAATGAACTGTACCCATACACAAGGCCGTCACTTCGCATACAGAATAAAAAAATAGCACCCAGAAATTTCATTTTCCCGTTTTTTTCCCTTTCGAGTTCCTTGGTTGGTCATTTCCCTTGAAGCGTGGAAAAATCAGATCACGATCACCCGGACTTATTTGGAGTCGGACATCGTATGACCTTCACGGACACACACTGCAGTGGTCCGAATAGTCAGGGTCGGGATCATATTGATTATCCACATTTAACATGTAGTCAATGTGTTAAGCTCGTGTGTGTGGCTAGTGTATCTATTACTTCATTTAACACTTCAAGGATCAGATCCACCCACATAAAAACTGAAAATTAACTCGACCACTACCGTTTGTTTGTACGTAATACTTTCGAACAGAACTCAAAATTATACCCTCTTCCCCCAAATGATGACATATAACCAATCGAGTAGTCCTTAAAATATTAACAAGTTTTTATTTGGTTGGATCAACCTCTTACAGCTGCAAGATGACTATAGACATTGGGACTTGTAATTTTGAAGTAACGAGGCTGATGTCTATGAAATTGCACCTAATTCATTTTTGTAGCAACATCATTTGCGGCGTCAGGACTTTGGAACACCACAGATATATCGTGTCCCAGCCCGATATATAGGGCATTTGTTTTTGTTAGGATTGATTCACTAACTGAGTTAACATCCGTAGTATGTGGCCTCCACGGCGACTGAAGAAAGAAGGATTGCTCTTTCGCAATTTTACAAATGACGTAGATAAAATAGTTAATTCTTTAAAAAAAAACTATAAATAGATGTATAAATTAACAATTTGGATTTTCTATGCCCTCGTGCTTACTGTCATCTCGAACCGCTTTAAAGACGTCACTCTCTGAATAGTAGAAAAATCGATATACGGACTCATTTGGGGTCAGACACCGAGTGGTTTTCATGGACACTTGAAGTGATTCCATTTCTAGTCAGGGTCGTGTTCACCGTCTGAGATAACCATTTTATCAAATGGTTAGGATTTCGGAAATAACATCTATTAAAAAGAACTCAACTCTATTTAAATGCAATAATAAATTTAGAAACTTGCATGTTAAAAATCAAAATAACTCTTATAAATTACCTCTTAGGAGGAAAAAAAACTTCCAAAAAAGTTGTGTTTTTCCCCTTCTTTACAAATTTTAAACAATAAAGGAGAGATACTGGAAAAACTTATTTTAAAATTGAAGATTACATTTTTAATCAATACAATATTTCAATAAATTTTCTGCCTCAATTCTATAACTTTCTAACTATAAAAATACATTCAAGGTAAAATTTTGACTAAGACGAATAAAAAAGAAGTAAAGTGGGTGCTAAAACATGGGTATAAAATTATATCCTACGTATATAAAATAAAAATATCTAGCAATTTATTACTGAAAATTATAGTTGGCATTTCGGAGAAAAGTCATTAAGTCATAAAATAACCATATAAAATGAATTTACGATGCAGTCGTCAGGGAAATACTCAATATTTACATCAACAAATCGATTTGCAATAGAAATAATTGTGTAAGCTATCTGTTAAAATTATCATGATATAAGTTGGGTGTTTTGGAAATGCTAAAACTTTTTGGCATAAACGGTGTTTTTATTTTTATGTGCGTGGGAATAACTCGTAAACAGAAAGTTATACTATTTAAAAACAAAAAAATCTTTAGCCACACCATTTTTCATTATGTTAAAAATATTAGTATAAAAATATTTTAATGTCAAAGAAATATCTAAATTCGTGATTTCTTCACCCAGTCTTTTGCACCTTATACATCTGGTGAGGCACCTCTTTTTGCGTGTACAATTTTGCTATAAAATCCTCGTCTCATATTTATTTATGGCACATATTTCCCAACACGCTACCCTATTTTCTACCACACGACAAAATATTCTTTGTTATTTTTAACCTGTTGTTTTAACCTTTTACAAAGTTCCTGTATTTCTTAGTTAAATTAAATTACATGTATTTAAATTAAGATTTATAAATACACGTTGAAAATATTTTAAAGAATTGTTTTTGAAATCGGAAAAAACTGTTAAATTGTTTGTTTAAGAAGAGAACATAAAATATTTTAAAAACAACAGTAACAGAGGAGTAGTGTTTATAAATATGACACATTTTTTTACATCTCCATGTCCCACGTGCAGAGAATCCTAATGACACATATGCTTTTCAAAGTCTACTCTTAAAACATTCGGCTATCTATGGAAAGTTTAGTCGAGAATGAATGTCAATGTAGAATATTATATTACATAGAATAAGCGTACATCTTGAGTTTATAAAGCACTTTTACAACAAAGGAAAAATGCGTGTTGGTGTTTGATGACATAGAAATTAATATATTTTAAAAAAATAAAGAGCATGTTTAGTACTTAATAAAAATCAAAAAGTATTGGAATAAATGTATGGCAAAAATTGTGAATAGATATTATGGTCTATAAACTTAACATGAGGACCTCATATAATTGGATAGTGTTAAATGCAATTTTTGTTACTATAGATATTGCACAAAATATTATGAAGATTAAAACTTTTTCAGAAATGCAAAATAGAAATAATAATACTTAATTGTTTATGTTATAGTTTAACTAATAAAAAATATACTAAGTAAATTAAATTATTAAATTACATTAATACATTGCACCAAACAATTCATTCCATGTATCTATAAATAAAATAAAATTAAAACATTCAAAAGATCAGCGCAGGATGCATGCCTAACTGAAAACTGTAGAGCCTTCTCCTTTTTCATTTGCAAAAACTATTGAATGCAGTTATTATTACTTTTTTTATTTGTTTTAAGAGTAATATAAAATTCGTCGTATCTGAAACTTTTTTTTGTAAAATATGTAGCGTTATTTAGATTCAAAGAATGCTAAAACGTTAAAACAGAACTACTTATATTAGATATAATTGAAATCTTATGCTCGTCACAGCTTGGTTTAGGAAGACAAAATATTAAAATTAAAACAAATATTACCAATTTCAAACGGTTTGAATGGCTTGGGTAAGGCAAAAAAAAATAAATAAAAACCGATCATTTCACATTCCCCATAAATATATTTAATTTAATAAAATTAATATTTTTCATGTTATGATCTAGTGCGCGATCCAATTCGTCTTTATTTCACACACTTAAACGGAAAAGAAAGATTCTGTTATTTTTCTCTATGGTAATAAAACGTTAAATCTGTAGAATATTATTTTGTGCTTACTCTGTCGTCTGCTTTCCTTGCGATTGTGGACGCTCCTTTTTCAATTTCATGATTGAAAAGTGGACGTATTCGAACCACAACCTAAAAAAATAAAATGAAACAGAATCATTAAATATAGTTCAATGGTAATCAATTTATTATCTTCTATACTACTTTATCAGGTAACCTAAATGTTTTTCTTGTTGTTAAGAGTGGTTTTTGCAAAGCAATACATTAGTGGTGATTCACACCCAAGACGAGTGTAAAAGCTCAAAGTAAAAATTAAAAACTAAATTACCTACTGCAAATAATCGTGTCTTAGCTCAATCAAATTTTTTTTCTATCTTTCTTCCAGATGATTTTTAAAATTTTAATTCATTCTTAACATGCAAATAATTTAACATTACAAATAATTTTAAAGTATACTATTTTACTTGAGTATTCTATATTAAAATTTTTCACAAATTTAATTGTTAATCTTTGTGATCTTATTACGAGCTTCATTCCGCCCACGGATAAATCTGTTCATTCGCTAATAAAATAATAGCCTTACTTGACCAGCAAGGAAAGCAAAAGAATTTATTCATTTGAAATGTTCAAAGAAGTAGTGAAATCAGCCTACTTCTTATCATCAAATTCAAACTTTTGGATCATGCATGAAATATAGTAGCATGCAAGCTTTTGGATTGTTAAATGTTAGGAACAATTTTGAAGAATTTGTTTGATGCACATTAAAATTTACAACGTAACGTTTGAATAACTGTTAAAGCAATGTATTTCCCGTTACGTTTATAACGTAAAAAGTTTTTATAAAGCTATGTCAGTTCGTCATCTACTTTCGCAGCCCAAACTACAAATGCTATAGACAAGTATGATAGGTCAAAATATTCAACTCATCGAGACTAGAAGTCATTAAAAATCTCAGAAAAGAAATTTCGAATTAAAAATACTTTAATAATTGAAAAAAACTGCAACATTTAAAATACGCATTTGAAAAGAAAGCTATTTTTAATATAGTTAATATGATAGTTTCCTTGCACAGAAGCCACGACCATGGGCGGGGCTATAATACCCGCAAGCAATCAGATGAAGAGGAAATTTCAGCTGTTTTATTTTGTCATCATCTGATTGCTCCGTTCGTTTTATAGCTCTACCCGTGGTCGTGGCTTCTGTGCAAGGAAACTATGAGTTTAACTATAGTATTGAATCACCTTTGCAATCACAACAATAGCACGAGAAACTTTATTTTTTACTAAATAGCAATTTAAAGGGAATTTATTTTTGTGATATAAATCAGTTTTGAATGTTGTCATAAAATATGTCACAATGAGATTCTTTTATGCTTCTTATTATTTGTTTAGAAAGAGACCGACGACGTTCTATTACTTTAATTTTAAAAGCAGATGTATTATTTGTCATCTACATTTAATAAAATAATAATGAATAATGTTGTCTTAATGCCGATTCTTCTTTTAGCGAGGTTTTTATTCAATGTTTTGAGTTTAATTTTTTTTTAAATATTTAAAAATCAATTCGTTTAGTTACGTTTTGAAGGTGACGGAAATTTTTAATGTTGTATGTTGATATGAAAAGTTTTTTTTTTATGAGTGAGCAATAATACATATTTATTCTTTGAAAAACAAATAAATTTAGCAAACAACAAGTAGGTTTGTTACAGAATCTGTCACTTAAACCGCTTCCACACAACAATTTTTCTCAACAGGAAACAAACTATTTATGCACCTCAGAAAGAAATTCGCCAAACAGAGCCTTTAGCTAGTTGTAATTAAACATTTAAACGATAAAATGAATTATTTTCATTAATCTTCTTTCTCAGATTTAATAATTAGACTTTATCGTTTGCTTAATTTGTTTGAAGTTCGAAGAATAATAATGTAATCTTTTTTAATAAATATCTTTGTGTCGCCACAATTTACCATTTACATTTCTTTGGAAAATTCAGTCATTTATCGTTTGTTAAATTAATTTACAGTTCGAAAAATGTATAATTAGTGCAATTGATGCTTTAAAAATAAAAGCGAAACTTTGCTTATTTTTTATGCCAAGTTAGAATTCTCTATGCATCCTTTTTCATACATATATAATAAACCATTAAAAGAACTCTATTGGGATATTACAACAATCCAAACTGAACTATATCGCATAAATAAATATTCTTTCAAAAGTGTTTATTTTTATTTTAAAGTTTCTAGTACGTTTAACGAAATGGCAACAGTGAAAATATTGAATAAAAATGGAATTCGCATGTTATTTCAATGTAGATTAAATTTTTAGTTATTTAAATTTTAAATAAACTTCTAATTTAATTTTTTTAATGAAATTTGGAATGTAGCCTAATCTGATTTTTTGCTTCAAAATGACGTATCCCACTTGTCTGTGGGACTTGTGGTTCTTTCTGTGAAAGTGGGTGACGGACGGACAGACGGACGGACTGAACGATTATAATATCTTCCACTTTTTACGTTATAAACGTAGTGTGGAAGCTAATAAGTAACAATTTATAAATTTTCGATGAAAAAATGTTTAATATAGAACTAAATGCTGTGTTTGGTGCATTATTTCGACACATTGGAAGTTTGTGTGGAAGTAGTTCTAAGTTAAATTTTCACTTACAAACCTACTTTTTTATATAATAAAATGTCACTCAAAACATAAATATTAAACATATTTTTTTGTCGAAAATACTAAAAAAAAGGCACTAATCGTATGCGTCCGGAAGCTTAATATTGTATTAATGTCAAAAAGCACTGTACAACCTTGGTCCATTTTCGGCTCATGTCCAGTAAAAATGGTTACGCCTCGAAGGTAATGAACACAATAATGGTACGTGTAAATGTTTTTCGTGGAAAACACAAATCAAGAATTCAGCCGAAGAACTGGACAGCCTTAATATTTCATAAGCGTTTCTTGTTTAGTACCACTAATGATTTTTGTTCATAACCGAAAATCAAGTCTCGAATAATAAATTGAAGGTCAGAATTAATTTTAAAAGAAAGGTTCTTTACGAATTAGGGGTGTACCGCTCGAATTGCAAAATTGATTTAGGTAATTGAATAACTTTAATATAAAACAATAGTAAATACCAGAAAGGACATAAAATGATGACCCACTGAACGAAATATTTATTTTTAAGGGGACGCGGTACCCAAAAAATTAAATCCAGTATTTTTATCGCTAGCATTCAAATTAAACTATTTTTACAAAGAACTAACATTCAATACACAAACACGAAAAAATGATACATATTAAAACGTAAGTTTTTTTTTAAATTAAATTTTTAAAAATTTTTTACCGTTTTTTCAAAATGCTACTTCTCCTACAATTTAAAGAATTTTGTAATGGATTTTTTTTTCAAAATGTTCCCACAACATCTATTAATAAAAGTTGGTATGGATATTGAGCTATCAGTTAAACAAAAAAGTTATGTAGCTTTATGTATAAAAATGGCAAAAAAAAAAACAATTGTAAATTTTCACCTTCATCATCTATTCACACTAGACCTTATCCCATACCAACTTTTGTTAAACGCATATGTTTCAACACAGGAAAAAAATATGGAGCTCTACATTAATTACCTAAAAGCCTTAGGGTTTTAACCATTCACAAGCTGAAAAAATTAAAAATTTAAAAAATGAACATAAAATTTCAAAAACCATTTTACCAAACCACTATATCATTTTCAATAAACCTCTACCATTATAAAAGAATCCTTCTTTTTTGCAATATCCTTAGCTCACAGCATTCGAGCACGTTTAATTATTTTCTGGGCAGACCAAAATTTTGGGTAATGCGTCCACTTAAAGGTAATAGTATTTGAGTGAGATTAGCATAAGTGAACAATATCAACCGTCTGAGGAAATATAAATTTCGGCAAAATGTAAACTTCTTTTCACTACATGCGGTTTAAATTTAAATTTTCAATGGGAATGTTCCTTATGATGTCACGCTCTCCGTACTGCGATTTTATTGGTTGTTTCGTTTTCTTTCCGTACTACGATTTCATTGGTTGTTTCGGTTTCAATTCACGATCAGAATGCGGAAATAGATAAAAATAAACTTTTATTTCTGTGCAAGTTTTCTTTAATAAATGTTTAAAACGACTAACAGCACAGCAAGAAGTTGGCATTAAAAAAAATTACAATTAAAATATTCTTAGAAAACTCACTTTTGAATACCGAAACAAAAGTAATTCGAGAAAAATGAAAACAATACCGAGGAGCTGTTGTCATATCCGACATGAAACAACTCCATTAAAAATTAGTAGAAAATTTTTTATTAAAATATTTTTAATTTTGTAGTAAATTGTTTTAAAAGAACCCTTAATGAATTAAAAAAAAAATTAATGTAATAAATATATAAAATTTAGTTTTAGAAATTTTATGTGTTGCTGGAAAAACTGGTAAACTGTTGTCAGGTACATAAGCATGTCACTGACATTTGGAGCGTTTGGAAAATTTGGAAAACGTCTTAAATGACTCGAGCTTTTTATTCTTGACTAAAAGGGTTATGGACAGACGGTCATCGTCAGCATGTCGATACCAACTTTTTCATTTAAAAAAAAATTCTTTCAAATAAAATAAAGAAAAGTTGGCTAAAAATAATTCATGATTATCTAAAGTAAAGTAATTTTTTTAGTGAATTAAATAAATATTGTTACATTGTATACGGATTTTAACATTAATTATTGTCGTTTCGTACTTAACAGGTCATGCATTTTTGTTCTTATAATTAAATTTAAGGAATTTAAATATGGAAACAATAATAGTAGTTCTTTGCAATTGAAATTAATGAATCTACTTGACTCTTAGAACATCAATATTGCAAGCAAAAATATTTGCATTTTAAATTATACGAACTACACCAACCGTTCATTTAAATTTTTGATATAGGAGTCAAAATAAATATTTATTTATAACTAAAAAATAATAATTAGTAGTTATTATCATCATTGACATTTCAAATTATGTGAGTTTTTTTTAATCAAAATGCTTAATATACAACATTTAATACGCTGATATAGTTAATTTATTTACTATTTTAACATGTTAAAAATTGTTTCATGAAGTTTGCGTTGAATGAAAATTAATTTTTTTATTTAGTATTAAGTATATGAAATGAAATTACTATATTTGCAAAGCTCATATTCTCCAAAGTAACTCCAACTAAGATAAAGGGTCCAGCAGTCCGTTCATTGGCGACTTCGTCCAATTGAACGTACGGTCATCAAAAGGCGCCAAAGAACTCGCCGGACCCTATAGTTGTCTTAGTAATACTTTGGAGACAGTGAGTTTTGCAACTAGGCCCTTCATATGTTTGAGTTAAGAGTTTTAGCACCTGGCTCTTGTTGGACTTACTAAGTACTCTTCGAACGATAACGTTTCCATAATAATGATTACTAGAGTGTTTACGGGGAAGGGGGGGGGGGCGACTTCTCTTACTAAAAAGCTTTTTTTCTTCAGATATATCTTTGTGATGAATCTGAGGTGTTAAATCCATAGTGTTAAAAAGTGTTAAAATAAGAAACATAATATGTGGAAATATTTGAGAACGAGTTTATCTATGAGTTGAAAAGAATTTACCGGCCGCTATTTAAAATGATTTTTTTTACGGTGAAAGTTTTAGCTCACAGATATATTAACCTTAAGGGGGGGAGATCAAAAAACACATTTTGATATTTTTAGAATGGGATATTATTTCAAATGTTACCTTGAAAATGGTATAATTTAATAGGCAATGCGTCAATTAGAAGTATTTTAAATTAATTTTTAAAAAATACTGCCAAAGAGAGACTGCCAAAAATTATACTTTAAACGCCATTTTCCCAAAATACATATTTTAGGATATTTGGGTTTTATGGCGCAAGGGCATCTAAGGCCATACTGCGCATTTAAATAATTTCAATGATTTTTATGAAAATGTGACGACTAGTTTTCGAAACGCCATAAAATAAAAAATATACCTTTTATTTCTAAAAGCGTATGTCTATCTGTGTAAAAGTGTTTGAACTTTAACTCTGTAAAAGTGTTTGAACTTTAACTCTGTAAAAGTGTTTGAACTTTAACTCTGTAAAAGTGTTTGATCTTGAACTGTGTAAAAGTGTTTGAACTTAAACCAAAACAACAAATAGTTCTTGAGAAAAAGGTACATAAAAATGACCATTTTAACATAGGCTTCAATGGAGGCGCCAGTCCCCCTTAAAATATTTTCTTAATAATTATTAACCTTAAAAATCCACAGAATCAAAAATTTACTTACAATTTCATTTAAATAAATATTTTAATCATTTTAATGACTCCTGCTTGTTATTGAAATACTCGTAAAAGATGAATACAAAACTTTCTTATAAACAACCAACATTTTTACGAAAAAATAAATTAGTATTCAAATTAAAACTTTTTTATTTTAATTATGTATCCTTTGTATTTTAATTATAATAAAACTTGAAAACTTAAATAAAGTTTCAGACAATAGAATTCATCCACGGATAGAACAATAGAATTCATCCATCATTTCGAATGTAAAAGCAATTTCAAATAAAGTTTTCTTCATTTAATAAATAGCAAACTGAACTACATTTCTTGAAATATCAATCAATATATATTTAAAATTTAAGAATTTGTGTAGCTGATACAACATATATCATTGCATGCATTACTATTTATTCCTTTTTTTTTTTCGGGAGTTCAGTATTTTTAACAGAACAAATAAATAATTATTAGGTATATTATATCTTTTTGAGGCATATTTACCGTCAATTGCTGGCTTTTCGCTTGATCAGACTTCGTCCCCTTATTGTTGTTATTCGTCATTGCCTCTTTACATCCAGAATCGTTTGAAGTCGTTGGACTTCAGACATACCAGTTTGTCTGCCCATCCGACTTCCCAGTAATCTTTACACCATAAGAAACTGGACAACGTGTGGCCACTATTTTAATGCTTGACCACAAACCGCGGTCGGAGCACCCTGTCATTTAATAAAAAAAAAAACTGTTATAGAGCGCCCTCTAGTGGTTGAAGGGCTGCTAAGCAACCCTAGAATTTTTTTTTATGGTTTCTTTATAGAACCAATGTTTCAGTTTTAATTTTTTTCCAGTTTTAATTTTTTAAAAGAACTGTTGGTCTAATAATAATAATAGTGGAATTTATATTAAATTTAAACGCTAAAAATTCTATTTAATTAGATCAAATTATATTCTCTAAAATTAAAAAAAAATCAAGGAAAGCTAGTTTTTCAAAAAAAAAAGTACTGTAGAACAAGGATAAAATCTGTTAAAATAATGAAAAAGATATATATTTTAGCCTTTTCAAAATACACAAAAAATTAATATTGTAGCTTAAAAACGTATTATTTAGATAAAAAACGAGGGGGGTGTAGGTAATTATATACTGTAATTTCAATAGCTTTAAAAGCTGAAAAGTTCTATGACAGTTACCCTTTGCGCATGCGTGATTTTCTGGAAAGCCTTATTATAACGTCCGGCAGGTACTATATGGGAACTCGGTATCTGAAATTTAAATTCAGTGGCTTTTTTAGTTCGTGATATCGAGTAGTTCCACACAGATAGAATGACAGACGTACCAATGTTCAGAAGAAACCTTTCAGGAATCAGCACCCTTCAAAAGCGCAAGAAAGAAAAACCCAAAATATTCATTTCCCATTTTCGACCCCCATCGCAATACTTTCAATCCCTCATAGCCATACCTTATGTTATGTTAGGTAATTGAAAGTAACAATAATCACTTAAAGCTTCGTATTTAGCAGCATTGTGCACCTTGATTTTCTGAGTCAGTTCCTGTTTTCTAAACTGTTTTTATTTTATTTAGGTTGCATTGATAACAGCTATGATGGTGACCGTCATATACAATTGAGTTGAAAAAAAAACTAGGTTCTGGAGCATTTCCACACATCCTATTATGCAACTGAACTAATATATACGACGTTTTTAAAACAAATAACCAAACGAAACATATTATGCATTCTTGTCAAAACCACAGAGATAGCTCTAAACACGTGAAACCGATCAGACTGTTTTTTCTTGAAGATCCGTTCCCTTCCGTAATTGGTACCGATTTGAGTGCTCTCGTTGTTAAAGTTGTAGAAGGAGTGGTAACATTTTAGGGAAGATTGCCACGCGAGAGGACTGACCGTGTGGAAATCACCGTAATCCATTTTGTTTTCATCCAGCATTTGAAGTTTTAATAAAAGGGGCAGAGTCTTTTGCGAAACCTGGTACGCGAGAGAGCATTTTGTTAATGCAAAAAAGAAAACATTACATTAAAGCAAAAAATATTACATTAATACAAAAAAATCGTTAGAATTTGAGCATTGTATATAATTTTATAGTTGTTGAATATGCTATTGTTCAAATGGAGAAAATCAATTCCAAATTTTGCTAAGTAAAACACAGTACCATTACACTGAGATAATTTAACTTAAAAAAAAATATGGATATAAAATATACGGGTCATGATTAAATAAAAGGGGGAGTAGCCGATTTTTAAATTACTTCGAAAACTCGACATCCCTCCCCCCCTTCATGCTATGATAAATTTTAGCTTTCCCGCGAATGAAAAATAGAAATCTGTTTATTAAAGAAGATTCTGTAAATGCACCTTTCCTACTACAGGGGTTTTCTAACAAATAAGAAAGGTTGATAAAAACGATTCTGTAAAAGTTGTTTTTCTGCTATAGTAGAAATATGGCAAGGAAACAGAAATCTAACAAATCCCTTTCTGTAAGGTTTCTTTTTCCCCTATGCTTGTTTTGAAAGCAGGCAGAATATCGACTTGTAAATGGTTACAAGTTGAAGAGATTTGAGTAGAGTTAAAATATATTTATTAGATTTTACCAAAGATATGAGTATATAAGTTAATATTTCTCAACTGCATGATACTATTAAAAAAAGCCTAAGTGTTTCTTTTCGGTGATTTTTTTTCTTAGTTTACTAGTATACTAGTTTAGTCTTAGTATACTAGTTTATCAATACTCAGGGGTATCTTTATTTGTTACAACTACCAAAAGAAATTATTTTTTTAAAAAAATTCTGTACATAGTTGAAATTGAAAATAAATTAACTACAGGAGAATTTTGAATTTACTCATTACTAAAAAGTATATTAACAAAACATGGTTCCGTTACATCACGCATCTAGTATTAATCTAAACTTTTCTTAATCTCTTTACTAAAACTACCTTACGCTTCTCAAATTTTACTAAAAAAATATTATCTGCAAAATAGTATTAGCTTCAGGGAAAAAATGAAAATATTTCGTTGCAAATAAAACTTATTTATGATAAGTATGTAAATTTAAACTACTATTTTAACCATAAGCAAAATTAGGATGTATAATGCTTATTTTAACACGAGATAAATAACTTTTCCCGCGTTTTATAAGTTTAATTTCATATTTTGTTCGGCCAAGATATTTTTATAACATGCAAAACACATAAAATACTTCGCCTCGAACTTCTCTGTGACCTATAAAAAATTAGTTTTAAACACGATTATGTAAGAAGCAATTATTGATTTTAAAAAATCAAAAATTTTATATGACATTATAAAGAGAGACATAGTCTAAAATACTGAAAATTAAGTAGTAGTCAAAAATAATTGTATTTTTAACAATAATATAAAAAGAATATATTGTAAAAATTATCAGTATTTCTATTTAAAAGTAAATTTAACTAGACAAAATAACTGAATTCTTATAATATATAAATATTGTCAAACTACATTACGCAACTGTGAGCAAAGCAAAATATAAGTGACGATGAAGTCTCAAGATTTGAACGTTATGTTGATTGTGTGTGTTAAGAACATAAAATATTAACTTCTTCTTTACTGCGTTGTGGGTGAAAATTTAGATTTTGTTTTTTGTAAAAAAAAAAGTGTTTGCTTATAATAATAATTTTTTTATTGCAAATAAGATATTTAAGTACTTACTGTTAATTGTAAATAATTAATAGATTCTGTTTACTTTCAATTATTTACAGTTACAGACAGTGGCGGATCCAGAAATTCACCCGGGGGGGGGGGGGGGGGGACACAACAATCGTGCTGGGGCGCAACTAGAAATAATTTCTGGGGGGGGGGGGGGGGGTCAATTTTTTGATATTATTTTTAATAAATTTTTTTACTAGAATTGTTTCTAATTAAAAATATTTCTAATTAAATTTACTTTTAATTAAAATTATTTTTAACTTAATTTTTTTTTATTAAAAATATCTTAAATTAAAATTATTTTTATTTTTTAATTCAATTCTCCATAGTAAATACAGATTTTTACTAATTTTTTTTACTAATTACTATTTATTTAAATAACATTAGATTTTATTTTACTTAACTAAAGTTTGTATTGTTAAATCGATAATTAATGCTTTATTTTTTAAATAAAAATTAAGTGCAATAAATAGGAAAATATCAATTAATTTGAATGTTTCGCATGATGTAACGCTCTTGTTATCATTTTTCTGCGTACTGCGAGGATATCATTGGTTGCTTCGGTTGATATCCACAAAGTGAAACAACCCCATTATAGAATGTTTTTTTTTTTAATTTAACTACAAAAACTAATTAAATAAATCACCTTATTTGCTGTACAGAAATTAAACGATTAGCTCCGGAATATTAAATTAAACATTTATTTAATTTGTAAAAATATTAAATAACAAAAATTTACTAAATACAAAACTAATCGCACAAAAATTAGTTTTTATTAAGTGTATTCAATAACTGGTTTGGAACAAGTATTAGCAAAATATTTCATGAAAAAGTAAAAAAAAAATAATAATAATAATTCAAGCAAATTTTCGAAGATTCGATGTGGCTAACATATAAACAATTTGTAGAAACTAACTACAAATAATACGACATGTTAAAGCTAACCATAAATAATGTAATATTTAAAACTCAAGTATTCATATTTAATTATTAGACGTCATACAAATGCGATCGTAAACGTGAAATAATTAAATGCAGCATTATGTATCATATAAAAATAACAACTAATAAACCATGGTTTAAATATTAAACAGCAATTAAAATTTAATGAAAATAGAACTAATTATACCTTAATAGATTTGTATTAAGCATTCAGACAAAAACAGTAAAAAGAGGGGCGACCTACTAACGGCCCGTGCAGCCAAAAAATGTCCGACGAATAATACCCCGTGTAGTGGAAGTGCATGTTAAATATGCTCCAAAATCCCAACGCTGCGTACGATGTCGCCCTTAACGGTTGCGTTGGGTGCTACTCATCACTTCTTGACTGTGGTTCTAAATTACGACACCCGTCGCCAATAGCCCTCGTGAAGCTATTGTGCGACGATAATTCAACCTAAACTAACCCACAAGATAGTCTTTAAAATGCCACCTTCACAAATATTATAAATTAGCAATTAAGAAAATTGTAACGCATTATTTTTGTTTTTTAATATCATTGGGGCAATTGCAAGCAAATTTTATAAATAAGAACTCATTTATCATTTACTCATTTATGGAAGCTAATAACTTATACTCTCTTATAATCCAATCTTATGACATTTGATGTATAACATATGAGAGAAAGGCGCGAAAAACTCCCGGCTTTAGAACTACACTTATTGTTACTTGGATTTAATATAAGCAAACTCAAAACCTTAAAAAAAAAAAACGTTTACAAAAATATGCATCGTTAGATAGCACGTGTGGAATATATACGGCGCCACCCTCCAAATAAATAAAAATAAAAAAATTATTTCCGAAACTTTTTTCGCGCCGAATTTTGTGATTGCCTAGTTTTCGTTATTTCTTTTCTTTATCTTTTTTCTTTTCGTAATATCGTGACCTTGACAGATTTGTGTCTTCTGGATTATGACGTCATTAAAAATGTGAAATGTACGTTTTCCCACCAAAAATTATGAAAAAATAGACTTTATCAACTATTTGATTAGAAAATTCAATAATATCTAGTGTAACTTTACATTTTCTGGGGGGGGGGGGGCACGTGCCCCTGTTCCCCCCCTGGATCCGTCAATGGTTACAGATATAAATTTCTGACTTTTGCATTAATTCGACTGTTAACTAATCATAATTGACTTATTGAAGGCTATTAATGCTTTGTTAGCAACTTCGAACAAAAGCAGTTAAATTTGGAAAAATTTTGTAGGGAGGATACAGCAACGACCTTACGAAATGTTAACAAGTTTTTGTTGACAATAGTTAACATATTCACTGCCGGATTTAAGGTATGCCGCTTATGGGATAATGTTCATTTGCCATCCCTTTATAGTCCCCATTTGCTTAATACATTTGTTTTATAACAAAGAAAAGGATGGAGACTGGAGTTTATTGACGTTTTCTAAATTTGTTTTACGAAATACTTATTTACTTAAGATAAAATTTACTTTTAATAGCTTGCAAAATGAATAAAATTTTAACCTTTAAATAAACTGCTCAATAGCTGCCTCTTAACAACCCTCCCCCCTAAGATGCATCTTGCATAGCCAATTTAGAAATATGGCATTGAACATACTACATTGTGTTACATAATTTTGAGAATGAAAATATGCATTTTAATACACAAATAGTACTACTGTCTAATAAAAGTCACAAAATGAAATGAATTGATTACTCTAAACGCTTTATCCTCAAATATTCTGAAAACGAACCATTTGACGCAAAAAATCTCAAAAAAAAATATATATATTGTTGAAAATTTTTGAAACTTTGGATTTGAGTTACACTTACATACTACATTGGAAATATAGCATTGGTCCAGATCAGACAATTAACATTAATTATTCTGATAGTAAGTTTTAATTTAATAATGTTTCAAGTTTTAACCCCCAAAATTAACATAAAAATATTTTATTAATGTGTTACACTTTAATAAAAATTCAGCTTTACTTTATTATATTAGTTCACCGCAAAATATGTTACTATAATGCACTTCACTTATATTTAATCAATTTATTCTCATATAATTAAAACGTCTTGTCCGTGGATTCAAAAATCATGTCCGTGGGCCAAAAAAACACGGACGTGCTGTCCACAGACATGACAAATTACATGTTTAATCCTTGTAAAACATGGTATGTTCATATTTGGAACACGAGTTTAAAAAACTAAGCTCTTTGTATATAATGCTACACATAATTAAGTAAGAATAGACATTTGATTAGCTTACCTAAGTTCTTTCTTAGTCACAGACGTGATGAACCCATCTTGACCTTTCACTAAATCTTAAGTTTAAGGAATAAAAAAAATTACTTAAACCTAAAAACAAAATGATTTTTTGATTTTTCTATATAATATGGCTGCAAATGAAGCTAAAATGACATAGACACTGCGTTGTACTGCCACCTTTTGAATTCAATACAAGGTTTTGTTCATGCCCACGGACGCGACTGCAGTCATTGGGGACAAGAATTTAATGCTCAGTAAAATAAATACAAATTAAAAAATAAACATAAAAATTGCATTAATATATATATTTCCAAAATGTTCTTTAATTCAATTCTTTAATTTAAAAAGGGAATTTATATTTTATAAGTTAGATATAAATTGCCAAACTTTACAGACGTGACGTTGAAACACACCACGGACATGACATATCACGCTCTGTGTACTAAAAAAAACTATAATAAAATAGGAAATCTTGTATACTCCATAAACTATATTCTCATTTTTCCCTAAGTTACTTTGCTTTTAATAGCCTATATTACTTTTAAAACTGACAGGAACAAGAATAGTTCGTTTTCAGAGTATTCACCCTCTAATGTTCACCCCCCCCCCCGATTAAATTGTTCGAATTATTGGAAAAAAATAAAAACACTGTTTTTAAAATATATTCTATTTATTAAAACTCAAGACTCAAGCGATGGCTTCGTGGCTAAGGTCTTCAGGATCTTCACATGGTGCAGTGCTGGAGTAAGATGGGTGGCGTAGTTCACTTTGTGGAGAAAACAAAGGGCGATGCTCTTCGCTGAATCCCCCGCCACTAGCCCCAAGCGACTGGCTAACTTTTATTCCTAAAGGAATGGAACAGATTAAAAAGGCACAGATATAAAAAAATATTTTTTGGTACTGTGCATAATCTCAACAGGAAAAAAATTCTGATAAAGACAAAAACCGACAGGTTTGAGAATCTTGACAACTCAATAAATTAATGCTATTATGCTTAATTAAAGACAAAATAATTACTAATTTTTGCATTTTTTGCTGTCGGGATAATGGACTGTCAGGATTATGGCTTGTTGGGATTTTGGCTGTCAGGATTATGTCCCAGAACCAATATTTCCATGCATTTTAAACAGATATAGGATATATAATAAAAATACATGATATTTCCCTACACATGGTTTGCTGACAAACTTACCATAAAAAAGCTAAATAAAAAATATATATTGGTATAAATAAAAGACACTTTAAACAAAATGTTACAAAAAATATCTGATAAACGTTCTAAGAAAAATTGTTATGGTAACAAAGAGTTGTCAAATTATGTTAATTATAAATTTTCAGTCTCATCAAGCTAATGCATTAGTTTTCAAATACTCACTTCAGTGAAAGTATTGCTTTGCCATGTAAGCATATTTTCACCAGGCGTGAGAACCGTTATCACAGCATAATAAAATAACTTGGAAGGGAAAATAATGTGTTAGGGTTATTTAATCAATAATTATATTATAATTGATTGAGTTATAAATTTTGAAGTTTTAATGTACCTCAATATATTATAAAATGGCAACAAATACTATTTTAAACTTTACCAATTAATTATTAAATAACCCAATGCTTATTACCTCTATTTTTTATTTGTTTTTATGATGATTCTCATACATTCGTGAAAAATTCTTAAATGCCAAAGAAATACTTTTGGGGAAAGTGAAATTTCGAAACCAATGCATTAGTTCTATGCAACTGACCATTGACTAAACATCGCTCTTACACAGTAAGGTTGTAAACATTCTATACATTTTTTAACAGTGTATTTCATAAGAACTTTGAAATTTATTAAGAGAGTCAGCATCAATTATAATATAAGTTTTATATTGGAATATTAACAAAAATATATTCTGTCTACATTTGAAACTATAGTTTATCTATTTTATTCGTTTAGATCTATGATCGAGTTTACTTTGACCAAAATAATAGAAACAGATAACAGAAATTCGAAGTACTAATCTTAACAGAATAAATTTTTGCACTTGACTTCGATAAAATTTAGAGGAAACAATAACTGACTCACCGACATGCCGTATGTGTTGTGATACATCCTGAGTGACATCTGATACATCCCACATACTCATGAAGGAGAGACAGCAGGGGGCAGGGGGAGAGGCAAGGTCCACATATGGGGCATGAGAGAAAGCAAAGTAGTGTGCACAGGATGCCACAAACATCTCAATGCAGATCAGAAAGTTCTGAAACACAAGGCTAGGATTAGGTACAGTAAAACTTCTAAAGCATGCTGTTTAGTTTTAATTTTTGTACAAATTATGAATTTGGAAAGAGGTGAAAAGTAAAATAAAAGAGAAATGTTTACATTAAAAAAAAAGGGATTTACTGTGCATACTTTGTAAAAATAAGTCTTATGCTCGTTTTATGTAAATTTTTTTAATCATAAACAATTGAAATAATGGGCAATATTTTTTTACAGCTTACAAGATTTAATAAGAAAATTGTAAAATGCAATTTTGACTTTTTAAACTGATACTTCTCAAAAAGGGGGTCCCTTCTTCAACAACCGATTTTCCATAGAACACAGAGTGGTTTTAAAAAGTTTTACTGTAGTACTAAAAATGGTTCGTTGTTTCACATACAGATGAGTTTAAAAGCTTGGGGGCCAGTGGCTGATGTGCTGCAAAACCGAGGTTCGAATCTTGAATTGTACAAAGCTTACTCAGCTTTTCAACCCTATGCCTAACCTACCAGTGGGTTAATAAAATGAAGACAAAGCTATGTTATGAACTAAAAATAAGGGTTAGGTGTCAGCCTGAACAACAAGATGAAATGGACACAGCTCTTAGTCCCCATGGAAAGTCACACCAATGAGTTAGTTTGGTTAAGTTTTAAAAACTGAACATAACAATTTAATTGGTCATCGTCAAGTTTTATCGAAGGAAAAGCAGCTATTTGTTCTGGTAGGTGTATTTCACAGACCATAGTTGCAAATTGGCTGAGCACTGTTGAATATATACAATGTTATCAAGGGTTGGTTTGGATCAACATATTTTAACATTTTAACAAGACTAGAGAAAATTTGTATGATTTTAAACTGTTCTTTCCCCTTTCAAGTTTTATAAAATAGCCCCCGAGTTTTTAAAAAACAAAAATAAAAATAGTTGTAGTCAGGGATTGGATTTTGTAACACTGTTTAATTTTTTGGAAAGTAACTGTAACTTAGTTACTTTTAGCAGTAACAAAGTAACAGAAAATTTTGTTACTTTTCCGTTACTTATCACGCCACTCTTCACAGATGTTTTAGACACAGTTCAGCGTTTGGCTTAAATTAAATTAGTTACAGTCTAACTTTTAAAAACGTTGAGTTTTAGTTCTTAATTTTTTTTCCTGATTGTTCCGATTTCTTTAACCTTGGTTCTATTTGCGAAACGGCAAGATAGCTAAATTGAAATTTTTCTTATAAACTTGAAATTTCTAAAAGTAACTGTAATTAGTTACTTTTTGTATTAAGTAACTGTAACAGAGTAACTTTGCATATCAAGTAACTGTAACATAGTTAAATTTTTAATTGAGTAACTGTAACAGGGATGCTTTTTAAAAGTAACTTTCTAATTCCTGGTTGCAGTACCTGAAGGCTCCTTGCCACCTCTGCTACATCTGCCCCGGGGGTTGTGAATGACTCCCGGATGACACCCACAAATGCCAGTATAGATATGATCACAGACTGGCTGAAACATAAAAACAAATTTTATCTTAAAAAAGCTGATCTCCTATGTTATAAAACATGAAATGTGTATTATGATAAAGACTGTTAAAGTTACAACAGGAGAAACATTTTAATAACTTAACTTTAGCTAAAACAAGTTTGATTTTAAAATATATCAAACTTTAAAATATGTGTTTGGAGTTAACAAACTACAGCTCCCTTTAACCTAAGAGAGGTAAAATAACCATTCTTAAGGAGTTATATACTTACAAAAATGAAAAGAATACTACAGCTTTGATGCATAAAAATTTAGCAATTGGTCTCATAGGCGCTAACTGCTCCTTGTTTGCCTGATAAAAAAGCACAAGGCAGTACATGGCAATCTGTAAAGAAACAAAATGAAAATAAAGCACAAAAACAAACTATCTAATATCGAAAACATGATTTCTAATAAGAATTTTTTAGAGCTTCATTTGAAAATATTTTGTCGTTATTCAGGCACCAACAAGATATATAATCACTTAGTGGGCCTGACTAGTGATAATATCTTCTAACATAGGCCTTTATAGTACAAATAAAATATATAATATAAAAAAACAACTAGCTCTCACACAGAAAACACAATAATGTTGTTGATTTGCAGTGTATAGGCTAATAATAAATATACAGCAGTATAAACAGTTGTAATGTATTCACAATATCAACCAATTACGGTTCATTGCAAGGAATTGAAAGCCTATGGTATTTGCAAGGTAGTGGAATATTTTAAAGAAAAATTTACATTAGGCAAACTACACTCTTCATAAATGATTTATTTGAGACATTTAGATTTTGATTTGCCAAAGCATTCTAATTGTATTTTGCAGCAAAACTTTGGTTTACAATATTGATTTCGAACATGACTTTCTATCCAAACTTTAAGTGATTTAAAATTAACACTTATGAAATAATCTCCTCTATTTTCAAATACAGAACTTTTTCAAAGAAAATTTCTAAAACTATTAAATGACCCTTACCTTTGAGGAAAATTTCTATATATTATTAACCCAGATTAAGGTATCATAGTGCATGAAATGTTTCAAAAAACGATCTTATTTTAGCAACTTACATTAAATTTAGTATTTTTTAAATTTTTATTTAAAGCGTTGGTGATACTTTAAAAATTATTCAATAAAATAAAAATATTTTTAAATTTTTTTCTCATGCAATAATGAGTTATAAATAAAATAAAAATTACATTCATGAAAACAAGTTAAAGTTATCCTTTGCCAATACGACTACCCCTTATTTGGTTCAACACTGAGCGAATTTCACATTAAAAAATGACTCACATGATTCAGATACTTACAAACTGAGAAAAGTTATTGATTGCTACAATATAAGGAAATGCATAATTGGGAGAAAATTTTCCTTCCCCGTACACACCACACATTTCAGTTATTCTAAGGATAAAATAAAACATTATAAGGAAAATTAAAACATATTTGGTCCCAAAACAATGAAAATATCAACAGTGAATTTTAACTTTTGTAGCACCTTCATTTTAAGAAGCATTCTAATGGGTGTCACTCTTTTATTGGATTTAATTTTCAATGACAAAATAAATGTGTAACTTTTGCATTTATACTGTTTTTTTAGATCTGCTATAACTATATA
The DNA here is from genome assembly GCA_019343175.1 of Oedothorax gibbosus. Taxonomy (NCBI): domain Eukaryota; kingdom Metazoa; phylum Arthropoda; class Arachnida; order Araneae; family Linyphiidae; genus Oedothorax; species Oedothorax gibbosus. The sequence continues at coordinate 648,060 of JAFNEN010000181.1, forward strand.
TAATTATTCATATTAATTCAATCAATTTTCATATCTTTGAATTATGTACATACATGTGCGATATTGTAATAGTAGAGTAGAATTACATTAAAATAAAAAGGTAAAATATGACACAGACAAAATAAAACCCAGCAACTTACAAAGATATTAAAGTGGTGACTGGACGAATAACTGTATACTGTAGGATACCATGCTTACAAGCTTGAATAAAGTAGCTAAGTGAGATAAAGAAAGAATATTACAATTATAAGTCTCATTTAGTTTTCAACACTTTTTAAAAATATATAACTCTATAGCAAGTTAGCAAGGACCATTGGAGTCTGCAAGAATGACTTGGATCGGGTTAGTCATAAGCTACTTTGACATTTGACAAGCAATAAATTATATGTACTGTAGTATGAAATTCTTTATTTTATGGTTTGTCTGAAGACACAATGAAGTCTTAAACTAATTTCCATAACTAGAATACCAGCTATACCTTCTTGTGTTCAAATATATTGAGTCCTGTTGTTTATTTTAAAATTTCATGGAAGTATGTGAGATGTTGTTAATTGAATAAAACCATGTGTGTTTAATATGGCAACTCAAGTCTTTCTTAGTAAAAAATACATAATGTTTTCTACTGATTGTCAATTTTTATTATTAATTTGTATGATGTAACCGATACCAATGGAGGGATGTACACAATAAAAAATTCCATTTGTTTATCTAAAAATAAATATGATAAAACACTAAAACTTGTCAAACCACCTAAATATGTGGATATATATAATATACACATATTTAGGTGTGTATATATGTATCCATATAATATCCCTATACCTAAATATGCGTATAGATAAAAATACCTATACCAAATACTAAATCCAATAAAATAGTAAAATCTGTTAATTTGTTTAGTATGAATTTTTGTGCACCATAAATTGCTAAACTGTGTTTCTGTAATGTCTATTATTTTACAATTAACCCTTAATAACATACTTTCCAGGGGGACAAGGTGGGAAACAGCACAAGGGGAAAATGTAAGGCACAGGCACCTCAGGTCGGTACTCGGCTTCAAAGTGTAAAAAATTCAGCAGGAAGATCATGAAGTTGTAGATCACATAGGCTTCGTAGCACTCTCGGAGAGTATCTAAGTAGATGCCCACATGTGGAAAGGTGAGTGCCAACCACTGAAAATAAAAAGAAATTAAACAAGAGTAAAACTCTAATTGTTAACATTTAATTTCGTGATTTAAATGTTAGGTAATCTAGAAACAAAAAAGACAAGCTAGTTGTAGTCAACAATCTATAGAATGCTGAAAATCCTTTTCCATTAAACAAAAAATACAACTAATGCCAATTAATTCTAGGTCTCCAATTTCACTTTTTTAGATACTTCGAGTCTGTCTGTCTTTTAACCCTTTTGACGGTTCATCAATGCTCACTACCATTATCATTTTGTGCATAACCTATAAACTTTCAAAATAAGTTTATAATTTGCTACTATGCATGGGAGTCTGATCCATCACAATGGCCACGACAATCACACAACTTGAGATTCCATTAGAGATATATATCTAATAAATATTTTTATGTAGATCGCTGGGTCGTAATCCGTTCAGTTATTTTAGTACAGATTTTAATTTTCTTTATTAATAGATTCTTGAAGTAAATTAAGAATAACTTTGACGGAAAGTACATGTTTAATTCTTTATAAAACTAATATATAAAAAAATGTCATAGAATATACAGAGTAATAAATAAATTAACAAAAAAAGTTATAAGTAGAAATGAAAGTTTAGTTAAGTATAACTTTGAAAAGTATGTCATTATTGTATATCAATATGTGACAATACACTTGCCGGAACTTAAAATTGTCTTGTCTTCAGAATTGACATAAAAATGTTTTACAGTAGTACAGTACAGCAGTTATAAAAAAATATCTATAAGTACTTATAGAGAAAACCAATATCCAAAAATACCCACAGCATTTAGAGCATAGATTGGAACCATCCATAGTATTCTGAAAAAGAAAATGTCTTAAGAATAAAGAAGGTAGGTCAGTTTAAACAATTAAGCTTAAAATAAAAATAATTTGTACATTGAAGAAAAATAAATTTGAATTTCGACAATATGATAGCAACAAAGACAAAATAGCCACTAGGGATAACGTATGAGGCTGACCATAGCTGAGAAGGATATACAGGGTGGTTATAAAATAACGCTCACTATTCGGAGTGGTCTGTAGCTTGAATGAATAATCCGAATGCCACAAGCATTGATACACTTACTAATAAAGGAGGGCGAAAAAGAATGGAATAATAAAAAAGAAGGCCCCGGTTAGGGCCGGAAACTCGACTCTTGACCAGGGTTCTAAATTACGAGGCGTAGCCAATTATGGCCAACACAGCCAATTACGCCTCGTAATTTAGAACCCTGGTCAAGAGACGAGTTTCTTTTTTATGATTCCATTCTCTTTCCCCCTTCTTGATTTAGTAATTCTCTCATTGAGACACTTACTAATCAAGAAGGGGGAAAAGGAGTCATTAAAAAGAAACTCGTCTCTTGACCAGGGTTCTAAATTACGATGCATAGCCAATTATGGCCAACACAGCCAATTACGCCTCGTAATTTAAAACCCTGGTCAAAAGATGAGTTCATTTTTTATGATTCCATTCTTTTTCCACCTTCTTGATTAGCAAGTGTCTCGATGTCTGTTGCATTTGGATTATTCATTCAAGATACAGACCTCTTCGAATAGCGAGCATTATTTTATAACCACCCGGTATTAAGAGTGTAGTTGCAAAGCTCAGTCTCCAAAATATAACTAAAACATAGGGGGAAGGCCCATTCATTGGCAACATTTTACAACTGAATACTATTTACAAAAGTCAAAGGTTGCCAATGATTTAGCCGGCTACTATATATCTTGGTTATATACTATTTGGAAATGTTGGTTTTGCAACTACAACCTTTTGATGTGTTTCACACCCCAGAGCTCTTTGTCAGGAAAGCTAAAAAAGTCAACAAATTTTGGATTTTTAGTTTATGTGAACGTAAAATTAATTTATATTTTTATTTTTTCCAATATGTGGCATCAGTTGTTAGAAATAAAAAGATGGAGTAAGTTGTGATTTATATTCATAGATTTATTCCCCCTGTTTTCTACTCTTTAGAGTGATAATTTTAGGAGATTTGCGATTTGCATTTTAGAGGGAAAAGGAAAAATCGGGAAGAATTTCCTAAATGTTCCGCACGCTATAACTGCACAGTAATAACCATTACTTAGAAAGACATTCAAAAATTAATTTTACCTAATACTATGAATTGTAAATTAAGCTTGTCAAAAATAGCCATAAATTTCTGAACATTTATAGAACACCCATTAGGATTAACATTAATTTGAAAGGGACACACTTACCTAATAATGTGTCGTTGTAAATAAGGCTTGTTATAATGCACTAAGTGCTGAGTAATTTCCCAAAATGTTATAGGCAATGCCATAAGTACAAAAATACCTGCCGTGAACCAAGCTGAGATTTGAGGGGTATACCCTTTTTGTTGAAACTGAACTGCACACAAAGGTAAAACAATTAGTATTATCAGACTATAAGTCATCATTACAACGGGCCGAATCCACATTCGCCATCTTATAAAAATCCAAGAAGTGCACATTGTGTCAATTTCGCTTGAGTTAATATTTCAGATCATATGATAAGGATTTACGGAAAGGGGAGTAATGTTGTTATTTGGTACATATCACAAAATTTTGGAGTAAAAAAGAGCGAAAACATTTAAATTACAAACATCCAATTTCTTTTCTCATCAAAAATACCATTAGTCTGATTAAATCAGTAAAACATAGCAAAAATAGTGTCTTTTTGTTTGCATAGCAATCGTCTCTAAGTTTGGTCTCTGGTTTCTGTATTTCTGTTTACAAATAAAGTACGATGGATACAGTTAGCTTGCCAAGAGCCAGCTTGTTTCAGACAACGTACATTTTCAGCTTCCACTTTAGCACCTCCTTTAATTATTGCTTTTATAGCTTCTTTGTTTACAAGTGATATTGGTTCACCAATCGAAGTTCGAGAAATAATTTATTTTCACTAAGAATTTCTGTCTTAAAACTGTAACTTGACTACAGCTTTAAAAGTTACAAAGCATATATAGCTGTGTTGCAGATCTATTATCACACACGAGATTAGAAACAGACAGCAGAAATTAAAATAAACGCAGTTTACTTTGATTTTCAAATTTAAAGAGAAGAGAGAATTTTAAATTTTTCAGTTGTGTTCCTTCGTCATTAAAACGTTTGAATTTGATGCAATTCGTTAAATTTTAAGTTTTTTCAACAGTAAATAAAAAATTTCATTGCTGTGAGGTATTATCATTCAAGCCCTGATTACATACTTTGTTTTTATGTCAGCAATGATTATGCAATCGATTTTTTTAGATAGTTTTGTGTTTAATATGCGTTTAGGTCATTCCATTTTGCAGATTAAAATGAAATCTCACCACCTTACAATTTTTTTTTTAATTATAAAACTTTCAGTAATTGACTTTCTGTATTCTTATATATTTTTCAATTATCTTTTCTTAGAATAAAAATAATAAATGTTCGAAAACTGTAATAAATCGTATTTTTAATGTTACTTGATATATTATAAAATAGTAGGGATGCACCGAATATTCGGTTACTATTCGGTATTCGGCCACTTTAGCCGAATATTCGGTTTGGCCGAATAGCTTTACGATTCGGCCGAATAGTGAAATTTAAATTTTTTCAAAATTCTTCATGTTAATTTATCTTCTAAAACGTCGAAAAAATTCCCAAACAGGACTTGTTTTCTTTTTTGATAGACTAAAGTTCTTATTTTTTTGTTATTTATAATGTTAAATCAAGCTTTACTCAATAGTTGTATTAAATAAACATGTATCTTTAGGGAAACAGTTCAGTTACTGTGAGTGGGCTTTAAAAAAAACAATAATTTAATTACCATATGTATCGCAATTGTAAGCCATGGTTTTATTATTTTTTTTCTAATTTTCATTCTACCTCGAATCCACCTACTTTTGTTTATGTTTTCATACTTCTATTTTCGTTTTTGTGTTGTGATTTTTCCAAGTTACACTTTCTAAAAGGCTTGTTTTAATAACAAACGAGTATCACTTTATTGTGTGTTGCTTTAATAAAAAATTTAATAGCTATATTGTATTAAAATTATTGTGTGATTGTGTACTTATATGTTTGTGTTGAGTTTAAATTGATGAATAATAAATACAACTTACTTAGATCGGACAAAAAAATATAAATGGGTTTAGGTAGACTTTGGCCGAATATTCGGTATTCGGCCAAATTTGGTATTCGGTGCATCCCTATAAAATAGCATTTGCTATGGGAGGAAATTTACAAAGATGTCTAGGTAACCAAAAGCAAATGGTATTTTTTATATCTTTTAATATTATAAATTATTTAAGTTTTTATTATCATTTATTAGATGGCAAGTAATGATGATAGCCCTGAGCCACCTCCTGGGCTCACAGTTGAGGATTTCAAGAAAACAAATACATTGGATGTTGACAAATTACAGGAGACCAATCCTTTTATAGAATTGATTTCACATTTGCAAGATGAAAATATAATCCACAATTTGAGAAAGGTATAGTTCTATAGACATGCTTTTTTAGCTTCCACACTACGTTTATAACGTAAAAAGTGGAAGGTTTTATAATCGTTCAGTCCGTCTGTCCGTCACCCACTTTCACAGAAAGAACCACAAGTCCCACAGACAAGTGGGATACGTCATTTTGAAGCAAAAAATCAGATTAGGCTACATTCCAAATTTCATTAAAAATTTAAATTAGAAGTTTATTTAAAATTTAAAGAACTAAAAATTTAATCTACATTGAAATAACATGCAAATTCCATTTTACTCAATATTTTCACTGTTGCCATTTCGTTAAACGTACGAGAAACTTTATTTGAACTAAAAATATTTATTTATGTGATATAATTCAGTTTGGATTGTTGTAATATCACAATAGAGTTCTTTTGAGGGTTTATTATATATGTATGAAGAAGGATGCATATAGAGAATTCTAACTTGGCATAAAACAAATATGCAAAGTTTCGCTTTTATTTTTAAAGCATCAATTGTACTAATTATATTTTTTAACTGTAAATTAATTTAACAAACTATAAATTAGTGAATTTTCGAAAGAAATGTAAATGGCAAATTAAGGCGACACAAAGATATTTATTAAAAAAGATTACATCATTATCCTTCGAACTTCAAACAAATTTAGGAAACGATAAAGTCTAATTATTAAATCTGAGAAAGAAGATTAATGAAAATAGTTAATTTTGGCGTTTAAAACTTTGAATTCCAAATAGCTAAAGGCCCTGTTTTTATTAGAATTAAATCACCTTTGCCATTCGCAACAATCGCTCGAGAAACTTTAATTCTTTTAGACAATAAATTTAAATAAATTTATTTTTGCGAAATCAATCAGTTTGAAATGACGTCAAATATATTTCACTACGGATTCTTTGTATGTTGATATGAAATGTTTTCCTTCTATTTAAAAGCGAGGAATATTACGTATTTATTCTTTGAAATATAAATTAATTTTTGCTAACGATAAGTAATAATTATTTAATTTTCGAAATAAAATAAATGAAACTAGCCAAATTTGGCGTGTAAATGTTTAATATAGAATTAATGTTGTGTTTGGCGCGTTTATTCCTGTTAAACATAAATGTGTGGAAGCGGGTTAAGTGACAGATTCTGTTACAAACCTACTTGTTTTAAATAAAATTTTAACCTATTTTCTTGAGCAATAAAGCTAATCTGTTTTGAATGTGTCATTACGACTTGTCATTTTCACACAAATGTAGATGAGGCCATTTTTTTTAAACAGTCCCTTATTATTTACAGAAATTTATTAAATAATAAATTTAGATTATTATTATTTACAGATTATTAGCATAACAAAAGTTATATAATAAAATGTCTTTTAAAACATTTCATAATAAAAATATTGCTTATGCCAGTCAAGGTATTTTCTATGAAATACTTTTTAAGCTTTAAATATCTTAACTACAATTCACTGACAAAAATGGTCAAGGTTTGATAAAGAAAGCTTTTTGTATAATGGAAATAAAAAATTGAATGCAAAATCGGACATTTATTAATAATAATATACATTATAAAACTTTTTTTTAATAAAAACTAGTTTTTGTGTTAAACATCTTAAATTCACTCAAAATTTTTGTTGCTTTCCCCTCTAGGTTTCAATAATTTTTAAACAATTTGTTGTTTAGAGTGTAACACCAACGTAACACAGTCTTTTTTTGTTGCTAGTGTTAAATAAGACAAAGCTGTTTTTAATGAAAAGCACACATTTTCTTTGTTGCAGTGCATTTTGGTATCACCTGCCGTTTCGGATAATGATGTAGAAAAGATAGATTCATCTGAAGATGATACTGTAGTATTAAAGGATCTCTTTGAGTTGGTGGAAAAGGCTAAAAGTAAGTTTGCCAACCAGAGATAAGTAATTAAATTTTACCTCATGATATATTCCATACTACAGTACAACCCGATTATAGTGTCATTCAAAGGAACACAATGTTTATGACGTTAAAAACAAGCACCGTTATAGACAAAGTTAAATATTTGGTGTAGATCATGTAGAATATATATTATGACATTAAATACTCATATTAATAAAGTTATAAAATGATATATCTCTATTGAATATAATTCTACCCTCTGTGCTATTAGTAGTAGTTTCATTTCTCTTCCTCCGGGTATAGCATTATTTGGAAAATAAAATTAAAATATTGTAAAAAGGATTTTTTAAAAATTTCTTTAAAAAGCATTTCAGATGTCATATATAAACATATATTTTTAGAGTTATAACCAAGGAGTTAAACAAAAATTTTCGTTAACAGCAAGATATTATAACATAAGGTCTAAGGGCAACTAAAAGGACCAAACATTTATGGCATTATAAGCGAATTGTCGTTGTAATCGAGTTTGACTGAACTACATTTAAAAAAATGGTTTTTGAAGGTAAAAATATTTTTAGGTTTATTTATTATTATTTTTATTATTTTATTATTATATTTATTATTAGGTTTATAAATTTAGATTTATTTTTCATTAACTGTATGTGAAACATTTTAATAGACTACATTCCCCAAACATGAGCCTTCTGATTTACCTAAATCATAAAAAATATACACACACATTCTACATTAACAAGCTGCTATACATTGGACTTACACATAACTACTATTTTTATTGTTCTACTGTTTTTTACAGTTTTTTTAATAATTGTGAATAATTTTAGTTTTAAGTAATCTTTTTTTATATTCATTCTCATAAAAGAACTTTATATTTTGTACTCGATGTATGACTCTCAGTAAATAATGAAAGTTACTCAAAACGATAATTAAAAAAATGATTGCTTAAAAAAGTTTAACGTAACCACTAAATCCTTTCAACAGTTAATTATTTGTTTTTAATATTTTTCTCTTATAACTACTTTTATATTATACACTTCTAGTTTTTAAAAATGAATATTTTTTAAAAATAATTTTGTAAGTTTTAGAATTTAAAGTATTGTGGAGTTTTTTTAAAACCATTACCTACAATTTTTTTTAAGTTACATTTTATTAATAGGTTGAAATGTATATGTCATGCAGTGAAAACAAGTTGACACTTTGATATGTTGCTTATTGATTGATTGTTGCTTATCTTTCAAAGGATCAAGACACAATTTTTTTCTTTTTTAAATTGTGTTCTGATTTGTTACTATAACTATATCCTTAACAATTAAATTTTTTTAATTATCATATCATTTTGCTTCATATTTTAACCAACATTTCCTTTTTTTGTTTACTTTATATAGAAAATAGGCTTGTTACTTTAAAAGAAACGTCAAGCGAAAGTGAGAATATCCCCAGCAACCAAACACCAGACTGGCGATTTTATTCCCGGGTTGATCATAGTTCCAGTCTATCACCCAGTGTGGAAACTCCTTGCATTGAAACTCCTGATAGAACTTCCAACTTCAGACGTAAAAGAGTTAGCAGCAGCAGCAGCTTTTGTCGCCCGTCCTCCAGATCTTCTGATTGTTCACGTAGACGTTCCTCCCAAACCACTCTCAGTTCAAATAGAAGATCCTTGGGGAGTAGATCAAAAGTTTGCAGCCTATCCAGAAGATATTGCAGTTCTCGATGCCATGGAAGCTATGATTCTCGCAGTACGTCGCCCGAAGATACTTATTACCGTAAAAAAGAAAAGGACTGTCACAAGCCTTTTCGATACCATAGAAGCTATGATTATTGCGAAAGGTCACCTGAAGATACTGCTTATTGCCATAAAAACAAAAAGGACTATCCCAAGGGCTTTAAAAGTCGTCGATCACTCTTTAGAAAAAGATCAAATTCAAGGGAATCTATAGATGGGGAAGATGTACGCATAACAAAAAAGAAGTGGACCGTCGCAAACGTTTTCGGCACTATCAAAGTTGGGATTCTTGCTGCAGGTCAACCAAAAATACTTATTACTGTGATAAAGATGACCGTCTTAAGTACCGTAAAAGTCGTCAAGTACCCTATAGAGAGAGATGGAGTTCAAAGAGATCTACTGATGAGGAAAACACAACACCAAAAAAGAGATTGAAAAGTGATGCCTCTATGAAATCTTGGTCGAATAAATTTCGTAATTTTTCAATTGAATCTGAAGGTGAACATAGTTTGATGTTGGAAGAATTAAAAAGTGTGAGAAGATTGTTACCAGATTCGATTGAAAAACGTGATGTAAGAATGAAAAAAGGGAGAAGATTAGCAAGAATAGATTCTGATGACGATCAAACTAATATTATTATATTGGAATCAGATGATGAAAGTGAAAAAGTATCAGAAGTAAAAATTTTCCCCGATAATAAGAAAAATGTCAAAGAGGAAAATGAAATTCCAGATAAGAAATTTAACATTCCCAACAATTTCTTTTGTAATGTAAGTTATAAAAAATCTAACTTTGTAAAAATACTTCATTTAACATGTTTTTCCAACATTGGTTACCCTAAGTCTTTATTTCGAGGAAAACTATTAATTTTTGTAGATTCTGTTTATAAATGAATTTCAGATTTGACAACCTTTCGTTTTATTTTTCTTCTGAAATCTGCTTTTGCATGAATGAGCCTCAGATGTATAAATGCCCAGAATAAGTTCAAAAGAGTAAAATTAATTAACATTGAAAAATATTAATCTTATTAAAAAAGTTCTAAATTATCTTTGTCAGAAGGCTTAAATTTTTACTTCTTTTAAGATGAAGAAAATTATTACTAATTAATAACTTCGTCATAAGATTTTGTATAAATACTTATAGCTTGTATAATATGACAAAAAAATTTACCATTGCAGTAAATATTTTCATATACTACCTAATGCAATATTGCTTAATGTAGTACTTAATCTGTTTTATGTTACAGGTGTGCCAACTTGCACTGAGTTCTGAGTTGACATGGGAAAGTCACATTCATGGCAAAAATCATGCGAAGGTATAGTTGTTTTTAATCACTTTTTGAATCATTAAACAGCCTTTATTTACAGTTATTTTTAAATAATTCTAATAAATAATTTCAGTTGTGGTCCCAAACTGTCATGAACTGTCAATTGTGCCCACAGACTTTGTCATAGACTAGAAAAAAGCTTTTAGAAAATTTTCTTTCTATTTGACAAATACTCTCATCTTTGCAAAATTTATATTGAAAGTGACCAATGTATTACCATAACTTTAAGTCAGTAGTATTTTTATTTAACATTACATTTTTTTTTGGTATGTAATAAGTTGGAAGTTGAATATTAAGTATATTCTGGTTACATAAATGCTTGGGAAATTTATCTTTTACAACATTATTTTATGTATATTCTAATATCATACAATATTGAATGGTTTACTGATATAAATCATGATGGACAAAATAATGTGATTTAGTGTTGTTATATTGTTTGAATATATTTAGTGTTGTTGAAATATTGTTTTACAAAACAAAATTTTACAAATGTTATGTTGTAAAGTTAAGGATATTCCTAACTTTTAGTCATTGTAGAAATTTATCATTTTCCATGCCAGGCATACCACTCGTAAAATTCTCAATGGCTGGTATATCTTGCTGCCATCTTTTTTAATTTATAAATTGAATCAAACGACAATAACCCTGTTATATATTTTTGTAGCAAATACGAAAACAAGCAGTATATGAAGTTTCTAAAGGATCATTATCAGTTCCAGTAACTCCAACCATTGTCTCTGAAGTGAGTTCTTGAATGATAAAAATGATATCTTATTTTGAATAAGTTACTTATTCAAGTTGTGATATTGGAAGTTTGTTTGGAACATACGACCCTATTACCATGGCTAAACATACAGATTCACTTTCCGTTATTAATGCATGCAAAAGCAGTTTAAAGGAAGTGATTTGGGTGTTTTTTGCTTTAGCCTTCTCCTCTTGCAAACACTTACCAAATCAAACCAACAAAAAACGGTAGGGCTGATGAAATTTTGTTTATTAAACGTTTCAGTCTGTTAGTTAAATAATTTTAAATACAGCATAGTGAGGCAAACAAAAAATTTTCCATAAAAAGTGTGTGGCTAAGAAAATATTTTCCAAAATTAGTTTAAAAATTTCATAAATTTCTTTTTTTGGTAATTATTTCCATAATTTTATCCAATTTTTTTGGCAACTTTTCAAAAATATATCCAGACTAATTATATTCATTGCAGTTCATTATTTTTAAAATGGGAAGATAAGTGTAAGCACGTAAGCGTAAATACAGTTAAAATAATCATCAAAATAGTTTCTATGTAATTAAAAAAACTAAATTACAGCAATTGTTTCTAATATTGAATTTGTTGTAATTACTGTTTATAAAATTTATAATTTGTAATTAATTATGTTAAAATAGGAATTTCTATTTTAGAATGTATCTCGGTTTGCAAATGGTAAGTATGTATAGGCTTTTTTCCCTTACTAATATGATTAGTTTAGTTACATTAAAAAAAATTTAACTAAAATTTAAATACTAAAACCTTTAGAAAACTTCATAAGTTTCTATACTTATTTTTTTTACTATTGCTTAATTGAAAAGTAATCTTTTTTAAAAACCTCAAATGTAGAAAGTAGTCTTTAAAAGCCAATAACATTGATTTTCATTGTGAATAGTTTTTTTATCCTTTTTATTTTTTGCAGCTCCACATGGCAAAAAACTAATACACATTAATGCGATTCCACGATTACAACAAATAATCAATGGAACGAGAAGCATTCCATTACCAGGTAATACTTATTTGTGGTCGTATTTTGATGCTTGCAAATTTTAATTTTCTATAAGTTTATTTTGTATGATAAATGGAACATAATAAATGCCAACTTTCATTGTTTTAGTTTTTTGCAATAATTTTGGTCTATTCAAGATTTTAAAGTACTTATTTCTTTATTACTGTTAATCCAATTATTCAATATTAGTTCAAAGCTTTGTGATTTAAAGAAATGATTTCAATTTATGCTAAAAGGATTTTCCCTTTAACTTTTTCCTGTTGCATAAATTTCATTTTAATAACTTGAAAAATAATTTTTATAGGGTTGGATTATGTGCAAGAAATCATTTCTGATAAGGAAGTTAAATATTACTGTGAGTTATGTGATGCCCCATGCCAAAGTATATCTATTCTGCCTCATTTAGTTGGAATTAGACACCAACTTATGGTTGTGGTGAGATACTTTTTAAAATTACTAACACTTTAAAGTCAATGGTAATCTTTTATCACATTTACTATGTTAATAATAATCATAATTGGGAAATATTTGAAAATATTGACATTATTTAACATAAAATACAGGATGGAAAGTTACTTTTAAAAAGTAACTCTGTTACAGTTACAGTTACTTCATATGAAAAGTAATGCGTTACAGTTACTTTAAAAAAAAGTAACGAATCACAGTTACTTTTCGAAATTTCAAGTTATAAGAAAAATTGAAATAGCCATCTTACCATTTTTCAAAGAGAACCCCGATAAACGAAACATAAGCTCAAACAAAACACTGAAATTATAATTAATAAACATTTTTTTATATTTAATTTTAATCCTTTACCCTGATACGAGTCCATAAGTAAACACTCGGGTACTGACAGAAATAGGGGTATTTCAAGAATTAATGTGAAATCTCTGTCTCCTCCCTCCCCACCCCTCTTCGAGAGGAAGGACTTGGTCATTGTTGTAGAACCCATTCAGGTAGGGGGACACAAAGGGGTTCGGACTGAGGGATCCAACCTGCTTGGCAGGTAGAGTGATTTATTTGAAAACCCTTCTTTTCCGTAGATGCCTGTAATTGTGCGGGGCTTATAATGTGATTCTTAGAAAGGTAAACAGACAAGGAAAAACATTCGTACTGTTACAATTCTGTCTGAAAGCCGCCGTCACGCCTTTAGCAGCCAAAGTGGATAATTCTATTAAATTCTTTACTTTTACCATCCCAAGAAAAGCTCTTATTTCAGGAATGCGAAATGTTTCATTCTCTCTTAGGAGAAGAATTTTAAAATTGGCATCAGACAGCCTTCGTAAAGTAACGACATTTTTCGTTACCGCTAAAAGTAACTAGGTTACAGTTACTTTCTGAAAAATGTAACTGCGTTACCCAAGAAAAGTAACTGTTACAAGTAACGCGTTACTCCAATCCCTGTAAAATACTATTTACAAATTTTAGTATAAATTTGTGTTTAGTTTGACATTATTTTGAATTTTCAAATTTTGCTTATTTGAGTTTTGTAGCTTGTTTACAATTAAATTTTTCCTGGTGCTAACTTGAAAGCAAATATTTTTGGGTAAATAAATTAAATTAAAGAGATGCTACTATTAACTTTTCCAATGTTGTTTTAATGATGATCGAAGTTCAATAATCTCTATAATGTGTCTACATCCTCACACATTTGTATTGTTTTTCTTGTATGCAATCGCACAGAATAAATCAACACTAGTATTAAGAAGGAGTCAAGCTCTAACATTCGTTCTCAAATTTACTCTACTGTATTATCTATATACTTGGGAAGTTATAATTGTAATTTATTTAATATTTGTATTAGCGGGAAATAGCTCCTGTTTTTTACGAGCAGAATAAAATCAGACAAGACAAGAAATTCATGCTGAAGATTAAAAGTATATTAATGACACACGAAAGAAGAGAAGGACGAGGCTCAATCAAAGTGTTTCGAGAAATTGACTATCCTCATTCAAGTGAATAAAATTTTTGTCTAAAAATATACTATAGGTTAAGATAACCAAGGATATTTTTATTAATTATTGTATTTAATTCTTGTAACTGCAAGAATCTATGAAGATTAAACAAACTTTCTTTGGTAGGTAAAAAAAGATTCAACCTAAAAACAGACAGAAATATTTAAAAAAAATTCAACTTAAAAGATATTTTCCATGCAATTATAATCTTTTTTTAATAGTTGAAAATATGTTGTTGCATTTAGGCTAAGTTTGAAGAGCACATATGAGGGTATAGTTGCAAAAGATGCATTCTCCTAAGTATAACTTAAATAAAAGGTCGGGTCTATTCCATTGGCAAATTTTGGTGATGGTAAATTCACCTCTACGAAGTTGCTAATGTACAGTCTGAGCCCTATATCTATCTTAGTTATGTTTAGAAAATGTGAGTATTGCATTTACACTCTGTTATACCTGTTTTTTATGGGGGGGATCCTGTTCCTAAAGATTCTATGTTTCATATTCAGAAATTCTTTTAAACGATTAAAAATCTAAAAGGATGATTAAAGCAACACCTTTTTTGGATATTTATTTTTTCTTAAATTAAAATTTTTAAATTGTTTTTTGCTCTGAGATATATTCTTGTACATCAATTTTAAATCAGCACAGTAATTTGTCCTTATTTATGCATTAATATCCAATATATTACTTTGATTCATTCAAATGTTTTTTTAGCTGTAACCAGCTTGCTGCCTTGCTTGTGATTGTTAAAAACATTCACATTTATTTTTAGAACTTGAGTGTAATTAGCACCTTAACTTTGATGTAAAATTTTGTATTTTTGCATTTATCAATCTTATTTGTTGTTTTAGGACCTGCATATAATCAACCTGGTCCAAGCTGGAGGTAAATATGCAATGGTACTACTGCTTAGAAAAAATAGCGTGCTGATCAAAGTACAGAATAATTTTAGTTGAAATATATTTTTTTTCAAGCAATATCTAAGAATTCTATTCCAAAGAATCAAATTAAGAACTTGTGTATACTAAAACTTTTGTGTGAATAAGTGAAAAACATCAAATTTAAATCACCACTAGCTATTATATTTATGAATTGACAAGAAATAACTGACTTTGTAACTGTTTACTGGGCGTGTGGTTCTTCCTTGAAATTACAGTTATAGTATATATTAAACAACCTTCCTAATTTAATAGGGATAAAAAAATTATGACTTAATATTTTTGTGATGTGATAAAAAAAATTATAAATAGTGACACATTTGCGGCCTTAATTTACTTTTGACGAATAATTAAGCTTAAAAAAATATAAAATACTACATATTGCACTTTTAAAAGTAAGCTTAAATTTTTTGATATAGTATTATTGTTTCATATATATCTAATTTATAGCCAATACCAAAAAGGTGATTTATTAAAGAAAAGAGTATTAGGGTAGACCGGGGGAATCGAGCCACCTTAAGGGTAATTGAATTTTCATGCATAGTTGTGTTACAATAACTGTAAATTGTAACAAACATAGCATACTACATTTCATAATCTATCTTTAGTGATTTTTTAAACTTGAAATTTTTAATAGAAACTGAATAAAATTGTTTTTTCTAAAAGCTTGCAGAGTGGCGGTATTACCCCGGTACCTGGGGTTATGCCGCCACACCATCAAAACACAGCAAATAATCTATGAATAATGGAAAAGGATGTAATAAAGCACAACATATAGCACTAAAATAGGTTTAATTAGAAGAAATTAATTAAGAAGTTTAACAAAAATCACACGCATAATAAATGGCTATTACTTGTCTTTGCTATGGTCTCTGCCATAGTCTTACTATTCTTAACAAAGTAACATGTGTATAATAAATTACTATTAGTTAGTCTATGCCATGCTATTCTGTAAATAAAAATTGTGTTGGCCTAGTAAATGACTATTATGTCACTGTAGCTCTAATCTGAGCAAAAATCTGAAAAGGATGGCGGCATAACCCCCGGAGTAATGTAGCGGCATAACCCCGGTAAGACAAAATGGACGGCGTAGACGGCTTGTTTAGGGGAAGGTAGATTGCCTAGCGTCCAAACTTACTTACTTATCCTCTTCGTGCCAAGTGGCACATAAGGCCTGACACCCAGTTTGCCAACTCCGCCGATCGGCTGCGGTAGCTCTTGCTTCTGACCATGACGTCCACCCCGCCTGATTCCTCTCTTCTTCCACCATCCTTCTCCATGTTAGTTTAGGTCTTCCTCTTTTTCTTTTTCCCTCTGGTGCCCATTGCAATGCCACTGGTGGGATCTTTGTTTGCGGCATTCGCAGCACCAAACCAGCGTCCAAACTAGCAATGTGATAACATAGCCAAATTATTGCTCTTTTCAATGATATGTAACTGATTTATCCAACTTAAGGATAACAGTCACTTATCTCTTTGTTTTAGAAGACTCAAAATTCGATGAAACTCACTACAAAACGTATTTTTTTATAACGTTACGCCAACATGCTGTATGGCCATAAGCCTCTCTACTACTGATTACCGTGTTTCCTGCTACAGGTTCAGTGCTTACAGGACCCTCTCCACACACACCGCTGGCGAGATACAGGGGGTGGCGGCATTGCCCAGGGTGGCGCGATTAACCCGGTCTCCCCTATACTGTGATCTAGTTTATTAAATTTTTTCCTGTTATATTTTTACATAAATTATGTGGTACTAAAACAAGCTTCATACTAAATTTTGCTTAGTATTTTTTTATAAAATATGTTAATATATTTATCTTCTGCAATTTTAACATTATTTTTTTTAGGAATTTTTCTTTCTCAAGTATTAAAAAAGAGGTAACTGACTAAATTTTTGTATTCATACTTTCCAGTAAGTGATACCATATAAGTATTTACTTGGGAATGCTATAACTCGACCAATTTTAAAGTTTTCCATGATTTATTTTATCAACTTAATTCAACGAATAATTTCAAACTATTGTTTTAAAAGAAATGCAATGAATAAAATGTGATGAAACAAAAGCAAGTTCTTTATATGTTGTGTTACCACAGCTGTTTCAAATTTTTATTTTTATGAATACCTTGTTTTGATACTGTATTATGTTTCTTTGTGTGAGTTTTAGTTGAAAAAAAATTAAGCCAACCTTATTGAATATGTTTAACTTTTTCCTGAATAAATTTATATTGAAATCTTACATTTCTATATTGAAATTGTATACTGAACCCTATATTCCCAATCCTACTTTGAAACATAGACTGCTATAACTACTTAACTTATAAAGTCAAATAAACCCATATAAATTTTTAACTTAACCCATCAATGACTGACTTCGTCAAACTAACACCTTTATAAAAATAAAACTTTTTCATGAAACTTTATTATCCTGCACAAATTGTTCAGGGCTAGGGTCTTTATTTGTCTGATATTTTGTTTATTTAAATGAACCTAAGAAAAAGGCTAATTTTCGCAATGCAATTTTTTTCCCAATCGACCTTAATAGGTTAGTTACCTTAAACTAGGAGTTCATATGTTATTGTACCTATATTGTAACTTTTTTTAATGTTTATTAGCAATTTTGGTTTTTATTTGCTCTACTTATAACAAAAGTTTTTTCTAGTTATTCTTTTCATAATAAATGTACTTTAAATATTCTTGTTATCCTTATTTAGCATTTGATTTTTTTCTTTAAATTAATTTGCTAACAAATATCTTTTATTTTTGTAGCCAAATCAGGGAGAATCTGGTATGTTTGAATATTTTAGAATTGCAAACATTCATACTATATACATTTCATTTATTTTATAGAATAATACCAGTGAATAAAAAGAATATATAAGTAATAAAAATATAATAATAATAATAGAACTGTAATGTGAATTTTTATATATATATATATATATATATATATAATATATATATAATATATATATATATATATATATATATATATATATATATATATATATATATATATATATATATATATATATATATATATATATATATATATATATATATCTATAATATTAATCTCATCATGATATTGATCTATATTATCGACATCTTATGTAAGTTGCTTTATTTTTTGATTGATTTATTAAAGATTTTTAAATTAAAAACTTCGGTAAAATGGATTTTTTGATTGACTTTTGTCCATCATAGAAATGTATTTCTTTTAATAGTGCGAGTTTTTACTCTGTATGTTTCACTAATTTTTGTTTTATATATCTTTTATTCGTATATATAATAATTTATATATATATATATTTTATATTATTATATATATTATATATATATATATATAATATTATATATTATATATATATATATATATATATATATATAATATATATAATATATATATATATTATTATATATATATATTATATACATCTTGTCTAATTGTTCTGGATTTGATATGACTAGAATATTTTAATACTTTAACTTTTTTAACATTTTCAAGGACTTTAAACTGCATTGTTTCAATTTTATTTGTTAAAATATTTCAAATTGTAGAAAATAAAATGCTGATGCAATTAACATATGTTACCAATATCCAATATGATGCTTGCAACAGTTTCTTTACGCTTTTAGAACTAAAATGTTATCTTTTTAGAAAATGATACCTCGAAAGATAAAGATAGATGGCTTGACATGTCCAAAGGAGTTTTCTATTGTACTGTATGTCCTTTTAGTATCATTTTGTTCATGATGTACATTCTCAGTTATACAAAAATCATTAATAGAAATGGCAAATTCAACTAATTGTTCTTGTACTAGTACTTATGCTAAAATTACTTTTCCGTATACTTACGGTTTTTAAACCTACATTGAAATATTAGCTCTATGTGCACATTATTGGAATACACTACAAAATTTAGTCCACCTTTCGGATAACTGGGATTCACTGTAAATACAATTGCCCTGAAATAATATATTTCTAGTTTGCTATATATAATAAATTTCACTAGTAGAGATTTCACAGTTTTGAGGAGTTTTTGTACGATGATAAATTCAATACATGTTATTACAAATTTAATTAATACATTTATTTCTTAACTAAAAGTTTTGATTACTTTTTTCAATTTTAAAAGACTAACAGGGTAGCAACTCATCAGGAATTATCAATTATCAAGTGAAACGGCCCAAATTGGTCAGGAAAGAAAAACTTGAGAAAGTGTTGATTTTGCACTTGTATCAGTGTTCCTTACTTTCACATTTGCAACAGGCCTAGAGAAATTAACTGAAAAATAACATACAAACTTAAATCATATAAAATGTATGTTTAATTTAATTTGATTATTATAATTTGATACTAATGTATTTCTCATTTTGTTACTGAGATTATACTGGATTCTATAAATAATGCATTTAATATTCCTGTATATTTACATCTAAATAATTTTTAAATTTTCTCAACTGTAGATTTAAATCTAAAGAATTTTGTGTTTTAATTTTGTATCACCCTTGTTAGATTTATAAACATGTTCTATAAAATAGTTTATTTAAAGCTACTATCAGTTTATATGTGAGGTAGAAATCCACAACTTGATTCAAGTTGTTTATATTTTTGTCCGTCTACTGTATATTCATTTGGATTATCTTTAAGGTAGTGAAGAAATAAATTTAATTATTTGTAAATATTTTGTTTTAGTTGTGTGACTCTCACATGAACAATCTTAACATGTGGGAAGCTCATGTGCGTGGAAAGCGTCATTTAGCGGTAAATATAATTTTCAATCTTTTATACACTACAAAATAATTGAGCTCTTGGTTGTGCATCCCCATTGAACTTATTGAAGTAAATCTTTTTTTTTGGTGTGACCTATATTTCGAATTATCTGTTACTAAGGCTCCAACAGGTTTTTAAAAATCTTTTCCTATCAATCATAATAGTAGCTATAATTTTTATCGGTAGTCCTTAAAAGATAGATTTGAATTTCTTTTTATTTATCAGTCAAACTTCTTAGCTTTTAACTTAAAAGCTATATTATTTAATTTTGAAATTTAGTTAGCAAGAAATGTAGTTTAAAAATGGTTGAACGCTTCATTGTTCATCTGTTTATACTTAGTTTCGGACATTGCCGAGTAATTCAACTAATATGAAACAATCTTTGTTTTAGAATGCAAAGAAAATTCCTGGTGGTATGTACTATGTTTAAACTTATTATTAATAAGGTTGTTAAGACTTTGCGATTTATGCATTGTTGTATCTTAATGTCATTATTTTTTCTATTTTAATTTTGACTGGTTGAAAATGAATGCAATTTTTAAGCTACTCAATTCATTATAAATTCTGTCTGAATCATTTATTTGTTTGGGGTTTCTTACGGATTGCGAGAAGTGAAAATTTGCTGAAATAAATGCTTACTTTTCCTGCATGATATTTAAATTTAAAATTTTGGCAGAAAATTAATTTTTTAAAAAATTATATTTCTGTCGAAGATAATTATAAACAGTTGTTATTTGTTTAGAAATAGGCACCAAGGCGTTTTCTTTTTTAATTTAAACAAGTAGGTTTGTTACAGAATCTGTCACTTAAGGGGAAGCTAAACACCCAGCATCCTTCTTTCACTCCCCATGCTAAGTCTATGGGACAGTTCTTGGAACACACTGCGTTTGTTTTTAAGTTTATTAACTAGCAATTTTTTGCATTAAGAAGTCCAGGAAGTTTTCTGAGGATCCTCGAGCTCGCTTTTTCATTTTATTTAGCCAGATTTTTTAAAATCTGGTATTAAAAAAAATCCTGCTTTTTTCCAACAAATTAAGACTGTTTACTGAAAAATAAGTGCTACAACATAAAATTCAACTTCTCTTTTAGAGTTTTACGATGGAATTTGCAGCAAATTATAAAAAAGGTTTGAATTTTATATTGTAGCACTTTTCAGTAAAAAGTCTTAATTTGTTGGAAAAATAGCAGGATTTTTTTTAATATCAAATTTTAAAAAATCTGGCTAAATAAAATAAAAAAGTGAGCTCGAGGGTCCTCAGAAAACTTCCTGGACTTCCTAATGCAAAAAATTGCTAGTTAATAAACTTAAAAACAAAGGCAGTGTGTTCCAAGAACTGTCCCATAGACATGGGGAGTGAAAGAGGGATGCTGGGTCTTTAGCTTCCCCTTAAACTGCTTCCACACAACATTTGTGCTCAACAGGAAACAAATTATTTATACACCTCGGAAAGAAATCTGCCAAACGGAGCCTTTAGCTAGTTGTAATTATATATTTAAAAGATAAAATTAATTATTTCCATTAATCTTCTTTCTCAGATTTAATAATTAGACTTTATTGTTTGCTTAATTTGTTTAAAGTTCGAAGAAGAATAATGTAATCTTTTTTAATAAATATCTTTGTGTCGCCACAATTTACCATTTACATTTTTTTCGAAAATTCAGTCATTTATCGTTTGTTAAATTAATTTACAGTTCGAAAAATATATAATTAGTGCAATTGATGCTTTAAATATAAAAGCAAAACTTTGCATATTTTTTTTATGCCAAGTTAGAATTTTCTATGCATCCTTTTTCATACATTATATAATAAACCATCAAAAGAACTCTATTGTGATATTACAACAATATAAACTGAATTGTATCGCATAAATAAATATTCTTTCAAAAGTGTTTATTTTTATTTTAAATAAAGTTTCTCATACGTTTAACGAAATGGCAATAGTGACAATATTGAATAAAAATGAAATTTGCATGTTATTTCAATGTGGATTAAATTTTTAGTTATTTAAATTTTAAATAAACTTCTAATTAAATTTTTTTTAATGAAATTTGGAATGTAGCCTAATTTGATTTTTTGCTTCAAAATGACGTATCCCACTTGTCTGTGGGACTTGTGGTTCTTTCTGTGAAAGTGGGTGACAGACAGACGGACTGAACGATTATAATACCTTCCACTTTTTATGTTATAAACGTAGTGTGGAAGCTAAAAGCAGGTGTATTTTGTCATTCACATTTTATCATTTGTTATTGGATAAGGATGTCTTGATACTATTTATTCCTTTTGGCGAGGTATTTACAATCCCTTTTGTTTTTGTAATTTTTAAATTGTTTAGTTATGTTTTGAAGATGATGGACAGTCTCAATGTTGTATGTTTATATAAAATGTTTAACTTCTTTTTAAGTGTGAGCAATATTACATATTTGTTCTTCGGAATACAAATACATTTAACAGACAAAAATTACTAATTATTGCATTTTGTATAAAAACTAGTTTGTTCAATTTTGATGTTTAAATATGCTTAATTTGGAACTAAATGCTGTGTTAGGCACTTTTTTTTAGATGCATGGGGAATTTTGTCTGGATGCAGTTCTAAGTGACAGTTTCTGGTTCAAACCTACTTGTATCGTAGTTGCCATTCTTTAAATATATTAAAGCCTGTGGTTGATAGCCCACATGTAGAATGCAGGTCTAGTGTGATTGTAAAAAACAAACCCTATTTTTATAGCCAAACAATGGTATGCCTGTGCTTTCTAATGTTTTTAACTGGAAATGTAATGAAATTTTTTTTTTAATGATTTAAATGTGGACTTAAAGTTTTGACTTTTCTAGAATCTATAAGCAAAATGAAAAGTGAAAGATTACATGGTGCCACCTCTATATTGGAAGCAATGATTGATGAAGAGTTAATTGGGGAGATAGTTGTCGGTAAGTGGAGTTTTGAAATGAAGTTGTGCTTAAAAAAAATAAAGCCTCTCAAATCTTTGGATTGTTTTGACCCAAATATTGCAAAAGGCCCAATTGTTTCATCTGAGGCCCTAAAAAGGAAATATTATTCTGCCTGTTAAGGGTTTGCTTGTTAAAACACTGTCTCTTAATAAAGTCTGTGGTTTTAAATCCGGCTTTATTATTGATTTTTTAGCCACTTTGGATAGACTTCAAGCTGTAGGTCTCAGTTCATCCTTTGTATAGCAAAAATACTATGAAGCGCTATCAAATAAACCAAAATATTCTACAATTTTATAATTGACTTCATTGAATAGTACCATGATTATTCAAGTTTAACTTGGAAGTTATTTAGACTTTTTACATCTATAAAATATACAACTAAATGTAAAATATATTAGATAACAATATATGAAAAAATTACATGTGTGCCTAATTAATATTACAGTTTTCTAAATAGCCCTTAAATTATATGTAAACAATGGTATACTATGCATAGAGGTATTTTTGAAATGGAAAATGTTGTTCTGATATCATACTTTCTGTATTCATTAGTTGGAAAATTTAATGAATTAGTATGACTTTTTTGCTAAATGTCCAATCATATTGATTAAAAAAAATGGTTCTCATGTATATGTCAGCTTAGTTTTTAATTAACATATGCCAATATAAATAAATGTAATTTTTTAAAATTCAATTAAATTTTTTTGTTGTTTTTCTTTATGATCTTTAAATACCTTTAGTCTCGATTTAAAGCATGCTTTCTTATAGGTCTCGACTTTGTACGTGAAACCCGGGGATCTAATGGAGAAATATTCAATTGTTTTCTGTGTGGAGCTTGCTCAACGAAAATTGACATTCTTGACCATATATTGCTATTGAAACATCGTACAAAATACTTGGTAAAGTTTTTTGTACAGTGTAAAAATTTTGTAAAAATATTTATGTGTTTTGTAAATTAAACTGCTACCATATTTGAACAAATTGACAGTATAATATTGCAAATGTAAGATATATTTCTTTTTGTGAAATAGAGCTAAAAGTTCTTTTGATTTGGAAAAATTAAGAATGGGAATTATGATAATAGTGAAGAAGAAATGACTCTGAGTGCTTGGTTTATTATTGTGATTGATTTAAAGTGCAGGTTTCATTTTGGATATTAAAATTCAAGTAGATGTAGACAGATTTCCATCCGTCCCAACATGCACTCAGATGAACAAAAAGTATCATAGATAGCTCTTTGATGTCATACATTTTTTACAAAAAAAGTTTTAAGACTTGACTGATAGAACCGAATTTGGAAGTGGCGTACAAGTAGAAGGACATTTCCAGCATGTCGACCAACTTTTTCATTTTATTAAAATTCTTTTGAATTAAACTAAAATTAAAGTGGATAAAAAAAAGTGCTCTTTTTAAAATGCCCTGCTGGGAACCAACCATTAAAAGATTATATTCTAGAATTTCATGTTTCATTTAATCTCCTGATATTGTATGAACAGGTTAAAGATTGCTTTCTTGTTAATCAAAGACCATTTAACTATTAGTGTTTAGCATTTCATGTCCCTTTCACTATAACTTTTGTGTAAATCTGACACTATTGTTTTGATATTTTTATTTCAGGAAAAGTTACATGCTGATGGATTCGAAAATTCCATAAAGGAAATTGATAATTTGGAGTTGAAAGAGAACAGCTTTCGGATTGCCCTTATCAACAACGAGTGTGTGAAAATGCTTAGGCGATACGGGAGAGGAAAAGTTGAAGTGTACCAGTCTAAAAGTAAGCTTTTAAATATTTAGTTTTGTTGCAATCAAACCCTTGTGCATCCACTTCAGTTTATGATAACAAATCCTTTTCAGCGTCATAAAAATGTGGTCTCTACAATAATCTGTAGACCTTTATTGTATACCTTTCTTATAACAATGTTTTCAAGAAAGTTATAAGAAAATTACTTTTAAATGTAACTTTTTCAGCCAAAATAATGCTTTTGGTTGAATTACCCTAAAAGACAATATATTTCAAATGGACAATTACAGCGTTTTCCACAAACATATTTATTCGATTAAGCATATTAAAAAACCTCTAAAACTCGAGTATTTCTGGTTTTAAAGATGTATTTATTTTTAAATTCATTTTTAAAGTTAATGATACGTCCTTCCTGTTAAACCTCTTAGCATAACAGATGACGTCACGGTTGGCTTTTTTTTTGTTCTTGGCGTGTTATTTCGTATCACGTTTTACTGTATCGCTTTGAAACTGTGAAACGTGCTTTCATCCTAATCAAACTCTTAAAAAAGTTATGCTATTTAACAGAAATGTCATGTTCATTCAGTTAATTTCTTCAAACGTTGAACGATTTCACTCGACTATTCCGATCATATCCAACAGTCAATAGTTATGCAATAGCTCACACGCTCTCTAGTGTGTGTATTTAACTAACAACCAAACTTGGAACAAGCTGTTTAACTTCCTTAATATGAACTAGTTACAAATAATATTTCTTCTTTTAATGAGTCCGCAGAAATTGTAAGGTTTCCTATTTTTATAAAGTGTATTACAGCATAGATCGAAACATCGCCAAACATAACAGTTGACGTCAGAGCTGTTTTCAGTGACGTACATTTTCGGCAAATTTCAAATGCATTTTTGTTGAAATTAAACATATTTGTGAATATTTAACCTTACATTCGGAATCTGCAGCTTCTAATGTACCAGAAAATTACATATATTATGAATTTCGCGTTTCATGCAACTTGTCCATTGGGGCAATTAATTACATGCTTGCTAGTTCAAAATATAACTAAACAAAAAAAGTGTCAATTTTCTTTAAATTCTTTTCCTGTTGTCATTTCACTTACTTAGCATAGTGTAAGGGTAAAATTTATACCAAGACCTTCAGTGTAGCAAAAGATCCTTTTGGATTAGCCAGCATGGATTTATATGGCTTATTGCTTTAGCTGGTAGGTATTTATATAATATTAATATCTTATTCTTATCTTAATCTTATTAATTTATTAGACTGTGAATATAATACAATTGTTTTTAAAATATAAATAAGTTAATTTGTAGTAATTGACACACTTTGAGATTCATATATTATGCTATTTTCTTTGCTTTTTTTTTCCTTTTTCAAAGTCAATATTGTTATTTATTTAAATGTAGAAAATATTGTTTAAAATGTGGGCTATTTACAGGGTTGGGGTTTTTCTGTCTAAAACTAATATTTCCCATCCCAGCAGGAAAAACTATGAAATACCATTTTTTCTGGGATGTACCTTATCTGGGAAATATCTTTGAATTAATTAAAAAGTTTTACAAAAGTAAACATCAGATTTTCTTTTTTGTTTAAATCTTAATCTTTGTATTCTGGCTGTGCCAATAATTAAGGAAGATTTGTCAATTTTTAAATATATAAATATTAAGTTTAAATATTTGAAATTTAACTTTTAACATTGTTGAATTTTCATTATTAGCTTTTTTTTTACTGTCACTATTTTTTAAAATCTTGGTTCTCTATGAAAAACGGTAAGATGATTAAATAGTTTCTTTCTTATAACTTGAAATTTCTAAATGTAACTGCAATTAGTTACTTTTCATATTAAGTAACTGTACAAGTTACTTTTTAAAAGTAACTTTCCAATCCCTGCAAATATGCATATATGCTTTTGTATTTATAAATTGATGGTTAAGTTAATAATGCTTCAATTACTTTGCTGAATCATTTAAGCTGTCCAATTGATATTTTCTACAAGTCTTATTTTGCATTTTTTTTTTTTACAGAACGACTCAGCCAGCTCCTTATCTGAATGGGTGAGTGGTTATTACTTATATATATCATAAGTCCCTTTAAAAATAATTCAAGGATATGCCTTCTAACATTTTGATCCATTCTGTGGGATGCTAGTCCTTTAGTATCCCACAGAATGGATCACAATGGTCCTTTAACTTCCTATGTCAGTTTTGTTTAAAGAAACCCTCCAAATTTTTACTCATATAGGTTTTATTTGATATTATCAACATGATGGTGGTAGAGAGGATAAGTTTCAATTAGTTAAC
Organism: Oedothorax gibbosus; assembly: GCA_019343175.1. NCBI lineage: Eukaryota > Metazoa > Arthropoda > Arachnida > Araneae > Linyphiidae > Oedothorax > Oedothorax gibbosus. The sequence goes on from JAFNEN010000181.1 coordinate 675,060, forward strand.
AGTAACAATATCAGTATTAAAAAATAAAACTTTCAATTTTACTCCTTAGATTGACGACTTATCCTGTGATAAAATTCTTTTCCATGGTGCGTATCAAAAGTTATCTACAATTACTATTTTTTTTTGTAAATGTGCTTAGTTTTTACAATAAAAGAGTGCTCATATATAAAAGCATTTCCAATTCCCACAAAATGTCTCATAGTTTTGCTTAGTGTTAAAGACTCTATTTTCTACATTAGGTATTTTTTAAATTAAATATTTCTTGCATTTGATTGTAAGCCTTGTGTAAGTAATCTCTTTCCCAATTATTAATTTTTTGTCATAAAATAATATTAGTTTTGTTAATTGTTGTTTTAATACTTGAATGTGTAATTACTAAATAATTTATCAAAATATAGAATAGAATAAATTGTAGAATTTATTTAAAACTATAGAATTGACTGTGCATAAGAATGTATTCATTTGTACTTTTCAGTAGTCCAATTTATTTTACTATGAAAATTTTGAAAAAGCATTGAAGAGCTGTTTTAAAATTTTTGGTGATCTGTTATGAAAAGTATATTTCAGAACTTTATTTGGTTATTTATTTGTTAGGGAAGTAATTGATAAAAGATTTTTTTTAAATACATATATATATATTTTTTCTTTCTGCTTTGATAAAAACTAAGATGTCCTGTTCCTTAACTGTTTTTATTTGCCTAAAACTAAAATGTTCTTATATATGGTTGTGCATATTATATATCTTTGGACTCTGTAAAATTATACATCTCTCGAAATTTAGTAACGTATAAAATGCAATAGAAACTAGACATTTTATAAAAATTCACTGCAACTATTTTTGCATTTGTGTCAGTTTTTGGTTTTTAGTGTGACTTACACCATATTTTGATAATTTACTAAATTCACTTGAAAAATAAAAGATATTTCATTGAATTTTTCAAAAATAATAGATGATATGGCTTTTTTTTTAATGTTGTATGTCCCACACATTTATTGTTGTTATCTTGTTTAAAAATGTCTGTTATCCTTGAAACTGAATGTTACTGATATGTCTTAAAGAGCTTTTCAAAACATCAACCTACTTGTATTAATATTTTTCGGACTTTGTTGAAAACTTTAGAAATTGATTTTTTTTAAAAGTTATATTGTGTTAAAATCTGAAAAAAAAAACAGAGGAACAGAGTTTATTTATTGTTTATAATATTGCTCACATTTACTGTTGTTACCTTGTTGCTTAAAACTGTCTATTATCCTTGAAATTGAATGTTTATACTGATATTTTTGAAGAATATTTGTACACAACTCTTGAAACCGGAACCGATTAGTATTACTTTAGACTGTAAGAAGTTTTGGAAATGTAATAATATTTAAAATCAGCCCTAAAAAATTAGAATGCAAAGAAAATTCACTTTGAAAAATGTGAATTTTTTTTTATGTTTATTACACCTGGATCAAAAAGTAAAGTCATTAAAATTTTGTGTTACAATTCTGGGTGCTATCAAATATGGCAACTTTGTTTCTTAAGACTAACTTTGGTCTAATTTTTTTTTTCTATGATAAGTATTCATTAATGCTAGTATTAAATTTTTTATGGCTTGTTTTAATTGGTGTTAGCTTTTTCTTGACTAACAAATATAAAAACTGTCAAATATAATTTGGTAATAATATTTTAGGCTTGGACCAAAGTTACTCTTTGTAGTCAAATTTGCTACATTCGATGACATGCATTCTCAGCTTAATATGCACATTGTGTCATTTTTTAATGTTAAGTTTTTTGTTAGACTTCACATTTCTTTAAATTAACAAAAATACAATCTACTGTTTTTAAAGTTCCTGTATCAGATTCGAAATAGAAATATTTAATTTTTTAAAGCCTTTTTGACTGTGTCAAATAAAAAAATTGTATAATGCTGAAATATTGTTAAAATAAAATATTGAATATTTGTGCATTTATGTCTTTTTTTAGATATTTGTTCCATAAGTTAATTTTATTTCTTAATGTTGGTGACATAATTTTTTTACAGTAAAGTATTCAGTATAAGTATAGCCTATAATATGTGTAAACATATTGCCAAAAACAGTAGAGGCTAGAAAAAGGGGAAACTGCAAAAATATGAGGTTATCCTAATTGTTGATGTCATTTATGCCATCAGAATTTTATTCTCATAAGAAGGATTTACCATCAGCTTGAAAGGAACTAGAAAATTGTCCTTGGTTTCAATTTTAATCCTGTAATTCTTTTTCAGTAATTATTATTTTTGTGTTCGGTATTTGCAAATCTGTACAAATAATTTGTTTCGCTAACTGTTTAGATTCTTAAAGTTTTAAAAAATAAAAAATTTTGTCAACCATTAAAAGTTCTCTTGGCAAGCATGACTACTAATTAAAATGATGTTCCAAGTATGTACTATTTATTGGACCAAGTTCATACAAAACTGATTACTTTCCAAATATCCTAACTACCACATTGTACTAGTTTACAAATTTTAAACAGCAGCATCCTTACCTGTTTTTTTATGTGATCGAATATGAATGAGAAACATATGAGAATGAGTTGTTGGCATAATAAACAGATAAAAACATTTTCAAATCCTCTAAAACAGCGCCTGGAGGCGCTGTTTTAGAGGATCAAAAGCTTTACTTACTAGTTATCAAAGCTAGCTTACTAGTTAGCTTTTTTCCCACCTGGAGGCGATCGCCCCCAAGTGGACGATTTGTGTTATCAAGGGGGCAAAAAATACTTGAGGGGCGTTAGTATTCAAAGGGGAAAATTAAAATATGTTGAAACCTTTGTACAGTAAACCATTTCCAACATAACCAAACCAGCCAATTTTTACTTTAGCTCTCTTAAATTTTCTAGAAACCAGTAAAAATATCTTGGTTAATTTTTCCTTTTGTTCTTTAAAATTTTTGTGTTTTGTTGTTTTTTTTTCTATTTTATTTAAAAGTGACCAGACAGAACCGGATAAAGCTTCTTTGGTTGTTTATTAAACGGCAGTAAGTGTATTAAACTGTTTTTATAGTTACAACTTTAACTAAATTTGATTAAACAATAACATTACAAATTTAAACAGGTGGCCTATGGATTTTTAATCAACCTAAAATACGAGGCGATGGTCCAGAAAAGGTTGGGAATCACTGCTCTAAAAGTTACATGAATGGGTACTCTTTAAAAATTTTACTTTTAATTACCTTATCTGAAAGATATAGTAATGAAAGTATTGTGATGGGCTCGAAATTCCGAAATGGAGATTTTGTATTTTCTACACGTTTTGGAAGGTGCCGATTTGAAAAAAGTGGTTTTTGAACTTTTATTCGTCTGTCATTTTGTATGAAACCACTCTACAACTCGAACTAAAAGAGTTACCGACTTTTTTACACGAATTCCTCGTACCTGACATACATCATAACAAGGTTTTCGAGAAAATCGTGCATGAGCAAAGGGTGTAGCTGCAATTAAACCTTTTTATGTTTTAAAGTTATTGAAATTGCCCTTAAAATATATATAATTACCTATAAATGTTAGGATTTATTGAGTGGTTATTGTATTGAGTGGTAATTGAAAGTCGTGTGGTGTGTTAAACACTCCTATTTTTTCAGTTTATCAGAAGAAATAAAAAAACATTCGTAAATGCAATTTTTTTTTATTGTACGAAAGCATAACACACTGCTCAAAAGAATTAGGGGAATGAATGCATGATTTTAACCCTTTCACCCCCAATATTGTACTTGGCATCATCAGCTTGCGATTTTTTTTTTCTCACTAAGTTGAGCTTGCACTTATTTATCGTTAGATGGGAGAATCGTGTGTTTTGAAGAACTAAATAATATTTGTTTTAATTAAATGAAAATATGAAAAACATGGTGAAATAAAATTCATTCCCAAAAAATTGTATGAAATAAATTGACCCTAAATTCTTTACGCTTGCATTCTTAGATGTTTAAAAATTGATTTTAACTCTTTTTAACAAATAAAGTTTTGTAAACTTTATAATTTATTCATAAGTTTTGAATAAATTATAAAGTTTACAAAACTTTATTTGTTTGAATAAACTGAATTTGTTTTGTACTTTATTCCAAATTTCTTCCTCTTAAATTTTAGTTAAAATATTAAGATATTTTAACCTGTTTTTTACCATTTCATTCTAGATGCATAATGAATATGTTTCACAAATTTTAGATTTTTAAAATAAAAAAATAAAGAGTGGGAACTGAAAAGGGTTAAAAAAAAGTGCGGAAAGTGCCCCCCTAATTGTTTTGAGCAGTGTATTATCTTGATTTTATCATACACAACCGATCGTTGCTATAGTCGCTACAGATTATTGAAATTAAATGGCATAACTGTTCTTTATGCACTCCATACCTTATTACAAAACACGGCCTCTAAAATTAAAGGACACGTTTTACTTGAACCTCTTTGGTCGCACCTTGATCTCAGTGTGCCCCAACGACTCGGTGAACCCCCACTCACCAAAACCGAACCACACTATGCCGTCCATGTCTCCAGAAGTATCCTTGCCCTGCTTGTTGAGTCCGTTGAGGTTGGACGACGGGAAACCGTTGTTCCACCATCCTCCCTTGTGCTGTTTGTCCCCGGCCTTGCGGTGCGAGGGGAAGTTGGGTCGGTCTAGAGTGTAGAACTCTGTTAAATGGTGGTTGTTGATGGCTGCAGCTAGAAGCAGATTGGATCTTATAAGGAAGGTAGGTTGGGAAATGTATTTTCCAGTTTGTATACTTGATCAGAGGCCCGCTTATAAACCGTCAAGTAAGACAGACGACAGAATTTTTCAGTGGCGGCTCGTGATCAAAAATGTTGGTGCAGCCATGCTAACGCGACTCCTTAGTCCTTCCCCTCCTCCCCCCCCCCCCCACCGTACCACACACCCAACTTTTGTTAGGAGAACATAAACTGAAAAAAAAGCATATCATTAAAAAAGTATATCAAATTCTAAAAATAGAAAAACATACTTTTTAAAAAAAAACATCGCATATATTACATAAGTATACTTTATCATAACGGGGCTCCTTTTTTAAAAAAAGGACAAATAAAATATTAAAACTAAGAAACAAAAGCATTCCGTTAACACCGAAAAATTATAATCGTTTGCCGATGAAAGAAGAAGAGTTCAAATTCTTGATACCGCCAACACCCACCTATATGGCCTAACACACGTGTTTGGCAGCCACCGATCATACCAGTGAATTCCACAACTGCAGCCGAAAAATGCAATTCCTCATTCGGCATCAGTCGCCATTTGATTTGTCCGTGGATCAAGCAATACATATCCCTCGTCGTCATGGCAACCAGACTCGCGTCATGCAGCCCTTCTGCCATCACTCTTACTAGCTATAGATCGCATAAACAGTCGTAAAAGGGGCGTTTTTCAGAAAAAAAACAGAATTGTTTTCTCAACGGTTTTAAATGTTTTCGGAGGGTGCTGATCACCACAGATCAACTTGGACAACATTCGGAGCATGGAACATTAAAACAAAATCGAAAAATCCCAAAATTTTACCCTTGTTTGCTTTTTTATCCTTCTTGTAGGAAATGTATTATTTCTCACACAAAACGTCAAATAGAAAATTAAAGTACTCTAAACAAGCTAAATAAAGTCAATTAAACCCATTTATTCAGACCATATTTAGGTGCTACAGCGCGCGAAATCAGGCAAATTCCGCCCGAATGTGGAAAGTCCAAAATTTTCACTTGCAGCTCGAAAAATAGAATAGTCGAAATAGAGTTAAGGGTGAAATTAATTAAGCCAGAAACTATTTTGTTACAATTGGTAGGAAACATGCTTCTAATTAACATACTAAAATTTGCAACCCGAAATGTCCCGCGAAATACGTTTATTGGCCGCCATCTTGAAAAAAAAGTCAATTTTTTTCAATAACAATTACGGTTTGTAACAGAATCTGTCACTTAATCCGCTTCCACACAAAAGTTGTGTTAAACAGGTAAAAAGGCGCCAAACACTGCATTAATTCTATATTAAACTTTTACATGCTAAATTTGGCTAGTTTTATTTATTTTATTTCGAAAATTCAATAATTATTACTTATCGTTTGCGAAAATTAATTTGTATTTCAAAGAATAAATATGTACTATTCCTCGCTTTTAAATAGATTGAAAATATTTCATATCAACATGCAAAGAATTTCGTAGTGAAATATATTTGACGTCATTTCAAACTGATCGATGTCGCAAAAAATAAATTTATTTTAATTTATTGTCTAAAAGAACTAAGTTTCTCGAGCGATTGTTGCGAATGGCAATGGTGATTTAATTCTAATAACAAACAGGGCCTTTAGCTATTTGTAATTCAAACTTTTAAACGCCAAAATTAACTATTTTCATTAATCTTCTTTCTCAGATTTAATAATTAGATTTAATTAAATTATAGTTCGAAAAATATATAATTAGTACAAATGATGCTTTAAAAATAAAAGCGAAACTTTGCACATTTTTTTTATGCCAAGTTAGAATTCTCTTTGTATCTTTCTTCATACATATATAATGAACCATCAAAAGGACTCTATTGTGATATTACAACAACCCAAACTGAATTATATCACATAAATAAATATTCTTTCAAATGTATGTTTTTTTTTTGAATAAAATTTCTCCTACGTTTAACGAAATGGCAACAGTGAAAATATTGAATAAAAATGGAATTTGCATGTTATTTCAATGTAGATTAAATTTTAAGTTATTTAAATTTTTAAATAAACTTCTAATTTAATTTTTTTAATGAAATTTGGAATGTAGCCTAATATGATTTTTTGCTGGTGAGCCTAATATGATAATTTAAAAAACCCAATGGCTCACTCAAAATTTTTAAGTTGATGACTTTTTTAAAGTAATAATACCATTGGACGCTTTGCGGCATGCAGGGGCTACGCCCCCTGCTCGCTATCGCTCGCCAAATTATTTTTTTTTCAGGTTGTTGGCTGTTCCGAAAGAGAGAAACGAAACCTGTCGCAACCAGATAAGTATATATAATTAGCCGTGCGCAAATAGGTTTCGTACTTTTCCTTTGAAATTGCTTACATTTCGGACCGGTCGGATTGCATGACGTCTAAAGAGCTTCTGTGACCTTAAAGTTGAGTAGACCATGGACAGATACATAAAGACAAAAACACTATCATTTACGTAAACAAAAAATGGTGAAACGTAACACGTAGGGAGATCCTTGCAAAAACGCATCTCACAACGAAAAATAAAACTAAAAAGTAGGTTTGTTACAGAATCTGTCACATAAACCGCTTCCACACAATATTTGTGCTCAACAAAAAACGCACTATTTATACAACCTCAGAAAGAAATTCCCGCCAAACAGGGCCTTCAGCTTATAATTTATTTCTAATTCAAACTTTTAAACGCCAAAATTAACTATTTCCATTAATCTTCTTTCGCAAATTAATGTTTACTCATTATCACTCTCACTCATTATTACTCTAATCTCACTCTATTGTGATATTACAACAATCCAAACTGAATCATATCACATAAATAAATATTTTAATGAAATTTGATGTAACCTAGCCGGATTTTTGCTTTAAAACGATGTATCCTACTCGTTTGTGCGACTTGCGGTTCGTTCTGTGAAAGTGGGTGACAGACAGACGAATTGAACGATTATAATACCTTCCACTTTATACGTTATAAACGTAGTGTGGAAGCTAAAAAAACATTTCGCTTAATATGTTGGCTATACAACAAATCATAAAACAATGTTTAACAAGCGTTTCTTTCTAAATTTGCAAAGTAATTAACATGTTCATATCTTGATACTTCCACTTCCATAATTAAAACATCTTCAAAAACTTTCTAAAAAAACAAAAAGGAATATGTGTGGCATATTCGAGTGTACGAATTTTATTTTATTCGCATAAGAATACATTTTTTAGGATAAATAAAAAAATAAAATAAAAATTCTTTCACCGCGGTTTTGCTGGGAATGAATAATAAAAACTAAAAAAAAAAACAAAAGATTAAATAAAAAAAAGAAAGCCATCTGCCAGCTGAAGAAGAAAAAAAAAGATTAAAGAAGAACAACGCGATCTTTTCGGCCAGCTGGACGAAAAAGATAAAATTACTTGATAGTTGTAACCTGTTCCGAAAATAAAAAAAACTTTTTGTTCTTTTTATAAAAAAAAAAATGTAAACATTTTATTCCAGTTTAGCAGAATTAACCTAATAAAAATTTTCAGAGTAATTGTTATGTTAAATGTTTATTTAAAATAGTTTTGTCATAATTTTTTACTATCTTTTTTAACATAATTTTAATCTATAAACCTTCTATCTTGCTATAATATATTTTAAGGCCAAATCATTTTAAAAAAAAAATCTGTTAACCTTTTCTATACATAAACACAAAACCAATGTAAAAAGAACAAGTTAAAGAACTGTTCATTTTAAAAGAACAGAAAAGAGAGCAACTGTTCTTTAAAAAGAACGTAACAAAATAACACATTTATGTGGCTGTTTTGCAGAAAAGGAATAAGATTTTTTTTGTGGCTGAATTATTGTAATTTTTAATTAAAAAACTTATTGGAAATTTGAAAACAAATAAGTGGGCATCGAGGCATAAGGGGACACACCTGCCCAAAAAAATTTGGGTTTCTGACATCAATATTTCATCATGTTACGGCTACTAACACTTTCAAATCCTATACTCTAACATAGAGAAAAATTAATTTTTATTTTTAATTAAAAAACTAATTTGAAAATTTTGGAAATTTGAAAAACAAAAAAATTTAGGTCGAGGCATTAGGGAGACACACCTCCCCAAAAATTTTGGATTTCTAAGATCAATATTTCATGATGTTATGGCTCCGGACACTTTAAAAGAGATTACTTTTTTTTTAATATAGAGAGAAAGTTTCTCGTACGTTTAAGGAAATGGCAACAGTGAAAATATTGAATAAAAATGGAATTTGCATGTTATTTCAATGTAGATTAAGTTTTTAGTTATTTAAATTTTAAATAAACTTCTAATTTAAATTTTTTAATGAAATTTGGAATGTAGCCTAATCCGATTTTTTGCTTCAAAATGACGTATCCCACTTGTCTGTGGGATTTGTGGATGGCAACATTGAAAATATGAATAAACAAGTAGGTTTGTAACAGAATCTGTCACTTAACCCGCTTCCACACAAAAGTTGTGTTAAACAGGTAAAAAGGCGCCAAACACTGCATTAATTCTATATTAAACATTTACATGCTAAATTTGGCTAGTTTTATTTATTTTATTTCGAAAATTCAATAATTATTACTTATCGTTTGCGAAAATTAATTTCTATTTCAAAGAATAAATATGTACTATTCCTCGCTTTTAAATAGAATGAAAATATTTCATATCAACATACAAAGAATTTCGTAGTGAAATATATTTGACGTCATTTCAAATTGATCGATGTCGCAAAATAAATTTATTTTAATTTATTGTCTAAAAGAATTAAGTTTCTCGGGCGATTGTTGCAAATGGCAATGGTGATTTAATTCTAATAACAAACAGGGCCTTTAGCTATTTGTAATTCAAACTTTTAAACGCCAAAATTAACTATTTTCATTAATCTTCTTTCTCAGATTTAATAATTAGATTTAATTAAATTACAGTTCGAAAACTATATAATTAGTACAAATGATGGTTTAAAAATAAAAGCGAAACTTTGCACATTTTTTATGCCAAGTTAGAATTCTCTTTGCATCTTTCTTCATACATATATAATGAACCATCAAAAGAACTCTTGTGATATTACAACAATCCAAACTGAATCATATCACATAAATAAATATTCTTTCAAATGTTTGTATTTTTTTTTTTTAATTTCTCGTACGTTTAACGAAATGGCAACAGTGAAAATATTGAATAAAAGTGGAATTTGCATGTTATTTCAATGTAGATTAAATTTTAAGTTATTTAAATTTGAAATAAACTTCTAATTTAAATTTTTAATGAAATTTGGAATGTAGCCTAATAGGATTTTTTGCTTCAAAATGACGTATCCCACTTGTTTGTGGGACTTGTGGATGGCAACATTGAAAATATGAATAAAAATGGAATTTGCATGTTATTTCAATGTAGATAAAAAAAAAATTAGTTATTTAAATTTTAAATAAACTTCTAATTTAAATTTTTTAATGAAATTTGGAATGTAGCTTAATCTGATTTTTGCTTCAAAATGACGTATTCCACTTGTCTGTGGGACTTGTGGTTCTTTCTGTGAAAGTGGGTGACGGACAGACAGACAGACGAACTAAACGATTATAAAACCTTCCACTTTTTACGTTATAAACGTAGTGTGGAAGCTAATAACAAGAAACCATAATAAGTCGAGTTGATGTCAAATTAAAGGAAATGTTGTGTTGACAGAGAATATACTATTGGTTTTTTAAAACTTATATATTTACAAAGATGATTTTGGAAGGAAACGATGAAAAAACTGCCGAAAATTTTCACTTAACGCGACCGAACCACTCCTTGTAATTATTGAGATGTCCAACAAAAGTTTGCTGCTTTGTGACTCAAAGCCATGCTTCAATAAATAACAAACATGGAGTCCCTAATAATAAGCAATATTGAACAAACTCTCATGAATTGTACTTACAGATTGGAGAAGGAATAACTGAAAGTCAAACATGGAACCTGGATCATTCGAAATGCATTGAAATAACTTATACAATGAGTTTGCAGACTAGTGTTTCCCGTTGACCTAACTCATGCAAGAATGACGAAAGATTTTGTAGGTCTAAACAAGGTAATGTAATTATTTTATAGACCATAGTCCATTTACTGATTTTTCAAGTGCTTTGTGGAATTCTGTTAATGGAATAACAGATAGTGCAGACAAGGGACATGATTGAAAGAGATCAAACTAAGCTAACATATCTTTTAGAGGTAGAACTATATTGAAAACTAAACCATGCAGTTATGATGAAAATATTGAAAAAAGGACTAGTTATTGCTGGTGAAAAGTTAATGCGTTGACAATAACTAAAGGTTTTTTTTAGATTGCATAATCGTCGCATAAGAGCTAGACGAGGACAGGTTTTAAAATCTTCCTCCCGTATTAAATATTTAAAAAGCTTGAATATCCTCATTTTTATAATATTTTGTGGCGAATTGCATGTAATAAGTATTCTAGAAGAATGGTGTAGGAGGTAGCATTAAAATATCGGTATCATCAACTACTACAGTTACTTGCCGTTATTGGGCTATTTTAAGGCTTCTTTGACGATTATTGTCTTTGTATCACATTCTGCATGAACAGCAGAATGACCACTTTCTTTAAATGGCTTTCCATAATATTGAAAAAGCGTCGTTTAAGCAATTGGAAAGAAAGAAGAGAAGAAAGGTGTAAAAGGTAGCATTAAAATATCGGTATCACCAACTACTACAGTTACTTGCCTTCATTGGGCTATTTTCTTCGTAACTGCTTAGTCAGTTTTTAATAAAGTTACATCTCTAAAAGGTATGTTAGTTTATTTTGACTATCTCTCCCGAACATGTCACGTTAGCCTTGTCTGCACTATCTGTTATTCAATTAACAGAATTCCACAAAGCACTTGAAATATCAGTAAATGGACTGTGGTCTATAAAGAATTGCATAACCTTGGTTAGACCTACAAAATCTTTCGTCATTTTTGCATGAGTTAGGTCAACCGGAAACACTGGTCAGCAAACTCATTGCATAAGTTATTTCACTGCATTTCGAATGATCCAGGTTCCATGTTGACTTTCAGTCATTCCTTCTCCATTCTTTTAGTACATTTCATGAGGGTTTGTTCAATATTGCTTAATATTGGGGACTCCATGTTCGTTATTCATTGAAGCATGGCTTTGAGTTACAAAGCAACAAACTTTTGTTGGACATCTCAATAATTACAAGGAGTGGTTCCGTCGCGTTAAGTGAAAATTTTCGGCCGTTTTTTTCATCGTTTCCTTTCAAAATCATCTTTGTAAATATATAAGTTTTAAAAAACCAATAGTATATTTTTTGTCAACATAACATTTCCTTTAATTTGATATCAAACTCGACTTATTATGGTTTCTTGTTATTTTTAAAAAAATTGACGTTTTTTTCAAGATGGCGGCGAATAAACGTATTTTGCGGGACATTTCGTGTTGCAAATTTTAGTATGTTAATTAGAAGCATGTTTCCTACCAATTGTAACAAAAATAGTTTCTGGCTTAATTAATTTCACCCTAACTTTATTTCGACTATACTATTTTTCGAGCTGCAAGTGAAAATTTTGGACTTTCCACATTCGGGCGGAATTTGCCTGATTTCAGCGAGCTGTAACAACTAACTATTAAACTGACATAAATGATGTAATTAACTTTTATTTAGAGTACTTTAACTTTTGTATTGACGTTTTTGTTGAGAAATCAATACTTTTCCTGCTAGAAGGAAAAAACCAAAAAAGGGGTAAAATTTTTAGATTTTTTCTACTTTTTTTAATGTTCCCATGCTCGAATTTGTTCACAAAGTGATATTGGATTCAGAACCCTCGAAAACATATAAAACCGTTGATAAAATAATTCCTGTATTTTTTTCCTGATTCCTTTTCCTGATTATTTCCTCATTTGATACTCAAATGGTTCCTTTTGACAATCCCAATAATGAGCGGAATTTTCATGTTTGGCGTGAAAGAATTGCATTAAAAAAATTGCGCTCCTTTGGGAAAATATAATAATGAATAAAAAATTGATGATCGGTTTTGAGATTTTACTTTAAACTTAATAATTAGGTGCAGCAAGCTGTACTTGCTGTATGCCATGAGCAGCCACTGGAATTTTTACTGTCACAGAGAAAGTACACCCGAAGCGAAGGCGGGAATCGAACCAGCACAAGGTATACAGTGTGCAGACTGTTATAGCGTAATGTTTCTTATGATGTCACGATCTCCATGTGCGATTTCATTGGTTGTTTTGTTTTCTTTGACAAAGTGTTGAAACAAGCCCATTAGAGATAGGCACAAATTCTGTTGGTCAAATTTGGAGGCTGATGAGACTATTTTCCGTGTACGTAATTGTGGTGTCGTGATATAGACATATATGTATGTTTTAGATATTGAGGGACAGAAATGTGGAATGAAAATAAATTTTCTCTAGCCTTGATTGTCGAATCAATGTCAAGTGAAAAATGGCGCCAATCGGAGCCCCGGTCTAGGGAAGTAAAGGAATGAGGGCTGGAAGGAAATTACGTCATCTAAAACAAATCTAAATGAGAAAATTTTTGGACATAAAAAGCCATGACAATTTCCCATAGGCATGTACACTGCTCAAAAGAATTAGGGAAGCACTTTGCGTACTTTTGTTTACCCTTTCAGACTTCAGTTCCAACTTCTTATTATTTTTTACTAGCAAATAAATACCCGTTCGCCGCACGGACTAAAGAAAAAGTTGTAATCGATCCAAGTATATGTACGTACCATTTAATCCATTCTAGAATAATAAAGTTATGTTATTGTTTCCGCTCATTATAAAGTATAAAATCATGTTACTTATACTACTTTAAAAATCCAAAATAAAAAAATACGCTATAAAATGCACACATAAAAGTCATCGTAATTTCCCTCATAAACATATAAAACCTTTTAGCTCATTTGGCGCTGTTTTAGTAAGAATTTGTCGAGAAAGGAGATATAGCTACAAACACTCTTATTATACAGCTCTTGCACAATCTGCCGTGCGCAGCAAACTGCAGTAATCGCCAAAAATGTGTTTCGGAGATATTTGATGAAACGCGTTTTTGATTTCCCACAAACTCCAGTAAAATATTGAAATTCGAAGTTAGGTGATTCTGAACCTTGAATTAGAAATGTTTTATGGGTAGTAGGTTTTATTTTGATTTTTGCAGGCACACATATAGAAAAAAAATGTACTGCAGTTTGCCTGCCCTTTTTGCCCTGCCGTGGCACGACTTTCGGCAGGCAGACTGCAGTATCCGCCAAAAATGCTTCCGCTATGTTTGATGAAAGGCGTTTTTGCTTTTTTTTTTCACGAACTCTAGTAAATAATTAAAATTTGAAGCTAAGGTAATTCTATACTTTGATTTAGGTATGTTTTGGGTAGTTGGTTTTAGTTTGATTTTTGGACGTACATATTGAGTAAATGAGTATACGGCTGCCAATTTGACTTCCTCTTTCTTATACTAACTAGCAACTAATTGTAAATATAATATAGATAAAATAAAAAAAAAGTAACTGAAAAATGAAAAATTAAATGTTTAATAGGTACAGAATATACACATTTATAAAATACTAAAGGGTAATATTACCTGACTTTCAGACGAATTAGTGTAACAATGACGAATCAGTAGAAGATCCCACAAATAGAACTAATTAGTCATTCGAACAAATCCATTCATTGTAAAATGAGGCAAAAAAATCGTTTGCCCATTTAAAACTTTAAAAATGTGGACGAACCTATTTATTACTACCAAAAGAAGAAATGAGTAATTTTTAAAAAGTAAAGCTATAAAATTATTTTTTGGAAACGTTAAAAATAAAAAAATATATTATTATTAAATTTATATTATTAAATATATAACAAATAATTATTAACACGAGATTCATTAGAGCAATTCATTTTGCTATAAAAAAGGAGGAAAATCGTCTGCGTTTTAAAAACCTATGGGTGTGTAACACTACACGACTTTCAATTACCGCTCAAAAAATCAACGCACACTGATTTGTTTATCTTTTCTCGACAGCTGGATTTTGAGGGTTCCAGTAAATCAACTAAAAGCCCTACTGGAAAAAGAAAAATAAACATCCCTGTAGTTCGCCTTTACACTAACTAAGGGGGGGGGGGGGGGGGTCACTAAAGAAGACACAAGACAACCTTTTTTTCTACAAACCGAAACTCAAAATATATAATAAGTTGAGATCCAACTTGGATAATCTAAACAGCAGATGCATTGTAAATGATGATGGTGGGTAAGTACTTTAAAATCACAAACGATGAATATTTTTTTTTCTTATGGAAAATGAAAATACTTTGAACATGTGCCGTTTGGTCTGAATTAAAACTAAAAAAGAGAACAGAAAGAAACAAACGCCAATCGCATCTCTATAAAAGAACGGATTGTTCTTTATCCCTAAAACTTTTTAGGACAGTTCGGAGAGCCACGATAAATATTATCATATAAAGATTTTGCCAATTTTAAGTCCAGAAAAAAAATTACTGTAATTTTGCGCCATTTTATGGCAACTTTTGCGTTTATTTTTTTACGGGGAAAAATTACGTGATATTTAACGAGACCCCGCCCCCCCTTTCCCATCACCCCACGCGACATTTGTGATATTCGACTCGACCCGCTCCCCCCCTAAACAAGTCACGTAATTTATAGACCCACCCCTAAGGTAATTTCAATAACTTAAAACCAAAAAAGTTCTATCACAGATACCCATTATGCACTCAAGATTTCCTCTAAAATCTTTTTATGACGTCCTACAGTTATTAGGAGTTCTTGTACCAAATTTGAAGCACGTATATCTTTTGGTTTTCCAGCAATACTTAAATCAAAAAAAGTTCTATGGCACCTACCTATTGCGCATGCGCAATTTTATCGAAAACGTTATTATGACATTCGACAAATACTAGGAGTTCGTGTACCAAATTTGAAGCATGTATCTTTTTTCAGTTTTTAGTTATTCCTTTAAAACAGGCCAGTTGAAATTATACTGCAGTTTGCCTGCCGAATCTTGAGTTTTTTTCCTTTTACTGCAATTTGCCATTGCCGAAAAATGGTGAATTTGTAACGAAAATCGTCAAAAAAGGTCGGCATATGAAAATATAAGTTAAATAGATGCCTAAAGTGCAAAAAAACGAAAAATGAAAATTTTGAAGTTACTGCAGTTTGCCTGCCCACGGCAGCAATGGCCTTCGAACAACAAACCAGCTTATAAATTTTTTTAAAAAAATAATCATTTGGAGCGTTTAGGTAAGAATTTAGCGAGTTTGGCAACGTATTTGGCGAAAAATGGAAACAAAACCATAATATGTAGCTCTAGTACGATGGCTATGAACAACCATCATAGATATAATTCACGGAAATAGCTTAAATATGCACATTTGCAATCAACAGAACCATCAATGAAGGAATCCATCACCTAAACCCACAATAAAATCCTAAAATGGAGACTGGATGGAAATACGTCACTTGAAACATGTCAATTATTTTTCAAATAATGAATTTAGTTTCTGAAGGTAATGGCACTTAATAAAATAAACATTTTCAATTTTAAATATTTTCGTTAAAAGTTTTATTTAATTTTTTCAGCAGATGGCATCAGGAAAGTAAAAAATGATCCGATTTGAGCGAAAGTGGTGTATTTTTTTCAGAATATTCGAATTTTCTCTAAAAATAGAACATTTTGAGCTCTGAATGTTCAAAATCTGTAAATTAAGTATGAAATACACATTTGTGCCAAGTTACGAGTCAAACAAATGTCTAGTATATCTATAATAATAAAAGAAAGAGTCTGTGTGTCTGTCTGTTTGTTTTCGGATAGTAAAAGACCTACTTATACTGCCCTCAGAAATTCGAAATTTTTAAGATAGATTCCCTTTAATACCAACGTGTGCACCTGAGGCTTAGTTTTTTCATATTTGTTCCACTTTTAGAGAAAATTCGAATTTTCTGAAAAAAATACACCACTTTCGCTCACAACCGATCATTTTTTCTCTTTCCTGATGCCATGAGCTGAAAAAATTAAATAAAACTTTTAACGAAAACATTTAAAATTCAAAATGTTTATTTTATTTTTTTGCCATTACTTTCAGAAACTAAATTCATTTGAAAAATAATTGACATGTTTCAAGTGACTTAATTCCACCAGTCTTCATTCCCGGATTTTATTGTGGGTTTATTTGATGATTTTTTCATTGATTTTTCTGTTGATTGCATGTTTGCATATTTAAGCAATATAAATGTATAGTTAAGCTATTACTGAACTATGATGGTTAATAAAGGTCATCGCACTAGAGCTATTAGTGTTTTATGTCTTTATTTTTTCGCCAAATACGATGCCAAACTCGCCAAATTATTAACTAAAATTCACCAAATAGGCAATTTCTTTTATAAATAATTTATAAGCTGGTCGGTTGTTCGAAGGTCATTGTGTTAGAGCTGTATAATGGGTGTGGGTAGCTATATCTTTTTTCTCGCCAAATTATTTCCCAAAATGCGCCAAATGAGCTAAAAGGTTTTATGTATTTATGAGGGAATTGTGATGACATTTATGAGTGCATTTTATAGCGTATTTTTCATTTTGGAATTTTAAGGCAATGAAATGGGATTTTATAATTTATAACGAGTGGAAATAATAATAAGTTTATGATCCTATAACAGGGTATATGGTACACATATTTGGAATCTATTTGATATTTTTTATTCCGTGCGAAGAACGGGTATACATTTGCTAGTGAGTCTATAAGAGACATACCCACACACAAAACTTCATTTTTATTATTATAGATTATAGAAATCTAAAATTTGTGAAATAGATTCAATTTGTGAAATAGATTCATTGTGCATCCAGAATGAAATTGTAAAAAACAGGGGAAAAAATCCTAATTTTTTAACTAAAATTTAAGGGGGGAAATATATTGGAATCATAACTTTTGAATAAATTATTACAATAATTTTTTCAAAACTTTATTTGTAAAAAAAAAGGTAAAATCAATTTTTAAACATCTAAGAATGCAAGCGTGCAGAATTTAGGGTCAATTTATTTCATAAGATTTTTTGGGAGTGAATTTTACCATGTTTTTCATATTTTCATTTAATTAAAACAAACATTAGTTAATTCTTCAAAAGACATGATTCTTCCATCCAACGATAAATAAGTGCGAGATCAACTTAGTGAGAAAAAAAATCGGAAGCTGATGATATCAAATGGAATCATTTTGGGGTGAAAGGGTTTAATTAAACCATGCGTTCCCCTAATTGTTTTGAGCTTTTGTGACTTTCTGGCTAGTGTTTTATTCATTAATGACGGTTGGTTAAAAAATATGCCGAGCGAAAATTAGCTTTTTCTGCTTAAATTTTTCTATATAAACGAATTATAAGACACATGAAGACCATTGTCCTAAGCAATTGAAATCGGACAAATTAAGTTACACGAAAAACGAATTTAAAAAACTTAACGTTAACTTTTTAATACGAAAATAAAGGCGTTAATGACGTTCAGAAAGTTATCGTCAATAAGTTAAAAAGGCAATTCTTACTAGCTGTTCCACTGTACTCTTCTAGGTGCAGTCTATAGTTCCGATCCTCCTCGTCGATGAAGAAGGTATCCCAGAGGGCGAATCCCGAGTCTCCTTTCACTGTCTTGAGATCGAAACGGACAGAGTACGAATCCTGGTTGGAAATGGCGAAGATGTTGTCGTTGCCTTCGAATAGAAATTGGGTCAAATGTATCTAGGGTTAACATTGCATTTCTGTGATAAGTATATATATGACATTCAACAACTTATTAAATCATTGAGAGCAAATTCCTTCGGAGCACATCTATTATCTCTTATACACCTATTATCTCTTATATAAAAAGAGCTACGTTTTTTTATTGTCAGTTACATTCGAAGAGGGTAATTTTGGCCCAAGCTTCGGAAAAAGATTTGGTTCTTAATTTATAATCATAAAATGATCACATCTTGATCAAATTGTTTTACATTTTTGGACAGGTGGAAACATTGCCTTTCATTTCTATCTATATTAAAAAAAGTAAATCCTTTTAAAGTGTCAGCAGTCATAACAGGATGAAATATTGATGTTACAAGTCCAAAATTTTTCTGGAAGGTGTGTCTCCCTTATGCCTCGATGCCTTTTTTTTGTTTTTCAAATTTCCAATTAGTTTTTTAATTAAAAATTATAATAAGTTTGACGAAATCGAAATCGTGGTTCTTTTTTTATATAACACCCAGGGTGAAAAGATCAAAAATGCGTGATTTAATTACTTTCTTTTTAAAGATCAGTTGCTCCCTGCTCTGTTCTTTTAACAAGAACAGTTCTGTAACCTGTTCTTTTTACAAAAGTTGCTTTACACATGGAAAATAAACAAACATTTTACAACAAAATTATTTTATTAGGTTAATTCTGCTAAAGTGGAATAAAAAAAATTCCCCTTTTTTTACAAAAGTTCCAAATATTCTGCTTAGTAACGGCTTCTTCAAATAATACCCACAGCAATAATATAAAAATACAAAATATACGAAGATTAAATACAAAAAAAAAGCCACCTGCGAAGAAAAAAAAGCTGAAAGAAAAGATTTAACAACGTGATATTTTAACTGATAAAAATATCACTTTGTTAAATCCCTTCTCGGTAAGGTCCGCGAAGCGGCCAATGGAATTGCGCAGCAATTCCGGGGGTTGGCGAGCGAGAGCGAGCAGGGGGCGGAGTAAAAAAAAATATTTAAATTTTAGCAATACCACGAAAAACGTTTGTATTCTTATAAGAGCATTTAATAAAAAAATCTATTTCTTTTAACTTTTGTCTGGAACAGCTAAAAAAATATTGAAAATGACTTTAAAAAAAACACTCTTTACCATTTTTTTTATTTATTGGGATGAATATTACACCGTTTGTTTTAATCTAAGTTGAATACTTTTTATGGTGTATTTAATTACTGGTCAAGGTCACCTCAAAACTTTCAATGGTGAATGAGGTTAACTTTGGACTAAGATGTAAGCATTTCTTTATGGAACTTTACACTTTCAAAAATGTATGTACGTGAAATATAAGGTAATGAAAGTATTGTGATGGGGTCGAAAATCCGATACGGATATTTTGTATTTTCTACCCGTTTTGGGGCTTAGGTGCTGATTCTAAAAAAGTGGTTTTCGAACATCGGTTCGTCTGCCTGTCTAAAACCACTCTACAGCTCGAACTGAAATAGTCATGGATTTAAAATTCGATACACGAATTCCTAGTATGTGTCGGATGTCATAATAAGATTTTCAAAAAAATTGCGCATGTGCAATGGGTAGCTGCCATAGAAATTTTTAGGTTTTAAAGATATTAAAATTATCTTATAAGGTATATAATTTCCTTTAAATATTTATTATTTATTTGTATCTTCTAATTTTTGCTGCTTTTTCGCTGAATTATATATGGGGTAATGATAAATTAATACATTTACACACTATTTTTTGCCCATTTTGACTTATTAAGGAAGTTGCTTCCAAGTCAAACGTTTAAAAAATTAGAAGTAATATGAATAAAGCAATTTCAGAAACACATGTTGTGTACAGTATATAGTCTTTCACATTAAAAAAAAATCATAGCACTTGTAGACATTACCAGGATATTCAACTACGGTTTGTACTTTTGTAGTAAAAGTGCAGCCAATTTCTTCTTTACTCACCTAACCAAAACTCCTTTCTTAAGTTACCGAATCCTTTTTTATAAGAATTCCAATTTTTGACAAAATAATTTGGCCCGTTTCCATAGTCACCTCTTCGTTGTATGACCTAAAAATGTAAAATTAAAATGTTCTCAATATCTTGTTAGAAATGAATTTTTCTGAGATACATAGTAAAAACCTTTATTCGTGAAGTCTTAAACAGAATAAGAAACTAAAAGTTAACGTATAATCAAAGGGTCACACTGTAAAAAATTGTAAGTCAGAATACAGAATCCGTATTCGTAATAACCTCCTCAGTTCCGACAGGAAAAACACATAAGCCCATTCTTAAACTTTTGCTTGTATGGCGAAACAGAAGGAAAATCACCTACTATTTAAATGCGACGGCAACTGCGAGTAATTGTCTTATTTTAATGACCAAATGGTGATTTTCCAAATGGTGATACTTACCTTGTTTCTAAAATACTTACAGAAATTCTTATCGAAAACAAGTAGGTTTGTAATAGTAACTGTCACTTACAGGACCTGATTAAGACTTTAGTGTAAGTTAAGCCTGCCCTTGATTTGGGGGCCCCACATCACTGCGTTCCGCGCAAATTGTGGGCAACTAATGGGCCAACACAGATATACAACTCCGATTCAAAAAATTAGAATGATGAAAGAAAATATGGTTAAGAGAATTGAAAATCTACTTTATCAAATAAATAATCAATGATATCAAATATAAATCTGCATATTTCGTAGATTTATAAAAATGTAAACATATTACAATGAAATCGAAAAAATATTTAAATCTGCAAACGACAACAAATTCAAAATATTAGAATGCGTCCTAACATGGTTAAAAAAAATTAGAATAATGTAAATATATTAAACATAGTTTAAACTCTAAATGTTCTTACTTGCTAAACAGTATACTTTGTCGCATCGCTCTTAGCTTTAATTACAGCTCTTAAACGCTTTGCTATATTATTAACTAAAGGTTCCAAATTTTTTTTAAATCTAAATTCGCCCATACGCTCTTTATACTAGTAATACGTTCTTTTTTTTTGTCGTATATATATAGGCGCAACTTTTCGAAGACTTTTTTCATAATTCAAGGGAGTACAGTTATGTCCTTCTTTTTGAGCCATTTACTTGTGGATTTGGTAGTGTGGGAAAAAGCTAAATCTTGCTGAAACAAGAAATCACATAAATCTTCAGCTGAAGGAATCATGAAATATTCAAGAACTTCTTGATAGACTTCTGAATTAACTGTTGTGGAAACAATGCACAACCTACCTGGGTCTTCAGCAGTCATGCAGCCCCATACCAAGACAGAGCTCGCAAATTTAACAGAACGTTTCAAACACTCTTTATTATAATCTTATTGTGTAAGTCTCCAAACACGTATGTTATACCTTGATGCTCATGCATGAGACACACAAAACATACTTTCAGCGCTGAAGAGTACCTTTTTCTAATCTTCTTTGACCCCAAAATAGCCGTTGTTTACACCATTAAACTCTAGTAGCCTTTTGCTTAGATGATATGGCTTAATTTTAATAATGGCTTACTATATAATGGCTTTACCTTAGGCACACGTGATCTAAAACCTAATTTGTGAAGTCGTTGTAATGTTGTAGATTTAGAGACACATTTATACCCTTTTCTTTAAAATACCTCAATATTCAAATATCTTTCAAATATCTAATTTTTTTTGCAAATATCTCACACTTTGAAAGCGACATTTTTTCACAAGCTTTTTCAACTGCCTTTCATCTCTTGTTGAAGTTACTGGCATTCGACTACTTTTTTAAAGTGTTTATTTTGAAAACACTTTATTATTAGAATATTTTCCCAAAACTCTATTCACACTTGCTTGAGAAAATTTCACTTCTTTTGCTAAAAAAAAGTTGTGTTTTTCTCCTTTGTGCAAGTACACAATACGAAATTTCACAGCCTCACATAAGTCGCTTTTTCGTCCCATATTAAGCAAATACTACACTAAAACCAAATGCTAAATGACTTTTCATTTTCTAAGGAACACATTTTATAGTCCCACAGATGTTTTTCCAGCAGTTGTTCTCTCATCCAATAAAAATAAGTTGATTATTCTCATTTTTTGAACCATGCTGTCCAGATATTCAAATTCCTTGAATTATTCTAATATTTTTTAAATATTAATGTATTAATGTAGCAGATTATTATTAATGTAGCAGATAAAAATAAATATTTATGTTATATTTATAAATGCTCTAAAGATAATTAGATATATTTAATATATTTTTTCTGAACCAAATATGCAAATTGACGCTTTAGCAACATTCAACCCATTCATTTTTACATTATTCTAATATTTTGAATCGGAGTTGTAATGGCCACAAAATTATATCAAATTGAAGGTTACATTTACCGTACTATTGTATGGTAAACCAAGGCAATGGAATTTTTTTGTAGTAACAAATTGTTATGTCTATTGATATGTTGTCAATATAATATAGAAAAGTAATGGGTGGTAGTACGATTGTTAAAAAAAATATTTATTAAGGACAAAGCATAAAAGTACTCTAAACTGCACCATAAAAATAAAAAATGTAACCTAAAAGTAACCAGATTTTTATGCACATTTTATGCCGTCATTCCAAACTGATTTATGACAAAATTTAATTTTACTTCAAATAGTATTTTCAAATAAATAAAATTTCTTATAGTACTTTTGATGTGGCAACAGCGATTTAAGTGACTTAAAATTGAATTTCATTGCAAAATTCAATGGGGAATTCGCCGACAGTTTTTAGACAGACAGACGGACAAAAGGTATGTAAGATGGGTCTATCAGGTCATACCTTTGTTGTAACAAAAAAAATTCAGATCCGACGGATAGGACCAATTTGGGAAAGGGAGTACTGACGGATAAATGAACATTGTCAGCATATCAATATCGACCTTTTCATTTTTCTTAATTCTTTCGAATGTAAAAAAAAAAGAAAAGTAGGTTAAAAATGAATAAAAATAATTTTATACCCGCTCTAATCGAAAAAAAAAACCCTTAGATTTTTCCAACACTTCAGAAGACTAAACAAATGTATTACTGATGTTACAAAGTGGCCCAAGAGGTATTACGTAACACCTACACATGTGCTGCAATTTTCAAGCACTCGTGACTTGTCCACAATCTTGTTAGAATTTTCCGATTATTAGAAAAAAATGAAAACTTTAAACTCGTGTCTGAGCTTGCGCGAACTAGGAAATTACAACAAATTTCTGTAAAATTATTTTCATAGCACCAGCTGCAATCAATGGCAATGGTGAATTAATTATAATAAAAATGGCTTTTTATGCTTTTTAAATGAGCATTGAATTTTGCAGTTTTTTTTAAAAAAATAATTGAAGTACTTCGAATCCGAATTTGTTCTGAAATTTTCAATGTCTTCTTATTTTGTTGCGCTGAATTTTTTGACGTATCACATTTGTCGGCAGTACTTGTAGTTTGGGCTATGAAAGTCGGTGACAGACAACGGACAGACAGACGGACTGAACGATTATAATACATTTCACTTTTTACGTTGTAAACGTAGTGAAGCTAAAATGAGACGCTGGTGAACGTGTTGATTTAGCGGTGTATTGGATATTTCTTAATTTCTTCATAAAAGGATTTCGGCTAGTAAAGTGTATGGGCGCTGAATGGAAAGCGACCAAAGTAGAAATTAGAGAAAAAGTGGACTATTACCGTCCATCCGCCTCCGTCTGTCTCCATGTCACAGTAGACTTGAATGGAGTCGCAGTCTACAGCCCTGCTTTTGGGGTAGATGGTGTAGACTCCGCTGACGTTATGTCCGTTCGCCAGAACCTCGCTGCAGTCAGAGGGACGAGGAAACTTGGGGCCTAATAAAAAAGCAGGTCACAGTAAAATATCTATGAAATGTTGCTCCATATAAAATAAATTGACTTAGCCATTGAGTGGCTAACTTGTTGCTATGACTACTGTTTTTAATTTGAAATTTGACGAATGTATTTTGTATATTAAAAGTGACAAAAAAGGTGTGTCCTTGGACAATTTAGGCGTTTAATTTTTACTGTAACTGCAAATTTGGAAATCTTTTGATGGTACTTGTGTGCCATTCTTGATATATATGGCTTATATAGCAGGGGGTACTTCTTTCCGCACCAGAGTCATATCGCAGGTATTCTATGATTTGGTTCCTTTTAGGATTCTATGTTAATGATGCATGATTATGCAATCGTTATAATAATTTAAACAAAACTATTTAAAATAAAAGGTGTCAATTTAATATTTATGATGGATTTCGACATTTTAAAAGATAAAACAGATAAAAAATGCCCTTTGCAATTTTACTTACATATGCATTTTGGCGCTTCTAGGTTGTCGATTTCCACGTCCTTTTGAAAAGGGAAATCCACTTCTGTTTGAATCAAACTTAGGTCATTGTTATGCTCAAAGTAATCTGCGTAGCAAACACTCATGTGCAGAACAAAGCATATAAAAATAACCTTCCTGCAAAATTTATTCTTTTGTTGAATCAAATTTATTATTATATTCAAAACTCTTAAGCGATAAAATAAACTTTATTCATTTTTTTTCTTAAAGGAATTTTTAATTATCGATTTTATAAAATATGCAATAACTTACCTGATTGTAGTCATTATGAGTTCTCACTAATATCAATGTTTATTACACATTTCAAAATATCTAAACAATTTTTTAAAGATAATTTAAACAGGTGCTATCTTTCTCACGACTCCTTGATGCAAATAGTTAAATAATCTTTATTCTATCACTTTTTAAACACTCAAAAGGTTTGAGATGTGGATAAATTGCAAAGAATCACGTGTCATTTGAATAGTCTGTCTATATTTCTTTTAACTTGTTCTTTTTGGTAGGGAGATAAATTAAAAGGCTTTATCGTACTCTACAAAGACATGGCAGATAGCATCTGTTTTTAGTTACATATGTTAGTCTAATTAACTTTATAAGTAGTGTTTTATTTTACATGATTATAGTCATGATGAGTTATCATTAATATCAATGTTTATTACACATTTCAAAATATCTATCTAAACAAGTATTTTGAAGATAATTTAACCAGGTGCTATCTTTCTCACGATTCCGTGACGCAAATAGTTAAGTAATATTTATTATATCATTTTTTTAAACATTCAAAGAACAATATCAAAAGGTCAGATATAAATTAAAAGGCTTTATCGTACTCCAGAAAGACATGGCAGATAGCATCTGTTTTCAGTTATATATGAGAGTTTAATTAACTTTAAACAGTGTTTAATTTTAGATTGCTAGTTACTCTAAGAAAAAGAACCAATTCTTGTGAAGTCGTTTCAATTATTATATACAGATAGAAATCTGCGTTGTGAAGCTGCTATCACATATTTACAGCCATGTAAGTGTTTATGGTTTTAAATATTTGTTGCCTAAAATGCTCACCGAAATAACATAACTTTAAAAAAAAGCTAGAATAAAATCTTTTTTTATATGTTCTATTTAATTAGAGAGCATTTCAAGCATAGAAAATTTGTTAGTTGAGTATCTTCTGTAAGTACACTATTTAAAAAATCCAAAATCGAAAAAAATGATCCTAATTGGGTTGTAAGGTATCTGGGTACAACAATGTTCAAAAATAGGAAAGTGTCTCTTTGTGACTCAAGATCTACAATAATAAAAATAAAACGGTGTGTGATTGTTTGTTTGTACCGAATAGACTCTTAAACTAGACATCCTTTTCCGTCGTAACTTAACACTAATATAAGTTTTTACTCAAGGTACAATTTTTGAATTATCGGAATATAAAGTGTTCTATTTTAGGAGAAAAAATCAAATTAAGTGTTTAAAGCTACACCACTTTCGCTCAAAGGTGCTGATTTTTTTTATTTCGTATTTCGCGTTGCCATCAGCAAAAGAAATTAAATTAAACTTAAGAAAAATCAAATTTTGTTTATTTTATTCTTTAAAAATCTTGGATATTTTAAAGGTGAAGGGGCGTCCATAAATTAGGTGATACGATATTGTCGATTTTTTTACCCCCTCCCCCATGGTGAAATTTCGTGATATTTAGCTCTACCCCCCCCCCCTCCTCCCGCAATCGCACGTGACATTTTTCAAAATTAGTATTTTAGAAAGTTTTGATTTGGACGCTTGACGGAATATTTCGGGGATGAAAATGAAGCGAACGTAATCGAATCGATATAAAAAGAACGGGTCGTCCTTTTCTCCTAAAACTTTTTAGTACAGTTCGGAGAGCCACGATAAATATTTTCCTGTAAGATTTTGATAATTTTAAGTCCAGAAAAAAATATACTGGAATTTTGCGCCATTTTATCTCAATTTTACATTGCTTTTTTACGGGAAAAAATTACGTAATATTTGACGAGATCCCCCTTCCCCCCCAAGTGATATTTGGTGATATTCGGCTCGACCAAATCTATCGCCAAACTATCAAATTATCAAAACAAAATTGGCAAATTTTGCATAATTGAGATTTTGACATGAAATTACATTATTTTGTAACTGCGCATCTATTTAAGATTGCGATTGGCTGACGGTGCTTAAAGTGGGTATCATTATTCCGTTTTGGGGTCTGATCTTTCATGCCTAATTTGGGTACAAAACCAATTTAGAGTCGTTCTGTTTTGTTTTCAATTTTTTCATTGTGCCTATTACTTTAAATTTTGCCGTAAATTAAACGAAAAATTTAAGTTTTTGAATTAAGAAAATGTATGAAAACAATTTATACATATTTTAATTTGAAATGAATTACTTATGTTTCAAAAAAATATATTTTTCAGGAATTTACCTTTCCTGTTCTTTATCCTGACCCTGGGCTTTTGTCATGCAGCTTTCATTGATCAAACGATTGAAGACTATTCGGTTCAAACAGACGTTGGTTCTCTTAAGAATGAGAAGTACGAAGCTGCGAAATGCATTTGTAAGTAAATTGTAATCAAAAATCCATTTATCTTAAATTTAAATCGAACTTCAAGGGTATTTCTAACTTTAAAACCTAAAAAATTTTGCAACAGCCAACATTTTCGCATTTACGATTTTCTTTAAAACCTTATTATGACGTTTAACAGCTATAAGGAACTCGTGTACCGAATTGAAGAGCTTAGTGGAAGAACGTGCTAAG
This sequence comes from Oedothorax gibbosus, assembly GCA_019343175.1. Taxonomy (NCBI): domain Eukaryota; kingdom Metazoa; phylum Arthropoda; class Arachnida; order Araneae; family Linyphiidae; genus Oedothorax; species Oedothorax gibbosus. The sequence goes on from JAFNEN010000181.1 coordinate 702,586, forward strand.
TGACATTTTTGAAAAATTGAGATTTTTGTGTCAAGGAGCATATTATTCCATTTTTTAAAGGTAACAAGTTTTCCCTTTTTCATAAACTTAAAGTTAATTATATTTTTAACCGTTTGCAAGTACCGTTTTCAACCGATCTGAGTGCAAACAAAAATCTTTAAATCCTATTTTCTCGTTTTTACCTTTTTATCACTTAGCACATTCTTCCACTAAGCTCTTCAATTTGAAGCACAAAGTTTGGCTTTTCAGAAATATTTTTAAACCATAGCAAGTTGTATGGAAGCTACCCTTTGCGCATTTGCAATTTTTTTGGAAGCCTCATTATGACGTCCGACATGTACTAGAACTCGTGCATCAAATTTAAGCTCTTTTAGTTCGAGCTGTATAGTGGTTTCAGACAGACAGAATGACAGACGGACTAATGTTCAAAATCCACTTTTTTAGAATTTTCACCCTCCAAAACACGTAGAAAACATAAAATCTCTTTTTCGGATTTTTGACCCCATCGCAATACTTTCATTACCTGATGTTTATCGGTACTCAAACCCTGGAAAATAAACTGAACTTTGTTAAAACAGTCAGCAAAGACCAGTAATAACCGGAATCAGCCCTTTTTAACTGAGTCGTCATTTCACAGTAAATCAAACTCATTTTGTTCGATGACGCTGACAGAACTGGCTAACGAGTTAGTTTTTTTTTATATTATGTCACCGGCTATTATTATAAAACTGGCTGAATTAGTTATTAGGTTTTGTAAGAATAAAGTCGTACAAGAGCAGCAACTTTTATTAAAACCCATCCAGCGATTATTAAGAACCACCTTGAAACACAGTGTTTATGTAACAGTACTTCCTTTTCATTAGGTCCCAAGTTTCCCCGTCCCTCTGACTGCAGCGAGGTTCTGGCGAATGGACACAATGTGAGCGGTGTCTACACCATCCACCCCAAAAGTAGGGCAGTCGACTGCGACTCCTTAGAAGTCTACTGTGACATGGACACAGACGGAGGCGGATGGACAGTAAGAGAGACAGGGCTTTATCTCAATAAATATAAGTAATTAGAAAAAGTTTAATTGAAGAATGGAGCTTCGTGTGAAAAAGAGGTTTGTGTTGATGTTAAGTAAATAAAAGACAAGTAACAGGTAATTTTTAGCAGTTGTTTGAAGAAAAGGAATAACAAATTGTGTTTTTCAACGCCATGTATAGTAGGGTGGAGTGAAAATTTTTATTTTCAATAATCAATTTTGGCCGGTGTGGGAAAGTTGCTTTATCAAATCAACATCCTGAATGTAAAATATCTTTTAAAAATATTAATATTTAATACTGCCCCAACAACGTTAAACATTTTACAAAATCATAAAAATTGCCATTTTTCAGAATAATTATTTTCAAACTTTTTATTCAATGATCATTTTTGGCCGGTGTGGAAAAGTTGTTATATGAAATAAACATCTTGAATACAAAATATCTTTTAAAAATATTAATATTTAATACTGCCCCAATTATGTTACACATTTTACAAAATCATAGAAATTGCCATTTTTCAGAATTTTTTTTTCAAACTTTTTATTCAATGATCATTTTTGGCCGGTGTGGAAAAGTTGTTATATGAAATAAACATCTTGAATATAAAATATCTTTTAAAAATATTAATATTTAATACTGCCCCAATTATGTTACACATTTTACAAAATCATAGAAATTGCCAATTTTTAGATACAATCACATTGGTTATACTTACAGTCACATTGACGACAATGATTAAAATATCTTCTCATACTGGTCTGTATTGTTTTTTGGTATTAAAAACTGGCATTTGTTTACGTGACTCCAAACAAGTTTTAATAAAACCATCCCGTCGGGAAGGTCCACAAACCGAAGCGGACGCTTCAGTTACTAATTTCACACATCTTTCAGGGGCTTGAGTGTGACAAGGGAATTGCTTGATATTGGATACTATGATGTTATTTGTAGTTTGTGGATTCATGATGCACCCTGAAATAACTTGATCATCTAACTGTTTGGTTAACGGTGGCTCAGTGACTGTCACATTAGCCCAATTTATTATATCAATGTAGTCAGTAACTTCAAAGTTGAACTCAGGAATTTCAAAAGTACGAATAATATTTCTTGAAGGCTTCTCTGCCTGCCGTGCTTTTAAAATTCTGCGCAATGCCAAAACGTTTATGTCCTGCCTGTCATCAGCTAACATAGCAATCAGAATATTTTCTGGATGTCCAAAAAATCCGTTTCGTTGAATTACTGGGTCGATGACCGCTTTTAATGAGTTTGGTAAATACCGTGACAACATAATGGTTTTATGCAAATGCTTAGCTCGGAAAATACATACTGGCTTAGTCTTAATTCTAAACCACATAGGTGCATAAACTTTAATGATGAAAGATGCTAGAATCACTAAATTTTCAGAAGGTGCATTCGAGGAAATGTAAAGTCGTAGAATTCTATTCCCCACTGTAAGCCAACGAGAATGTACTATCTTGCCGGGGTATCTTTTAGACAGACCTTCAGAACAAGATCCAGAATTAATTGCTTCACATATTTAGAACAAATAGAGTTGGTCTGTGTTTAAGTCTTTTTTTTTATTGGTAATTTTCGGGAGAGTACAACACATCTTTTTAAAAAACACAACCGGAAGGTGTTCAGTCTTTCAGGGATTTACCAACAGGTCCTGTAAAACTTTGAGGTTCACTTGTAGTACCGTCAAGGTGTTCGAAAATGTGGCGCAGAATAAGCTCGTTCGCATGTAGTTGACAAATAAACCACTGTAATGGCTTTTCAAATTTTGTTTCCAGAATTCGAATGACACCTCCTTTTACTCCAGTATTCACCGCCGCCGTTCCGTCGCTGCCAATAACAACAATTTTACGGTTATCAATATTATTTCGTGTTAAAAAGTTCTGTATTTCTTTACTTACAATTAATGCCTTTCCAGAGCTTAAGGAAAGCTGACCCATATACTCAGACCCTGGTTCCTTTATCACGCTTATAAGCTCTTCTAATATAACTTTTCTCCTTGAGTCCTCCATGAAAAGAGTTTTATCTTTACGGCCATCAAAATATAAACCTATTTGATTAGATTCGATATCAACCAAGTTTGTATTAGTTAACAGAGCTCTTGCTTTTTGTCTGGCTCATCTAATTTTACTCCTGCCCACAACTTTCGATAAGTCACTTTCAAGAAACCAAGCCAATATCTTGGAGTGTAGCTGAGACAATCGCTGCTCCAGCTCTGTCAGAAATGTGGTACCTATCTAAAGAGGCTGTCCAGTCCATGTCCAATTATTCCGGATGTTTATTTCATAGAACAACTTTTCCACACCGGCTAAAAATTATTATTGAAAGGAAAGTTTGCAAAAAAAATTTCTGAAAAATGGCAATTTCTATGATTTTGTAAAATGTTTAACGATGTTGGGGCAGTATTAAATATTAATATTTTTTAAAGATAATTTATATTCAGGATGTTGATTTGATAGAGTAACTTTTCCACACCGGCTAAAAATGATTATTGAAAAAAAAAGTTTGAAAAAAAAATTCTGAAAAATGGCAATTTCTATGATTTTGTAAAATGTTTAACGTTGTTGGGGCAGTATTAAATATTAATATTTTTTAAAGATATTTTATATTCAGGATGTTGATTTGATAGAGCAACTTTCCCACACCGGCCCATTTTGATTTGAATAAAAAAAATATTAACATTGAGGACCGCTCCACCCTAATGTATAGTATATTACTAAAAAAAAAGAGGGGTCAAAAAACATAATAATTTTTTTTATTTTCGTTAAATGCTTTATTTACAGACTATAGTGATTGCACTGATAAAAGAAATTCCCATTGAACTCTATTAAAAATAAACAAAACGAAATGGATTAAGTGCACATTTTTCTTTTTTCCCCCTTATTTCTTTCTCTCATTCCACATGATGCTATTAAAAAATCTCCTTATGATAAATTCCTCAATCATATTATAAACTAGAATTAATGTATGTGAGCTTTTAATAGGGAACATTTTAGATAGTAATTATTATAAAATATATTATAAAAATCTATAATAAGCCTTTGTAATTCTATAAATTCTTTAAGTTTAGAAGATAATGTATCAAGGATTTTACAATTTTATTAAATAATGTAAAATGTAGTATTTATTTGTTTTTGCTGATTTTGTTTAAATATCTAAAAGAGTTTTATGTTAAAAAATAAGGTCAATAAAATGTGTAATGTAATGATAAAATGGTTTTCATAAAATATTATGAGACATCCAAAGGGATTAAACCCTAGCCTGTTTCTATAACAAAAATTTAAAAAAATTGATTGATTTGATGTTAATAAAAAAATCTAAATCAGATATGTTTTGTCCGTTATATGATTTAGGTTATACAAAGAAGAGGAAACTTTGGAAATGGTGAAAATTACTTTGTGAAAAATTGGCAAACCTACAAAAAGGGATTTGGAAATATAAATAAAGAATTTTGGCTTGGTAAGTGTATAAGCCTAGGAGACACTAGAATCGTTGACATTAACAAAAAAAATGTAAAATATGTTGTCGATTAATTCTGGCACTTTAACTTTAGAATCAGAAGAATTTTAATTTGAATTACCAACAATTTACATTTCAATATTCACAAACTGGATATTTTAAAACTTTGCAGTGTAGTTTAAAATTCTAAAAGTTCTTGTTAGATAATAATTTATAAGATGACCTAAAAATAATGGTACCTGCTTAGTACTAAACAGAGCATAAAAAGGGTATCATTATGTTAGGATCACAACTGAATCGCATGCGTAATGTTGAACTAACATAGCTCACGCGACTTGGATATTCAAGTGCAATCATGTTTAGGTATTTGTGTAATCGTGTGTAAGTTCTTTTTGAGGTTTAGTGTAGTTACCGTTCAGTCGATAGAAGTCTTTGATGTTTCTTTGCAGGCAATGACAACATCCACGCCATCACGAACCAGAACTCATATTCGGTGCGCATCGATCTCAAAAGACTGAACGGGGAGGAAAGGTTCGCTCTTTACGATACTTTCTATATCGACGACGAGGAACAGAACTACAGACTGCACATTTGGGAGTTCAGTGGAACGACCAGTAAGATAATAGTTTATACTTTAACCCATTAACCCCTTCACTGTAAAACGTTTCGTGTAACGATACTTCATAGTAACGTTTTATCATAAAGCGGTGTAGACTTACACCACAGCTGACTAACCTTACACCACAAAAACGGAATAAGGTTACTACACAAAGATTTAGAAGGTTACACCAAAAGTAGGGAAGGCGTGAGTTAAATAAAACGAGTGGCACAAACTATTGCTGCCTCCAAATTTACAGTAAAATATAACTGCTTTTACTATAGTACAATAACATTATGCACGCAAGGGAAATTTTGTGATTACTTTTTTTATAGTTTCATATTCAAGTGTAGTCTTAAGGCCAGGGAATACCTTTAATCCTTTGATTACAAGAACGTCGCTTTACCGACTACTCAATGCCGATGCCGGTTGGATATATAATCCGCATTTATTTATAATCCTCATTGTTTCACAACATTTATGATTACACATTAGTACTTACTTATACATATTACACTTAGTAGGTCATACATGATGGCTACACAGCATTTTGATAAAAGAAAAGAGATATTTGGAGTTTAGTAAACGCACTCTAAAATTTGTGTAACGTTACACGAAATATCTTGGTAAAATTATGCAGTTTTGTTTTACTGTTTTGCTATGTATCTTAAATTCGGGCAACTTTGACAGTAAGCTATATAAACCCCTTCTTGTTATAAATTCTTTAGTTCCATTAAAAACAACTTTCTGTAAAATTACTGATGTTGAACTACATGCTTCAAATGATACTGCAATCAGTTAGAGCTTCGACCTCGCTTTTATGCAATGCTGTATTTTGTTTATGAGTCTTGAAATTTTTGTGCACAAAATCTACATAATAAAGAAACTGCGTTTTTCTAACACCTAATGTAAAGCAGTCATCCACACTGGTTTCAATTTTATAAGTGACGTATGTAAAGATATTTCTCTCTCATCAATCTCATTCTTCAAAAGGAGTTTGTAATGGAGTGTTTTACTTACTGAGGAAGACATCTTCGGTGAAAAAGACTGTATTGGTTTTCATACACATTAATACGTTCAACGACTGACCAACCTACTTGGGTATTTCGACAGGTAGTGTTTATTTTATTAAACTAAAAGTAAATACCCGGGTGTACTGCCCCGTAATCCTCAAACCCCTACTAGATGGTAATATTTTCTGGCACTTCTACAGATGACGCCATCTCCAACCACCACTTGTCGCTGTTTTACACGCTCGACAGGCCCAATTATCCCACGGGGCGCAAGGAGGGTGACAAGATGCACAAGGGCGGCTGGTGGCTCAACACATACCCCTCCTCCAATATCAACGGCATCAACAGGCAGAAGATCCAGAACAAGGATGGAGAGATGGACTCGATTGTGTGGAGCGGGTTTAGGTACCACGAGTCCCTTACCGCCACTCAGATCGCGGTACGACCGAAGAAGTTTCACGCGTAGATTTGAAGGATGAAATTTTTAAGGAAATAAAATATTTTGATTTGTGATTCTTAATTTGAACTCCCGTGTCAATGCGTTATTTAATTCGTGACCGAGATTATGAAATTGTTGGAACATAATCAAAGAGGTGGTGCCATCACACAGTATCCAACAGTCAAGTTCTTAACCTTGAGCCATTATTGATATATTAATGATGACTGAAAGTGATGCTACCCCACCCCCACCCCCCCCCCCCTATTTCTCCATTTAGCTCCCGCGCATTCTCCTTCTCCAGCCCAACCACTCTTGCATTACATATTTTGCTTACCGTTGCTCAGATTTGTCTTATTTCTTATTCTGATGAAAAGGATCTCCATTCTTGCGAAACATGTCAATTTTTTACATACTAACACTATTTGTGCCACGTAATCAGCGTTTTTTTCGTGTATCTACCTTTATAGTTGATGTTTGTAACAAGTTAATTGCGTTTTCTTTTTGTGATTCGATTTCATTTTTCCCCCTTGCTAGTAATCTACCATAACAGGGAAGGAACTTCTACTGATTTAGCCATCCATTTCATATCCTTGCTAAAAAAAACGCTTCAAAAGAAAATAAACATAGTAGTAGAAGCTAGTCTTTCAATTACTTTCTATCTTCGGTTTAAAACTAGTAACTCAAAAAAAATATATATATATTTTTACACAATACCGTTTTTAAGTTTTCAGTAACAGTAGTTGATATATTCAGAAAATATTAACTATGCGCATGATGCATGAGAGGATTCATTACGTAAACAACGTAGTTATTGACTCAAATAGTTTATTTGTACAAATTTACATGTTTCAATAAGTCCAAAACGCCCGTCTCCATCAAAATGGCACACAGCACAAACTAACAGTTGGCGACGAGAAGTTATGAAACAGGATAATCCGAAAGAGTTGTAGAGGGAGGAGTAGGGGCGTGTGGGAGAAACAAAACGTTATTCTGTTGCTATGAGGCTTTTCTGAATATTTCTGTTAGGTTTAATATATAATAAATCATAATACATTAGTCGTAAATGCATTTTCAATGAAACAAAATGTTAGTCAAGAAATTCTTGGATAGATGGCGACACCAAAAAGGGAATAATACCGGGCAACACATTTTTATAAAAATTGAAAAGGAAAGTATACTAAATTCTGAAAGAGTTGGGCATGCTACACACAAAAATCCCACTAAAAAATGTTTAGCTCCGTTTTTTTAGATATTTACGTTTTTTTGTATTTTTAGAGATGTTCAAAATCAATGTCGAATAAAAAATTTAGTTTAGAAAAAGATTTTCAATATGTAATAAGTGTTTATGATGTACTAGCAAATTTATACCCGTTATTCGCACGGAATAAAAAAAAATATCAAATAGATTCCAAATATGTGTACCATATACCCTGTTATACTATCGTAAACTTACTATTGTTTCCGCTCGTTATAAATTATAAAATCCCGTTCCATTGCCTTAAAATTCCAAAATGAAAAATACGCTATAAAATGCACTCATAAATGTCATCGCAATACCCTCATAAATACATAAAACCTTTTAGCTCATTTGGCGCGTTTTGGGAAATAATTTGGCGAGAAAATAGATATAGATACCCACACCCATTATACAGCTCTAACACAATGACCTTGGAACAACCGACCAGCTTATAAATTATTTATAAAAGAAATTGCCTATTTGGCGAATTTTAGTTAATAATTTGGCGAGTTTGGCAACGTAATTGGGGAAAAAATAAAGACATAAAATTTTTAATAGCTCTAGTGCGATGGCCTTTACTAACCATCATAGTTCAGTAATAGCTTAACTATACATTTATTGCTTAAATATGCATACATGCAGTCAACAGAAAAATCAATGAAAAAATCATCAAATGAACCCATCACAATAAAATCGGGGAATGAAGACTGGCGGAATTACGTCACTTGAAACATGTCAATTATTTTTCAACTAATGAATTTAGTTTCTGAAAGTAATCGCAAAAGAATAAAATAAACATTTTGAATTTTAAATGATTTTAAATTTTAATTTTTCAGCCGATGGCATCAGGAAAGAGAAAAAATGTTCGGATTTGAGCGAAAGTGTGTATTTTTTTCAGAAAATTCGAATTTTTCTAAAAAATGGAACAAATATGAAAAAACTAAGCCTCAGGTGCACACGTTAGTATTAAAGGGAATCTATCTTTAAAAATTTCGAATTCCTGTGGGCAGTATAAGTAGGTCTTTTACGATCCGAAGACAAAAAACAACAACAGACTCTTTCTTTTATTATTATAGATAAGCGGTTTTTGATGCCGAACCGGATTCTGGTTACCGTTATTTCCTATCTCGAATGTCACAATAGTTTTTTCTACCACAAAAAAGTTGAATTTTCTCTTTAAAAAATGTAAACTTAAATCCCTAAAAAATCGGCATACCAAAAAGCCAGTTAAATGTTAAAACCGGTTTTTGGTAAGAAATATTAGCCTTTAACAGGCATATATCAGGAAAGAATAATTCATTTTATGTTTTCGAGAATGCAACTTTTTGATCAACAAATTAATGGCAACTTGAGGTATAGAGAAGAACCTATTTTTCTGATACAACAAAATTAATGTGACAAACCGTTAGAGGTAATAGAGAAAAAGGTAAAACCTATTATTTTTAGCATCAAATCCAACGTAAGAAACACGAATTATATATTTAAAAATACTTTTTCAAAACAATTTTTTTTAGTTAACATTGATTTTGAGTACCACTTCACACACACACACACAAAACGCGAATATCTCAATTTTTTTTAGTGTTCAGCATTCTAAATCTTTTCACAATTAGATGCTTTCCTCTTTAGGCCTTATTCACTGTTGCTTAATGAATTGTTCCGTAAAAAGATATTTGGATTATTATTAGTTTAATATTGTTAAATTATTGAATAATAAAAATACTGATACAATAAAATATTAATTAACCTAAAAATTAATTATTATTAACTTTCGGAATTATTTTAAAATTGTTTTATTACTCTTATTAAACATTACATTTTTTAATAGTTTGTTTGACAAAAGAGAGTAGACCTTTGAGTTGAGAAATCAGACTAGAAACTTCTTTAAGAGTGGATAATACCGGAAGTTGGCTTTTCTAACCGAAGGCTTTAACCACTCTACAGCTCAAACTAAAAAGTATCTATTGAACGTCATAATCAAGTTTTCGAGAAAACCGTGCATGTGCAAAAGGCATTGAGACTTTTAGATTTTAAAAGTATTTTTAAAAAAAGTTAAAACCGCTATCGACTTCAAATTTGGTACGCGAGTTCTTAGTACCCGTTGGATGTCATAATAAGGTATCTGAGAATGAGATGCGTAAGCGCAAAAAAAGCTTTTATATAACTTTTTAGCCTTTTAAAGGTGTTGCTGTGAAAAACGAAAAGAGCTACGAACTTCAAACTTAGAGCTCGATTTCCTATTACGCGTCGGACGATAAAGTTAAAAAAAAAAGCGCTTGCACAAAACGCACAACCGAAACTAGATAATCAATTATATATCATAATTGAAAGTCGTGTGGTGATGCACACCTCAGGCTTGTAACGAATAGGTTCATAAACAAGCGGCAGAAGTTCTTGCACTAAGATAAATTTACGTTTCAAAATCACTATTGGAAAGTTTTTAGAATTTTTCATTCAATAATTAAAAAAAAACTATAGCACTGTTTTTAAACTTCTTAACCCCAAAAACTCGCTTTAGCAACAACTATTTAAATTTTATTCGTAGTCTTGGATTTCTATAGGTTAAAACAATTGCTTACTGGCTTATAATTTTTAGGATAAAATCTAACAATCATTAAATTCGTATTTTTTTTTATTTCTTTGGTTTGTTTTAGTTAAAATATACGGATGGAATAATAATTGTATAAAAGATATATCCAATAATTTTTTGGGGGTAAATTTCGAGGTATTATTTTGTAAATAAATTTACAAGGGAAATTTAATATATGAATAGAAAGGCTTGTTTATTATGAAAATTTTGACATTAAAAAATTCTTTTGGTTTATTACTGATATCGTTTGTCAGTAAGAAATCGTTTTGTAATTGTTTTTAAAAGGGAACATTTGTAAGAGATAATTTGATTTTATTTATTTTATAAGTTGAAGTTTAAAAAAGCGTCAAATTATTTGCTCACCAGTTAACTTCTCAATCTCACTTAATTTGTCCCAAAAAATGACTAAAGGTTTTTTTTTATAATATCGTGCAAAAAACTAACTTTTTCCATCTCAATTATCGTGGCAAAAGTGATGCTTTTAACGAAATCGTGTTTCAAAGTTACTTTTACGCACTAGTGCGTACAAAGTAACTAAGAGCATCTGATTGGTGTAAAATTCTTTATTTGAGCGTGATATTTTATCGGCGGCTTTGTGACTGGTGTAAAATTCTTTATTTGAACGTGATTCTTTATTGGCGTCTTATTTCCAATGCCAATCCAATAAATATTTTTTGCCCGTGATTTTAAAATAATCATTAATATAAATAATCACCTTCAAATCATTTGAACGTGATAATAAAGTAATTAATAAGCCAATCAAAAAAAAAAAAAAAAAAAAAAAAAAAAAAAAAAAAAAAAAAAAAAAAAAAAAAAAAAAAAAAAAAAAAAAAAAAAAAAAAAAAAAAAAAAAAAAAAAAAAAAAAAAAAAAAAAAAAAAAAAAAAAAAAAAAAAAAAAAAAAAAAAAATTATAATGCCAATTTAATAAATACTTTTTTGCACGTTATTATAAAAAATAGTATGACAACACGTTGAAAATAGCCTTTTTAAACTTGTGAATTTATTTCACTCGCTTGTACCTCACTCGTGAAATAATTTATTCAACTGGTTTAAAAAAGCCTTACTTTTCACACTAGTTGCATTAAATAACTATTTTGAGCATATAACTAAGATTTTGATTTGAAATAATATTACTTTAAGACTTTGGGTTATACGAAAAATTAATAAAGTGTAGCAGAAACTGCGATAAAAACTTCAATGGTTAGAATATAATAGTTAGAGGCAACTGGCCAAAGTTGCCAAAACTAAGTCAAATGGAATAAATGCGGTTTCGGGCCAAAATTGGTGTTTTAACTTTGAATACATGTACTTTATTACTAATTGAGGTACATATTGTTGTCCCTTGCGAAAGACGAGTTTTAGGCTAATATTATTATAAAAAAATTGTTCTATACAAATGAAGTTTTGAGAATTCAGTACACATCAAAATTTACTTGATAACAGGTAAGTTTGGGGGGAAATATTTATCGTGGATTCAAGACTGAGCACTGAAATTATTAAAAATATATATTATGCTTATTTATATAACCATTCGAACATAACTGGTAAGTTGTTTAGTTGAAGTCGAGAATATTTAAAAAAAATATGATATATTAAAGATATTTTTTAAATTCTAACATTTATCAGAAAATTGAACGTTATAAAGATAAAACCCTTTTCCATAAAAATGTTCGATATTCCTTTTCGAGGAAACACACATTTAAGTGAATCAAACAGTGACTTCAAGTAGTGTTCCGCTTCGGCCAAAATAATAAAATATGGGGATTTCATTGGTCTTCTGTGTATTGCGTTTCCGTTCGAATTTTGAATTTCCCGTTCTTCTCTATGATTTGGTGAAAGTATTGAAGATGCTTTCAAACGGAAATGGGTATGGATAGGATGGTCAAAACGGAAATTTCTTATCTATTGATAAATGGCAATGCTTTTTTCTTGTGTCCGTTAAAAGGATTTGCTCTTTCAGTAGACTTTATCGGTATGTTTTTAGAAAACAATAAAAAAAGATAGTTTAAAAAAATGATTGAGGCGGTTTTTAGCTTCCACACTACGTTTATTGGTTTATAACGTAAAAAGTGGAAAGTATTATAATCGTTCAATCCGTCAGTCTGTCTGCCCGTCTGTTACTCACTTTCATAGTCAAAACTACAAACGCTACAGGCAAATTCATCGGATTGAAATGTATTGCTTCCATTTAAAAACGAGGAATATTACATATATATTTTTTGAAATATAAATTAATTTAGCAAATGATAATTATTGAATTTTATCGAATAATTATTGAATTTTTGAAAGAAACTAAATGAAACTAGCCAAATTTAGCGTGTAAATGCTTAATATATAATTAATACTGTGTTTGGCGCCTTTTTTACTGTTGAACACAAATGTTGTGTGGAAGCGGGCTAAGTGACAGATTCTGGTACAAACCTACTTGTTTAAAGTATATTTTAATATTAATATAAATTTATATAAATTTTAAAAGTTTAAAATAATTTAATCATTTCTATAAATATTTTGAAAACATAAAATATTTTTATTTATTTATATACCCGACATTTCAAGGGTGTACCCTTAATAATGGCAAACCAGATCAACATTCGACTTCAATAAAACTTGATGCATATAGTATGCTTACTTTAATTTTTCATAATCGCCACAAGTCGCACCAAATGATTGGATAGTATTAATATTTCTTAATAGAAATTGAAATTTTGGAAAAACTGGCATATATTAAAAAAAACACCCCCCATGTTAGACAGTTAGTTGTATTGTATAGCTTTACGTTTTACCAACGTTCCGAAATAATAAATTGAAATATGTCGTGGCGAAACCCTACATATAAGAGTTGAAATGGCGTTTTTTTGGACGAAATCAGTTATTAAAAAAAGTAATTTGCTACCAAATTCAACTTATAAAAAAACTACATCGATCTCTTTCATTTTCTCTAATATTTAAAAAAATGTTTTGCCATAAATTATACCTTTCACACTAAAAAAATATATATTCACACAAGCGCAATTTACTCTTAAAAACTAAATAATTAATTTATTCAAATAAACTATTTATTTTCGACACATGCCTCAAGTGCTCTTCTTCCTTCAAACAAACAAATCGATACAACAATCACACATTAATAGTATATCTTTCATTTAATCATAAGAATTATTACTAACCAGTAAGCATTTGTTAACTAATCGATATCAAAAATTAAGAATAAAATTTAAATGGTTGTTGCCTAAAAGTGTTTTAAGAGGTTAGAATTTTTGTTGCTTTGAATTTTTACAATCCTATTATATTGTAAATAAATCTCAAACAAAAGTAGTTTATGAAGAAAAAAGTTTCGGTTTATTCTTTCACGAAAAAATATAAATCAAAGAAATGCTTCCACCAAACACTTTGGTCTTTTGCCATTCTTAGTTTTAATACATTTCAAGCACTCTCGCACTTGTGTTTGTATCACTTGGCCAATACGCATCTTTGAATAAAAATAAACTAGCCATTTTAGCATTTTCCAGTTTCAAATACAAATAAAATTAGAATTTAAGTTTGATATATGACTATATCATTACTGTGTAACTAAAAAAACGCTCCCAACCCAAAGTTCAATTGTTTTACAATTTATCACAAAAGTTCAATATAATGATAGTTTATAAATCCGCTATAACGACATTTATAAAAAAATATATGATATATGAAATTGATCCTGTAAAGGGAAGTTATACCAACGACAATTTTAAACGATGTAAAAGTTATTTTTTCATGAAGAGAAGAGAAAAGTTTGTAGGGAGTTAAGGTTATTTCCTTTTTGGCCCTTTTTTGTTTGGCTTAAAAAAACTTATAATACTATAGGAATATTTGTATTCAAATTTTGGATAATGTATTGATTACACTCAATCACAACCAATCTTTTAACCTTTTGCAATAGAAAGGCGACTTCGAATCACGACTTAACTATTAATGGAACTAGGACAGCGTGTTACTTGAACATCCCATAGTGCAAAGACTTCAAAAATTTTTTACAATGCGTAATGGCCAAGTTTCACAAGTACAAGTGCGAGAGTGCTTGAAATGTGCTACAAATAAGAATGATCAAAGACTAAAATGTTTTGGTGTTCATTACCATATCAGTAACTTTTATTGAACTTGGTACATTTTTTTGGATTTCCTTTCTTTTTAAGGCCGATCCATCTTTTTTTTAAGAACTTGGACTTCTTTTACAGAGAGGTTTCTGCTTAGATACTCTTTTTCTGCCCTCTAGCATCATTTTTAGATCTCACAACCTAAACAAAGCATCAATCACTTTACTTTTTTAAGTACATTATCGTAAGCACCATTATTGTATTCTTACATTAGCTCTTAATTTTATAGCTTTTGAATCAACTCAATTTTTGAACTTCTTTACTTAATACCCTGAATTTTCGCTGTTAATTCGTCGCATCCACTCAAACGACTCAGCCAAAGAACAACATGGCCCGCGATTTTAACTTCACTTGGAGGCGGAAGCTTTTGCCGGGAGCTTCATCTATGCGAGTCGAGATGCGAAACATTTGAATAACTAAGTTGCACACCTGTTGCAGAATTTATATCATGCAACGTAAAAATTTTGAAACTTTGGTGATAAATTGCAGCATTTGTTTTTTTACTGCTAAAATTGTTAAAAATTTTATTATCTATTGGCAGAGTTTTCAACACTAACCGTAAAAAAGCTTTTGATTAAAAATATTGTAGTTGAAAAAATATAGCATGTGTGATTGAAAGATTACAGCAAACAAGAAAATACCACAGTGTGTAGGTTTATGTTGAAAACTAGCATACTCTTCTAAAATTTTACACTGAATTCTTTGTTTCTATACCAAGGAAAATACCTCAGAGCTTTTCTTCAAAATTCAAAAGGCTAAAACACTAAATAATAGCATTCGAACATGCCAAGGCAACAGTTAAGGAAGGAAGTCTGGTCTCTAAACCAAAGTCTACCGTTTGTAAAATATTCAATTTAATTGGAGTAATTCAGCTTAGAAAATTGTTTTCTCCCATTGGATTAACACAGAGAGAAGACTTCGGTGTGGAAACCAGACTTCCGGTAGCGCCCCCCCCCCCCCTCCGCTTAAGTGATTTGTAGAAAATAAAGAACTGTTATTTCAAAATACTGCAATTTTCTTCGAACGTGCAGCCCTCTCTTTCCATTTATGAACCCTTATTACAGGTGGTTGAGGGGAGAGGGAGAGTAGTCTGCCCCTTATGCCTAAATAGGACATGACAAGCGACGTAAACACAGAGTGCCGAATTCGAGAATTCAATTTCCGTTGGCGAAATTGTCCTTCGAAATTGTCCTCCGCGGGGGTTTTATTGATTTAAAAAGTAAAGTTTTGAAGTCTCGTAAAAGCCCTCTCAGTTGAGAGAGTTTATTTTACTTCATTTTCAAACGCGCGCTTGCTCCGATTTTTATTTTTATTTTCTGGGGACGTTCTGGTAAGAATGTTGTATGAAATTGAATAAAAAAATAAATAAATTGTGCGTGGAGGAAAGGAGAAATGTGTGGATATATATTTTTTTTAATCTTTGAATTTATTTAGGAGTCTGAATATGAATCTAATTTATTTTCCTGGTCTAATTTGATTGTGTTGTATCGAATTACTTAGCTAAGTGAATATTTTAAGTATTCGTATCAATTTAATGCTGCGTAAGTGGGCTGTTTTATAATTGTATAATCTGATTGCATACTCATGAGATTAGCTTTCTGTTTCATTATTTAATAGTGAATTAAATTGTTGCTGAGAATTTAAAAGATTATCTATATGTTGTTTAAATTATTTTAATCAATTTTAGTTAATTTGTGAAGAACTTGGGAGGTATAGTTACATCACAGCTTATTACTTAATACCTCTTTATTTATATTATTTTCTATTATGACAGTACTATGGTTTAATAATGATAGTTATGACTTATTTTGTTCATAAAATAGCAAATTAGTGTGACATCTTAGTTAATCCATTCATTACGTATAGAATTAAAGTGATGATACATAAAATGAGAATATGAATTATTGATGCGCAAAAGAATTCGGAAAATGCCTTTTAGTTTTGTTAGTTTGGTTGGCTAGAAATATCATAACTTCCTTGGTTAACCATAGACAGTACAAATTTAACTTGGTTAAAATTGGATTTCTCGTTTTTAAAGGCAGAGTTTAAAAGTCATAAGCCAAAATTTTTAAATATCTTAACCTACAAATCAAATTGCACAAGGTATCCATCATCTGGCATGCCACATTTCGTATACTTTACATTAAAGCAACTTCGTACTTACGTATAATATGGTCTTGCTACTTACGCTATTTGACCAGTTGGACTACCTCTGTGACATCATTCTAAGTTAGATGGCCACTTTTAAAGAATATGTATTGTCTTTAGACGGCAAATTACCTGTCACGAATCCACCCTCCCTTGGACAGGGCAATTAGGGTCGATCCATCACCGGTCAGCACTGCATCATACGGAAGAATCCATTTGTAGTAGAAGGGGTGGTGAAGTGTGTGTTCGTACTAATGGCAAGCCGTAATGTGATTGCCTGTAGCTCCCCGTAAGTGCTAGATCAATCTTGTCAAATGGCATCTTTCGATGCACGAAAGGTAAGAACCCCCTTTACCTGCAATAAATTGTTTACCATTTTACGATAAGAGACGAATGATTTACCCTGATGTATAAAGTCTTAATTTTAGCTATGGAACCACTAATTTGTTTGTAAACTAAGAAATGAACATCTGCGTCTACAAACATGCAAATTCTGTCTTTCTCTGTGTATTTTGAAAATGGAAGAGGAATTGATAAGTTTCATTACAGAAACCTTTTTTTTGCCCCCAAAACATTAAATTCCAATGCTTATTTAATGTTCCCAAATTGCATTAGAAACCCTGGCTCTAGAATAAAAATCCTACTCACTTCCTTAAAACAGGCTTTTCTAAGCATTAAAAAGTTAAAAACCATAATCAGTCAATTTGATCACAAGATTATTGTTTTTTGTTTCCAAACATCAACTTGTCATCACCTACGTAAGTCTTCTAAATGAATTTATAAATATATGGACTGTTCCAATGTTTCATGTTAAAACAATAATTTTTGAATATTATTACGTATACCCTGCCATATTATAACAGTAAGTCAAAAAGAGTGCCAGACAAAAAATTCTAAATGATTAACAATGTTAAAAATGATTATGATTAGTTTAATGAACGTTCCCGACTTCCAAATGGATGACTAGAACAGTCACGCCTACGTTAACGTCATCTAGAAGGCCGTGTCTATGACGACGTTACAGAACGTCAAAGTTTTCTTATATCTCACAAACAAACATCACTCTTCTTTATTCGAATTGTGTAGTAATGTTATTGACTTTTGTTTGTAAAGACTTGATATATCAGTCCAGTTAGTTTATAGTTCAACTTTTCGCTGCTTCGATTTTCTTATTTTAGTGTCGTAAATCTTCTACGTTTCATATGGCCCGCCGGTGGCCGAGAGGTGAAAGCGATGAGCCTCTCACCGAGGAGGTTCTTGGTTCTGTCCTTATCCTAGCCATACTATAGACGTATTCGTGCTGTGGTGGAAAAAAAATCCTCTAAAAATCACCGGGGTGCCCGAGTACACTGCGATATACGTACTCGTTAAATCTGTGGAGTCGAAAGTCCCGACGGCGTTAGCGTACGATGTCGCTCGAAGTTCTGTTGGGTGCCCGCCCAGGTGTCAACCTCGTCACTTGACCAGGGTTCTAAATTACAAGGCGTAATTTGGCTGTGTTAAAGCTCCTAAAGAAGGTTAGAAATAGGCAGTCGGAAACGATTACATTACATTATTACGTTTAATATCTACTTGTTCTTCGATCGGTTCCCCGATTGGTGCTCTGCTGCCACGTTACATCGATTCACCAATCAATGCTCAAGAAAATAATGTATCTTCATTCAGCATTTTTTTTGCTCCTGTGTTAAAAATAAACAATTCTTGTTATGTATAAAATAACCTGAACTGGTGTATTAAATTGGTGACTTTAAGTGGAGTGCAGTGTTGGTTCAAATCCGAGCGCCAACCAAGAAGGATGAATAACTACAGTTTTACAGTAACTACAATTTTAGCGCTAACTACTACTTCGATTTGCAAACAAGAAGGTATGGTTGGTTGATGTACATAGATATTTCGGTTTTTGTGCTTGATCAGAGACCCGCTTATCTATAGAGGTACTAGTAGTAGTAGTAGTAGGAGGAGGAGGAGGAGAGAGGAGGGGGGGGTCTCTTTCCTACCTCTATGCGCTTATAAACCTTCGTCAAGTAAAACAGACACATACAGAATTTTTACTGACACAGAGAGAGAAGGTACACCCAAGGCGAAGGCGGGAATCAAACCCACACCCGTTACAGCGCGCTGACTGCTAGCGTAATGGTCTGCGATCCAAACCTCTAGGCCATCCGGGCCCCAACAAGAAGGTAACTGGTACATCTAGAGAAGTAGGAAAAAACTTTGATCAAACATCGGGTGTTGAGTGCCATGTGCCTTCAATAAGTAACTTTTTTTCCATGCTACTATAACTTATCCTCGTTCATAAATAAGTGTTTGTTTTCACGTGTTGTTTAAAGAGAGTTTTACCTGCTTTAATATTTGTTCTTCGGCTGCCTGCCTGCAGTGAAGAAATGTCTTATCTTTTTTAAGAAATGCGTTTCTTAAAAGAATTTTTAAGAAACGCCTTTTTAACTTAATAAATGTTTTACAATAATCTATCTTATATAGTTTTTCTAATTTTTGCTGGGAAACTGGGTGGTAACATAACATTCCCAAGATTTGAGACATGCCGATTGAACAAGGTAGTGACTTTAACTGGATGGGTCGTTTGAGCGGAAACAGATCTTCAAAAATACATCCAGTATTTTTTAAATGAAATTTCAAAGCTGTCTGCTAATGTGCAAAAAAAATCCAGATAATTTTCATCATATCTTTAATTAAGTATTTGTAACATTATTATCTGGTATGCGTGACAAATTTCAGAATTTTTTGGAACAGTCTTTTGTAGAGTCAAATCTCAAAATTAAGAAACCAAACTTTCAACACGAACAGGTCTCTCCGTTATTTAAACAGTTGAAGTTCATAAATAACCTTATAAATTCTTGATTTGAGTGGCACAGTTTTTTTGGTTATCCCCCCCCCCCCAGTAATAACTAAACATCTGTACTCTAAGTAAAGGTTAAATCCAACTCTGCATGGCTTTCGCTGTTAGGTTGTTGAATTATCATTATTTTAGGTGAAAAATACAGAATCAGTCGTAAAAATGATGAAACTTAACTGCTACATTTTTTACCACGTAAATTATAATGTATTCAAAAGGATAAACTTACGTCCTTTAAAAATACAAATAAAAATGCATGTTTTAAATAAAAAATATTTATTATTATTTTATAATATAAATATATTAAAGTTTATAATAATATTAGTTTATTATAATAAAGTTTATATTAAAATATATTTAAGTTTTTTATAAACTCAAAATGAATTTTCTTCAGTCTTCTCGCTTTTGTCTGGCTGATTTGTTGCTTGCTTGTCTTGTTTTAACCAATAACGAATAACATTACTCAAGCACTTTGAGTCTGAAGGTACTACATCTCGATTTCTGTCTAAAAAGCGGAAAAAAACCACATAAGAATATCGTTGACTAACACTAGAATTTTTTCTTTAAACAGAAACCCTAAAAAAAAGTTTTTGTCACAAATATTATCATAAGCTTTAAACTGAAGAATGAATTTAAATGGCATACAAATTATTCTGGCAAACTACCATTGGCAACTTTTCAACTGTTTAATAATGAATAATAAATTTCTCTTAAATTATGTTTTTAAAACTGATTTTTAGGGTTTTATTCGAAGGGTGTAGTTGTAAAACTCATAATCTCCAAAGTATTACTAAGACATATTGTCCAGCTCGTTCATTGGCAACTTTTGACGATTGTTATTTCAATTGGACGATGTCGCCAAGGGGTGGAGCTATATCTTTGTTATACCCCTTTTAAAAACAATTAGGGAAGCAAATTGCGTACTTTTGCTACCCTTTCAGCCCCAAACTTTTTTTTTTTTTATTCTAAAAATCTAAATGTTGTGAAATAGATTCATTATCCCATCCAGAATGAAAGGGTTTTAAAAATTTAGAGGAAAAAAATCTTTTTTTTTTGGACTAAAATGAAAGGACAAAATTTGAAATCATAACTTTTGAATAAATTATAACAATATTTTTTTCAAAATTTAATTTTTTTAAAACATTTTAAATTCAATTTTTTTAAAATAAAAAACAAGTTTTAAAGAATTTAATAGCCTACTTTTTGTTACTTAAAAAACTTACTGAAACTCTAATCGGGAAACAACTAGGTTCATAACAGAAATATCATCAACAATAGTTTCTACACTAGATTTAACACATTTGAAAAAAAAAAAATTTGCTAAAACAGCATCCAGCTATAATTTAAACTTCTAAAACCAAAATCAAAATATTTTCCCTTTATATTCTTACACAAAAAAAACCAATATTTTTTTTACGTCTGCTTATTTATTTGTAGGTTTGAAGAATAATTCCAAAAATGATTCATGGAAAAAAATTTTTTTGCTTAAATATTTTTAAAAAAGGTTTTTCTGCCATTGGTTTATTTGGCAACAGTGATTTAAATGACTCAAAATTAAATTTTAATGCTTTAAATTTAAGGGAAATTCCCCCGACAGATAGTAGATTTATGTCCCCTCCGGACGTCCCGACAGGGGGACAAAAAAATATTTAAAGTTAGGTCTCTGAGGGCATGTTTCTAACAAAAAAAAAAAAAAATTTTTTTAAAATCCGAAGATAGAACCGATTGGGAAGAGGGGTACGGACAGACGGGGCATCGACCGATGTAAAAGCCCACTTTTTATTTTTTTTAAAATTTTTTCGATTTAAAAAAAAAAAAAAGT